>OX401915.1:4605081-5805081 GCA_947859195.1 Drymonia ruficornis | reverse complement strand
TCGGGTCTCTTGCTATCATCCCTAAAACCCCAGAGGGTTTAAGGAGTGATGGAAATGATAAATAATAAAATTGTATGTTTATTCTTAACCTAAATCAACGGAAGGTTATATTTTTTAATGTTCGATTAAATTGTTTGCACACAAAAAAAAATCGCTAGTTTCGCGGTACGATCGAATTGGCTGCTGGCTTGAATCGCTCGCATAGTTTGAGCAATTCCTGAAGTGTGTGATGAAGCTTCCAAAATTTTGTGTTTTTTTTTTATCTGTATTCCCATTAATATTTTGATAGATTATTATTAGATTATTTGTGTTGTTATTACGTGTTTTAGATAGTGTATCAAGTGAAAGCAGTGGAAACTGCAGGCTGATACGGTGTTTACGAAATAGTTAACCTCGTTTTGAAAGCGTGTCTAGTGAAATATCCCTTGAAAAATTTTACAAGACGCGCATTCGAAACGAGTTTTATCATTTTTTTTGTAATAATACCAATAATGGTTACTTATTGGCATATTGAGAAAAAAATAGGTACTTTAGTTTTATAGTATTTGGTAAATACTCTATTGAAGTATATTCATTGATTATTATATTTTAATTATTGTATTGATCTAAATTTTATTACTATTTTAAAACTGTAAATTTATGATTAACATTGAGCGAAGCGGAGCGGATGCTAACGCACGCGTTTACCGGCATTGTTTATTTAGGTATTGACCCTGAAATGTATATTTCAAGCATAATGCATAGTAATTTAAAGTTTATATTTTCATGGGACTAGTGGATTTTAAGATGCACAAGTTCCATGGATATACAAACTTTAATTACTGTAGACACTTCAATTTCCTTTACCGAATTAATACGGTCCGCTCAATGTGAATCGTACTTACTGAGCAGTGAATTTTTTAAATGGGTTCAATAGACTAATTGTAGCGACTCGTGTTAAAAGTATTTTATGAGTTCTTGTCTGTATGTTCGAGTATCACGGGAAATCGGCTAAACGTATTAACGGTGTTTTCACTATTAGATAGCCTATGGTTATTGGTTGACCACATACCTAGGTAATTCAACTAACCAGATGGATTCATATCAATACGCTATACCCATTAGAGCTCGAGCTGCAGAACATAAACTTAACTGAGAATTATTTTTGGGATCAAAAATCTTCGCTACCGAAGCTGCGAGGAAACCCTATTGAATTATTGTTATCTATTATGAAGACTGTATCTAACTAAATTGTATTTTATTTTACATTCAAATGAGATTTTATTTTACTTTCAAATAAAATTAGATTTTATTGTACTTTCATATTATAGTCAAAATTTGTAGTTTTATTTATTGAAAACAAGCCTTGGCTTCACACATTCGTGTGATCATACAGACCTCCCAGTAGTGGCATGTGCCGACTGTAGGCTATGATTATATATTATGGTTCTATTTTCAACGGAGCCAGTAAACTGCTCGCGTAATTTTCCAGTCTGAACTAACCCGCGAAGACACGAGAGTAATGGAAGCAACATTACGGTGGTAACGCTAAAATATTGTTTTTTTGACTATTTATAAATGCTACATAGGTAACAAGAGTGGCCACTATAGAAAAGTAATTTGTGGGAGTGTGCGACCCATGGACCAATTACTAAGGGGACTGGCCCTAAGCAACTCGGCCGAGTGGTCGGCCTAGTACTAACATCGACATAAAACGAAGCGAGTAGTTCAACTATTTACCAGTAGATAGAACAATGAAAATGAAAAAACAATGACCACTTTTTTTTTTTCATACATATATTTAATAAGGGCACCTCTTTCTTTAGTCTTTACTCTGTGTTGCGACCCGAGCAGATATTAATTGAAACAATCAAATTGTTCCCACAGGCTGTGGATTTTATTAGTTAGACTTGCATACAATAAAATTACAGGAAGTATGTGCTGGGCCTCTTGTATGCGAAGGTGTTGAGTTTTTTGTGGTTGTGCACGCGCTTCGGCAGCGGGAACCTGATGGCGCTGTTGTGGAACTGCTTAACCTGCGGCCGGCGACACGCCGCCGCTTTGATCACTTCCACCTTGATGATCTGAACACAGATAAACAAATATTTAACGCATCAGCATAAACCCATCAACAATAGTTATTCAAGTCACTATTGGAGAACCTTACATGCTTAACTCTATGGTATGGTCCGAGAAGAATTTCGTAGAATGAACTTTTAATATGTGCACAAGAATGAGCCTTATTGTTATGAACAAAAGTTTTCCAATCTGATGACAGCGGACACCGTATCTGTCTTCGTCTTGGCGCATGGGTTAGCCCTGCAGTGCGAAAGCGACGGCAAATTATTTATGCGCGCAGAGACAATTCGACTGGTCACGTACGATATTTTCCTGGACCATGGGTCCAATTAGAGGGATTTTGTAATGACGTACAAGGCCAGCATGGTGGACTGTGGCCTATATCCCCCTCCCCCTCGCATTGAGGGGGAATGTGGGCAGTGTAATAACTATAGGCTTGCCACTTAACATTGGTTAGAACCAAAATACTATAAGCGAAATGTGGGTGCACTGCAAGTGCATCTCTGACACATTTGGGGAATAATTCATTAAAACTGATTCTTAAAATCTCTGACATGGCATAGTGTTACATCATACTTAGCCAGTCAATCAGATTTTGTAAAGTGGTAAATGACCGATACTTGTCCATGACTACAGTGCAATACAGTCCTGGATCTCAAAGGCCAGTTGACCAATCTTTTTCTTATGCTAAAACTTTCAGTACTGATATAGTTGTTGAAACTACCCGTTGTAATGACACATGTAACAAATCATTGTGAAGCGTGGGCGTGCTTAATACTTTTATAATCCCTATATCTCCGTCATTCTCATCATGGGAAACATGCCTATTTTATTTCGGGTAACTAGTTATACTCCGCCACGGCAACTAGGCACTCGGACGGAATGCGGCTTCCCCGCCCGCACACTTGCCACCGCCTGCGGCGTCCCGCCCGCAGACCGCCACCGCGTTGTTGTGCGGGTGACGTCACATTTGGCAGGTTCCTAGTTGGCTTGGCGGAGTAGTTGTAAGTGACTTGTAAGTACCTGTATGGAATGGGCGCGTGCTCTGTGCCTGGCTCCCATGTCCCTGTAGCACTGTGTGACGGCGCCGCCCACGCTCAGGTCGCGGTATTCACGGTACATGTTGTGCACGCCCGAACGGGACTCGTAGCGCAGCCAGATGCCGAAGTTCTTGATCTTGACGGGGCTCTTCTCTGGGATTTCCTGTAAAATTAACAAAATGCATTCATTATTATGAGATTTTCAGATGATATTTAGATACAAATTATGCTACTATGTGAAGTATCAGGCCCCCTCGTAACAACAGTTGGGTTATTCCCAACCGCTCAAAATCCAGTGTTCTCAAAACATTTTTCCATAAATTTATTCCTAGGGGCTCCAAGGCATTTAAGCTTAAAATAATAAGTTATGTCGGTTCCCGGCAGCTACAAAGATTTTAAAGTAACTTTAACAACATAGTTAATAGTCAACAGTGCCTGTGTATGAAATGATAATGAAATAAAATGTATTTATTCAGCACAGCACGAGAAAAGAAACAGCACAGACAAAATTAGAAGAGATAGGCATATAGATAGTAGGTAGGTATACAACGAGCAACATTAATTTTAGTGTGAGCTGTGCTGAAAAGCATTTGGCTCAGCATGTGCTGGAGAGGAACAGAGTCTCCTCCAGCGCTGATTTTCCGTCAAAGCCTCCCTCCTGTATCTATTTCATATATTTTAAAATAAAATCCTTGGAGCCTTTGGGTACGATATAGTGGAGTGGGTGGGAGTGGGGTGTGAGTTTGTTTGCTGATGCCAATTAGGACGAGACCTCAGAATCTCTAATTTAAAACTATATTACTTTGAATTTGGTTCATGTCATGTATTGTTTTAGACACTTTGGACATGCACAATATTGTAAATAAATACAAAAAAAATGTTATTTAGTGACAATGTATCAGAAATTATCATACTACTAAACACAATTAGGGACATTACTCCCTGATGCCCACTTGACATGTTTTGTTTGAATGGTCCAGGTGCACGCATGGCAGAGGTAAGCCATGGTGCACCTTCAAGGTGTCCAGGCAGTTAGGTTCCTCATAGAAAATTGTCTAGTAAACCTGAATAGTAGTTTTACAATTTGAAACCAGGTACTTACCCTGATAGAGACAATTTCACCAGTAGTCTTCTTGAACTTTTTCAGTTGACGCAAGAAGTACCAGAAACGGGATTTGGCGACAATGGGATCCGGCGAGAAGATCCTCATTTTGTATAGCGGAGGCTTTAGCTCCTTCTCCGACGGCAGCTTGCGGCCGATGACCTCATATTCCCTCAACTGCAATAAATAATTTCACATCGGTTTGGAATCGAGCACGCCATAATAAGATTGTATTGAAGAATATTGAAATTCTTTATCAAACTAACTTTTTACATAGACTTTTTACATGTTGGACGGCATCACAACATGACATAACCTAAAAATCTTCTCGCTTTGTTTTCGTCAACATATAATAATTATGTGAACTATGAAAGGTAATATTGTTGTATATGCGAGTTCGACTCATTTTGAATATATGAAAACAGGGAAATGCCAACTGAGAAACCAAATGATACACGAGAAGCACCGACAACGTGTACGATAAATCATCAAATTTGACACTTTTGAATCACAGTTTTTCACACTCCACACACTTTATTCAAGTTATTATATAAAATTATGGAACTTTATAAGTGAAGAAGCACTAAATTTTTTAAAATTTACAAAGCTTACCTCTCCTTTAGCCTTCATTTTCGGAGGATTCTAACCTGAAAGAACTGTCAACGGAAGCGGAACAAAGACGTGAAAGAAAGATGGCGTCTGGTAATAATGTTGCAATGATTAAAAAATAGAGATGAGTCACTGTTTTTAATGCGTATTAATGGTTTAGGCGATTAGTTTTGAAAAATATCTGCCGTGTTTTTCTGATAATGAGGGTCTGAACTATATATGGGCTGGCAAATTATGGCGCAACCAACACTGTGTTCACACTGGACGAAACATTCAAACAAAACATCAAAGATAGATAGATAAATGGAAGACAGCCACAATAATAAAAATCAACGCTCATCTAACGCCTCCGCACCCGACCAGCACCGCCTCGCCGCTCAGCGTCCACTAACTGAACCGGAAATAAGTGGACCACGCGCTGACCGCGCGGCGTTCACTAGTTGACCCCGCGCGGTCCACTGGGCGATCACGTGACGTTTATGGTGTAAAAGCAGCGTCCGCCCGCGGACCACCAGGCAACAACGAGTGGACGCCGAGCGGCGAGGCGGTGCTGGTCGGTTGCGGATGCGTTAGGTGAGCGTTGACCTAACCTTAATAGTTGTCCGAATCCGTAAAGCCTAGTTTATATTGGTCAAGTAGGCGACCGAGTCGAGTAGCGAGTGATAAAAAGCAGGCGAACTCGACCAATGTAAACGCCAGGTCGAGTAAACTGGGCCGAGTACTGGGCGAGTCGAGTGGTCTCGCGCGGAGCGTAGTTGCTTGGCCCAGTTGTTCCCCCACCACCTATTTTACTCGACTCGGCCTGCCTACTCGCCCAGTGTAAACCGTCGACTCAGTCCGAAAGTGAGTTGAATGTTACATAGACCAACTGGGCCCAGTACTTTTACCAGAAGCTACTGGGCCCAGTTACTTTACCAATGCAAATGGTGGAAAGCAAGTCGAGTAATGCCCGAGTAACTGGGCCCAGTTTGCTCGGCCGAGCTGCTGGTGTAATGTAAACTTAGCTTAAATCCCACGGGTACCTTATCCGGTTAAACCTGATAGAACTGACAACATAATTGACCAGAGCTGCCAGGTTCGTGAATTTAATTCACAAAGTGTATAATTTGGTTGTCTCGTGTATCATGTGTGTATAACTGTATGATTAATTATTGTATACACTAATAAATTACATTGCATCTCCATTAGTTCGCTAATAAAAGAATATGTAATGTATATGGCAAGGTGTTTTCTTTATTATAGTTTAATTAATTCCCTTTGGAAGTAGTCGCTGTGGGGAAATAGGGAAATAGCACGCGCTCTCTGATCAGAGTGGTCAGATAGGTAACTGTCTTCTTTAATTAAAATGATGGCCACCCAGGTACATACACACACAATACATGATGCGTTCCATTCACTGTTAATTTTGTAATTTTCGTTACCTTCGCTCACAAATGTCGTTCCTCTCGAATCAACTTGTACTGAAAGTGATCATTATTATCGTTTTTAACAGTTTTTGTGGACGAAAATATCAAAATTAACAGTGAATGGAACGCACCAACAATAGGTATACATTCAGCAACTGAATTGTAACATTTTGTGAGATATTTTTTGGAAAACCTGACAAGACGTCATTATAAATTATTTAGTATTTCATATTCCTTTTTTTTTCTAGCCAAGGATGGCAAACTGGCAGACGGTCCACCTGATAGTGAGTGGAAGCCGCCGCCCAGGACATCTGCAACTTAAGGGGAGCAGACGCGGCGCCGACCTTTCCGTCAAAGTAAGACAACAGAAAAATTATATTTCTTTTATTAAAGACAATTACTCGACTTTTCGATATTCGTGTAATAAGTGTATAATTTTGGGAACCCAGGTGTATAAAATTAAGTGATTCTGCTGGCAGCCCTGCAGGGCTATTACGTATCTCAGTTGACAACTGGCGTCGGTTGTACACCTAACTTTGATGGTAAATTAGAATAACATAACATTGGTATTACGTATTTTGGTGAATAGATATCAAGTTACAGTGAGTTTAGTTTAGGTTAGCCTTGCAAGGAATACGTAATACCAATGATAAGTCATTCTAATTTACCATCAAAGTTCGGTGAACAACCGAAGCCAGTTGTCAACTGACATACGTAATAGCCCTGCTGTTATTGATAGCTGTCAGCTACCTATGGTGCGTTCCATTCACTGTTAATTTTGTAAATTTCGTTATTTTTGTTCACAAATCTCGTTCCACTCCCACCAACTTGTACTGAAAGTGATCATTATTATCGTTTTTAACACTTTTTGTGGACAAAAATAACAAAATTAACAGTGAATGGAACGCACCACTAGTGGTGGCAGGTGGTCCTTGCGAGGTTGCGAGTCTCACCTCTCGATTGCGTGATCTGAATATATAATTTGTGTGTGCAAGAAAATTCCTTATTCTTAACAAGAATATGTGATTGTGATAGTGTAGTTACAATATACTTATAAGCCAAGATGTTTTCTAGAAGAATACCACGTCTGGTGAAGTACGGCTTGTACGGTAGTGTAGCTATCGGTGGTTCCGTGGCTGCATTAAAATTAACCCCTGACGACGACATATCTTCCATGGCGATTGTTAGAATAACCAGGACAGCATACACGGCTGTAAATATTGGACGAACTTACCAAACCATGTTGTACAGTAAGGAATGGGACAGAACTTCAGAAGAGTACATTGAAGTCCGAAGCCAAGCACATCAAATTGGAGCAGAGAAACTTCTTGAGTTGTGTAAAGCTAATAAAGGCGTGTACATCAAAGTTGGTCAGCATGTCGGTGCATTGGACTACTTGTTACCCAATGAATATGTGACTACAATGCGTATATTACATAAGGATGCACCAAAGAATAGCATTAAGGATCTTTATAAAGTGATAAGGGAGGATTTAAACAAGGATGTAAGTCGCTGATATGCATTATTAGGTAGTAGTATACTTTTTATGTTTTTTTTAGTTTATTTTTATTTTTTTAGCCAGAGGATTTATTTGATGACTTTGAACTGGAACCACTGGGCACAGCATCACTTGCGCAAGTACACCGAGCAAAATTAAAAGATGGGACTGATGTAGCAGTCAAGGTTCAACATCATTTTGTTAAGAAGAATATCAATATTGACTTGAAATGGATGGAATTTGTACTTACCACAATGTCGAAGGTATTTCCAGAGTTTCAAATGCAGTGGTTGATTGATGAAACAAAGAAGAACATCAATAAGGAGTTGTTATTTTTGGAGGAAGGCCACAACGCAGAGAAAGTGGCGGACATGTACAGTCACTACAAGTGGTTGAAGGTACCAAAAATATTTTGGGACTACAGTACCGATAGAGTGCTGGTTATGGAATATGTGGAAGGAGGATTGGTTAATGATGTTAAATTTATTGATGTAAGTATTTCAGGTAGTAATTCTTCTTTCTAACCTTATGTTATTTGAGGTCAGCTTTCAGTCTACCCTAATTTGGTGGATTACTGATCTACATACATGTTGCGATTGGTATCGGCTCCAACACCAGACTAGACTGTTTTTTTATAATTTTTACAGATTTTTAATCAGACTGAAATGACAGCTATATATGTCAAACGTGAAACTAATTGGTTCATTATGAATAATGTTGTTTTTATGATTTTTTTATGGTTCAAATAATTCAATTTTATTTAATATAAACAATATCACTCATAAAAATAGATTCAATTACCTACAATATAAATTGAAATTAATTTTATAGCTGTCATTTTAGCCTACATAATAAAAAATCTGAGTATAGTCAGTGGGAATAATTATGCGTAATAATTATGGAAAAAAAGTCAGCAAAATTGGGATGCCTAAACATTTCACGTTTAATTCTTCCACAGAACCACAAGATCGATAGATTTGACGTTTGCAAAAAGCTCGGTGACTTATATTCTCACATGATCTTCGTCACTGGGTTTGTGCACAGCGACCCTCACCCGGGTAATATACTGCTGAAAAAAGACCCTGAGGACAAGGATTGTACCATCTACCTGCTGGACCACGGTTTGTATAATGTAAGTTATAGATTACTAGCTTTTCCCTGCGACTTCGTCCGCGTAGAATTTAAATTTATAAAATCGAATCTCTGATCCCGGTCCCGTATCCCGGATCCCAAAAATATAGCCTATGTTACTCAGGGATAATGTAGCATTCTAATGGTGAAAGAATTTTAGAAATCGGTCCAGTAGTTTTTGAGTTTACTCATAACAAACATAAATACAAATCTTCTCTCTTTATAATATTAGTATAGATTAAAAACAGGAATTCTAACCAAGGTGTGAGAAAGTAAGCAAAGGACCATTGGACTCTTATATTGCGCAGTATAAAAACATGCTATCTTGACAAATAACACACAAAAATAGTTTCCGTATAATTATTTAAATGAATGTCCACAATGACAAAATTAAATTGTGAGGGTGCATGTCGTGGCATAATTAGACTTTTCTAATTAGTATTGAATCACAGGAACATATTTCAATGAACTTGAAGATTTACCCAAGCATTTTTACCTGCATGTAAATAGAAAACATAGCCTATGCCTCCCTCAGATTTTCCGAATTGGATCAGTATCCAAACTACCTATTTATAATATTAGTATGACTGGAGTGGACGTACATTCTGAATTGGGCCTTTTTAGTTGCATAATGAAGTTGAAAATTTCAGCAATTGACAGATGAGTTTAGATATAACTATTCAAAACTGTGGCTATCTATAATTGATCGGAATCGTACGGATATGAAAACGTATTCGGAGCGACTAGGGGTTCCTGAGGAATTGTACGGATTGTTCTCATGTATGGTGACGGGCAGACCGTGGGATTCCATTATGAGAGGAATAACCACTACTAAACCTTCATCTGAAGAGGTATGTAAATTTAACTATTTGGTTTATCTGTCTAGGAAATATGCATTATAGTTACCAGTTATTAGTTATCTTTTGCTAAGTTATTTGAAACTAAATTGTTACCTGTATAGAGTTCAAGGGGGCTATTAGCGAAGCTATGCAATACATTTTTCTGATTTTCTGAGGAATCGCTAGAAATACCGCTAAATTTCTGTAAAATAGACACACATTACATTTGTGAGCGTTTCACGAAAATTTATAGGATTCTGCTGGAGGCTCAGAGAAATGAAGTGCTTTTGCAGAATTGCTGCAATCTTGCATAGTGTCGCTATTAGACCCGCAGATTTATGATTAGACTCTTTAAACTTTCACCCAACTGTGTATCAGATATTATTGTATTGTTAATGCTTTACAAAATGTTTCAGAAATCCACATTCCAAAAGGAATTGCCAAATATTCTGCACTTTGTGACGCAATGTCTAGAGCGCGTGGACAGGCAAGCGTTGCTGGTGTTGAAGGCGAACGACTTGATACGTAGCATTGAATACGCGCTCGGCACCAACGAGTATATGTGCGGGTTCGTCGTCATGAGTCACTGCTGCGTTCAGAGTATATACAACCATGAATACAATGTGAGTATCTATATTTCTTTATGTTACTAAGGTCGCAAACAAGCTTACGGCCCGCCTGATGTTAAGCAGTTACGGTAGCCTATCAATGCTTGCAATACCAAGGGCATCGCTCGCACGTTGCCGACCTGAAGGGGAGTGGGACAGGGAGAGGAAGGCCTCCCAAGGTACACTTAATTAAAACATAAGGCATTTTGATGCGTATTATTCACCAGAAGATGAACCATATTGGTATAACCGACATGTTTTCAACTTTATTATCTGCGAGCGACTGATTCGCATTGTGTCCATGGACTCTGTTTAGTTGGACAGTCACGTATCATCCTATTTCGGGTAATGTCTTCGGTCGGGTTAGCGACTAGCGACTCATTTCAGGTCTGCAACTCTGACGCAATGGAGGTGATGGAATGCATTCTACCGATTCTGCCATAAATGTGCACTGTGCAGAATACATTTTATTGCAGCACAATACATTGTATTGCAGCATAATACATTGTATTGCAGCACAATACATTGTATTGCAGCACAATACATTGTATTGCAGCACAATACATTGTATTGCAGCACAATACCAATTGGATTGCAGCACAATTAATTATAGCTTTTGATATAACATTTTGTACTTTTCTTTTTTCAGAAAGAAAAATCGTTTTTCAAAAGGCAATATCTAAACCTAAAGTTTGGTTGGACGATTCTACTATTATATTTTTACAGTTATTATTTAAAATTCCAAGCAACATTATAGTCATAGTAGACAATATTTGAAATTCAGAACAATTATTTTAAGCTTTGTACGGAAAACTACATGGAGGCAGATATTTCATGAACAATACTTTTTATATTATATACATAATATTGACAATTGTAAGTACCTACACCTAGCGCACGCACATACCTCCGTCAGACGTCATATAATCCGAATACAAGGTAATAATAATAATACAAGGTGTAATGCAGGTGCAAGTTACATCTCTCTAATTTAGGGTAAGGGACACTAAATATTGGGTGGTGTTATACTCACTTAAATTCCTTTTATTTAAGGAAAGTCTCTTAAGTTAGGGTTTCATTTTTGGAAAACCCTAAATATCGGGTAGTGTTATACCCGCATTACACCTTACACGCTTATTACTACACCTCCCTAATTTAGAGTAAAGCTCACTAAATATTGAGTGGTGTTACCACCAAAGAACCATTTACCCACCTAAGAAATCCCAGGAATTTCTAAAGAGCATGTGGGAATAGGGTTTTATAACAGAGTAAAGACTAAAGACAGAGGTGCCCTTATTAGATATATGTAAGAAAAAAAACGTGGTCATTGTTCTATCGACCGGTAAATAGTTGAACTACTCGCTTCGTTTTATGTCGATGTTAGTACTAGGCCGACCACTCGGCCGAGTTGCTTAGGGCCAGTCCCCTTAGTAATTGGTCCATGGGTTTTATGCTTCTCCTACGTTTCATATAAAATTAAAAAGGCTGCTAAATAAAATGATGTTCTGACGGTAATCTTTTACTTATTGTATTTTTAATGTCTTATTGCTGTCAATGCCTACCTCAGTAGTTATACTTAGATATAATGTTACTATGTAGATATGGGTATTTTGGTATTCGTTAATAAATTATCGATCATGTATTACAAATTATTATGCATAAAAATAAGTTCTTTAATAAATTCCGTTATACCTATTGCATTAAAAGAGGCTGACATAAGTTGTAGTCAATGTGATAATATTCTTATTGTTGTCACAGTATAACTAGTCCACGAATACCACCAACATTAGGTATGGAGTAGGTTGTGTAAATAAAGTACAGAGGTTTGTAAATAAGAATCGTGAAAAATGTTTTTTGTATATTATGAATGTAAAATATTTTTCATGTTATTGTATTTTGAATACAAATGCTATTTATTGAAGACGTGTTTTCATTGAAATAATAACATAATTTTAAAATTATTTATTGGATATTTCGTTCAATTTGGTATTTTGTTTTCTAAAGTTGATAATTTATGACTCAAAGTGGAAAGATCGCTTTGTATCTTGAGCAGTATATTCGTGAAGTTGTCCCGGCTCTTCCTACTGTGGAGCTTGAACAGTGAGCAGCTGGAGATACGACACGAGATTTCAGATTTCTTGAAGTCCATTAACAATAAGTTTTTCGCGGGCGTTTTGTTATCTGGCACACGCAGTCTATTCAATGCCATTGTCTCGTTTGATATTGTGGATTGGGCTGTAAAATTAAACAAGTTTAAGAAGGTATACGTGTCGGATACTAGGCAGTGGACAGATTCCTTAACTCGTCGGTTTCGCAGTTTGCCTATCTAATTAGTATATACAATTTGCTAGTTTCTTGGCTTACGACGGATACACCCGTAAAATAGATTTTACCTACATAGGTACTATACATAGGTACGAACTAGGTATAAGTTTTTGAGCATGGGACGTTTGGAGAAAGGGACATAACGCGATGAAAATGAAACAAAGTGTGAACAATTATCACTTAAAGTGCAAAAGAGTTTATTATGTTCCGAGACTGCGAGAAACACGCTAAGTAGGTATAGGTATATTTTTCCTGTTAGTCTTGGCCTGCTAAATTAAATAAGTGCTTGTTTTTATAGTATTGTTCATATTTGACCTCTATTTGGCAATCACAATACGATACCTTGGAATATGTCGTCATTAGGACGCATTCGGAAGCAGGTAAAATTTACCTACCTGCTTAAGTTGTTTGGCCGGAACACCTTATTTATTAAACAGGGTGGTAGGTAAGACGATGGACATTGAAGGGCGGTATTCAGTATTCGATTCTCATGCCAAATAAATAAGTAACAAAAATATAAACATACGAAATAATGAATTAAATACTGATTAAGGTCATTGCGACGAGTAAATGGCCTCTGATAAGCAGCTCATAGTCGCTTGCTAGCGTAAGGAAGAGAAGAGTTATGAACGGATAGACACTTACACCGGCAATTACACCCACTTTTCTCGGCACACTCATGTTGGCTCCCTTCATATACAGTATCGGTGGTCACGACGCTGGGCGGAGCGCCATCGACGCCGTTGCCGATCGTCAACATGTTGTGGGCCAATGTACTTGCTATAAACATCAACTTGATTTACTTACGGAATTATAGATCTTACGGGTGAACATTGATTTAACAGTTTACACTGTCATAGAATAGATAGGTAAAATACTTCATCCGGGCGTTCAACAATGATGGGTATTCCTTTGATGAAACAATCACGGAATAGATAGGTATTGGTAGTAGAAATTATACGCTTAAGGGCCACCGCAGACATGCTACTTTTTGCATCGGCGATCGGCGATTTTGCGACTGCATTGCGTTTTGGCAACTCTGCGGTCGGACGCAGCGACTGCTCCGATGCTAAAAGCGACTAAATCGCCGATCGCCGATGCAAAAAGTAGCAAGTCTCGCGGTTTCCCTAACTGATGCACTCTAGCCTTTTCTCGCTAGGTATTCCCTCAGAGCGGCGGAGCAGGAAAAAGAAATGAGACGCGATTATTTGAAATTCAATCTTTTTAAATACAATAAACTAAATAAAATAGTTTTGTGAAGTAATTTAAAAATAAAATTACCTAACTGAAGGATAAAAAACCAATAAAATTTTCGTTCCATGAAAAGTTAGTTTTTTTTTGGTGCGTGCTCGGGGCCCCTAGGCAGTTGCCTACTCTGCCTTAGAGTTAATCCGTTATTGAGTCTAAGTATACTGGCTTATCCCTCCCTGTCTCGCTCCCCTTCACGTCGGCAACGTGCGCGCAATGTCTTTGGCATTGCAAGCATCTATAGGCTCCGGGTAACTGCTTAACATCCGGGGGGCCGTACGCTTGTTTGCCGCCTTAGTTATTATAAGAAAATATATCACTAACATTGAATCAGTTTCTCTGGCAACCACACTTCCAGAATGTATGGGTGCTGTGGATCGTTACCCCTCCTCAGCTCTATGAGTGGTATTTCTTTGTCGGCGTCTGACTTGAGCACGATGAGTTCCTCGCAGAAGTCTGGCAAGTCTAGCAGGTGCCATACCTTCTGGCGCAGCGCCGATATTGAGGCAGATGGCCTTATAGCTATGTAGCGAAGTTTATCATCTAGACCTGGAATATACAGGCTGAATTTTTCAAGTGTGCTTCCATGGCCAAATCCGAAACTATGAGGAATAGCGAAAAGTACTCAAAGGAATCTCGGGCCCGATTTTGATGAAAACTAAAACTGCATCATTGGATGTTTGAAATATCAATAATCCTAGCCAGGAATCGAACCCGTTCATTTTGAAAAAAGAAAACACAACTGTATGTTTGCCGTATGTCATTACTTACCAAAATTCGTTCCTTATTAGCGACACTATCGAATGGTGTAATAATATAGTGTTTGTTTTTCAAAATCAACAAGTTCGATTCCTGGCTTAGATGATTGATATTTCAAAAATCCAATGATGCAGTTTTAGTTGTCATCAAAATCGGCCCCGAGACTCCTTTGAGTACTTTTCGTTATTCCTCATAGTTTCGGATTTGGCCATCCACGCACACTTGACAAATTCACCCTGTATACGTTAGTAGTACAACATTCGCGCTAGTTGGCGGCGACCATCTCGACTCTTGCCTGCTCACTGCTCTCCATCGAGCATAAGAGATAGGTAGGTATCTCACTTTTGCATAAAGGCTATTAACAGACCGTGGCCTGATGCTCACATCGGCAAACTTACACGGGTATTGTACCTATTAATTTCATTGGTGGTAGATCCAAGCTGTGGCCAATTACCTAACTGCAAGTCATATATAGGCTGGCTCGACCGGGGATAGTATCACCCTTTCACGGAAGATCGGTCTACAGCCGCATTTCGTACGATGAGTGAGAGAGCCGTAAGCCCAAATTGCGTTAACCCTCCTTTCCTCTCCCTCTGCGTGCGAGCCATGCCTTTGCAAGCATCTATAGACTACGGTCAGCTTAACATCAGGTGAGCCGTACGCTTGTTTGCCACGTTGGACACATAAAAAAAAATCTGAGAGTTTGTTATTCGCATAATGTTATTGTAAAAAAAGGTATTTAGTTATACGAGTAGCTAAAATCAGATACTTACATCCCAAGTCATATCGGCGAACGATAAGAAAAGTAATGACTTCTTTCTTGAACAATTTTATCGGCGCTTTCAAGAGCTTCGTTAGGGACATTGTTCGCACATCGCCTGAGCCGGTAACACATTAAAATACTGATAAATCGCGCAGTATCATAGCATTTTTGTAAAATTTTGATTATTGATGAAAGGTCAAGGTCGAAATGACGTTCTATGGTAAAGCAACGAGATATCACTCAAGCAAAGAGGTTCTAAACTTGATGGCGGTCGCGGTAGGTAATCTTCGGTCTTGGATGTATTATAGGTATACCGCAAGCGCTGTACCGCGCCTTAGGTACGCGAGCGGCGAGACGGGGCTCATCGCTCTCGCCGTCCCACTCCCCCACCCGTCATCGCTCTTGTCGTGCCACCCTCCCACCTCTCCGCGCATACCTAAGGCGCGCCACAGCGCTTGCGGTATACCTATAATGGTATTATAATGTTCTCTGTCTTTGAGTATTGGCTTGATGTCATAAGTGATTTTACCTACGCCCTTTGGGTACCACTTGATACCTACTCAAATCCTATGCGCTCTTGAGACAACCAGTCAATTGAGACCTTTTGAGTTTTCATGTAATGCCAATTTAGTGCGTCTAGATGCCTCGCATGCTTCGCCCTAGCACTCATGTTATGATATAGTATCTATGCGTTCCGACGTCAAAACTGAGTGCTCGGGCGCGGCATACGCCTGATGTAGACGCAGCCAATCACTCCCTAGGGAGTCGTACCGACTCTCGCCTAACAGTCTTTGAAATAAAATACTTCCATAGTCATCTTCTTCGTCTTATCGTGTGGTTATTATACACAAATACACAATTAATAAAATACGAATAAATATCATCTTTACCTTTATTGTTAACTGCCAACACAAAACATCTCAAGTTGGTATCAACATGACTTAAAGATCGTCAGATGCGCTAAATGAATTGTTTTGAAAATAATAATTTATATTCATTTTTTTTTTTATTTAGGAATACCGCGCGTTAACTTTTGTAGGTATTTCTTTGGCCAAAACGAAAGCCATAATCGCCGTCGATTTATATTTTCTTAATACATTTAAAACTTATTTCAATTTCAAAGCCTGCAACACGTATCCCATGTGCTGGAAACTTGTGAAACTCCAGTTTCCCGTAATTATGTTGTATGTGTAACCGTAAGTTAGCTCGACGTGGCAGTCACCTGTAAAAATAATAATCTTTTAGTTTTAGTGTTTTCTTTTAGCATACTTTGGATTTTTTTCTAGCCCATGTCGTCCCACTGCTGGGCAAAGGTCTTCTCCACAACTCTCCACTTTTCTATGTCATTGGCCATTACTGGCCAGGAGTTGCAAAATGCATCATAATCCATGTTTTTTTTATACTAAATGGTGGTTTTGCACTAAGGTGGCAAAATAGCGTACGGCCCGCCTGATGTTAAGCAGTTACCGTAGCGTCCGTAGCCTATAGATGCTTACAATACCAAAGGCATTGCTCGCACATTGCCGACCTGAAGGGGAGGGGATGGAGGGAGGGGAAGGGGGGAGATTCCACGTTTCCTGGGCCTGCCACGGCGACGACTATTTAGGCTTCCAGCTCTCTCACTCATCGTACGAAACACCGCTGTAATAGATACTTTATCATGGCCTAACCACCAAATTTATAGAAAGTTATGGACTTACACTAAAATTACAAATCACTTTTGTTCCTAGAAATGTGTTTTAAAACCATTGTAAATTATCAAAAAACTATATTTTGGGGGTACAGTGGTATTAATGATACAAGTGATATTTGTGATAAAACTTACTTCTTTCCAATAGAAACGTGAGCTCATTCGGTGTTATAAATTTCTCGTACTGGTGTGTTCCTCGGGGTACATACTTGAATACATTTTCAGCCATGAATATTACTAACAGCTGTGAAATTCGTGTTCTGTTTGGTGTGGTAAAGAATACCCTTCCTCCGGGCTTCAAGGCTTGTACACACGACTTAACAAATAGCTCCTGGTTATTAACATGCTCTATAACTTCAGATGCTACAACACCGTCGTAATGGTTGTTGAAACAGCTGACGTGTTCCTGAAAAAAAAACATTAAACCATTAAAGGTATGAAAGGGCTATAGGGTGCAAACTTATAGCAATGTATCATGCACACATCCAGACAGAAAGCTGCTAGGTAGAGCTTAATTAGGAGTTGTACATGATCCCCCAAATTTATAGAAAGTTACAATGGATTTACACTGGGATTACAAATCACTTTTATTCCTAGAAAGCTGTAAAACCATTGCAAACGGGTTAAAAAATTAATTTGGCAGGATGTGTGTGGCACATGATCAGTGGCCCGATTCGTAATATGAATACTACGAATACGAAAAGGCTATCAACAACTATATTGCTGAGACATAGTTACGGTTTTGGTTACGTGAATCGGGCTACTGGCATGTGTCACAGTCTTGGTAAGTCTTTACGTAATTTCCCCTGGTCTGAGTGGTCTGAGTGGTCCCCTGGTCGTTTGGGACCATAGTACAGTGTTAGTGTTAGTCTGGCAATTTTTTTTTTATGTCATATTTACTGGTAATATTATCAATTCTATGCTTCTCATGCAGCTTATGGTTTTATTACCTCTATTGTAGAGGTATGATAGATAGGTATATTTTCAGCTATCTTTGGGTCTATTCTACTATGTTCTTGGGCTACTTCAATTAATTCCTTGCTTGCGTCAATACCCGTCACTTGTGCCCCGAGTCTTGCTAGGCCCTGTAAATGTAAAATCATGATTATAAATATATAAATAAAATATACCTCACATAAGTGGATTAATAGCATTTATATAAAACAAAGGTTCTCATAATGATGAAATAATGTAGATTTGACGGGTCCGTTGGCATGATTGGTAAGATTCCGCCTATCAAGCTGCAGTTTGGAGGTTCATTTCCTACCCTGGACATGCATTTGTGTGCATGAACATGTCTGCATGTCCCTTGTCTGGGTGTAATTATGTATATTAAGTATGTATTTACAACAAAAAAGCAGTATATGTAGTAATATCAGTCATCTGGTTTCCATAGTACAAGCTCTGCTTAGTTTGGGATCAGGTGTGTGTAAAAGGAATGTCCCAGGATATTTAAAAAATCCATGTATTGCCAGGCATATTAACAAGTAAGTACTCAATCAGAAAATGATAACAATTTTTTGTATTTGATTAACTTACTTCAGCGAGGATACCACCTCCACAGCCAACATCTAGTATCTTTTTATCTTTAAGTGGAAGGCATGCTCTTTCTTCATCTGAGCACTGAACCAGGCCATCTCTTACAAAAGGAACTCTATGAAATCACAACATAAAATCGATTATTTTTATAAGTATTAACTCAGTTGCATCAAATGTGTACAAATAAAAGTATGCCAAAAACCCGACTGTTACCTAGATATGTCATATTCTGAGTCCAATAATTGTTACCTTATCAAGTTCATTTTATGAAGTAGTTTAAACGGCCCGTTCAGATCCCACCATTCTTTAGTCTGTTTTGAAAATGATTCAACTTCTGCCGCATCAATGGTTGAGAGCCGTTCGTCTTTTCGTGCTGAATTTGTAGATGCGAAATGTTTCGGCATTTTTATTGCTGTACTTCTTCTGTAAAATAAAGCGATAAAAAGTAATTTGCTATCAGTAGGTGCATACAGCATAATGTCATAATTATCAGGAATACGATAAGGTAACTTACACAGTCTTATCTAAAATAGTTTTAGTGATCCTTCGACACCACATTTTTATTTATTTTTATGCAGATTGCAGGGTTGGAATCAATTATGTAAAAATAAACATGTTCGTTCTCTATATCTATGTAACTTTTACTTTTGACATTATTTTGTTTTGACAATAACACTGACAGCCGCAGCGCAGAGGTAGGTATGGTGCGTTCCATTGGCCGTTTTTCGATTACACGGCACGGCACCGGCGACGGCATGGCGGCAGCTTATTCATTGGTCAGTGACCCGTTGTCATTGGTTACTGACCAATGAAAACCCCGCAAATAGCTGTCACTGTGCCGTCGCCGGTGCCGTGCCGTGTAATCGAAAAACGGCCATTCACTGTTAATTTTGTTCATTTCGATCACAATCAGGCTCTCGGAAAATTATTATCTATGGAATGACAGATACGAACGTAAACTACCTATTTAGGTCCAAAATTTTATTAAACTTACCTACGTTGCGTGGATTTTGTTCCAGATTAAAATAGAAATATTGTAAGTGAAATTAAAATATTCTCAGAAATAATAGCAAACAACATAGGTACACTTTATGAATTTAACGAGTGTTTTAAATCAGTTCTATTTTGACTCATAACTCGCGCTGAACTTTATTGGTGCGTTCCATTCACTGTTAATTTTGTTATTTTCGTCCACAAAAACTGTTAAAAACTATAATAATGATCACTTTCAGTACAAGTTAGTTCGAGTGGAACGATATTTGTGAACGAAATTAACAAAAATTACGATGTCTGGAACGCACTATATTTATACCTATCTACTATTTTGGCCCAAAATTTTATTAAACTTACCTACGTTTAGTGTTTGCGTGGATTTTGTTCCAGATTAAAATATAAATATTGTAAGTGAAATTAAAATATTCTCAGAACTAATAGCAAACAACATAGGTACACTTTATGAATTTAACGAGTGTTTTAAATCAGTTTTATTTATCTCATAACTCGCGCTGAACTTTATTTATACCTACGTTTTGCTATGTGCGGAATGAAAGATTCGAGATCTTTTTATATATTTGTCACAATTATACCTACCTACAGGAAATATATCCAGCCTGTCCTCATCAGTCGATTTTACGGTATGAAATCTGAATCGATGTGGTCATACGTAGAGTAGAGGAGTTACCTAAATATTATATGAATGTAAAATTAATGACACAACGTAGCTATTTAGAAAAAAATATAATATATTCGCGTACAATCGACTGCGATAATATAATAAGCTACACGTTACTTATCATGAAAATATGGTACAAAATTAATATAATTTATACTGCGTAGTCCAACCCTGGACAGGGGTTTTTTTTTCTTCGTTATGGCTTTGCTTTTTCGCATGTAGCCAGTGTCAAGTAAAATATACATTTTAAGTTTTTGGCTGCGTAGGAAGACCTTAGGCTAGGCCTAAAATACCCCTCCCAAACTCTATCAGAACTATACAAATTATGTTACCTAGGTAGGTAGGTACGTACCTACGTACCTATACCTAACTTATGGTAAAGTACTTACCAACTTACCTAATTTAGTTTACTTGTACCTTTATTTTTAAATACGTATCGTTATCCGATCTCCAATCATTACATAAAAGTTGTTATTTTTACATGATATTGATAACATAAAATATAATTTATATTGATATTTTATAAGAAGTAGTCCCTACCCATATACACCGAGGTACCTACAGGTTAGTTATATATCTATCTATACCGGTTGCACGTTCGTTTCTTGTTTTTCAACGTTGCTGTACATGTTATTAATTCATTTTAATAGCTTGCATTACAAAAACTGTTCTGAGCGAATTTGACGCCTTCCACGTCCCTCTTAGCGGGTTGCACAAGATTCCAGAAATATGTTCTACGGCGCAGTTATCTGAAATAAATACAAAATTTTATAAGTGTCCAATGTTCATTGCGAGTGGGATTCGAGTCTCATAACTTTCAGACCTTAGTCCACCACGCTGGCCCAGTGCTGGAAGTTAGGGGCCATCCATTAATTACGTCACATGAATTTCATGATTTTTAGACCCCTCCCCTCCCCCTTGTCACAGCTGGTCACATTTGCGAGAGTCCCTCCCCCCTCCCTGTGTGACGTCACATATTTTTATAATTTTCAGAAATTTTCCATATTTTTAGTTAAAAATTCAAATTTCGGTTTTAATACTTAGATATATTAGATTTTTAAATGTGACGTCACAAAACTTAGGACCCCTCCCACCCCCTTGTCACACAATGTCACATTTCGTCGACCCCCGTCCCCCCTTTACGTGTGACGTAATTAATGGATGGCCCCTTAGGGAAGTCACCCACGACAACTTTTTGCAGCGATACAGTCGCAAAACAAACGCGATATACCTATTATAGTCGCGAAGCTGTTGCTGGTAGTACAGAATAGCTGGTAGTTTATCTTCGCCCGCTTAACCACCATTCATCGCGATAGTAGCGATACGGTCGCGATGCAGAGTCGATACAATTGTGCGCTGTAGTGACTTCCTGTAAGTGCCTGTGGTACGCTACCTACATTTGCAAGATGGAAGTGTTCCGTAACAGGCCCACCTAGTGACTGAATCAATACAGTTGCACGTGTGTATCGATGCAGAAGCGCTTCTGAATCGCTTCCGTCGCGCGTTGCAAATGCGACCAACCGCGAAAAGTAACGATGCAGTCTCACGCATCAACGAAACTGTATCGCTGCAAAAAGTTGCCTTGGGCTATCTCTCTAACTGTAGGTGTAGGTAGGTACTAACTTTTGTCTAACATCAACGCAAGTTCCTTAGGTGTCAAAAATTTCTCGTATTGGTGAGTATGTTTTGGTATAACCTTGATTACATCCTCGCAAATGAATATTATGAGGAACTGAGCCCAACGCGTTCTGTTTGGTGTAGTGAAGAGTATCTTGCCTCCAGGCTTCAGTGCCTGTACGCAGGACTTCACGAACAGTTCGGGATCATTTACGTGTTCTATAACTTCCGAAGAGATGACACCATCGTAGTAGTTTTCAAATATGTTCGCATGTTCCTAAAAAAAGAATTATAAGTTCACTGTTTTAGGACGTTGACGGATTAAAATACCTACTCATGGACTTCCAAAAAATTACACCTAGCTATATTTCGTCTAAATCATTGCATCTAACTCATCTACCTAGATGCCCTTGACTTCGTCGGTCCTGTATGTGGCTCGAGGTTTTTATTTATACGGTTAATGAGTTACCTACTGCGACTACACTTAGTTTAATCCACTTTCCGTTTCTCTACAGGTTTACTTATTCCAGGTGCTAGCGAAGTTTGGTACAAAAAAAATAATGTATTAAAATCATATAGTAACCTAGTACCTAATTAAAATTAAATTATCGCCACACATCCACTGTATGGTCCCAAACTAAGCAATGCTTGTACCTCTATGGCTGGCTACCATACTATACAATAGAATGGGGGTGATCCCAGTGGTACGCAGACCATTCTTTTTACGAAAAGGCCGTTCCCGAAATTTGACTCTGGCGGGTACAAACCTGCAACTGCATGATGCAGTAAGTCGAGCAGCCTACGCTCGAACTCAAATGTATCCCTGCTCAATTAACAACTCACTAAATGTTTCTTTACCTCTATAGTAGTGTTATAGTAAGTAGGTTTGTTATCTGCTAATATCGGGTTTATGTTTGAGTGCTCCTTTGCCACCTGTATGAGTTCTGCACTCGGGTCGATTCCTGTCGCGTTGGCACCCAGTTTTGCAAGTTCCTGAAATCCGTTAGGAAATAAATCATTAATTTGTATATTGTACGAGCGACTGAGTCGTACTGACTCAATCGCTCGTACGATACATAAATACATGTATGCTAAGTGAAGGCTATGCGTAACTAAGTAGGTATAATAGTTTCCGAGTTATGGGCCTTTGAATATTTGTGACAACTTTCGTGTTGCGGCCTTAGAATAATTCAAATGACCTAGAATCCAGTGTAAACTGGATTTTGGACTACTAATATCCAATGAACAGTTTGTGAAAATTTTACCTCCATAGTTTTTGTGATACCTATACTTATTAAAAAAATCTAAATTGCCTGGAAAAGAATATCTGAAATTATTAAAAAAAAAAAACCGACTTCAAAAAAATCTGGAGCACTAAAAAGCCTGAAATAATATTTCTATTACCACCACTGCCTACCCCTTCGTGAAAATCAGGCTTGATGGTGTGTTATCGAGTATTTGGGGTCGGTGCCAATCTATCTTCTTACTTTTATAGTAGGTAAACTTGACAAACTAGGATTGGCTTTTTAGTGCTCCAGATTTTTTTGAAGTCGGTTTTTTTTTTTAAATAATATTTCACGATTTTTAGTGGCGCCATACCAATGAACATTTTGGCATATTGAACCGTATGAAGTAAGCCCATCAAAAGGTAACTGCTGTAAATCGTTGAAGAATTCCCTCGACTGTCTATGGTCTCCATCATCAGACCTGTAATGGCACTTATAAACCATATGGGTTCAAAGCTCTCATCAATACAAATGAATTAAGTCCAAACACAAGGTAGCTACTGTAAAACGTTGAGGAGTTCCCTTGACTGTCCTTCGTCTTCATCATCAGACCCCTAATGACAGTCACAACCCATCTAGGTGTAAAGTTCTCATCAATACAAATTAATCAAGCCCAAACACCAGGTAATTGCTGTAAATCGTTGAGGAGTTCCCTCGACTGTCTTTCGGCTCCATCATCAGATCGACTCCAGACCTTCATAAAATAGTAGTGCTTTAAAATACTTAATGAAAAAAATTACAAACGCACTAGTCGCCCCTACTATTTTCGAAGGTTACCCTCGATTTCTCTGGGATGCCATCATCAGATCCTGGTTTCCTTATCATGGTACCCCCCCTGGGATATCTCCTTTCCAACAAAAAAAGAATCATCAAAATCGGTTCATAAACGACGAAGTTATCCGCGAACAAACATAAAAAAAAAAAATATACGGTCGAATTGAGAAACCTCCTCCTTTTTTGAAGTCGGTTAAAAAGTGTCCGAATTTCAATAAAAATTTTATGCCATTCAATTCTATTCCCTATCATCCGAACCCCCAAGTATCATTTCACACTTCTGAAACACTCACGATAGGTAAAATGCTTTTTTAAAAATACCAAAATGCTAGGGATAAGACCTATTTTCGCTTGTTTCGCTTGCTTCTTATTGTAAAACATACCTCTGTTAGGATACCTCCACCGCAGCCTACTTCCAAAACCTTTTGGTTTTTTAGTGGCAATATTTCATTTTCAATAGATTTCCCGACAGTGAATCGCTCTCTGATGAGCGGGGTTCTGATCGGAAAGAAACAATAACAATGGTTAATTTATGTAAATAACTTTAAAGTTATACACTAACTACGTATTTATGAGTTAGAATTCTGACGCACTGTTGAAAATCTGGTAGATCAAGAGATGCCTGTTTTGGGACCAATAAATTTATTTCACGCCGTTAAACGGAACAGTTTTCTGTAGAATACCTATACAATCATAAAATGGTTCCTCATGATCACTATGCAACTACCGGATTAACCTCGCTGCGCTGGCGCATTTCGGCGCTACACACCAAAAACATTATTTTTGGATGATGCGTGACTTGGCCGCCTTAAGTTTTTAATAATATTGGCATCCCTACCCAAGGCCATAGAGGACTAAAAAAATATGTCGGGTAGAGTGAAATTTTGATATGTTACTAAAAGCTTACCGTATTCTATTCATTGAATGTAGAAGTTTAAAACAACCCTCGGGATTCCACCAATCTATGTCCCGATTAGAAAAGTGTTTGATATCAGCCGGGTCTACAGTGGAGTGTGCCCGTCGCTCGCTGTTACTAAAGACACTCCTTAATCGTGTGATGTCCGATGTGAAGTTTATATTTCTGTAAAATGGAAAAATACTGTAAAAGGTGCGTGTCAAGCCGCGCACATTATAGGGTTCTGTAACCATTTAGTAAATAACAAAAATATATTTTTGTCCAACTAGAATTAATATATTACACATACCTTTATAGATTTTATAATCTGGCAAATGGTACGGCTGATAATAAAATGTTGTAGAAACACTACTTGTTTTTTTTTGTAAATAAGTATATTTACCTCAAAGAAAAATTCCTTGCCTCAAAGACATTAGGTACTGACTGCCCAAATGAGTACCTAGGTATATCCTATTAGACGATGTCCATAGACTCAGTACGAGTCAGTCTTACGGAAAAAAATTGTCGAAAAATATCAGTAGATATTGCCGATACGGCTCATCTTATGTTGAATAACACGCTCAAAATATCTTTAAGTTGATTGTCGAATTGCGAGTGCGATAACAAAAATGTGAATTTCGCTACATAGGGTAACGGCACCCAATATTGGCACCCCCCCAATTATTGGCACTTTTGAAGTTATCTTTAAAAAATAAGAAAACTAAACATGGAAATAGTGTTTTTTTGTTAAACGTCATAAATTTCACAGATTTTAACACCTACCTAGTTATTCTATCCGCTGAACTAATAAATACCATAGAAATATGTATGGACAATAATTGGTGCAGGGTGCCAATTATTGGGGGTTTTACCTACATGCAGGTAAGTAGTGCGTTTACAAATCTAGTAATTGCAATGTTTGGAGGTATCATATCTGCTAAAATTATACATCAATGATTTACCTGTTCAAAATATGTTTGCACAGTTTTTGAAAAGACATTTTTATTTCTAATTGTTTTCAGCAACAATACTGGAATTAACACTTATTGAGTTTGATAACGGCAGCAACACAACCAACTGCATGGACATTTGCAATAGCGAATAACACTCGATTCGGGTTTGTTGTGAGCCACTGTGTGCGTCAACGGAGACTTGTTAATTATCAACGATTATAAAAAAACCGGCCAGGTGCGTGTCGGACTCGCACATAGAGGGTTCCGTACCACCGTATAAATTAAATTATTTTTTTAGTATTTCGAATAAATTCTGTAAAAAAATCAATTTACTACAACGCCATCTAGCTATACTCTGATTTTAATACTCTGTGTTTATTGTTTAATTTATGTGTTATAAATAAAAACGTCAAAAATATCGAGTTTATTGTATGGGGGTCCCCATACAATAAACTCGATATTTTTGACATACGTACATAAGGGGTTCTGTACCACCATAAAATAAAAACGTCAAAAGTATAAAGTTTCTTCTATGGGGACCTCCTTTATTTTTAAGTTTTATTTTATTTTTAGTATTTGCTGTTGTAGCGGCAACAGAAATACACATTCTGTGAAAGACAGACAGACAGACAGACAGACAGACAGACAGACAGACGGACGGACAGCGTAGGCTTAGTAATAGGGTCCCGTTGGCACCCTTTGGGTACGGAACCCTAAAAATAATGTTTATTGATGCTGCAAGGGTTAATCACTTTGAAACTGCATTCGATTGTGTGGTAATTCTTTGGGACCTAAACATGAAATAACATAGCACAGACATTACCAAAAAAGAGGGAGACAGGTGACTGCCCAACTAGTTTGTCCAAAACGGGGTCCATGGTCGCAGTACGACTTAGTCGCTCGTGGAAAATAATGTTGAAAACATGTCGGTATTGCCATACATACGGTTACATACGGTTCATGTTCTGGTGAATAATGATTTCTTTCGCTGCATGTAGTAGTGGGGCGCTGAGCACAAGTTAGAAGTTGAAGATGTTAGAAGGTACCTACCATATCTGCTAAAATAATACATCAATGCATTAAAGATAGTAAGTAAGTAATTTACTTTCTCCATTATACCTATTATTCGGTACGTGAATTGTATATCGGGATTATTCGTCATAAAATCGTTAATATCCATAATATCGGTCTGACGAGTTATGATTATAAGAAAATCCTAAGTTTAATTTAGGTTCATAGAGATATTTTTTGTATGAATCCTTACCTAGTTGCTTGTTAACCTTTTGTATTTTTAGTTTGAACAACTATATGTCAAAACTCAAAACGCCTGCTTGCTATAAAAATTGTGTATAATCCATGTATAATGTGTGATTTTATTTAACCACAAAGTAAACAACGTTAATTTACATTCAGGACAAATTTTATTTTTCAACAATGAGCAAGACTCCCCACAAGGTCCCTTCTCCACAATTGAATAAGTTCTGCAAAAGTACTTTTACGTTAACCTTCGCAGTGGAAGTCCTGGGTATCGATGTATGGCACGACTGTAATGAGGGCTGGCTGGATCTTGGCCCCTGTGAGCAAGGCATGAAGATACAGTACCAGCTCTATCCAGGACAGACTTTTGATTTAGATATTCTGATATGGCCCCACGCTGCTAAGGTAAGGATCAAATGAATTCTGTTTAATCCCTATGAATTAAAGAAAATCACCCACAAAAATATTTAATGGCGTTTTGCCGGCCACTGCGGCAGCACGCTCACCAGCACGCTCACTTCGCTCGCTCGGCTCGCGCGTTGTGGTCATAGTTTCAACCGAAAATCACATTTGCCGCTAAAACGTCTATTGGAGACAAGGCTGAATGGAACGCGAACACTTGTCGACCTTCGATTAAATGCTCTAGCTCTAGGTTGAAATATTCATCTTTATTTTATACTTTCCTCAATATTATTCAGATATGGTGTGGAACTCAATACGGCTGGGTACGAACTTGGCAGTTCTTAGAGAGAAGATGGCTAACGTTTTCTATCCGCCACGCATTCCCTGTTAGAGTCACTGATTTGCGGTATCATATGGTTACTATCACGCCCTCTGCTGGATTGACGACCTTAAGTGCTAAGTACAATATCCTGATGATAATTATTATTGTTTATATATTTATCTATGTCAACAGGTTGTTTGAAAATAATAGCTCCTTCCTACGCTGCCTTTTGTAGTTTGTGAATTGAGTTCACAATGTTTTTCACAATAGTTTATTTTCTTGTATCAGATGCTTTTTAATATTAACATGGTCGTTTAGACTATATTTTTGCTGCGATGGTTAACTGTTAAGAACCGGAGTAAAACTTGAAAGAACTCGCGAAGACCCATAAAACTGATAACCAGATTCACCTCATTCCTTCTTCCTCATTCATCTATCCTTCGACAGTGCCAAAAATGACAAAAATTCTGAAGTGTATTTGCCCCAATTGGAGTTCGGTGAACGGAGATACTTCGCTCCGGTGATGGAAGCAGAGGAGAGTCTTGAAGAATACATTAGAAAACTCATATGGAAAGCTGTTGAGGCGTACATACCGGCATCTTGTATGGACGGGTTGTTTGATATACCGTATGCTGTGAAAGGTTGTTTCTTTTTCTATAGTCTGTAGCAGGATATGAGTAAAGGATGTATTGAGTTTAGGAGAGTTTTTGTGAAAATATCGGCAGGTTGTCATTAAAATCCACGGACAGAAAAGATGTGATATTTAGGTTGGAAATTGTCAGAATTGGCAGCTCTAAGTAGTTTAATATTATCTATTATCCTGGAATGTTTAAATAGCTTGCTCATATTATGTATTATTCCTATTTTAGATGTTAGGCATCAAGACGCAACCCTATATTTTGTACAAGAGACAATTCTAAGAGGTATTGAACCTGAAGAAAATGAAGAAGTACCAGATGTTGAGCCAGAACTTAAGCGAAAAGCAGATATACACGATGCAAAATTGGCTAAAGAGAAAGAAAAGAAAAAGGTGGAAACTGCTAAAGTCAAATTCGAGATCAGTTTATCAGGAGATACAATTTTATCAGGTAAAATTCAGTCTAAAGGTGTATATTTCTAATAGCTGCTCTTTGACCGTCGGTCTCTGGTACTGTAAGGGGTCGAGGAAGCCATATTACTAGTATACAAGTGCCTCCATGTAATAGGAAATAAATCAATATTTTGAACATGTTTGCCACTTAACATTACCCGATGTAATTGGAGAACTCGAGCCAATTTGTGTTTGGAAAGGTCGGTCCCTTATTACGTTACATGTGCACTAGTTATGAGTATAATAACTGTGGGTGGATAATGGGACTGCTCTACTACGAATGGTTACTATTACTAATACTACGAAGTAATGGTTCGGAAACTATTAAGTAGGTACCATATTATGGACATTAATCAGGAAGCCATTAATTTTGTTGATAACTTTTTAAATTTAACAAGATTGTCACAGAATTATTTCTCCTTTTTAGGAACAGGAAGAGTAGTTCCTTTCGAAGTGCTGGGTAAAAAGCATTCAGATCTTGGAGAGATTATTGTTTTAATCAGTAGTAACAATTTACCTGCGCAAGATGACTTTCCAATATTGTTTATCAATGTCGATCATTTGACTGACATTCCTACTGATCATTTGAAGAAAGTCAAGTAAGTTTATTATTTAAAATATCATTTTCGTTTATTGTTTTACTGAATGTCTTTAATGTTTATAGGATATCACACTTGTATACTAGATGGGTATTCGCTGATGAAGTTCACGATTCAAAACCACAAATCGTAAAGAACAAACCTGAAATGAAATTCAATGACCATCACGCCATTCCGTTGGCTCTTGATGCGGCTTCAGCTATGATCGCTTCGTTTTTAGATGATCCATATCAAATTGAGGTAAACACCAACCAATTTGCTAAAATTATAGGAACCCTCTGTCACTTTAAATCAGTAACGAATAATATAAACATCTTATTTTATCTAGCTTCGTGGAATAAGACCCCTACCGAAAGTAGAGACTTATCCAAAATTCTTTGGTTACGAGAAAGGTGACCGTGATTTTGGATCAGCTGTGCCAACTAAGTCGCCCAATCAAGATACGGATATTCTTATCGCTGTTACTAAAATAGATACAAGATTACTATCGAGGGGTGTTAACGCTTTTATAAGGGGAGAGTATCCTTTATATCCACCTACAGTGTCAGTAGTAAAATTAGAACGCGAACGAATTTGCACCAATGACATAAACGCAGTGAGATCGCAGTTGAAACCTGATTTAGTTGTCCAACCTGGAGTTGTTTTAGAAGCCCAGATGATGTTAGAAGTGTCCATTGGGGTCGTTGGATGTAAACCTAAAAAAAATACTCTGAGTTATTCAAGATTGTTCTGCTTAGTGAGCGATTCAGATGCCATTATGGCTATATTGCGAGAAATTACAGTGATTAACGAATCTATAATGGAAGGGGGCAAGAAAGACGATTTGCTAACAGGTTTCGCGTTAGATACCGGCGATGAAGTGTTTCTGTATATAGAGGGGCCAAGGGATGGACAGATATTGCGTGTATGGGATATGACAGAAGACTATTATCCGCATATGAAACCTGTTTTCTCGAGTTCAGCTAAGTATTGCGCTAGGCTGTATCCTGGTGAGTGCTTTGTATATTTTTGTCTTTGAGCTGTTTGCTTATTTGAGGATATTGAACTGTATGTGAAATCAGCTTCTCTTGTTTACTAACCATTTGCCTAATTTGGTAGGTACTATTAGCGGCATTCAGAATGTGTAGTCTCAAAACAAGCAAATATTTTCGACACATTAATTGCGGGAACCATTTTAAATTTTGTTTTGTTTGTAACAAGTTTGACGAGTTCCCAAAATACATAATTATAAGACAACCAACAATAATGCTATTAAAATGTCATCTTTATTTTATTTTAAACAATGTGAAATCCAGATATACATATTCGTTGACACCTTAATTACATGATTTATTGTATATTGTTCAGAGTTGCTTTTGGCTGCGATGATGTCATTTAATATACTAAAGATGTTCGTACCACTAAAGGTGTTGTTAGCTTGCCCGCCCGTGTATGCCCGACCTGCGCTACCATTACCTACTCGTTCGGTAAGCAAGCATGTACTATGTTAGTATAATTCATAGAGCAAGAGTCTAGAGATACAAATCCTCCTAATTCAAGACTCGTAAAAGGTAATGTATCTGCAAATGTTCATTCTTGAAATTGAAACTTATATTCTGAGACGTTTTCTCAGAAGTCTTCCGATTCAAAGTCATTTTAAAAAAAGATAATAATTGGTCTGAGCTTTGATTGATTAATGATTATTGACTTAATTGTATCGTTTTCAACCTCTAGGCAATACTGAAGTTAGGTCGGTTATTAGCAAATAAGTTATCCGTGGCGCCGTGTGGCAGTGATATGCCTACATCTATGGAGTTGAAAAGCTTTCGGTTGGAACTGTGCGTCGCCCCACGACCCGCTCCCGTCATGATTACTGACACACCTTCCACCAAAATGCGTATGTATTTTTGTAAAGTGAATATTTTGGGGAAGTGATCATTTTATCCAGTGGTCATTTAGGTAATCGGGTCATTTTGGGAAACTAGTTTTGGGAAAATGATAATTTTGAGAAATCGGTAATTTTGGGAAAAAGAACATTGTGGACCTGATGATAAATTACTTACCTTTAGTTAGTACGACATCGTCCGCTAAGTCGTCAACTTCCTATGTCATGAACATTGTTTTTCAGTACAAGGGGTTGTAGACCCGCACAGAACATCCGTTCAAAGTGTATCTAGAATCAATTGGGAACACAAATGAGGACTTTTTATTTTTGTACTCAGTAAATTATTAAATCTACTACCACTATTATTACTATCTATTAGTATTATTACCTTTGATAGATTTTTAAAGAAAGAAATTAAATAAATTGTATTATCTCTTGTGAGTTTAAATTTATTTCTTTATTTATCGTTAAATTGCACAAAGACATTGTAATACACGCATACGTGTGAAAGATGCAAGCTTATTTTTTAAATCTATGCTTGGAACAATAATAAACGAAGGAGGATGAAGAAGTTTGGGCTTTGGAAAATAAAGCCAAGTATGTAAGCCAAGATATGCAGCGGTGTCCAACAAGACGCTGACGTTAGACCCTAGACACAGAATAGATAAGGAGTACCCTAGATGAAGCTCAAGTTAGTCATAAAATTCTATTCCCATCGATCTATACGTTGGATGTTCTTTTGATAAATCATAAAACAATGATGAAAGGCGAAAAATCTGCGAACAATCCATTTCCAACGGAAGAACTACGCGGGCACGCTTTCAACAGCACCGTTTGATCGCGGCAATTCCGCATGCACATCGCCGCACATCCGCGAACTTTTAAATCCGCAGTAATGTCACATCCACAAGTTTTTGCGTCGAAATGTCAGGAAGCAATTTGCACAAGTTGTTCAGTGCGCGCATGATGCTCACTGGCGGTCAGCGGGGGAGATTTATGAAAGTGCATGTTAAAAACTATTTACTCTTTGCATTCGGTAGAACTATATTTCAATGGTCTAGCGTCCATTTTACAGTGTTCGTGACGGTTTAGTTTTGTTCCGTAGACTATAAACCGGGAGCTGAATAATGGTTGGGTTGCGTTGCCCGCGATTTATGCTTGGCGAAATCTGTTATTGGTATCGTGAATAATAGACACTATACTTATTACGAGAAATATATGTTTAGGTTACTAACTAGGATCTAAATCTAAACTAACATTTTCCACAAAAGTTGAGCTCTCATTAATATTGACACCCGTAATTAAGAGAGCTCAGCTTATGTTGGTAATGTTATCATAGACGTGCAGGCGACTGTACTATGGGTGCCGATGCCTTGGGCTAATTACGTAAAGGCCATTTCCGAAATTTGCTCCCACGGGAATTGAACCTCTACCCCTGCGCAGTGAGCCGAGCAAATCTATGGCGTTCGAAAGATTGCTCATGCGATAAATAAATATATGGGTCTGTCACGGGCTTTAGGAATGGTGACAATTAGTAAGATCCCCTAAGTTTTAAATTAAAAACAAAATAAAAATACTAGTTTATTGGGGTAGAAATAACAATATTATAGCTACATATACCTACACAATACATTTTCTGTGGGTAGGTAATATAAACTACAAACTTATTATTTAAAATTAAAAAAAAAATTAAACTATTTATAATAATCAGCTTATCACTACACAATGAAATGATAAAAATAACATAATAAATCAAAGTCTATCTCAAGTAGGTACCTATAAGTATTAACTATAACTACTTACCTACATAGCTACCATGTAGTAAGGACTGACGTGTCACTCACTACATTATCGATTAAAATTCTGCTCGTCTTCATCACCTTCAATAATGCTACTAGAAGCAGGATCATTAGTATAATAATTATGTATTTTCAATAGTACATTACTGCTGCGGTCTCTAATGAGGGTGTTGTTGACCGCGTTGTTGATGGGCGAAAACGCGCCGCAGCACAGCTCCAGGCCTCCACAGCACGGTCAGCATTGCAACCCTTGATGGACAAGCTAAAATAAAGGCCGAGACCAAAGGTCGAGGCCTTTATAGCGCGGTCAGCAAGGGTAGCTATGATGACGAAGCTTGAAGGCCGTGAGCGTAGCGAAGCTTAGCTTGAGGCCATTATAGCGTGGTCAGCAGTACACTCATTAGAGACCAAGGCTTGTATAGTGCTTTACTCAAAAATGCGAGCATTATATGTCATGCAGCTCTTGCAATACAATGATATGTTGCAATACGACAAATTCGATTTTGCTCAAAGAAGGTTTGCGAAATAATGACAACATTATAAACTTTTTTGAGTAAACGAATTAAGTGAAGTTGAAGATAGAGTTGTTGTTAACAAGTGTATCGCAAAGCTGTCCATTACTATTATAGAATCGTGCCCGAACTGCTACAGCGGTGGGTCTATGTGGTCTATTATTATTATTAAAATTATAAGATAACACAGCAGTGTAGTGGATGTAACTATCTGGATGTTTCCGTATGAAATTATCTAAAGCTGTTTCAAAGTAATACCATCTAGACAAAACTCCGCGATTATGCCTTCTGAATTGAGGAAATATGTTATAAGTTTCCGTTGGTCTCCCAAGCCTCGATGCTAATATATGACCCATCTCATCATTCGCGGCTTGGCCCGTAATTGGAGTCATATTTTGAAAATATCTGGTTATCTGACTGTTAAATCTTTCTCTAGTTCCGGTTGGTCATAGAGTATGACGAGTTATTATTGCTCTAACTACTAAAGTTAAAATCTAATTGGATCCACCAATAGGGTGAACAGTATACGATAGTACAGGGTTTGTATCTGGCGGCAGAATCCTACTATGACTGAAATATCTTATTGTATTGGTAGGATAGTTAGATTCATACCAGTTGGCTACCCTTTCTATATCAACGGGGTGAGCAAATAAATAACTTTTTTTAACAATATTTTTACCAATCTTATAACCGTTTTTAGTATATTCTCCGGGAGAAAATTCATTTTTCATAAGGTCCGATAACTCGGTTAATTCTTTGGAATTCGAAGCAATGTATAAAGGAAATATAAATAAAATTATAGTTAAAGAATACATTATTATAATTTTCTGCTACTGCCTGGTTAAACTTATTTTAAATGTCATTAAAGTATATCACAATTAATGAAATTGCTGTTTTACTAATTTATTAGTATACCTACTGATAAAATTTTGTGGGTACTTATATTTAATTAAGGTAAGCAATATTAGAAATCTGCATTTTCATATTCTCGTGTTATTTTATTATTATGTCGAAAACCAAGGCTGAAAATAAAAGTAAAGTTTAGAAAAAAATAATCTGGAGTAAAAAAAATATGCATTATAAAAATATGCCTGCTTAGGTACATACCATAATGTAACTTGCTGCAAATGTCTCGTGTCAAGAAGAATCTTTTGTCGCGTTCCTCTTGGTTGAAATATCTTAGACAAATCGTAGGTTGTTACAAAGATTGAAATTTTGGGACTCCCAGACTAAATAATCACGGCCGTTTTGGCAAGCACGGAACCTGCAATTGCTACATTTAACTCACTACAACTAATACATCTTGAAACTACAATAATATGAGACGTGGGGTATGATCAGGCTATGATTTCCTTAAGTTCATAGAATACAATGGCGTGACAAAACACCGAGTGCGGATTTATATAGAGTCCCACAAGCTGGCCCGCTGAGAGCGTCGCTATTGTCAGCACATCAAAACTAATAAGAAGTAGGTAATGTGAGTTTATTTTAACAAGTTAAGTCGTTTAAACTATTTGTTATTCATATAGATGTCGGCATCTATTATTAAGGAAAACAATTTATAATAATTGGGGATTTCCAATGCGTCGACATACATTTATTAAGTCACATGTTTAAATAAACCTATACATAAGTTAGATAGAAGGAAGCAAATTGTAAAAAAAGTAAGTTTAAAAACTAAAACCCGACTACTGAAAAATAGCGCTCTAAAAAGTATGAAACAAGAAAATATTCTCATCTAGAGGATAGCCGTGGTCCGTGTAGGTTCTTTAGGGCCAAATGGCATATGAACACGGACCACGGCTATCCTCTAGATGAGAATATTTTCTTGTTTCATACTTTTTAGAGCGCGATTTTTCAGTAGTCGGGTTTTAGTTTTTAAACTTACTTTTTATTTAAATATTTTTGAGTTATAGGTAACAATATATATATTTTTGAAATGTGCTCATCAAGCTCTTTCATTTGATACCCCACACGGTTTTATTAAAAAATGTTTTTTTTTTAGTTCATGACATTATGTCCTCTAGAGGGCGCCATATGCAATTTTATGAGACGTCACATAGCCTATAACCAGCGCGCCATTAAGCCGCTTCTAACGATGCCTCATTTGTCAAATTACGACAAGTAGTTTGGAAGTTAGGTGGGAACAGATGCACATACATACATACATACATACATACCGGTCAAAATCATAACCCTCCGCCGTAGTCGGGTAAGAAATAGCTGTTTAGTGAGGAAAAATATTATTGTTTGGGATTTCTCAAATCCACATTGCGATAGAATAGCTGTCACTAGGTAGGTACCTATATTAAATTATCGTATGAGATTGTCACCACGAAGGGGTAAACAGAGTTGAATTGCAGTGGGTTAACCATTTGACAATGGTATTTAGTCTTAGTTTAATTGGGGGCGAGCTTATCTTCATTATACTGGGCACACTTCCCCCCAATGGGAGGCGGTTTGAGCCATCTACGGCTATGCTGTTATATAGTGGCTGCGACTACATCAGGCGTATGCCGCGTCCGAGCACTCAGTTTTGACGTCGGAACGCATAGATATAATGTCATAACATGTGTTCGCGCGAGGCATGCGAGCCATCTTACCTCCAGTCCCTTAACAATTGTCCATTGCGAAACCACATTATAAATAAGAAACTCGAGGCCCGGACCCACCAATACTGAGTCAGACTAAATATTTTAGAGTTAAGGCCAATTAGGTAATTTATTCAGGATTCTCAACATGATTCGAAGTAGTGACGTAGGCATCGCTCTAGTTACAAAGAGCCACATAGAGCCATTAAAATAACAAACAAAAAGTTAGAGGCACAACAATGCTGTTGCCTTGACACGACTTTTATCTGTATTGTGTTGTTTTCATGTTCTGTGAAAGTTCTTATCGGACGCTCCCACTTTGACTCCAATTACAGTAATTTTCGGCAAATTACAGTAAAATTGTGTGCCCTGTTTACATCAATATATTTTAACGGTTATCTGATAAAGCTTCGTGGTATCCATTTTGTAAATCTTATGGAAGTTTCAGACGCTTTGCTGAGGCGGAACATTCTTTAGAATAGATTTGACTTAGTTATCGGGGTTCTAGCGGAGCTTACGAAATGCTTGCCTGGCATATTTGGAAGAAACTAAGCCGGAAACTTTTATTTTAGCTTACTAAGATCTACCAGACTGACAAGGATATTTCTTCCGATACCTAACGACTCTTTTTAAAATTATTTGCATACCAACTTTGAGATGTAGGGTTGATGCACAGATATGGTTGATCTAATTTCCGGTAGAGATGATAATTGTTGATATTTTTGATGAAGTACAACTAAGTAATTCGATACATTCAGGGCCTAATTTGTTTTGTGATTTCTCCGTTTAACAGTGGTCTGGTGTGGGTTGTGTCTTAAGTAGATTAAGAAAGCAGTGGGTCTCGGCGATTATAATCTTAATTTGTTAATGCAAGCGCTTGTTTTGTTCAGAGCCTTAAAGTCGGATGCCCATTGTGATGTTGGACATTTCGCGATGTTTGAACGGCCCCTTTGTTGCCTATTAAACCGAGTATAATGCGAGTCTCGCTGTTGTTACACCGCTCGTCTTAATATTTAGGATTGTTCCACGTTTTGTTCATCTGCGGATTTACACGGAGTTATGAAGTGATAACAATTCTTATAATTAACCAATCAAATAAATGATATGGCCAAAAGAACGGCATAGCTTTGGACCAGCCTCGTCCATGCATGGCTCCCCAAAGGTGGGTAAGTATATCGTGTCATCTGGACGCTGGAAGATGGTGGCAGACGTCGAGGCAGACCAAGGCGAAGGTGGAGAGGCGATTTGGGCACCTTTGGGGGGAAAAGGTGGCCGCAAATATTTTTATTTATTTATTTATTTGTTTTTAGGATAACAAACAGCTTGTACTTAATGCGAATGAGTATAACAATAAATAAAAACTAAGCCTACAGTTACCACATATAGGCTCCGTAATAGAAAACACAATTAAAACTAATAATAATAAAAAATAAAACACTGAATACAAAAATACTAAAAACTGTGTCCCGTAGAAGACGAAGACGACAGACGTGAGAGATCCGGTAAAGTATTAAATACTAATAATTAGAACCAAAACTATAACTAAGAAATTTCAAGATGAACCACAGATTGAGAGGCAAAGAAATCATTGGAAAGCAGAATTCTAATTTTTCCTGATGAGTCATAAAACAGATCGACGTTATAATTATTTATCAGTTGGTTGAATTTTCTGCAGGTACGGGGAAAAAAAGCATTGGAGCGGTAATTTGTGTCAACCATCGGAACAAATAAACAAGGGGAGTGCCTTAGAGTCCTATTAGGAACAGCGAGTTTAACGTTACATAGTAGATCCGGGGAGTCAATTTTAGATTTAGCAATATCGGATAGAAAAGAAACATCAGATATTGCAGTTCCAGAGGAAGCAAGTGATGCCTTTTGCAACGAGGTATATAGCCTTTGTCCATCACTTTACATTTGAATTGGAGATAACGCACAAATCTTCTCTGGATAGATTCTATTCTGGTGATATAAATATTATACTGAGGATTCCATACTTGGCTCGCATACTCTAAAATGCTTCTCACAAAGGCACAGTATAATATTTTGATCGTTTTTATATTAGAAAACTTAGAACAAGCTCTGATAACAAATCCTAGGGCTTTAGAAGCCTTACTTGCTATGTAATCTATGTGCTTGTCAAATAAGAGTGCGGAGTCATGTACGATACCAAGGTCTTTAGTGTGTGGGACTCTGGAGAGGATATGATTTTTAAGTGTATAGTTAAAGCTGATAGGGTATTTTTTTCTGGTAAAGGACAGTAAGAAGCATTTGGATACGTTAAGGTCGAGTTTATTTATTAGGCAGTAATGTTCCAGTCTTTTAAGGTCTTTTTGTAGAAGATGGCAGTCATTGTGAGAGTTAATATTTTTGAGTATTTTCATGTCATCGGCGTATAGTAGGAATTTAGAATGTGAGAAGCAGGATATGATATCATTGACAAATATCGTGAACAACAGGGGACCAACCAAGGAACCTTGAGGGACTCCGGATGGTATCGTTAACCAGCTAGATGTGAAACCGTTGATAGCAACGGCTTGAATTCGTTTATCAAGGTAAGATCCAAACCACCTTAGTAAGTGTCCATGGACACCAACTTGCTGCAACTTAGTTAGTAATATTCCATGGTGAATTCTGTCGAAGGCCTTACTATAGTCAGTAAATATTACATCGACCTGCCCTCCTGAGTCCATGCCTGACGTTATAATTTCATTGGACAAAATTAAGAAATAATTATATTTCTTAATTATATTTCAGGGGAGACAGGTTACGGAAGAAAGAAGGGGAGGCCCAAGCTCGGCTTAATAAACTGGTTAACAGGCAATTGTCGAACGTCTATTTTTGAATACTTTTATACGTTATTATACGCTATTGTTTCTATTCCTCCCCTAAAAAGAAGATGGCTTAGTATCACCTGATCTTTTCCCCCAAATTGTCCGGAAATTCGCAAAAATATACATCTACAAAGGGAAGCGAATGCGGGCGCAAAGGCGATATATTATTCACACTTGAAAACACACACGGCACACTGCCATTTCATTAGCCCCTTCCGGGTCTTACAAGACAACATGGAAAAACTATTTTTCACCTTTTCCTGGATCGTATTACGAGGCTATTTTCAGGTAGTTTACCACATAACAGCTGCTCGCAAACGTATTGAACTTTATAATATATTTCATATTTTACTAACTATTCAATTTAGTAGGCGTCTACATAGCTTTTCAAGGATCAAACCTTGGCGTCATCGTTGGACACCATTGTCGATCCCGGCTTACAGGAGTAACATCGGTGGGAGTGTGTGGCGGGCCTAGTCTTAATTAAACAAAGACTACTACATGAGTATTATATCTAGTTATGTGGATAGCTAGCTCAAAGCAAGGCCTTGAAATTAAGTGCCTGCAATTTGTATCGTTTTATAGTCATATAATCAAAGGTCACAATACGACCCATAGATTATATGGCCGCAAAAGAAGTGGATTAAAGAATATTTAAAACTTTTTGAGGTGAACTTAGTAAAATTACTTATGCAGGTAAGTATGTCACCTGCTTTTGGAGAGTTGAGGCTATAATGATACGCTGCTAAAGCGATAATATGCTGACTTTTACGGTCTCATAAAATCGTAGACGAGTTCATAGTTTTCAGTTCTGGCCTCATTTTAGCCACGTTTTAAGCTTGATACGTCGAAGATAGCGAGTACTAACTCCCGAAGGGGTGACTAACTATTAATGTCACTGGGACGGAACCCTCGCAGCTTGTTGAAACGTTTTATGGTCAATAAATCGGAACGTAGAACCCCGTTAGGTCCCCGCTTGGTCAGATGTCGAAATGTTTTATTCTCGACATTAAAAGAGTGAAAGCTTTAAAGGGGCACATTTTATTAAATCTTAGTGAAAATAAACGTCTTTATTTTTATTGCAACAAATGATTTGCATTTAACGTGGCTACAACGACAGGTTTTTGTTTTTAGTAAATGCCTCATTCAATGATATGCCACCCTAGTACTTTTCTAATGGTCGGCTACCAGCGTGTACCTTTTCATGGCTGAACAAATTTATATCTGTAATCAAATCTATGTTTTGATCCAGTAAGACAAATGGAAAGGAAATAAAGTTTTGTACTTTTGGAAAGACTATTGGGAAGAAATGTCACCGGTGAGACTACTGGAAACAGCCGGATTTTAAGCGTTTTGGCTACAACTTCATTCCAACCCCGTAGTAGATAGGCTAGGTTCCATTAATAAAAACTAAAAAAAATGAAATGTTAAACCAGTTACTATCACCATATTCAACAAGCAGTAAGCACAATCAGTGATCTATACCTACTGTGACAAATATAATAAAAATCTTTGGTCGTTATTCAAAACAACACTTTTATTCGACAAAGTACCTAGGTACATCAAAGGAATCGCTCTAGACTCGATTCAGTTACGGAATATTATTGATAGAAAAATTTGCAAATACACGAAAAATATTCTCTTGGGGAGGGATTGCTCGTAATATACCTTGAGGAGTCGCCTTTTGCGTTGCCACTGGCGTCTTGAGATGGGAATAAAAATTTGGGGTCGACGCTGCGCGAACTCCAATAGGATAGTGTGTTCAGATAAACATCATCCTTATTACTTTAGCTTCGATCTTCTGGAGTTACGGATGAAATATGTAGTACCTCAAATTTTAGAGTCAAATATATTCGAACGCAACTCGGAGAGCTACTTAATTTTGACGCTCCATAAAAATATCAGATAAGCACCGTCTCAAACAGTTATAAGTATCATAAAATTATCTGGCCCGGTGGCCAAGAGCCAAAAAAAATATATCGCCAGACTTACATACCAACTGTATGGACCTAAACTAAGCAAAGCTTGTACTACGGGTACCGTGCAATGGACTGGGGGCGATCCCAGACCAGGGCAAATTAAGAAAAGGCCGTTTCTGAAATATGTATCTGGCGGGAATCGAACCCGCAACCACCCGCAGTGTGCCGAGCGGCCTACGCTTGAGCCACTGCGCCAAGAGGTCGTAAAAAAGAAGCCAGATAACGATATAGAAAATTCAAGGCTGGATAAATATCCACATAAATATAAGCCCGCAGCGGATATCCGCTGTTCGGTTTCACATATCGGTCGCTTAATATCCGTGAAATGTCCACAACTATCTCAGATCTTATATCGATACCATTACACTACCACAAGATGGGACAGTGTCGTTAGGACACCTATTCAGGGACCTATAAAGGTCAGATAATTGAAAATGTGATAATAGTAGGCGCTATTATAGGTTTATGGAGGGCTTTTATTGTCTTGTTGGGATGGAACTATCCAATTAATAAAATTAGTCTGTGGGGATTGTTTTATAGACCGCAAATTAATAGGAAAATAAGGTACCTAATAAGGTACGTTTTCTTTATAATAATAACTATGGCTGCAAATAAGTGTACGGTCCGCCAGGGCCCTAAGTCTCTAAACAATTGGCCATTGATGAGAGTTTCATCTGCATTCAAAGGGACTAGGGCTGCACTCACCTTGTATAAAGCGTATGTTCGCAGCCGGCTTGAATACAATGCCGCAGTGTGGGACCCTCACGAAACCAAGTACGCGCTACAGATTGAACGTATCCAAAGAAAGTTTGCCAGATTTGTATATAAAAAGTTATATGGTCATTACCCCTACCTCTACCCTTCCATGTTTGTAACAGGAATGGTCGGTTTGGATACATTGGAACTTAGACGCAAATTTCTACTTTTAATTCATTACTATCACATCCTAACTAACAAAATAGATAATCCTACTACATTGGGCCGTGTAGGTTTTGCGGGTGTTCCGAGACGATTCCTAGTTGGGGTCGAGGGCGAGGATGTTGTTGGTCCGCGCCGACGACGGAAACTATTCGCGGAGCCCCCGGGAGTGCGCACGCGCCGCGCTGCCGCGGCACCCACACCCAGAGCGATCAAACTGCTGAACTCGATGCTCACTCAGCACACTGCACTAGATTTATTTAATGATAAGGCACCGAAAGTATTAAAATTTGTTTATATTTTTTTGAATTGCAATAACGTTTAGGTATGTTAAGTTTAGTTTTCTTTTTCCTAGTTTTAGTGGTCATAATTTCATTAAGATTGTATTTTAAGGTGTAGGTGTTAAGGTTCCGTACTGTAATCTACATTTTTATCTAATAAATAAATAAATAAATAAATAAATTGCGCAACCACTAGTCTCTAATATTTTCTTCGTGAATTCTTCATTGTAAATTGCAAATTCTTGACGGTCAGCATGTTGTCGGCTAGAGGACTGCTAACAGGTACCCACAACGTGTCGACCTATCTAACCTAGGTAAGTTTTGTTTTGTGTGTGTAAATAATAATATTAATAATGTTTATTCATGGAAGTATGAGTACATTAAAATGAGGCAGCGGTGGCCAAACTAGGCGAGTGCCTGTATCTTGGCAACCTGAGATAAGTTACAAAATAGTGTAAGCTTAATTGATGTACAAACGTAAAAACTTTAGTAGTTTAGCAATGAAATAAGGTAGGAAATAAATACATATAATAATTATTTACCTATATAAATGTTCCTACAAATTGTATATTAACTCTGCAGAACTTCTTTATTTACTGCATACCTATTAAAAATGTCATCAGTTCAGTATACGCATCTAAGAAATCTAAAGTTTTTCTCAGTTTTATAAAATGCCCCATCTCAACGTTGCAGTAGTTTTTCACTCTAAAGCTACACTGAGCTCAAAGCCTTGAAAACTATTGCTTCGGAATGGATAAACATTTACTGGAACCTTGGCGACGTCTAGCGGCAGTTTTAAGAAAAAGCTAGCCAAGGTTTTAAGAACATCTTATTTATTAAATAAGTACCTACTTACTGTAGTTCACAAGAACTTATTGCAAGCAAAGATGTCTATTGAAACCATCTAAGCTCTGAGCATTTGCAGCCGTATTTATTTGTAAAGGTGACCGGCTATTGAATGCCATATGATAAGCTTGGGCTTTGTTTGAAAAAATTTACTATGTGTACCGCATTTTTATTTACGTAATTACTAAAAAGTGAGGAAACCTACCTATCCCTCGGGATTAGGTAATTAATAGTCAGTTCCTGTATACACGGCGACAAGGTTCACAACCTGTCACGTTGGGTTCTGACTATCTGGTGAAACGTGGGCTTTGAGTTGGTTAATACCTCCACAATGTGGTGGTGTATGGCCACTCAAGCCTCTGACTACCCCCCAATGGGGATAAAGTCGTGACGTAACATTTTTTTTTTACACATATTTACTAAGGGATAGTGCATACCTACCACGTCCTAAAATAGAAAGAAGCGCTCGTAATGCCAAACTAAAATTTCCTCTTATTAACGTTTTAATTCAAGACTGCTCCTCTGAACTCCCTTATCACTCCTCAGCATTATACATGTACGACTGAGCTGATAAATTATTAATGGGACCGTGACCCCGCCTGTCACCGTATTTGCATCGTACATCATACCGGATTTATGGTAATTACTCAAGTTTCCTCCACATGTAACTAAGAGCTATATTTCTAATCATCACTTCGATAACTGTCCTAAACTCGATCCTATTGAATTAAATTATGGGTTTTGTGACATGGGTCATAAATCATAGATGTAAATTCGTCGTTCGTCATTTCTCCAATAAGCTGCAGTACCATGATGATATTGATGGTATATCTATCGGAATGTTTAATCATTGCTATTAAAAATGAATAGACCAATAAGAATATGGACACATTTTTAGTCCCTTATTTATATTGTCTCTTGCTTCTTCTCTATATGGTCATAAAACCTAAACTATTGTAAACACACACATTTAAACTTTATTAAGACGTACTTACATTATTGTATATTAATATTTTTGTGAGGTCACAGCTCTATACAAATTTCGGCCATGTCCTTTTATAACTATTTTGTTTATAGGCTGCATATTGCTATTTTGTACATATTGTGAGATTGGTTATTTGAACGAAAATCAATCATTAATTTAAGGAAAGTGGGTAGGTACATTAATTTCAAACTAATTTCATAGTTTCTATTTGTAAACTTTAAAATAATAAGTTCAAAGAAATCGATTCATCAACGTCGTTTACTTGATGAAATTCAGACGTAGAGTTGAACACCTGTTTTTAATAACGATTTTCCCAATTTATGCCTGTAAAAGAATTCAATTACCGAACACGGTTGATCGCACCAGGTGTGAGAGACAGCTTTTAAAATACTTGTTTAAAATTTAATAAGTAGTAGTAGGTAGGTACTTGTTGTTGGCTTTATGGAGCGTCATCTATGAGTGACAGGGACGACTCTACCAAGCTGATATCTCTTTCTAAGGCCCGATGTGTAAGAGTATAGGGCGCTAAGTCGCTTAGCCATTGTGTCGCCACGGTGGTGCTTTGCTATAGTGATCGACTCTCTGATTGGTTGGTAGATTCTAACCGACCAATCAGAGGCTGATCAGCCGGTCGCCCGACCAATCAGAGGGTCGATCACTATAGCAGCTCAATGGCAATGGCTAAGCGCTTCAGAGCCAAGTACTCTTATCGGGTCTTAGAAAGAGATATCAGTTTGGTAGAGTCGTCTCTGTCACTCACAGATGATACTAAAGCCGAAGCTAGGCAATTATCTCTTTCTCAAGCTCGATATGTAAGCTCCATTGCGGAGTAGGTACTGTATGCGATATTGGGATTTATAAGTAAATTAAACCCTTTGGCAACAGTTTTATATTTTAATGTGGTACAAATTTGGCAGGAATTTAAATAAATCACCATACGAATAACTCAGGGAGTTTATAAGCCATCACTCGCGGCTTTATTGACTGCTTTATTGTTATAAGCTTCTGCGTTACCATGAGCATAAAAAATCATGTTTACGCGTGTACATTGCTTAACCATTCCTTATAGTAATAAGGAATGGTTAAGCTTAAGTAATTTAAGTCAAGTTTCCTACTATCTTATTCAGAAAGAAGTACCTCATGAAGAAATCATGAAAAATATAGTGAATCGGAAGGGATTTTTAAACTTAACTTAATACTTAATTCCAAAACTATCCGCTTCAAGGGAAAATTGAATAACAAAAGATGTTACAGAATTAAGAAACCCTACCCTTTCTGTTTCACCTTAAACAACTAATTCCTTCTCAATATTTAAAAACATAGAGTCGCGCCACTTCACAAAGAACCCTGAAATGCCTGAAAGTAGATCGTTATATTGCAACTAGAATAACGCTTGGGGAAAAGAACTCTGCAATTCAGCTTAATCCAAAGGAAAACCAAGGAAAAACCGCAGCCAAGTGGAAACCTAAAGTGCCTATAATTACAGCGAGTTTACTAACAGTTCTAACCTAACCGTAACCTTTATGCATACGGTTTTGCGTTTCAAGGATCGTTACTGTGGTGCTTTGACTTTGCCTTGTATTAACGTTATTTTTTTAGACATTTTTGCAATACACCGTCGTGTTTTGTTTTATATTCCATTTTCAAATTTTATTTTATTTTTTCACTTACTTTATAGCTTTTTTCACGACCTTGTAACTTTTTACTGACTTATTGGCGTGCTTCGGTGAATTCAATCGTTGTTGACCAGTAAGAAGCTTGATTGGACCAGCCAATATTCAACACAAGCCTTCCGACTACCCTTCCCACTACTGGCCCCGAGCCTGCTAGCTAAAAACCAATGAAAAACCATTGATCTCTAAATATCATCTTCGTCAATTCTATATTATAAATCGTAAATTTCTTGGCGTTTGTATGTTGTTGGTCAACTCATAGCAGTTTATGAAGCGTATGGAATTTAGAATTTACGAAGATTATATAAGAGACCAGTGGTTTCGCAATGAATAGTTTATTATTTACATCATTATATGTTCATGCTATTAATAATCCAGAAGCAACAGCCTCATTATTCACATTTTCTATGTTAGAAAAAGTAAAAGCAGAGTGAAACAATAAATCAGTTTCGACCTAAACAGTTCCGAATATATCAGAAGAGCGTGCGTGTTTTGCTAAACACGGACGTAAATCATTATTTTTTCGTTCGTCTTCGAATTGAGAACAATAGTCTATTTTGAAAATAGAATAATGGAGGCGATACACAAAATATTTGCGCATGTATAATGCAACATGCGATCTTGGCATAACTAGTGCGGAGAAATTTTGCTGGAGAGAGAGGTCGTCGATAAACAAATAGTACATTACTGCCGCGGTCTCTAATGAGTGTGTTGTTGACCGCGTTGTTGATGGCCGAAAGCGCGGCGCAGCGCAGCTCCAGTCCTCCACAGCGCGGTCAGCATTGCAACTCTTGACGGACAAGCTAAAATAAAGGCCGAGACCAAAGGTCGAGGCCTTTATAGCGCGGCCAGCAAGAGTAGCAATGATGACCAAGCTTGGAGGCCGAGAGCGTAGCGAAGCTTAGCTTGAGGCCATTATAGCGTGGTCAGCAGTACACTCATTAGAGACCAAGGCTTGTATAGTGCTTTACTCAAAAATGCGACTATTAGTTTAAACAAAACTAGCTAAGTAGGTATAAAAATTAATACAATTATATCTATATTTTTACGAACTATATCTATAGCTGTGTATTTTTTCTGTTTACGTTTCCATGGCAACGGCACGACCTACTCGTTTTTAACCTTCAATCAGTTTTTTTACGAACCATAAACATACCTGTTTGTTACGTTTCCATGGCAGCGGTCAAATAACAAATATAATGACGACAATACCGGGTAATAATACATTGTATGTCTAGTAGCTCTTGCAGTACGACAAATCCGATTTTGCTCGAAGAAGGTTTGTGAAATAATGACAACATTATAAACTTTTTGGAGTAAAATGTGTATTAGTTATTTTGTTTTCTTATTATTATTGCTTTATTATTTCCTATGTTGTACAGCTATTAATATTAGGTATGTAAAAGGTACCTTCGATACTTCCGAATTAATGATGGTCATAAAGTTATCTTCCATATCATGTGTTGCTTCGTTTGTAACTATACACTTTGGTCTGATAGTCTGGCGATATTTATTTTATTGATCTAAATCAGTTATTTTTCTTATCAAATTGTGCATTTAATAATCCACATCTGTGCATTGCTACACAGATAATTAATTCCCAGTCAACAAGATTCCTCGGATTTCCAACTCCAACTTCGATGCTTCATCGTCCGGAGTACTATCGATTGCCCTTTGAAGTTGGTGAAAGTCGTTACAAATTGTCGATAATATCCATATTACGCGGTTGAACCGCCGGGGGGTCAAATTGGCAATAATTTATTGGCAATTTGAACGTAAGTTACACTTTTGAATTAGTAGGTAAGTAAGTAGTTGTTTGCGTGTTGGGTACTGGAAAAATAGAGGGTGACTTTGATCGTTGGATATATTATAAACTATGGACTTTATGATGTTTACATTATGATTCAGATTCTTTTAGGCTTATACGACGAATCGATCGTATGAAAGAAAAATGAAAATGAAACTGTCCTAGAAAACAACTTCAATAGAATAAAAATAATGGATATAAGAAAAATAATTGGTTGGTCCTATGTCATTTCACAATCGGCTTACCTCTCAATATTGGGACATGCTTGTCTTCAAATTAATATGAGCCATTCTTTTGGGAATTCCAATATCAACATTATTGATGAAATTGTTTATGAGCGGATCTCTGAGATTCCTTATCTCTGGATATTGTAATTAAGTATAAGAAATTGGTGCTGATTCTGTTGCTACATAATAATAAACTTGACTGAACTAACAGTAATCTCATGCCATCCTTCTCTTAGCCGTTACGAATAAGCAAATAAATTAGATGCGCAAAATTTAATTAAGTTTTGGTTTAACGACAACAGAATAGCTTTAAGAATCCTTTAAGTTCGTGGCTGTCCTTCTCGGAATTTAAAGCTTTTGAAAAATTACGACATTTCAAGATGAATATATGAACGATAATGAGAATCAATACTCGGTCAACAAATCAACTCATAACCAACACTATAGTTAAAACTAAGCTTTCTTATCAATATAGTTTTGAAATCATCGAAATCGGTCCATCCGTTGCGATTTCATAACACATTTTATATAACGTGTGGAATGTGCGTGTGACATCACACGGGACCGTCGGATGGAAGGCACGCTGTACCTGCGCCGCCGTTCATTACAATGCGCGCGTAGTCTAAATGACGTACAACAACCGCGCGCGAACTTCGCTAGTAATTTGCTCACAGCTTCGTAATTTTTTGTCATAGAGCAACAATTTTTGCACTGTATGTAACTAAATTCGTTACGGAAACCCATTTTGTATCTATTTAACAGTAGAAAACGTGGATAAGTAATAGAAAAACTAAATTTATAAACAAAAAATATTATTGTTATGAATACGGTAAACCTCTCACGTACTCCACACCTCCTGTATCGATAATGGTGTTCAACGATGATGCCATGGTGACCCTTGACGAGAACCGGGGAGAAGCTAAGTTGTATTGGACCCCACACAAATTTAATCAAAAGAAAAGATAGGAGGACCTGAAGAAGATTATCAACACACACACCTAGATTTATATTATCGGAATATACCTAATAAAATCTCTAAGGAAAAGTGAATCTGATATCGGAAAATAAGCAAACATGTCGGAAAGATCGCAAGGCGACGATATATGGAACGTAAACATTGGTAGCGCGCGTAGATTTTCAATTATTCTTTATGTTATCACTGAGATAAATGAAAAGGTTAGAGATACCTACAGGAGTGGAAATAATCCAGAAGGAATGCTACTCTACATGCTTCACCACGTCGTACGTCGCGTCGCTACATCGATATAGAGCTAGGAATGGGAATGAAGGCAGCAGCCTTTGTATTTTAGCGATCTTGTGACCTGTGTTATAAAAATACCTTGTAGTGTATAGTAAAAATTACTTAATTGCAGACAATAACTGTTTTGCTTCTCTGGTTCTAGTCAATAAATTATTTTTTTGGCCATTCTTTTCCACAGGAATGATATTATTCCTTTACGATATTTCGACGATCAACCAAATTGTAACGGGTTACATACTTAAAAAAAATGATTCTGATTCTGATACTTAGCGATGGCAACACAGAATTATTATATATTGGTAAAAAAATGATTTGCTTACAAGGATTCTATATAGAGTCCAGTTTATGAGTTTTAATTTAAACACATTTCTTTTCTAACAGGTTCCTTCTTAAAATGTTAATTTCCTTCAACATAATTCAAATTTTAGAACACCATTTTCCTTTACTAAACTATGCCTTTCTGTCATGCAAACATGGTCCTCATTAAAATGCGTCACACGACTCCGTCCCTGAATCGTCGACGGCCAGTCATCGTCAGGTGTCTACGGCATCGGCTTAATATGCCGTTGCCAAAGAAATTCACGTAAGTGTGGATTTGTAAGGGCTCGCGCGGACCCATGTAATGTTGCCTTTATTACTACTGGTTTGTTCAATATGTGAACATTGTCATGCAGCTTAAGGTATCGTCAGCAAACAATTATTTGTAAAAAGTTATAATTTTATAAATGTGGAATTAAAAACTGACTTGCAGAAGAGCAAATTGTTCAGAGATCTTGTACATAGTCCTAGAATCCTATGATAGCTCTATATAGGGCAACCTACGACGTCGTGTCATAGCTTGCACGATTTTCTTTGAATAAGTCATGATGTAAACTTCTTTAATACGCGGCCCCACGTAAATATCTGACTTAAAAAGTTTTTTGTTCGTTGTAAGAATATTATAATTTGATGAAAGCTTGCCTTTAACTCTACCACTCAGGAAACGCCGGGGACCGTCGGAAAGGTCCGCCGGATGACCATCCAACCCTATTTCATTTATTCACGCCGCGCCGTTTCCAAAACGTGACAAAATACCTCGATGAGAATGCTGGCTTTGTATTTCTGGTTTGGATGTAGGCATAGTTACATTATCCCTTACTATAGGCAACAAACTGCGAGTCTTTGAGTTACTACTGTAAACATAAAACGTTGTTTATTGTGTTTTTCTTAATTTCGAAGTAACGCTATAAAAAAGTCAGCTTCAAAACTTAAAGACAAGCGCTACATATACCTAAAAAATACGCATAATATTAATAAACATTTTTAAAAACACGCTCAGCTGTACGTCAAAAGGAAACTTATTAAAAAAGTTGAAAGCCAGTCACGACGAGTGCAAACCTCTAATTAAACGGGGAAAGTTTTCCATCGCATATGTGATATTCATTCGCAAACTACGGCGCATTGCATTTAATAAATTTGTAACGAAATACTGTATGGGAACTATTAGTGCTCTTCTTAAATTAATCGCATCATTCAGTAATTGCGTGCGGACATAATAATGTGTCTACATGACCAACACTTGTCCACGTTACTTATATCGAATAAATAATAGTATGGCGAAACCTAATTGCCGATAAAAATCATTTGGCTTGTTCATATGCCGCGCATGCCTCGCCCGAGTACTCATATTATGACATTATGTCTATGCATTTCAACGTCAAAACTGATTGCTCGGGCGAGGCATGCGCTTGATGTAGACGCAGCAAGAAATTTTTAATCTAATATTACGTTCATGAGACGCAGCCATTGGTTATGAAATTTTACAGATTGAAAAAAATATTTCACCAGATGAAATTGGATTAAAATTTCCATACCTACTAATTTTGGGGAAAGGATCCAAACTTTGACGTAGAAACGCATACACATAACCCACATGTCATGACGCACGCACCCATCTTATCGAAAATCTTAGCAAATGAATGTAGTAGGTATATTCGTGAATCATAGTCATCAACATCTGGAGTTATTACAGCTATTTATTTCAATAACAGAAATATGTTGAGAGGCATATTCACAAAGTTACAATGTTGAACAAGTATATTATCCGCAATGTGAATATTCGCATAAATTCCTCGTGTCAGATGTCTGTCCAATAAATCAGCATGAGTGTGTCGCATAAAACCGCATTACGCGTCGTTTGTACGCGGCCTAGTGCAATTTTGCTCGTTGTATTATAACCATTTACTGTAGATCTATTTATACAAAATGAAATATACATTTAAACATTATTGACTACCGTTTCGCGCAGTCGTTCAAGCGTAGGCAGCTCGGCTCACTGCATCAGGTGGTTTCGGGTTCGATTCCCGCCAGAGGCGTATTTCAGCATCTGCTTTTTCGTAATTTGCCCTGGTATGGGTGTCTCTGGGATCACCCCCAGTTCATTATATGGTAGCCATAACCATACTGTTGGTGTGCAAGACTGGCAATATTTATTTATATGTTATAAAAAAAAACAATATTTATATCAATTGATTTTTTCTTAGGTAATTACATACAGATACATTAGGTAATTACGCATAAGAATATAACAAACTTGATGTGTGTAGACCCCACGTCACGTTTTTGTCGAAATATGCAACTGTTTTGACGGGCCCGTTAGCGTGGTTGGCGCGGAGGCGACATTCACGCTGCAGGTCGTAGGTTCGATTCCTACCCGTGACATGCATTTGTGTGCATAAACATGTCTGTATGTCCGGAGTCTGGGTGTATATGTATATTAAGTATGTATTTACAAATAAAAAGTAGTATATGTAGTAATATGAGTTATCTGGTTTCCATAGTACAAGCTCTTCTTAGTTTGGGATCAGGTGGCCGTGTGTAAAAAATGTCCCAGGATATTATTATTATTATTGTTATTCCAAAAAACTTTAAACTCGTCTTAAACACGTGCCTAATCAAATTTCCCTTGATTATTTTACTAGACACACATTCAGAACGAGTTTATCATTTTTTTTTAAATTAAACCTTAAATGTTTTCTATACGCCGAAATGTAGATCAGATGTTGATACGAGTACGAGATGGTATTTGCATAAAATCAGAATTCTGTAGGTATCAAATCGGGCGACTTTGACCTCATATTCTTATTCCGTATCCCCAACGTCATGGCACGTCGTAAACGCAGCTCTTCTGGGTATATAACTGACAATCCTTCGAGAGAATATTTGTCGCGTATTTCCATATTCGTACACCAGCCATATTGACATCGCTTGCACTTGGAGATATTCCTGTTAGGTCATATTATAATAATGCACGTTATTTTGCTAAATATGGTGTTATGAAATATCAATATTTTCAACTGGTTGGTATAGCTGGTAGCGAGTGATTTAATTAATGGTTAGTTGCTGAAACCCCACATTTACGAAGGCACCATGAAAAAGAAATATCGCCGGACTAACCGACAAATTTATAGAGATTTTCGCCAGTTTCCAATGGTTTTAAAAAGTGTTTTTAGGAACAAAAGTAATTTGTAATAGCAGTGCAAGCCGATTATAACTTTCTATAAATTTGGCGGTTACACTCCAACTGTATGGTAAATCGTAAATTCTTGGCGATTGATAGGTTGTCGGCCATCTGTAAGCAGTTCTTTATTGGTCTACAACATGCTAACCACCAAGAATTTACAATGAGGAATTCACGAAGATAATAAGACCATCGGTTTCGCAATGGTCAATTGGTAAGGGACTCGAGGCTGCCGAATTAAAGGAAAAGGAAATGATGATCATCAGTTACTTTTGTGAGTAGTGTAATTGGAGGCAATTTATCGGGTTACTCACACTGGCTAGTACTATTATTAATCGGCCACCCTGAAACGAGTGAGGCCGATTTTGAACTGGCCTGAAAATCCATGTAATTGATTGGTCAAATATGTCTAATTTGTAGATTATTGGAAATTCGTAATGCCGATAACTGGCGATTGGTAATTTCTGGGAAATTAACAAAGATGTATTAAACCTTTAGATGGAACTTGCCGCGCTTATTTTGCCAGCATTAATGCAAGGTAATTGCCCGACATCATCTTATAGTAACGGCATTCTACAATGGCCGGTTTGACACGTGGGGGGGGGGGGGGGGAGAAAATGAACCTTATTATAACGGAATAAGACTGGCCGTTTAAAAAAATAAGAATATCAAGAAATTAATACGAAAATGAATTTTATTCCGTTATAATAAGGTTCATCCTTTCCTCCTCCCACATGTCAAACCGGCCATCATAGCGTACCGCTACTGTAGTGACATATCACCCAGCGTCGCAGATGCACGGTTGCACGCACGCAAAAACTGTTCTGACGTATGTGGTATGTATTCATTTGGTGCGTCCATGCCTCGCCTCACTCCAGCACTCGTGGTATTATGTCTATGCGTTCCGACGTCAAAACTTAGTGCCCGGGCGCGGCATGTTACTGATGTAGATGCACCCCTATAAGTAGAGTTAAATGTGCAGTTTTTAGAGCACTAATTTTCATGTATGTCCGGTCTTTAATATAAAACGTCATTGGAAATTAATATGATTTTAGTTTATAGTTAAATGTACGATTAGTCCGATACGTTGGTACTACCTGTGTGTAAATTAGACCAAAGTATTTTGCGACGCGCTATTCCTTTGAACAATAAAATTTGGAAGTTATTATTTTTATTAGGGCACCTACTAACACACCGCGTTTGGGGTTTATAAGCTGATATAAACGTACAAAAACGTAAGTTTACGAGGGAAATAAAACCTTTTCGTGGAATACTATACATCATTACGGAAACACAAAATGTACGATAAAAGGGGTTTTTTACGTTACTCATGCGTTTATGTACTTACCTATGCCATAAGGGGTGGGTAGGTACCACTACTCTTAATTGTTATTTAAGGTAAAGTTTTGTTCTAGAATTCAAATGGTGCTCCCACACTGCTATTATAAAATGATTACTAACATCGTTTGTAAACATTTTATAACAGCAGTGTGGGAACACCATAAGAAAATTTAGTTTTTTAACAGACTTCAATAGATATAGAAGGTAGTAAAGCGAAGCTGTAGCTAATTGACTGCAGCTCACTTACGGGCTGGTTCAACCGAGTAGTACCACCTTATCACAAGAGATCGGCGTAAAGGACTTGCATTTCGTAGTACCGAGACAGCCGGAAGCCCAACCCTCCCCCTTCCTCTCTCCCACTCTCCTTTAGGTGCACTCCCCAAGGTGCGAGCTAAGACACGCGAGCGTGGCTTAGTGTTTCAAGCATCTATAAGCCACGGTAACTGCTTAACATCAGGCGGGCCATATACTTGTTTGTTGCCTTAGTTATATATTTTTATTTCGACTGGTAAGGCAGTTTAAATAATTTCCGCTATTAACTTATTAATCTTCGCCTCAAAGGGCATGATATAGTTCAATGCAAATACCTACCACGCATGTAATACCTGAAAGGGTGATCCTCTTCGAATTTCTAAACACATCCCATCTGTAATTATGCAGGCCGCATTCCAATTAGCACATGAACATGGATGGGGACATCGGTTGTCAAAGACCGACATTCCTGTCAAACGCGGATCCCATCTATTATTCCGTGCCCGTTCCAGCGGAGCGTCACACTTGTCACGTACGAACACTTAGTCAAGAGTGTTATGTTATTTAGTATCTGCTATTTAATTATCATGTTAATTTTCACCAGGGGGTATTTAATAGGCACACACACCGTAATCTGTTTCTATGCGTTTGAATAAAATGATAAAATCAAGGATTTGATTAAACATCAGCGGGGCTAAAAAAGCAACAAAAGAAAATTTCCTTAAAATTGTCACGATTTTCGTGACCATTTTATTATACCTATATCTAAGCCCATTCGTCCACGGTGCTACTCAAAAGGAACGTAACTTCCGAAGCTCTATAAATAACATAATCACTTAAGTACGCGGTGCAGAAAAGTTTTTGAAACCAGTTGCTCGTGACTAGCCTCGCGCGCTACTAATTACCAATTAATTACTAACCAGTTTCTTTTGAGTAGCGTCGTGTACTAGCCGCCGCCATAAAAATACTAGTGTTGTTACATTCTAAAAACGAATTAGTAATTAAGTTAGTAACCAATTTCGTTTGGGTATGGTCGCCGTGAAAAGCAGTGATAGCCGATTGGTTAAGCATGCGTCTTGCGGGCTTAAGGTCCTGGGTTCAAACCCTGGCTGGAAAAATCCAGAGTTGTAACTCTGGATTTTTCGAAATCTATGTGTGAATCGTAACTTTAATATGATTATCATTTGCTTACGGTGAAGGAAAACATCGTGAGGAAACCTACATGTCTTAGACATGTGAAATCCACCAACCGGCACTGGGCCAGCGTGGTGGATTATGGCCTAAATCCCCCTCGCATTTAGGGTAGGCCCGTGCCCAGCAGTGGGACGTTAAAAGGGCTAAAGTATTATTATTATATATGGTTGCCGTGGAAGAATGGCCTTAGGCATAAAGGCGAAGGATGTTTGTAGCTTGCTGTGCGTGCATCTGATTCGGGTTGACGCGTTTCTTTCTATAATACTAGTTAGTTAGTTATAGCATGGGTTTGGTTGGTTTCGTCGGATACTGTCTACGTAGAAAGAAAACATATTTTTGTGCGATACTGGTTACGGAGCACAGGTAGGTAGGTTTAGTTTTCCTATGATACATTTCGTAGCTCTCTACCACTAAATGACCCTGACTAGGTACTTTAAGCCGTACGTAATCTGTAACATTTCCTCAAGAGATCCGTTGCTGTCTTGATGTCCTGATTCTGTAACGTTTCAGATTTACCGCCCCTCCGAGATGAGACCGTAGACAACGAGGATTTGCTCCCTCAGACTATCCCCGGCTAATTTATGAATCATCGTCTACGTCCGCTATTTAGGTCGAGACTTGCAAAGTAATGTTAGCAGACGAATACTATCTAAGCGCTTTATTTTTAGAATTTCGTAGGCCGAAGCGATTTTTTTTTGTATAGGACTGCGGTGGCAAAAAAGCGTACGGCCCGCCTGATGTTAAGCAGTTACCGTAGCTTATAGATGCTTACAATACCAAAGGCATTGCTCGCACATTGCCGACCTGAAGGGGAGTGGGATGGAGGGAGGGGGAGGGGGGGTGGGCTTTCGGCTCTCTCAACCATCGTACGAAACGCAGCTGTAATAGCTGCATTACGCCGATCTTCTGTGAGAGGGTGGTACTACCCCGGTCGAGCCAGCCCGTTTATGAGCTGCAGTCAATTGGATACAGCTTGGCTCTACCACCTGAAAAACTAATAACTAATGATTTCTTTTTAAATTTGTGAAATTTTGTACATGAAATGCAAAGTACCACCCAGAATAAGTCAATAGGTATGTTCTTATTAAAATGATTTGGTCAAATTTTACTAATAACTAGTAGGTACCGACTGTTATATGATCGCAGTAAAATGAAATATTTTTATTTTATTAGGTCTTAGAAGGAAAGTTAGGAGAATGTTTGGAAGAGGAAAAACAAGAATGAGCTACACGTGCCAAATTAAAAAGAAGTTCGGTATCGTGTTGTATAAGGAGGTGAAAGATAGCTTAGAAGCCCTAGCTAGAGAAAGATGGAGAGAGCTCTATCAGTTACACCCACAAGTATCTAAGGACGCCTAAATAACAAGACGATGTTTTTTGCGTATAAATTTCATTATGCCTTTAATTCATCTTGCTTATTCCAAAAGGGGGCAAACAATGATCTCCTGATCTTGAAACGACCCCATTTCCATCTTTTTTGTCCGCAACGTGAGAAAAAGGCGTTTCCACTTGAATCTCTTTTAAATATATGCAGGTCACGTCGTTCGTAAAGCTGGCTCTGATAACTGAATCAAATTTATTCGTAGAAACAATTCTATGTTGTAAAACATCACAGACTTTTGTAAGAGGTTCAGGGTTTCAGTTACAGGATAAGTGTTAATCTTATTTATGTTGATATTTACAATTTATGATTTCCACCAAATTTATAGAGATTTTTAGATAGTGTACAATGGTTCCACCGGTGCAACCATGTTAATGTTATTTTAATCCGCCAATCAATTTATGCACCGGAAAGCTGGAAGACATCCACTGCTCATAGTTCAGTCACTGCTCCATTGTTCATAGGCCATTACTTTAATATTTGCCATGAAATCAGTAGCTCTACTACGAATTGAAACCGTGTCTAATATCAATACTCGCTTGCGTTAAACGTTAAACTACACTGGACCGCAAAGAAAAAGGGTCGCTTAGAAAATCTTCAATATATTCAAAAGTACCTGACCTAGCTTTATGAAATAAAGTTTAAAATTAAAGGATATTTTAATGTACTTAAATGAAAATAATATAAAAAATGAATTCAAGCTTTTTATTTTTAATAAATGTAAAATAAAATAAAAAGCAATTGAATACATTGAAGATTTTCTAATAGTAGGGGAGCCCTAGAAGGGGTTTCTGGATTTGCACGAGCGCGTCAGATTAAGATAAGGGAGATAGCTTACATATCGATAAGAACCTAAAAAAAATATGAGCCCTTAATATTGGTGTCCGTGACCCTTATTCTTTGCAGTCCAGTGAATGTGTTTAATAAATTACTTGTTCCACGGATGAGCGATACCGCTGCACAATTTGCCATACAAATAGTTACTGTTTACGTAGACGATAGCGTCTAGCGAGCGTGAAACTTGTGGTAGAGTTACACTGGAGATACATGGTCATAGTAACTACGCTACATTTCATGATTCATAGTAGCGTAGTGAAACCACAGCCTTAGATGCGGTGGCGGGTCGCACTCTCGGAATTTATAGTCGTCCCATGAATAGCATGTGGATTGTGCACAGTGCAGTTGCGGGCATTTGCCTGGATTTATGTACACATGACCATAGAGGTATCTGATTTTCAATGTTTGTATTAAACGTTTCGTAGTATGCATCATGGACCAGTTACTAAGGGGACTGGCCCTAAGCAAGTCGGCCGAGTGGTTGGCCTAGTACTAACATCGACATAAAACGAAGCGAGTAGTTCAACTATTTACCGGTAAATAGTAAAATGAAAATGAAAAAACAATGGCCACGTTTTGTTTCATACAAATATCTAATAAGGGCACCTCTTTCTTTAGTCTTTACTCTGTGGTATGCATCCACTAACTGAACCGGAAATAAGGGGACCACGCGCTGACCACGCGGCATTCACTCGTTGACCACGCGCGGTCCACTGGGTGATCACGTGACGTTTATGGTCTAAAAGCAGCGTACGCCCGCGGACCACCTGTCGTCTACGACTGGACGCCGAGCGGCGAGGCGGGGCTGGTCGGGTACCGAGTTGATAGATGAGTGCCAAGCTTTAGCCCACATATCGTTTAATTAATATTACTAAATTGGGTGCATACACAAGCCTCGAGCCACCGCGCCCGAGTCATCAGTTACCTATGTCTATGTATTCAGACGTCAAAACTGACCGCTCGGGCGCGCCGCTCACGCTTGTAGACGCAGCAATTACCATTTCATATCGCTTCTCGTTGGCCGTGGTATAGGTATTTTGTTTTCAGTTTGTTGATCAAAATCAAAACCACAATTGTTCTCACGATGAGATTATGTGCCAGCTTCGATTCCGGCTTCGGTCCGATTTGCAGCTATAAAGAATAACTAATGTTCAGAGTCAGAGTATTCAGTAAGGTTTAACATTGCCTTGCGCAGTTTGTGGTGCTATCAAAATTTATGGAGGTCCCATGAATACCACGTGTAGTTGCGAACGTTCGGAATTTATGAATGGGTTCACTGTAATGTTGTCGAGTTAAAAAAACGTTGAAAATTCGAATTTGGAATTCAGGCGCTGTACTGTGTAACATTCTTGACTAGCTTAGCCTACGCCTTTACGCTACGCCTATCAGCTACTGTGATGAATGAACGTTGGTACTTCTTCTTTTTCTTATCGTATGGTTATTGGCCAACCTATACAATATGTTAAGAAAACCCTGTCCGACCCGAAAACGTATTGTTGGGTATTGAGATTAGATTCTATTTTTGAAAATATCAATTTAAAAAAAAAACATTTTTTTTAGCATATTTAGTGTCCCACTGCTGGGCAAAGGCCTCCCCTTTTTTTTTGGAAAACAATTACCCCGTTTAGGTAAAAAAACCATAAAATGACGTCATTACGTACTTTGTGGTCAGAGGTGCCGCCACGATCTAACATAATTACTGCCGGTAACGGTGTAGTCACATTATTAAAATTTGCTACATTTTTGCTACATTTCAAAATGCATTTGAAATTGTCATTAATATGTTTACTATTTTTTTTTTTTTTTTTTTTTGTGTTATTTGGTCATGTGATTGGGAAAGCTAAATAGCGGTTTCGGCTCGACAGGGTTTTCTTAACATATTGTATAGTGTTAGTTGTTCAAGCCGAAGGCTGCCTAGAAGACAACTGGGACCAACTTTTTACGTGCTCTCCGAAGCACGGAGATGCTCAGTTCAAATCCTACAAAAAAAATGATCCATTTCTAACAAAAAATCTCTGATGTAAAATGGTAATCCATCTCTGACTGACCTTGCCAAGTGTTGCTTAACCTCCGATCGTTTGAGTACCGATCAGTGATTGCAGCTGGCTATGGAGCTTTGGTACTTATTAGGTACCTAACATTTTATTTGCCTACCGCTTGGCGCAGTGGTTTGAGCGTAGGCCGCTCGGCTCACTGCATCGGGTGGTTGATCGGCCAGAGGCAAATTTTGAAAATGGCCTTTTCGTAATACAGCTACCCTGGATTGGGTTATTGGGATCGCCCCCAGTCCAAAGTACGGTAGCCCTAGTACAAGCGTTGCTTAGTTTAGGATCATACAGTTGGTGCATAATTCGGGCGATATTTATATTTGTTACTATTTGTATACCTATCACCAGAAATATAATGTAGACTTTATTTTCTTAATTTAATTTACAAGTTTACCCAACAATTTATTTTCCTTGCCACTGTTTACTTAATACAATTGAGACTTCGCTGAATATTTCAGAGATAAATTAATTGTGATAAAATCATGTGATACGTACACACGTCACGTAAAGGGTTGAAAAGGGTATTTCTGGAGCGTTGCCGTCCTACGGCGCGTAATGTAAGAAAAGGTTGCTATTATTTTAAGATTGCTTTTTGTCACCCTTGTACCTCTAGGTAAAGGTACATTTTGCTTACATACGAGATATTTTCGGCTCTGTATTTACCTTTATAACAGGTACAGCGTTTATTTTTGGAATAATTTAAATGTAAAATCTTTTTACGACATTCAGTATAATGTAAATATTCTCTTTATATGTGTAATAGGTACCCACAGTGTGCAGCAAGCTTAATTAGTCACCCGGTGGTTGTTACCAGACCAATCGATCGATTGTCGACCGATGCCATCGATCGATAGTAAAATGGATTAGTCGACATAGGTCGATAGTTTCTGTTTCACCAATACTATCGATCGACGTCGACTAATCAATTCCACCATCGATCACCATGCCATTGATCGACTATCGATCGATTTGTCTGGTAATACTCTTTATAATGGAGAAATTTCATGTATTTTGACAGTCTTGTATTGTCAATAAAGACGTTCTCAGTGGGTCCGATAAGCTTATGAGACTGTACTACCTATTTTTATATTTTGTTTTTACTTTGTATCAATGCGACTTATGGCATTTTCTCTTGCCCCGATGTCGATCACCGAGCATTGAAACATAGACCTTATTTCAATTGGATAAGTATTGAATTCGATTGATAAAAATTATAATGCCATGCCCTGCCGTCCCCAGTCTGCGCCGGCCATTAATCAATCCATGGGAAAGACGTTGTAAGGGCTAATTAAATAATTATTTTAACCAGATATTTTCCAAACGTTGTTTATTTTGATGATGATGAAAGTTTCACAATTATAGGCAGTTGCCAAAATTCATTCAGTTTGCGCATCAGATAGGGCGCGGACGCTGACAAATGGTCGTCCGTATAGGACGGCCGGCGAGCGCGTCCATGCGATCGCTGTACCCCAACCTCCCCATAAATCTACTTCGAAAAACTCAAATTAATCTTAGTAGGGGATGTTTAGCTATCACTCTAAGGTTGCCGAGACCAAATTCCGCGTTCAGCGTAAGATTTATAAATTGAAAAGTGTTTAGATGCTTTGTTGAGGATTAGCGGCCCTTATTTACGATGGCGGATGCTTTAGTATTTTAAGAGAAATAAATGGAATTTCGGGTAGATTATTAAAGAATGTGCGTATTTGAAAATGTTAGTAATTTTTTATATATTTTTCTCAAAAGGCAGGTCGTCTTTCCTACTGTACAAGTACGTGATGGGGTATTTGTAATTCACCGCCGAAAACTAGAGCGCAGCTTATACTTTTTTTAGGTTATTTTGACGCGCCATACTTACAAGAAGTTAGTCATAACGACAACTCATACAACGTCACGAAGTAACGGCTATGTTCGTAAACAATACTGGTCTAAGTATAGAGACTAACAGCCAAATACTCAAAGGCTACTCAAATGTTTAAGTCCATCTTAGCAGTTTGAGACGTCGTTATCTGTAATATTTTGTATGGTGCCTCAAAGTTTAGCAGCTCTCAAATTTGAGGCTTTGCGTTTGCGCCCACTGTGAGTCCTCATAGAAATGTTTATGAATTCCGGCGTATGTATTTTCAGTTTCTGGCCATTTATACTACACAAAGTAGGCCACTTCCATTTGAAATGCAGACTGAATAAAAATAGTGCGTTTTACTCAATACGCTCAAATTTTGCAAGTGCAAACAAGTACTTACTTAACGTACTCATAATGACAATGTTATGAACTAGAGGCAGTAAGTTAGCATCATAAGTCAAAGTTACACCTGACTGTTACTAAGTTGAACATGTTCGCGGGAACTTTTACCAAGTTATATAAGTAAATTATGTGTAATTATCAACTTGGGCGTACGAAATGTTATATTAAATTGTTTGTTGCTAACTTTGAACGTTTTGTTTGTAGGAAACCAGATCATGGTTTAAAGTTAGAGGGTAGAGAGGGTTATTAGTAAATTGCAACCCCTTGCCTTCAGTTACATAAGAGTGATATAATATAAGTATCGTAATCAAAGTAAATAGATGCACAAACCGTCTCTATTTTTTTCAGGAGCGGTTTGTACGTCTATTTATTGTTTAGGTATACATGATGACGATTCTAAAAACGACTTAGACCATTTAAAAAATAACTTTGAAATCAATGGAGTTCTTTTAAACTAAGTACTTACTTATGACTTAAATTATGACATCCTAAAATACTTGAATACATGTGTGATGGTGTATTATTCATTTATCTGAATGTGTATAATTCAATTATGAAGAGTCATAGTAAAAAATATTAGCGATGATTATGAAGAAAATATAACAGGAATAGGAATACGTTATTAAGACGAGTAACCGCGCGATAAATTTCTAGCGTTTTACCAATTTCACGGAGCCGAAGAGTTCTGTCGTCGTTAGCAGATAAGCCTAAAACACGGCGGCATTACTTAAGATGACAGATTTTATTACTTTCCCGTTTTCGTTTTTATGACACTCATATTTATTGCCCCGCGAATGCCTCTTATTTCATTTTATGCGTGTAATGTCTTAATTTAGAGTTGCGTGATCTAGAGCCTTTTGATATGAATATAAGAGATATTGAGGTCTGCGGATGTAAAATGCATGAAAGATTCATTGTTACATACCAATATTTTTTAATTTTTTTATGTGACTGACTGTGACAAGCGAACGGCCCATCTGATATTAAGCAGTTACCGTAGCCTATAGATGCTTGCAATAGCAAAGACATCGCTCGCAAGTTGCCAACCTGAAGGAGAATGGGACAGAGGGAGGGGAAGGCGGGGCTTCCAACTCTCTCATTTATCGTTCGAAACGCAGCTGTAATAACTACTGTACGCCAATCTTTCGTGAGAGGGTGATACTACCCCGTTCGAGCCAGCCCGTATATGAGCTGCAGTCAATTGGCTATATCTTAGCTCTACCACCAATAAGAAATGTCGGAAATAGTCACCATAGGGACTATGCTATAGGTACTGTACCAAAGCTACCTACTGCCACAAGAGTGTCTAAGCATTGGCTCAGGCCCACTACGTGGTGGATGGACCGCGGAATCATTGACATTATTATTTAATCTCCAATTTTCACAATTCTAACTTCAAAACAGGCAAACATCCATGGAAAATAACATACAAACTTTCATCCCCTATTTTACCCCCTTAGGGGTTGAATTTTCAAAAACGCTGAAATTACTATTTTTTTTAAAGATAACTTATCACCAATTGTCATAATTCTAACTTCAAAAATGACGAACCTACATACAAACTTTCATCCCCTATTTAACCATCTTAGGGGTTGAAATTGTTAGGTTTGATTAGCCTATATCTTATTCCAGAGTTTACACTATCTACATTTCAAATTTCATTAAAGTAGGTGCAGTAGTTATAGAGATACGTGGTAACAAACATTCACACACACACACAGTTATTTTCGCATTTATAATATTACGTTTCAAAAGTAGGAAGTAGGATTCAAACCCGAGTGCCTAGTTGGCTTGGTAGTCAGTATAGGCAACAAATACGAACATTGTCACCGCGGAGTGTCCCGGCGGAATTAAACGTCAGGTAAGATTGACGATTCGACGGAAGTCTTTTCACACGTAAACGCTTGCCGGTGATAGATTATTGATACCGTTTGCTGTTTGCTGCCTCTGACTGATGATATTCAAGTTGACATACTGTGTTTCCTCTATCTAGTCTTTACCTACAAGTTTGTTTATCCCATCCCATCCCATCTCACTAATATCCCACTAATATTATAAATGTGAAAGTTTGGATGGATGGATGGATGTTTGTTACTCAATCACGCCAGAACGGTTGAACGGATCTGGATGAAATTTTGCACAGAGATAGATTATAATCTGGAATAGCACATAGGATTTTTATCCCGATAGTATGTTCCCGTGGGACAAATTATGCGCGGACGAAGTCGCGGGCGAAAGCTAGTTACTTGTATGATTTAAATGATGTGATAGTAATGTAGGTGTTCATACCGGATAAACCGGGCTAAACAATAACTTAATCATATGCAGGCTCGCTCGATTGGATAGTACACACCCTCTCACAGAAGATCGGCGTAAAGTTATTAGGTACATCTGCGTAGCGTACGATAAGTGACAGAGCAGGAAGGCCCAATCCCTTTTCTCCTTTTTTATTATTTTTTATAGGACTGTGGTGGCAAAAAATGCTTACGGCCCGCCTGATGTTAAGCAGGTACCGTAGCCTGTAGATGCTTGCAAAGCCAAAGCCATCGCTCGCCGCCGGAGTCGGATTGAGGGAGGAGATCTATTCCATTCCACTCCCCTTCAGGTCGGCAATGTGCGAGCAATGCCTTTGATATTGCAAGCATCTACAGGCTACGGTAACTGCTGTACGCTTATTTGCGACGGTATTAGTCACATAAAAAGGACAGATTGTAAATACGACTCTGGTAAGGTTATAGCGTCTCCAATAATCAATTTAGTTCGTCGTGGCTCAGAGTGTCGACTGCTTGCATCCACAAAGGGTCTTAATCTCGAATTAATTATTGCTCGATGTAATTACTCGTTGGTGCCTAGAACATGATTATTTGGAATGGGATCTCAATTTATAAGCATTTAATGTATTACAGATTACGTAATATTCATAAACCGATTATGAATCGTATTTGTGGCGTCGAATTGAATGTTTAACTCGATCTAATGCACACTCACTCACAGACTCACTCACACACTCTAACTCACATGCTCGGTTGAAATCGGGTGAGCCAAAGGGCGAGCGAGTCTCATGACTAGGCCAAACTAAGCGAGGCAAATGATGCTCGGGTAAGGCAGGGTCAAGGCTGGGCAGTATTTGAATTACTTGTAATTAAAACACGTAATTTAAATACAAATACGTATTTTGTATTTGTATTTTAATTACTTCTTAAAAATTTAATTTGTAATTAGTATTTCAGATACTTGACGCTGAGGTATTTTGTAGTTAGTATTTCAAATACTTATGGCTTTAAAATATATTTAAACAAATACATTTAGCGATCTTATAAATGGATACATTCTGCAGAAAATAGCGCTCGATAGCTTTCGTACGCAAAATGGCACCGCTAAATATGTCAATCTTTAAAGTTGGCTACACTGCACCTGTACTGTACGTCAAATTGTCAGTATCTTTTCAATTGTCATTTTCATTCTAACATCTAACTGTATTTTGTAATTGTATTTTAAATACAAATAGTTAAAATACTGTATTTTGTATTTGATATAACAAATACACGACTTTAAAGTATTTTGTATTTCGTATTTTAAATACATGCGAGATAGTATTTTGTAATTTGTATTTTAATTAAACCAAAGCATGTATTTTGCCCAGCCCTGGGCAGGGTGAGCATTTGGCTCGGGCGCGCCCTGTCAAAAGCGAGGCAAAGCTGCCTCGCGCGGCATGTGAGACATCTGAATGCGGCTAATGGATATTGTGGTTGGAATATAAACTATTATGGCCTGCGCACATTGGTGGACGGGGTTGCAGAGGATTTTAAATTTATCAATCGAATTTAATACTTTTCCAATCGAAATAAGGTATATATTTCAATGCTCGGTGATTTACCTCGGAGCATCGCAGCGCAGTTTTCTCGGAGCATCGAAGAGCATGCTGGAGCACTTTATTTCGATTGGATAAGTATTAAAGTCGATTGATAAATTTAAAATCCTCTGCCATGCCGTCCGCCAATGTGCGCATGTCATTATTGTCAGCGATCTTAGAACTAATTTATGGACACGATCTCCAGACGGTTTGATGGATTAGCTGAAGTAGGTCATGTATGAATAGTTTTTTTTGTATAATATGACGTATTTCTATGTATATGTGTATTATTAAATATAGTTAAAGTAAGATCTTCATGATTGTGAAAGACATAAAGGAAAAATAACAATAAAGATGCTATAATTATTTATTGGTATTTAGGTAGTTATGTGGTCCACAACCACCAACCCTTAAATTTCTACATTGTATGAATAATGTATGAGTAACTAGAGGGCCTACTCTTTTACAAACGAAAATGAAATTTCGGACGAAATTCACGTATTTCCTACTGCGTTTCTCATTGATGCCGACAGTTTTTACGAACGAAAATTATTTGACGTCTTCATCGTCGTCGAATCTAAACGTCAAACAATTGCCTTTCGTAAGAAATGTCGGAATCAATGAGAAACGTAGTAGGAAGAAATACGCGAATTTCGTCCGATATTTCGTTTTCGTTTGTAAAAGAGTAGGGCCTCTGGTTTCACAATAATTTGCAACATTGTAGACTAGTTTCTAAAAAATTCGTAAATCATAATTGTAATACCTCATTAGTAACGCATTGGCTACGCTTGGATAATTTTTACGACTTGTACGAGGTTAATTTAATCGGCCTAATTTATTCGTCGTCAACTCCGTGTAATATACCCGTACATAGTCTTCGAGAGCAGCAGCGTAGACCTTCGAAATTCGGCGACCATTCAATCCACGATACATCACTAGGTCTTATGGTATATACTATATAGCCTTGTAAAATTATAAATTTCACATTGGCTTGTATACCTTGCAAAGTATTTAAAGTATTCACCGAAGGCCGATCAATACAACAAAGAATGAGCGCTGAAACCCTTAGTCTCTTTTCTAGTTGTAAATTAACAAAGAGATTTGGTTCCAAGGAAAAAATATCCCTTTGTAATGTTTTTTTTAATAGACGAGTTTCGTCAGTCAGACCGTTTAAAAGGAAAAAAGTGGAAGTGAGTTTCACTCGAGCGAATAACTGAAATGCCTTTAACTCTTTATTGGATTCTTTCTGTGTTGGTGAAAAAATAAAATCCGATCAAAATAATATTGGTCAGAGTTTCTAATAAAAGTTTGTATCCTTAGTAAAAAAACATATGTACAGTATACCCGAATGAAGCAATTTCCGCCACTGTACAAAATGTACAGTTAACATCAAAAGTAGCTAAGTATATCAAAATATGTCCATAATAGTATGACAATAGATGTGTCCATATGGCGCGCATGCCTCACCCGAGCACTCATATTATGACATTACGTCTTTGCCTTCCGACGTCAAAATTGAGTGCTCGCGCGAGGCATGCGCCTGATGAAGACGCCGCCAATAGAAGAGAAGTCTACAATCCCAGAGTATTTCGCATTGGAATTGTATAGGTACTTTTGAAAGCTTCTGATGTCATACTATTATGACGTGTTTTACAATTCGATTCCTTTTTACACTTTGGTATACCGATATACTTTTGATGTTGACTGTACTGTAAGTCGGCTTATCGACTCGAACTCGTAAACATGAAGCTATAAAGTCGGTCTTGTGTGTGCTTACGAGTTTTGTCCTAAGATTTATTAATCCAATAGTAGAAGATAGAGCATTTTGAAAGTTAATTTGCCAATAACAAGTCGCTACAGCAGATTGATTTGATCTCTTAAATATAAAAAAAAACTGAAAACGGCATAAATATAAAAGGGGCTGTTTTAATATGGATTGTAAAATTGTGGTTGGTAGGTACAAGCATCTATCATCAGCCTATCGTATCCACTGCTGGACATAGGCATAGTTTGCACTATGCGCGCCTCTGAGCTCTTCTGAGGTAGTACAATACTAGGATAATAATAATATCCTGGGTCATTTTTTACACACGGCTACCTGCTCCCAAACTAAGCAGAGCTTGTACTATGAAAACCAGATAACTGATATTACTACATATACCACTTTTTTATTTGTAAATACATACTTAATATACATATACACACAGACTCGGGACATACAGACATGTTCATGCACACAAATACATGTCCCGGGTAGGAATCGAACCTACGACCTGCAGCGTGAAAGGCGCCATCACGCCAACCACGCTAACGGACCTGTCAATAGGATATTTAATTAAATAGGATGACTTTATTGTTTGGTACCTAAACTCAATCTAACGAGCTGGTTAGCTATTCTGTAACGACAAACTCACTTCGTACGCATGAATTTGCAGGTGATATGTCAAATTTTGTTTTGAAATTTGACATTTCACTAGAAAATTCATGCATGCGAAGTATTGCGAAGTGAGTTTGTCGTTACAGAATAGCTAGGCTGAAGTCAAAGTACACACATAACCGAAATTTCTACGTTAAAATGATTGTTTGCCGATAGTCAATATTTTCTGATCAGACAAATAAATAAATGCGAACGCCAATTGGAGCTATATTGAAAGTTATACCGTAAACGTACCCTCTTTGTGCGGACAAATTGAAAATGTCGACGCTTCCCACCCCGAGCTAACAGCCTGCCGTTTAACACATTTGCATTTTTAAAATTATTCACTAGAGCACAGTGAGACCAATCAACTAATAGCATTTTTAACACAGTTATTTCATACTGTTTATTTTTATTATTCTTGTTTCATAATAAAAATAAAAAAGTGTGAACTTTCAATCATAGTAAAATAGCGATTTTCATCTTATTAAGTGAATCAACTTCCTTTCCATCACCCTTTATTGCGACCCAATTGTGGACCTAAAATAATTGCTACCATATATACCGAGTGTTTCAAGAGTACGAAATAATAATTAACCTGACATGAAGCTGCTTAGTGAAGACACATAACTATCATAGTTTCCGTGTTATGGGCCTTGGAATATTTGTGACAACTTTCGTTGCGTTGCGGCCTTAGAACATATCAAATGGCGTAGAAAACAGTGTAATGTGCATTTAGAAGTTGCAACTACCAATATTAAAGAATAGTTTGTAAAAAAATCTTGAGATATATAGGTATATTTTTAACGGGTGGGGAAAAAATATTTGAAAAACGTGTTCAAAAATATCAATAAACATGTTCAAAAATTATCAAGATGTTTAAAAAAGCCTTTCGATATTTGCCGCACAGGGCAACGAGAAAGGTAGTTCTGCACACTTTTTATTATTCAAGTGTTTTCAAATGCACTCGCAGAGTAAAAATCCTAAACAACAGAAAGTTACACAAACAAGCCTTAAAAAGAAAGGAATAAGCATCGGATACTTACGAGTATTGCCCAAGTCACGTTTCCCCGACGCCGTTCGAATACTTTTTATGTGTGAAAGAATTTTACCCGAGAGTTTAACCCAGGGCAGGTGACTATCGCCCTTGGGATTAAAAAGATACGAGCTTGGATTCGCTATAATAAAATTGTGAGTAGATTTTATCCGTTACAGAAGAAAATACGGTTTTGGAGTATGACTTTTATTCCACCTTGTATCTTAATCAAATATAAAGTATTGTATCTAAAATGGAACAGTTTTATATTTGCAAAAATTACTCTTACAATGCTTACAATAATTTATCTAGAGAGAAAATTTTCTGTCAATATTTATGGAATCAATTTCTAATCGTCAATTCAAACCAAATCTTATAACACTAGTATGTATAATTCATCCAGTTTTGGATCGTGCACTGAAGGGGTTAAATTAATCTGCAGAACATTCTGAAGCACCTTAGTATGCAAAGGCGGACGGCAATAAATTCTCCGTCAAAACGCTTCCTTCGTTCCCGCCCATACTGCGCCTTTGACCTGCACTTTGATCGAATTACTCTGATTGTTCTGGTATTTACGACTGTGTACGTCTATTAGCAGACGCTTTGATGAGACAGAGGGGCGGCCAAAACAACTACCTCGAACATTGATTCTATTGTGAAATACACTACGTTGCGTATTACTAGAATAAAGCGCTGTGCAGACCGAATGCGTGACGTGACGTGACGTGCGCACGCACCAGTTGTAATGTATGAAACTGTAAGAAAGATGCCACACCGGATGCGTGACGTTACAACTGGTGCGTGTCCCGTAACGTCACGTCACGCATTTGGTGTGGCCCGGCCTTAAAGATCTTTTACTCCCGAATACTAAGAGCCTTGGCTTGCTAAGGCGTAGGCTGAGTTATTACTACAACACTACGTATGTAGTGTTTAATAATATTTTTATCGGGATTAACTTTCAGTCTATTTGATCCTACCAAAAACATTTTCATGTAAAAATTTGATCTCATTGTGACACCAGCTGTTGTGACTTCCGGTCACCGTTTACTAGGCAGTGTTGCAGTGTTGTTTTGAAAAATTTATTAAAAAGTAAAGTATTATTTATCACGGCATTGACAACAACTGTTGCCTAAGATTCGGAGACGTCACGGTCGATTTATCACAGGTTCCGCTGCGGATTAAAATAATGCGACGGATGACTTAATCTTGTTACGTTTCAGACCCTCCCTATAACCTATTGTATTAAAGGTGAATTATGAAACAGAGGTCTTCATATTTTGAAGGCTTTATAGCTTTTATAGTTATCTATTTGTGACCAAGGTAAGCAATATATTTCAGCTGAACATGTCTTGAACCAAAACCTTGAATTCTAATAAGTCATTCGCTAAAAATGAATAAGTTGCTATTCTCGTATCAAGGTTTAAGCAATCGCACACTAATCTAATCCAGATTCATATTTCAGACCCGTCTCAAGCATCTATCATTGAAATATTTACTACCTACCTGAATTCCCCGAGCGACTGAAAATAGGCAAAATCTCAATGTAAATTACATAACTTTGGATCAAGGATTTATCGAAGCCGTTTGACGATGATGAATCGATTTCTTAGAATCGCGTCCATTTATTAAACTTGAGATTAACTTTGATAATCTATCAGCGAGGTTTGGATTCAAGGGTATCTCACATTTTTTTGAAAAGATTCATACAAAGTTACATTTGCTAATGGAGCTTGTTTGATATGATACGATTGAAATAGACAAGCCTTTTTTGGCACGAAGCTTAGTAAAACGATGAAGTTTACATTCTCTCACCCATATCAACTAGAACCATCTAGTCATAAATATTGCGAAAATGCAGTTTCAACAGAATTTGAGTCTCGTAGCATGCATTCGTTGGAAAGTTATAGGCCATGTGTTTCCGTTTAGTTGCAGCCTGGTTTCTGAGTTGCGTTGATAAATCATGGACTAAATTGTCTAGGATTGCACAATGGCTAGGTACCGCGTAATCTGAATCCCGTAGCTACAATTGTATCGGGATTTACCAGATTGCTTTTGGTAAACGATACTAGCTATAGTATTATTAGTTCATGATGATGTGTGAAATATTTCAAATTTAAAAAGTTACGGTGAGGGAAAACATCGTGAGGAAACCTACCTATCCCTCGGGATTAGGTAATAGTCAGTTCCTGTATACACGGCGACAAGGTTCACCACCTGTCACGTTGGGTTCTGACTATCTGGTGAAACGTGGGCTTTGAGTTGGTTAATCCACAATGTGGTGGTGTATGGCCACTCAAGCCTCTGACTACCCCCGAATGGGGATAACAGTCGTGAAGATATATATATATATATATATATATCAAAGTTACAGCACGAGTTTTCATATCGTAAATTATTACTGTCAGATGTGCTACAATATGTTACTTGAAAATACCGAGTGCTACGCCACGCTACAATGGCTACTCGGTTTTGCTACGAAAGCGCTACGAATATTATAATTAGGGTTGCCATTGTTGTGTCAAGTTACCGAAAGAATCTGAGGACAGAACCGACTTACGTAGAGATTTGCACTTCCTTGGTGCCCTTGACCTGCCCAACCACCAAGCAAATAGCTCGAGAACTCTAAGCCCAGTTTACTAGTGGTAGCACATTTATTACAAGTTAATCTTAACTATTTTATAGTCCTCAACGTGACGGTAGCCCTATGGCCGATTTATCTCAGGATTCGCTAAGGATTAAAACAAAGGGAGAGCGCGGCGGATGACTTAATCTTGTGAAATACGGTCCACGGAGGGAGCTTATCTTAAGTGAAAATACATACCTAAATATTAGCACCACAGCTCAAGGATTTTTTGTTCGCCCGTTTTCGGTCCCTCGTGGCTAAAAACCTCGACCTCGATGTCTGCTTATGTAAAATGTTTATTGTTCCAACAAATCCATTCAACCTCGGGAGCTGTACAAAATCTGTATTGTATCTGTATTATAAAGTTTGTTTGATTTGTTTCTATTATAGAGACGAATATATATTTGCACTTTTTTTCAAAACATTTCAAACGTTGATATATCGATCTAAATATTTAAATAACCTTGCTAAATTAGTAATTAATAAACTTTACTTTCAGTTTTTTTTTACCAGAGAAACGCAAAAGTGTTGCACTATCTGTAAAAACATTTCATACGTCGATGAATCTATAGATTTAAAAAACTGTTTAGAATGCTTTAAAATCAGTCCCTAATTAATATTTTATTCTTATAAAGATTAAACTACACTAAACAAAGAAGATGAATCCAACACGTACCTTTATTGGTCACATAGATCACAGATCCCTACATTAAGGGCCGAGTGCACCAACACACTAAGGGACCGTTAGAGTACTATACGGACTGTTACCAGTACATCAAACAGTCGGTTAAAGCTCTAACAGTCCGTTAGTGTATTGGAAATTAGTATTGCGCAAGTTATATAGTTCGGTTACAATCCTGTGACCTCCAACATAAATCGTCCTACATAGATGGTTGACTCAGAACTCCGTTTAATAGCGTGTTGATCAATGCAGTGGTCTACACAGCTCAGGTGACGGATAGCAAATAGGTAGTTACTATAATTTAGGTGTTTGTGTTACCAATACTTCAGCTATAGGTATTGATATTTACTCTAGCTCTAGATCTCTGGCTATGTTCACATCTAGGTACTGGTATATGTGAATAATTCACTTTTAGGAAATTTGATGTGTGTGTGTGTAACGTCACGACTTTTATCCCCATTCGGGGGTAGTCAGAGGCTTGAGTGGCCATACACCACCACATTGTGGAGGTATTAACGAACTCAAAGCCCACGTTTCAACAGATAGTCAGAGCCCAACGTGACAGGTGGTGAACCTTGTCGCCGTGTTTCAGGAACTGACTATTACCTAATCCCGAGGGATAGGTAGGTTTCCTCACGATGTTTTTCCTCTCACCGCCAGCGAACTGTAAATTATGCACATAGATGAAAATTCATCCATTGGTGCATGCCCCATCGGGGATCGAACCTGGGACCTTCTGATTGCTAGCCCAACCTGTTCACCCCTAGGCTACAGTCGCTTGAAATTCGCAGGAAATTTGATAACAACATTTTTATATTGTAACACGTAGTATGATGATTACCTATCGTCGCCGCCGCGGTGACGTAACATGATTATGTCCAACAATGGTAGGCATTATGGATACTTAATTGTACTACCTACTTATTATTTGTCTATTTCACTTACCCGTCTAATTTTAACTATGCTCACGTTAAAACACGTTATAATTTAAAGTTTGTTGCACTCATCTGTTAGGTTCTAAGTCCTTATCTAAATAATTATGAAAGTGTGAAAATATACAATTATTATCACTCGTTAAACTAACAGGCTATGGTGAGGAAAAACCTGCATGTGTGGAACCTAACTACTATTTATGAAGTCCGCCAATCCGCACTGAACCTGATTGGTGAACCATAGCTTAAATCCCCGTTAGATTAAGAGGAAATCCGTGTGAAGGCTTTATTTTCTCCTGAATCTAATAGCCTTTCCTCAGTCGCTGTTGATTAAATAATTTATAAAGGTTGTTTTAAACAAGATAAACACGAACCTCCATTTGGCTAACATAATGAAACATTCCAAGCAAATTTGAAGCATAGCTTAGGCTTAACAACTTAATTGGTGTTCGGTCTGAGAAGTTAAATTGAGACAGCTTATAACAAAGTAACGAAACCTTACAAACTCAGACTGACTTCGCCGTAAGGCTAAATCTAGATAATTACTTGCTTCTGACCGGTATAGTCGGTTGGGTTTTTGAAGTTAACATGACGTAATAAGCATTTAACTCAGATGCAAAATAATATTTGTACTCTATTTCTATTAGTGTAAATGTACTAGATATTTTTTTTTAATGAATCACACTTCCATCCTATTTTTCCTAGAGATTTTTTTTCCTTCTGCTGTTCTTCGTCTGTGGTGACTTCTGTAAGCCGGATCGACATGTGTGCACCGACCTTCAAAGATTCCCGGGGAACAGATGTGTACCTACTTGTAAAAAGACACGGTAGATACAATAGACTCACAAAATAAATACAATTGAGATAAATTGCTCGTAAATTCTCATCGACTGAATAAACATCAACACTCGGTATTTGATCAGCGATAGGTTTCGTGTGTTCAATATTTGGCCGAAAACAAATAAAAATAGTGAGTATACCAAAATCAGAGTCTAGAATCTAGATTCTATGAATGAAATATGTTGGCTAATCCATCTAGACTCTAGATGGAATAGCCAACATATTTCATTACCACAAATACAAAACTCGGAAGATGAAAGTTTGCGAGATTCGACGGGTATCTATATCACATTTATTTATATTATTTTTATTTATTATACTTATCTGCGTTCAATAGGATATTACTATTTACACATATATAAAAATAATAAAGGCAGCAGGAAGTAATAGGTACGCTCGGTTGAACGCAACTAATCAAATTCTAATATTAGTAAAAACCGATTCCATCCATTGAGAGAAAATGAAAGCTTATTATACTTCGGGCAAGTACCCACTACTTTCAGTTTTACTTATTCGTAAGTAAACTATTTTAGTTGCGTCTCAACAAACGTGGTCTCAACTATGTCTCAACAAATACACTTCTCAACAAAGTCTAGGGAACAAGCCAACTATATCAACTCATTTACGAAACTCTAAGAAAAAGTACTGGCCAATAAAACTTATAGGTAATTATAGGTATTGATAGGTATATGCAGGTTGAAAGTGCATTAAATAATTGTCCGAAATAATAAAATAACACTATAATACTCTTTTTCCTGGTATTTATCTAGGGTTCCCTAAATATTGCTGAGAATAATATTGTCCTTTCCTTGATGTGCCCGTAGACGTTTATCCCTGGTTGTAAGAATAGGAACGGATTCGCAATTCATTAGAGAAACTCAAAGGTCACAGCCGTTTCCACTGAACCTAGCTAAACGCTCATAATTTCCTACAAGGCCACGAAAAGAGGTTTTCTTTGTTGCCCACCGTTTGACACAATTGAGTATTTTTGATTAAGATTTGTATCCAAAAAGTCCTAGCGTAACTTAGAGATGGAAGGCCAGTCTCTTGTGCTTTTGCTAGCTAAAAACCATTGGAAAACTATTGGTTATTATAAAACGTGAATTCTTGGCGGTTGACATGTTGTCAGCCATCTGTTAGCAGTCCCCTGGCCGACAACGTGCCGTCTGCCAAGAATTTATGATTTATAATAAAGAATTCACACAGAGGCCAGTGGTCTCGCAATGGTTAATTGTTAACAGACTCGACGCTCTAGCAGAAATCGTAGTGAGTTACAATTTTATGTACCTTTTAAATCTTTTTATTTATTGTTACATTTTTCACTACGTAGTGTTTCTACCAAACATGGTGAAACTTTCGTGGCCCAAACCCAAGTTAGCTGAATGTTCCTGTTCGGATTTATAGCACGGACTGGCGTTGTTAATAACTTTGTTACAGACGATTTGACGTCACCGACCAAGTGCCAGAATGGAACAACAACAATTTATTCGATGTCGGTGCTAGTTTCGGGTTGATTAATTAAATTGAAACTGAACTGAAGTGCTATATTTGACCAAGAAACCTTATATTTTTATAGTATTTCCCCGTGACTTGGTACGAGTAAAATTTAAATTAAAAAATAATCGGATCTCGGATCCCGGTTAAATTAAAGAAAAATCGGATCTCGGATCCCGTTTTTACCGGACCCCGGATATCCCGGATCTCGTATCCCGGATCCCGTATCCCGGATATCCCGGATCCCAAAAAATATAGCCTATGTTACTCAGGGATAACGTAGCATTCTAATGGTGAAAGAATTTTTGAAATCGGTCCAGTAGTTTTTGAGTTTACTCATTACAAACACACATACAAAAATACAAATCTTTTCTATTTATAATATTAGTATAAGTATAGAAGTATAGATATAGATAATAAAAAGGTCTTTAACAAAGGCTTATTTACCACTAAGGTCTCCTTAAATTAATTAATCGAAACTCTTTTGTGATAGGTACGAATTTGCCACAAGATAGTAGGGTAATCTTGTTTCCGAGAACGACTCACGAATTTTTACGAGCCCATCCTAGCGGTTGGCACGGTGAAGTGTTAATGCTCTAAAATTACGCTTCCAAATTGATTCTAAGCAATTTTCCGCAGCTAGGAAGACGTTTTGGTAATGTGCTTTGATATGATGTCGTCAATTTGTTATTTTTTGAAAATTTTGATTGAATAATAAATCAATATCGCCAGACTGGTCCAAAACTAAGCAACGCTTGTACTATGGCTACCATACAATGGACTGGGGCAATCCCAGTGACACCCAGACCATGGGAAATAACGAAAAGGCTGTTTCCGAAATTTGTCTCTGGCGGGAATCGAATCCGCAACCACTCTATGCAGTGAGCAGAGCGGCCAACGCTCAAACCACTGCGCCAAACGGTGAATGGCAAGGAATAATATCTTTTTCGTTTTACATCGCAACATGATAGTCGTCATATAGCAATAACGATTTATTTAATTTTCATAAATCAATAGTAAATAACAACAAGACTATCAATCGGTTATTCCCATTGGGCTCGCTCACAGAAGATATTTTTGATAAAAATTTTGGAAAATTGTGGAGCTTCAGATTCCTTCTTTGTCCTGGGGGCTTACCACAAGCTCTTATTGCGATTCAATTATAGGAACGTTTTAACGACGTTTTAATGACGTTTCTTATTGTCATGACAATAAGGTACGTCATTGCACAAAAAGTCGCTGAAACGTTAATACGTTCCTGTAATTGAATCGCAATAAGAGCTTGTGGTAAGCCCCCTGGTCACGGCCGGGTAACGGCGGTGTTCGCACAATACGAGCACCTACTCATGGTCTAAACGAGCCTGATATATCTATAGTACACATATGAACCACTTGGAACCAACTGAAAAAGTCGATGATCTATGAAGACATAATTATAGAGATATTTTAACGCGTCAAAATAAACAAGATACCTTCCAAATAAACGTTATGTCTGATGATATAAGATCAATTTATTTTACCCTTGGAATTTTAATAAAAACATCAAACCATCGTGTTATCATAACGCAAATACTTGCCTAATTCCATCAAATATTACTTTGTGAGCACTCGTGTAAACCAAAGGACATCAAAGAAATGATTGTACTCATCGATATTCGTCTCAAGACGTTTCGAGAGTAGAAGTTACCTATAGGTAATTTTTAGGGTTCCGTACCCAAAGGGTGCCAACGGGACCCTATTACTAAGCCTACGCTGTCCGTCTGTCTGTCTGTCCGTCTGTCAGAGGGCTGTATCTCATGAACCGTAATAGGTAGAGAGTTGAAATTTTCACAGAATGTGTATTGCTATTGCCGCTACAACAACAAATACTAAAAGTTCTATAAAATTTTAAAATAAATGGGGTCCCCATACAATAAACTTGATATTTTTGACGTTTTTATTCTACGGTGGTACGGTACCCTCTATGTGGGAGTCCGATACGCACTTGGCCGGTTTTTTCTTTGATGCAGATCATATGTTAACAACATTCAGTCATGTTTATAATGAAATGTTTGTTTCAGAATTAGTTCAGGAACATCGTTCTTTGGAAACATTTTCCAACTTAAACACGGTTCAACTTAAACACAGTTTAGCTTAACTTCCGCTCTGAAGCACTGAGAAAAGCTTCAGCAACTCTTTTTCTCAGTGAAAAGCTTTTCTCAGTGAAATAATTTTATACATATACCTCTCTTCTATCTACTTTCATCTCCAAGAAAAACGTTTAGGCTACAAATCACGTTTCCCTATTTCACACCAGCGGGCAGCTTTTTAATCCATTTATCACTGAAATTAAACTCCAGATTTGTATGGTGCAGGCGGCGCTGTAATACGCCTTTGGTCACGGACTAGACGATTGGCGGGAAGCCAAGAGGAGCCCATGGAAATAGGATGCAGCGGCAAACAAATATGGAAGCAAATTCTAATGGGATCGTATGTCTAGTATTTAATTAATAATATCCTACTGATTAAGTTTTTTGAGCACGTGTCTCGGGTTTGTAATACGAGGGATATTAGACACTACTTCCCTACATAAATATATTATCTTAAGGTATAGGTATACTATTTATAGTACATTACTGCTGCGGTCCCTAATGAGTGTGTTGTTGACCGCGTTGTTGATGGGCGAAAGCGCGGCGCAGCGCAGCTCCAGGCCTCCACAGCGCGGTCAGCATTGCAACCCTTGATGGACAAGCTATAATAAAGGCCGAGACCAAAGGTCGAGGCCTTTATAGCGCGGCCAGCAAGGGTAGCTATGATGACCAAGCTTGGAGGCCGTGAGCGTAGCGAAGCTTAGCTTGAGGCGAGTATAGCGTGGTCAGCAATACACTCATTAGAGACCAAGGCTTGTATAGTGCTTTACTAAAAAATGCGACTATTATTTTAAACAAAACTAGCTAAGTGGGTATAAAAATTAATACAATTACATTTATATTTTTAAGAACTATATCTATAGTTGTGTATTTTCTCTGTTTACGTTTCCATGGCAACGGGATGACCTACTCCTTTTAACCGTCAATCTGATTTTTAATAACGAGCCATAAACATACCTGTTTGTTACGTTTCCATGGCAACGGTCAAATAACAGCAATATAATGACGATAAATACGGGGTAATAATAGATCGTATGTCATGTAGCTCGTGCAGTACGACAAATCCGATTTTTCTCGAAGAAGGTTTGTGAAATAATGACATCATTATGAACTTTTTTGAGTAAAAGATATTATTGTTATATGGAGGAAAAAGTTAAGTGGAGGTTGTTACTACTACTAGTATTACTACTAGTACTACTACTAGTACTAGTAGTTGTTACTATATAGTAAACACAAACCTATAGTAAATTACGTCCTTCGAATAATATCACACTGCTTCACTCACCCACCGCATCACTCTCATATCCGCTCACTGCATCGGATGGTTGCGGGTTCAATTTTCGCCAGAGGCAAATTTTGAAAACGGGCTTTTCGTTCTGTGGTCTGGATGTCACTGGGATCATCCTCAGTCCATTGTACGGTACCCATAGTTTGGGACCATACAGTTGGTGGATTAGTCTGGCGATTTTGTCGTAACCGTTTTTGGATTCTTACTGCATATATTTTCAAGTAGAAACTTTGTATCCCTTGAACATTGATTGAGAATCATGTTCCTTCATTCGACGTGAGTATTAGGTAAACATTGCTCGTTCCACCGATTACTCGAATCGGCGCATTCGATTTGGGGAAAGCCCCATGGCTTGGCTCACTCACAGTTAACTTCGGCTTTCTCTGTCTTACCTACTTGTATCCTCAGGATGTACAAGAAAATAATGGAATGATAGGAAGGTGAATGCTATTTGCTTTTTAAATGCTTTTTGATAAAATTGACATACAATGGAATTATGAACTTTTACAAGAACACTATGTGTAGCGATTTAAGACAAAGATACAGATAGGTAGGGATCCAGCCATAAATGAGATTCAAGCATACCTAGTCTATCGTGATCGCTTTTATTTGGTATTTTGGATTAAGCCCGCCACACATTCCCACCACTGTTACTCCTGTAAGCCAGGGTCGACAATGGTGTCCAACGATGACGCCAAGGTTTGACCCTCGGAGTCCCGGGGAAAAGCTAAGTTGTCTTGGAACCCGCACGAATTTAATCAGAAGAAAGGATAGGAGGAGGAGGTTTTATTTTGTATTGTCTCTTATTTATTTATCTCGCGACTTCTAATCATTTCTAATGCCTTCAGGGCCGTATGTTTCAACTGTATGACTGACAGACAACGCACAGCCTTTAACAATTGATTGAAATGAAATGGTCAAGAAGCATGAATTGTTGCATAATCGCATAACATAGGGCACTATCATTTAGGTCATTTTTAAATCTAGAAATATGGAAATTGGTTTATAGGCTTCTGTTAAGTAAACGCCAATTGTATCAGCGTTTTAAAGGTGTTTAAATAGGTGTTGAAAGTTTATGGAAAATTTCATCGAACACAGCTAATACATTATAATACATAATATAATATCCTGGGACGTTTTTTCACACGGCTACCAGATCCCAAACTAAGCAGAGCTTGTACTATGGAAACCAGATAACTGATATTACTACATATACTACTTTTTTATTTGTAAATACATATTTAATATACATATACACCCAGACTCGGGACATACAGACATGTTCATGCACACAAAATTAAATGCATGTTCCGGGTAGGAATCGAACCTACGATCTGCAGCGTGAAAGGCGCCATCACGCCAACCTCGCCAACGGGTTAAAGTTAATAATAAATTATATGAGAATTTGTATCTCTTTATCATCAAAACAAACACGGAAATGTATCACATAAGTATAGCTCTTGAAACCGCCGTACGGAGGCGGCAACCCTCCTCGTCCATCAGAAAGTTTCTAGAAGGGGTGGGAAGTTCACTCGTTAATCACGCGCGTATCCCGGCCGATGTGTCACGACCTACGTACAGTTTCAACTTTAATTATCATCGTAAACGTTCTTCATGTAGAGTATTTGGTATTACCGCATGAAACTCGAATATTGCACAATGAACACTAGTCAATTGAAATATCTACTCAATTATTGAAATGTTTGAAAACAGGAATAACGATGAAATGTTATTTCATATTTAGAGACCTTAGCATGACGTTTCTTTCAATGAGTGAGAGAGCCGGAAAATTCAACTCATCACAATAACCACATACAATAAATGCTACGTTATTCTGCGTCTTCTTATCGTATGATATTGGTTGATGTCAGAGTTGATCAAGCCGCCCAAATTTCTATGATCGAAGCGCCCAAAGGCATCTGACAAACCTTACCGACGGCCGCCTAGATAACAACAATCAGAACCGACTTATTGCGTGCTCTTCAAAGCACGGACACGCTCAGTCAAATGCCTAGTGGTATTTAGTAATGGACACCCATCTCTGACTGACCTAGCTTGCTTAGCCTCCGATCGTGTACCGATCAGTGATTGCAGCTGGCTATGAGTGTTATAACTTGACATTGTAAAGTCATTACGCTCATAGCAAAGTTTACAATACTCTAGATGAAAAAAATATTTTTATAAAAAAAAAAGAAAACCGACTTCAAAAAACCTGGAGCACTAAAAAGCCTGAAATAATATTTCTATTACCACCACTGCCTACCCCTTCGTGAAAATCAGGCTTGATGGTGTGTTATCGAGAATTTGGGGTCGGTGCCAATCTATCTTCTTACTTTTATAGTAGGTAAACTTGGCATACTAAGATTGGCACCGACTCCAAATACTCGATAACACACCATCAAGCCTGATTTTCACGAAGGGGTAGGCAGTGGTGGTAATATAAATATTATTTCAGGCTTTTTAGTGCTCCAGGTTTTTTGAAGTCGGTTATCTTTTTTTTATAAAAATAATTTTATTTCACGATTTTGAGTGGCGCCATACAAACTTTATCACCAATATTGAACCGTATGAAGTAAGCCCAACAAAGGGTAACTGCTGTAAATCATTGAGGAATTCCCTCGACTGTATATGGTCTCCATCATCGGACCTGTAATGGCACTTATAACTCATATGGGTGCAAAGTTCTCATCAATAGAAATGAATTAAGTCCAAACACAAGGTAGCTACTGTAAAACGTTGAGGAGTTCCCTTGACTGTCCTTTGTCTTCATCATCAGACCCCTAATGACAGTCACAACCCATCTAGGTGTAAAGTTCTCATCAATACAAATTAATCAAGTCCAAACACCAGGTAATTGCTGTAAATCGTTGAGGAGTTCCCTAGACTGTCTTTCGGCTCCATCATCAGATCGATTCCAGACCTTCATTAAATAGTAGTGCTTTAAAATACTTAATGAAAAAATTTACAAACGCACTAGTCGCCACTACAAATTTCGAAGGTTCCCCTCGATTTCTCTGGGATGCCATCATCAGATCCTGGTTTCCTTATCATGGTACCACCCCTGGGATATCTCCCTTCCAACAAAAAAATAATCATCAAAATAGGTTCATAAACGACGAAGTTATCCGCAAACACACATAAAAAAAAAATATACGGTCGAATTAAGAAACCTCCTCCTTTTTTGAAGTCGGTTTAAAAATATCTACCTATTTAGGTATCTGACGATACAAGAAAGCCGTTTAATAATTTTCTACGTCGTCAGTAACCTTAACCGTGTACAAAAAAGGCCCCTCCAGTACAAACAATGTACGTGCGAGTGTGTTTTGAGAACGCTCCCCGAGGACGTAGCCGTGACTGGGACAAAGAGCCTCAAATCTGGGGCACAACAGTTTTCAGAAGTTCCTCAGCAAATATCTTTGTAAGCGGGCTCAATGGGGGCTCGCTGACCGCTAGATTTTTATTGGGCCTGTCCTAGAAAACGGATATGGAAATGTTTTGTACAACTCCCGTCGTCAGGCTCGTATATTCATTTATTATTTATGTATACTTACCAGCTTCTATACATTTAGGGATTTGAATGCGGTTGCTTCATTGACATGAGATATACCTACTAGCACGCCAGCGTACTACTGGACTGGCGATAGACATCGACATATTGAGCCTATTTGATATTCGCCACGTTGAGGAGTCACGGAACTAACGATAAAAGAAAATTGCGAAGATAGTTATCAAGCCTGACTAGCTTACTAGTATATTTAATGTTAGGTTACTTGTATCATTAACATTATTTCATGGTGAATAGGCACTGCTTATGGGTGTGTTCAGGTTAGGTGCTGCATAGATGTCTAAGAAAGTCGCCGTGCCTTGCACCCTTTCTCCGACAATCAATAAAAAGAGAGAAGCTTTGTTTGTATTAAAATAATTTCTCAAATAACAAAATGCCAAATCAATAACGACATATTTTCAATACTCTATACACTTAAAAGATATTTAAGGAAATATCGGAGATCACTTTTGGGCTCTGCAAACGCGCCTTGTGGTCCTAAAGGGTGTAATAATCTTTCTGGGCCCTCTCGGCGATGGGTCTTTATTTGAGAAAATTTAATATTACGGCACATGGAGAAGATATTTAGCGGTATTGGAAGGGATACCGGATAATGGGCCCACAGTGAATTGCGCCAAATGGACCCGGCTATCTATCGATAGCTATATCCACAAGCACAGAGAAAAAAAATATTTTGAAATAGATAATAATATTAAATTTAGAAGAGGTACGAGTACATATCAGTTGGGAGCCTATTATGAATCTGGACAAGATTCTGTTTCGTCCGTTTGTGATTAAAAAAAAAACAAAATTCTAAGCTAGCGAAGGAAACGGAATTGCTTTTGTATCGAGTTTGTAATAGCAGCCCAGCAGGCAACCGGCTTAAAAAAAAACCTCATGACGACCGCTTGACGCAGTGGTTCGAGCGTAGTCGATCCGGGTTCGATTCCCGCCGGAAGCAAATTTCGGAAACGGCCTTTTCGTAATTTGCCCTGGTCTAGGTTTAATTTGGTCCCTCAGTCCATTGTACGGCACCCATAATTCCCGTTGCTTAGTTTGGGACCATACAGTCGATATGTATACCTACGTAATTAGCTAAACCAATAATAATGTGTATTATGTAATCGAAATGTATCTATTGTACACAAGGGTCGCGTTACCAAGTTCCGAGGACAAACAAAAATAATTGGATTTTGATTGCTAGATACAAGAGGGATCAATTTTTAATTATTTGTATAACAAGCACGTTGACGAATTGTTGGATATTTCGCGGAAAAATGTCTTGGGGAATGATTCGACATTCCGGACCTTTCCATCGCTTTATTGCGTCAATATATTGGGTGCGGACATCAGGCCCCAAGTCGCTTAGTCATTGTCATTGAGGTATAGTGATCAACCCTCTGATTGGTCGGTCGACCGGCTGATCAGCCTCTGATTGGTCAGTCAGAATCAACCGACCAACCGGTGGATTACTATAGCAAAACGCCACAGTGGCGCTACAATGGCTAAACGACTTGGCCCCCGTACGTGCGTTGTGTAGGCTCGCGTGACGCGTCGTCTTGATAGTAATGTTCGAGGACAGCTTTGTGAGCATTTATTGGCGGTAGAGCCAAGCTGTAGCCAATTGACTGTAGCTCATATATGGAACGGACCGCGGTAGTACCACCCGCTCACAGAAGATCGGCGTAAATTAGCTATTACAGTTGCGTTTCATATGATGAGTGAGACCAATCATTTAAGTAAGTACTTGCTACTATTTCTGTAAAATGTAGATATTTTTATACAGGGTGGTGACGATATCATGGCAATAATAGAAACCACATATCACATTAGTAGTTCGCACATAAAATATTATTAAATTATAATCGAAGGCTTAGCCACGGGATTACTTTTTTATTTTGACTATTTTAACTTTACGCCTACAAAGATACCGCTAAAAACACTTACAGGTCAGTCTATGAGGTCGGTAGACGTTTATAACGGGTGTTGTGTTTCGTTTAGACTATTTCCGCATTTAATTTGTTTGAAAATTTGAAATTTTGGACTTTGATGTAAACCTAATTTTATAATTGTTTTGATTGACTAGCAGGGATCCTGTTTTAATTTATTGTCACTATGTCGTCACCATCCTGTATAGGGTACGGCAATAATTATAGACAGGTTAAAAATATCATAATACCTGAAAATGCCTGTCCATCAGTCTGTCTATACTTCAAAGATCTTACATAAATTAAAGTTCAAAGGCCGCCGACTGACGTTTACTTAACGGTCCTCGCCTTAAGCCAGGCTTAGAGGGAGAGCTTTGTTGGTACATTTTTCTTAATACCTTTATTTCGGTGACTTAATTCAAAAGTTACAACCAACTGAATAACACAAACAGCCCAGGCTATATCAAATAATATTTAAAACCAGTAGCATTGCTTGTTTTCTAAATCAGTTTTTTATGTGACTAACGTGGCAAACAAGCGTACGGCCCGTCCGACGCTAAGCCGTTACCGTAGCCTATAGAGTATAAATGCGTGCAATAACAAAGACATCACTCGCACGTTGCTGACCTGAAAGGGAGGCCCCGTCTACCACAGTCGAGCCAGCCCGTATATGAGTGCAGCCCGTATATGCAATCAATTGGTCAGTACCACCAATAATTAATTATGCAATTAGGTCCTTGAAAAAAAAAATAGTATCTTTTTATGTATTTTAAAACTTTATCACAAATTATAACGATATTCGATACTAAAAACTCTTAATAATGTTTTTTAAATTAAATGTCAGCAATTAAAAATTTATAAAATTTTCAAATTAATCACGTGACTAAAACGCAAAACGGTCAAAATGACGTCATAATGTTAAAGGAAGTTCAAGGAAGCTATTGGCCACTGATACTAAGATTTGGTGGTCAGATGGTCCTAAGCAAAACGCAATACGGTACAATAAGGAACAATTATTACGGGATATAATGTGGACAAATATTTCTTTCTACGATGTTTGATGGCGCAACTCGCGACTGAGAAGCCCAGGAAAATCTATTTAATATTCTTAAATCATTTCTGAACGAACATCAAAGGAATTATCACCGTTTTATATAGAAGGTATAATCTCATTACATGTGATTTTACGGATAATTTTTCTTTGTTAAAGATGTCATAAGAATTTTCTATGTGTTTCTGAGAATAGGTGTATTTTTATTTACTTGGATAACTACTATGTTTATCAACACAACGAAATATGAAGCTGTATAAAGCATAAACTCTGATTCACTCAGATATCAGCCGATTGCAGTCTGCTGACTGATTACTAATCCATCACAGCTGAAACCAATCTGAATATTCTGAAAATACGGACGAAGCTTCAACACTCCCATTTTGTTACTTCATACATAAGGTTGTTACTAGCTAATTTTATAGGTATACTAGCCGTATACCCGATGGGGTTTCCATATACAATTACAAGTACAATAAATATACATGGCCTTGAATCTATAAAAAGCCTTTGTAAGTGCTACATTATAAGGGCTATATCGCACGAGCACACCATTGGTAGCGCAACCAGTCGCTCCACCAACAAAATGTATAGAGCTGTATGGAGGATATCGCACCTGGTGTCCGCTTGGTAGCGCAACCAATTCTGTGTCGGCTACCGAATCGGCCCCTGGTGGCGCCACCATGGTTGCCTCGTGCGATATCGCGCTAAGGAACTCCTGTGCCAAATTTCAAGCTTCTAGGTTCACCGGGCTAGGCTATACGTTAGGCCCAATGTTGAATTATCATTTTTTTTAATTCCCAATGTAACACAGGCGAATGTAATTAACATAAATATTGCCCAAACATCTGTTTATATCAACTGAATTAATTTATTCAATAGTCAGATTAACTGTTACAATGTAATAATTATTGGGAAATTAATTCAGTAATAGTGGCGTGGTTAGCCGCATCCCTTGTTTGAATACATTTAATTTCAATGAATTTTATTACCTATTTTATGTATTATCAATTCCCGAAAGATTAAATTAGTTTATTCCTCTACCTGATATTTAAAGCAGGTACTACACCATTGATGAACCTTGGAGAATCATTATGATTACGGTCACAAACAATTGTCACAATTATTTTAGAGAAGAGCGCTAAACTATGACAAATGTAATAGTACATTGTTATCCGAGGGGAAAAGTAACTTATTAATCGATCCCGAGACGTGCGCTCGGTCGCTAATAGTTCGAGGGACCAATAATAAGTTACTTTAACCTAAGGTAAACACTGCTTTTCATCAAGTATACAAGGAAAGTAAAAATTAAATATTAATTAAGTAGTTAAAGAAAAAATGAGTGAACATCTGCACATACACACACATGTATACTGACGTAGATTGCGTATTTTGCTTTTTGATATTTTGACACTGTCACTTTGTTTTTTTAGAGGCCAGTACTTTTTCAAACATTATAAAAGGTTTAAGTCTGTGATTATAGATTCGGAGGAGGAACGATTTGTGGTTGATTTAGGGAACAATGGTAAATATTTTGCCCAAATCCATGTTATTTTAAAGAAATGTAGTTGAAAGTAAATTATAATAAAGTCATTTAAAAAATATATTATTTAATTAATACTTAACTTTATGTTATTTCAATTTTACATCGCGCCGGAATTTAGTGGCTGTAAGAAGGTTGGAACTATTACATTCTCTTTGGTTGGAAAATGGTTCAATAGAAACTCGTATTTTTTTTAATAATTTGTCAGATACGTTGATAGAACAGACACAATCCAGAAACACGATTTTGCCCGGCCTAAAAAGTATAACCTTCTGTCGGCTCTTCAGGCACCTTTAGACCTACTTTCCGCGTATGAGTGATGAAAAGGTATTATTGTCATGTATTTCCTGTAGCAGACCCATCGATATACCTACTATATAAATTCCTTGAGCAGACCCTATTATTACAAATGTGTCAAAAATCAAAATTCGAAGCCCATACAAAACGGATTATTTCTTTCGTACCGGATTCATAATAGCAGCGAGGGTTTAAATAGAAAGAAGAAACGCATTGAACCATTTTAAAAAAAGAATAGCTCCCTACATTCTAATAAAATAAACATAATTAAATATTTATATTGAATCTCAAATCAGGGTCCACAAACAGCTTTTTGATCCCGTTACAGGTACCTATGACCTAACAAGGGTAGACTTCATTGATTATTTACGAAAGGACTTTTAGTTTGACGGCAATGTTGAACCGACCTCAAGAGACATATATAAACAGTATCTGAACTGTATCTTTTATAAAAATGCTATCTGAAAGTCTCAGAGACAAATAAAGTGTTTTCGGAATTCTAGTCTGTTTATCTGTAACTAGCTTTTGCCCGCGACTTCGTCCGCGCAGGTTATACATATAAAAAATTCCGTTTCCGTTTGCTGGAACCCAAATCCCGTATCCTGGATATTCCGGATCCCGTATCTCATATCCCTGATTCTGTATCCCATATCCCGTATCCTGTATCGCGTATCGCGTATCGCGTATCACGTATCGCGTATCCCGTATCCCGTATCCCGTATCCCGTATCCCGTATCCCGTATCCCGTATCCCGTATCCCGTATCCCGTATCCCGTATCCCGTATCCCGTATCCCGTATCCCGTATCCCGTATCCCGTATCCCGTATCCCGTATCCCGTATCCCGTATCCCGTATGCCGTATGCCGTATGCCGTATCCCGTATCCCACATCCCGTAACCGGTATCCCGTAACCGGTGTCCGGTATCCCGTATCACGTATCCCATATCCCAAATCCCGTATCCCATATCGCGTATCCCATATCCCATACCCCGTATAAAGTCACCTAATCACCAATTTTTATAATTCCAACTTCAAAAAATGACGAACTTCCATACAAACTTTCCCTCCCTATTTTAACCCCTTAGGGTTTAAATTTACAAAAAAGCTGAAATTATTATTTTTAATACGTAAAAAGAAACCTAAACACAAATTTTCATTATGCTAACCTCAGAAATGACGAACTTCCATACAAACTTTCGTCCCCTATTTTACCCCCTTAGGGGATGAATTTTCAATAACGCAGCAATTCAAGTTTTTTATTTTTAAAATGGAACCTAAATACCAATTTTCATAATTCTAACTTCAAAAATGACGAACATCTATACAAACTTCCCAACTAACTTTCATCCCCTATTTTACTACCTTAGGGGTTGAATATTCAAAAACGCCGAAAACCATATTTTTTATTTTTAAAAAGACACCTCAACACAAATTTTCATAATTCTAACTTTAAAAATGACGAACTTGCATACAAACTTTCATCCCCTATTTAACCCCCTTAGGGGTTGAATTTTCCAAAATCGCTTCTTATTGCTTGCCTACGTCACTAAATATATCTACTATCCAAATTTCATGTCTCTAACTTCAGTAGTTTCGGCTCGGCGTTGATGAGTCAGTCAGTCAGTCAGTCAGTCAGTTAGTCAGTCAGTCAGTCAGTCAGTCAGTCAGTCAGCATTTCCCTCTTTATATATTAGTATAGATATATATACATATAAAAAAAAACAATTTAAACAGGGTTTTCACTATTATTCACCCAATGGTTAGATTTAAAAGATATATACATCACACTCAAACCACTGCACTGGTTATAGAGCTGCAGAACAAAATCTAAAATCTGTGCAGATTTTTTTAGGAGCGAAAATCTACGCTAGCGAAGCTGCGGGCAAAAGCTAGTCCTAAATAAAACACTGCCACTAGGGTCTCGTTTTAATAAATAAGGACTCGGTTTTAACCTAATATCTTGTTTTTGAAATAGCAGACAGGGACATTTTATTTTATACTGGGTATATCAAATTAAAACTTATCTAGTTCCATTATCTACCTCTAATGTCGTGAAGAAATTTTCATTAGATCAAATAATTAAAAACATATTTCGACTTTGACTTAATTTTCGAGCACGACCTATTTTATTTATATCGATTAGTTATTTCGATTTCCATCGAGCCTTGCTGCTTTTGATTTCCCCTTCGTTTAGTGTTGGGAACATAGATTTATGAAAGTTTCGCGCGCGGTAACCAATAATTAATCTATGGTTGGGAACTAGGATTTTCCAGAAAATGGAATTTTCTAATCTGCAAATGGTGAACGGCGAATGTGCGAACGTACGATTTAGATTTACGCTAGCTATTTTTGAATTCGCATCGAGAAAATGATTAATTCTTAATTTCCTTCTTTATTTTTAGTGATAGCTCAATGGTTAGAGAAGTATTTTTAAAACGTGGTTTCGGGTTCGATGGTCATCTTGTACACAAAACTAGGTGACCTCATTCGTAATAGGTACGCATTCGGCTTAGTTGCAGAGGCTAATGGGGCTGTTAGTAATGTGAAAAGCTCACATAAAAATTCAGAAAAAAATTGCACTGGCTTGTTATCTTCAAAGTGGGTGGGCCTTAGCGCCGCCATACACGCGACTGAAAAAATGCAGTCCGTGTGGAGTCGCGTGCCGTCGACTGCAACCAACTGCAATAGAGCTGTCACTTCCGTCTGCAAAAATGCAGTCCGTGTGCAGTCGCGTGCCGTCGACTGCAACCAACTGCAATTGAGCTGTCACTTCCGTCTGCAAAAATGCAGTCCGTGTGCAGTCGCGTGCCGTAAACTTAAACCACACTGCAAAATTGCAGTCCGTGTATGTTAGCGCTTAGTAATCAATGTCAACTAAGGTCGACACAAAAAGGCTTGCTCTTACCCTAACTTGCTCGTGACAATCTCTTGTCAGATTACGAGTAGTTCCCAGGTTTTGTGCTACCAAGTTTATCGGCTGTAGCGCTGAACCCATTAATCATTTCGCTAACAACTGACAAGAGACATCCTGATTTGAAACTAAGTTATTAATTAACAAAGTTACAACGTCTGATAGTCAAAACATTGAAGGATTAGAAGAGATACGGATTAATATCATTGTACCGGCTGCCTACATACTGTAAATTTAACCTAACATTTAATTTAACATTTATTAGGCAACTAGACAATAGGTAGATAGATTAGGTGCTATGTTTTGTCGATTTACGCCAGTACAAATGCATGTGCAGACAGACAGACAGATATACACACATTTTTTTTATAGCTTTTTGTTATATTACCGTACATACATACGTACACAAACATACATACACACAGGTACACGGACCTGTATTTACCTACTTACTATACATACTTTCATATGCATTTAGTAAAAAGCTGTTATTTTGAAATTACAAGCAGACACTTCAATTTTATTTATTTGTATAGATCACAGATTTAGGAGCTACAGATGGAGCGCATAGAACACGAAAGTCAAGCCACCAAAGCAAATACAAAACAAAAAAGCGAATACAATCTCGCCCTATAACTACACAACTCTACACGCACACAAAAGTATGTTTCCCTAGTGCCGCTCATAGTTGTCACGCACACATATAATGCTACCTGGCTTCACTTCGTTTGTTGCCAAGACTACATCTGTCAACTTCTCTAATCTGTGGTATAGATGTACTGAATTCGAAATTAGTCCACATCCCTGTTGTACCTACTTCACTCTATTTACCAAGTAAAACATGAAATTAAGTACCCGAGTATGTTCATTTAATACCCATTAAAAGTTTGCTAATTCCACTTCGTTCGTTACATTATTCATGGAAATAATTATCGTTGTTACGCTCATAATATTTCGTGTAAGTACTTTTATAATTATAAACTCCGATGTGTTAATTACTTGGCGGATTGCTTTGTCTTTTTCAGTTTTTTCAGATGGTCAGAGAACTTCAGTCTCATACTACGCCACGCCATTCATAGATGACCGCTTAGCGCAGTGGTTTGAACGTAGGCAGCTCGGCTCACTGCATCGGGTGGTAGCGGGTTCGATTCCCGCCAGAGACAAGTTTCGGGACCGGCTTTTCGTAATTTGGCTTAGTCTGGGTGACACTGATCGCCTCCAATCCATTGTATAGTATCCATAGTACAAGCGTTGCTTCGTTTGGGACCATACAATTCGTATGTAGGTAGTTTAGGTCATATTTTGTTGTAGAATTTAATAAAACTTAATGGACTGAGATTTCAGTCCTTTGTTAACTACTTAAACACTTTCACGTGGCGAATAGCAACTGTTTTAATCAAGAGCACAGAATTTCAGCACACATTCTAGCAGTTGTATACATTTTCAAAATGGATGCACGGCACTGAATTAATCTCTTGAATTTGCGCAAAACATTTAGAGCCTGCCTGGAGCTTAAGAATACGTGTGTGCTTGCATTGTTGGAGATTCTCAACTATAAGCTACCATTACGGGTAGTAACCTAAACCTCATTGTGTTATTAGTTGGTAATGATTATTTATTTTTCTTTTAGAGCCGATGATAATAATAAATACTTATTGTATTTATTATTATCATCGGCTCTCTCAAAGATTCTTATAACTGTAGATAAAATATATCTCGTTGCCTTGCAAAATATTCGTCATAAAATTTAAAAGTGGTCGAAGAACGAGTTCGGGGGGGGGGGGCTAAGATCGACACAGCAATTCTGCAAAAGCAATTAATTTGTCTGTTTTACTAGCAGAATCCTTAGCATGTATTGAGTGTAAACTTCTATTGAAAAAAAATTAATAGGTACTTCCGTATTTTCATACAAATCGGAAATTGTTCATGTTTATTTATCAATAAATTGTAATTGTAAGTTCTTCAAGCTTCTTGTAAGTATGCCGAGTTACGGAAGCTTTCCTAAATTGAATTCGTCGATCCGAATGATTGGCGGAATAAATACTTACGTTTCCATTGGAAACGGGGTGCAATTATGAGAAAAATGTAAGGGAATATTATGCAAATTGTATATTTAAACGATTGTGTGAACCGATGACCATTTTGTGGTTATGAAAATCATCAGCCGGAAGACGTCCTCTAGACATAATCGTCTTTCAATAACTTCTACTCATTACGGTCTGTCGTCCCTTACATCCAGTAAATAGATCTCGTTTAGGTCTTATAACAGGCACATTGATTGGTCATGGCAACTAACAGACATCTATTTAACCTAGGTGTTTCAGACAGCCTTCTATACAGAACCTGCATGGAGACAGAAGAAACAGCCGCTCACTTTTAGAATGAAGCAGATTGGCTAGCTACCTGGTAAACTACCTTGGGGTCATCCTCTTGCAGATCTTCGGTGACGACAAAAAGCTGGGGAACTTCCTGTCGGAGCTTGGATGGCTGCAGTGACTGACCTATCTTCTACTCACAAAACAGGTGTGATCTAGACGTTGATATATGGACACCATCCGATAGACGAATAAAAACATCCATTGGTTATAAGATCATCAGTCAACCACGCAAAACGACCACTTCTAATTCCGCATAGTAATATTGATCGATGCATATACAAATGATGAGACATCTATATGTCTCTCTTCAACACAGATCAGCTGTTGTTTGCCATCGCAGCTGACTCCAATCGTAAACTACTAGTGCGATTGCACGTCTTGACAAGTGCAAATGTCGAAGACGCCGTCGAACTACAAATGGTACTAGACATCGAATTGTGCTGGGAGCCGGCTTGGATGAGTCAGATTTATAATACTTTGATGTATTTTATATCCAAGGGTTGCGTCAAGTGATAGTATCGCACAACGTGACTATTTACGTAGGTAAATATTCAAAGACCATGAAATCAAAAGTTTAGTAGAATTATTTTAAATTGATCTTCAAAATCAAATGGAATAAAATGAGTGTTTATGTTGTGGTCAGGAGTTTGACGAGATGACTAAAAATCTTGATACCGTGACACTCGCTATCCAGCGTAGGCTCAACATAGGTAGTAATGTACTTAGCGCTCGCCCAACATTTTCTTTGTAATGTAACGTCACGACTTTTATCCCCATTCGGGGGTAGTCAGAGGCTTGAGTGGCTATACATCACCACATTGTGGAGGTATTAAGCCAAATCAAAGCCCACGTTTCACCAGATAGTCAGAACCCAACATGACAGGTGGTGAACCTTGTCACCGTGTAAACAAGAACTGACTATTACTAATCCCGAGGGATAGGTAGGTTTCCTCACGATGTTTTCCCTTACCGTAAGCGAACTGTAAATTATGCACATAGATGAAAATTCATCTATTGGTGCATGCCCCACCGGGATCAAACTGGGACCTTCCGATTGCTAGCCCTACCTGTTCGCCCGTAGGCTACAGCCGCTAATACAGCCGCGGCATTTTCTTTGTATTTTTAAATAATGTTTAAATGGAACATTAGACTACCTATCCGATATTATCGGCCAATATTTATTCAGCAAACGTCTTCTCCCAATTTGTGTGGCGCTGCATCCTATTTCCCAGCTCTTGGTGTTGGCAAGGAGCCAGTCGTGAAGTCCGTGACCAAAGGAACTACTATAGTACACCGGGCGTTCCTATTAGTTCGGCCGAAATTAATTTCTGTTATAATTGCTTGGACTGCACCGAATGAATTTCCATTACCTATAGGCATTCTGTGAGTCATACAATGGTGCTAATTCTGATTGACATTATTACGAATGAACTAAATAGGAACCTACATAACTATAAATAAGGCTTAGGATGGTAATGTTTAGTTGGTGTAGCAATATAATTAGCACCGATACGTATACCATTACTAGGTTTGTTATTATTGCTTTTAAGTTTTAGTATTAAGGTATGCGAAAATATTCTAATGTATATCTTCCTAGCTATACTTAAGAGGTTCAAGTTGTTCAAGCATGTTGATGAGCTTATGTGAATTTAGTAGGTACCTGTGTACCATGTACCTAACTACCAAAAGATCCACACATTTATATCAAAATAAGTGGGTGGGTACTTAATATTTTCGATTCTCTTTATGAAACGCGATATTTCCCAAAGGTGGGTAGTCATGAAATATTAAACAGAACACTTCAGGTGCATCGTTTTAGAACCTATCCTAAGATCTATCTGACGTTAGATAAAATAACGATTTCAGTTTTGAACTACGAACAAGAAAATTCCTATTTATGAAATACGGAACCTGTATTGTAAAAGAAATCAAAAGTATTCTCGAATGATATAAGTAAGTATTAAAAACAATAAGATATTAAATCCGATATTCCTGCTAAAAATAAATTTTCACTGAATATACTCTCAATGATCTAAAGCTAATAAATAAATCAAATTTCAAAAGTCACTTTCATATCACTTTTTGAAACTCAGTCATGAAATTACATAACTCTTGAATGATAAAATTCGGGGAGCGACGGTAATGACGTCATATGTCACCCTCCATGCCCGCCCCTTGATAAGAAATGAGCTTATCTCGCAGAAACATCTCTGACAATATTCTGATTTTGCCTGCAACGTCAACGAGCCTACAAAATATTGCGCATATAAATTACTGCCCATAAGAGGTTGAGGATAGCATAGAATGATTTATGTCTTTATCATTACAGGTTAAAGTAAAAGAGATAGATAAAACGCTACGGAAATGTTACCAATTTCTCACCGTGTGAGCAAAAGCTGTGATTATTTTATTCGAGGTTATAATTCCATATTTATTTGGTGCATAACAGTTAATCTGATGATTCTAAAACAGGCCCTATAACGTAGGTAAATTATTTATGAGTTGATTTCAGCAGTCAAATAAATTTTATCAAAATTTCATTTTTTATTACTGCCTTCTTAAAGGGGTTATTACTCTTAACTAAATTTAGGCAACTTAATTGAGTCGTTACTGAATTTAGGCAAGTGTAATCGCATTTAGCAAGCTATTCATAAGCTAGAATGTTTTAAATATTTAGAAGCTTCTGAATTTAGGCTTCTAAATTTAGCCAAGTGTAATAAACTCTTTAGACAGAAAAGTGAACATGGCTAATAATGTTTTCATCAATACTTTGGATCAAATGTTTATCTTTATAATACTTTAGATCGACTAGCGTTCGTACGTTACGTACGTTCACTACTATACATTTATCTCTCGATACGTATGTCACATAGTTGATGAACACGATAATATTTTACGCTCTTCGTACTTCCTATGCAGTAATGGACGCCGCGTCTACGTAATAGTCTCGTTATGCTGAGATTAACTGTTGCTGGGAAATTGGGTCTTTACTCTTAATGGATGGATGTTGAAAATGTGATGTTAGCATCTTTCGACTGTAGACGTGCTCAGAGCACTGCTTGGAATAATTGGATGATGCAGTAGCAGTTTCATGAATGCTGTTTTATGGGATAACATCGTCCCCGTTCGAATTGATTTTTATTCATTTCTTCAGTTTAAAACATGGACCTAATACTAAGAGGACTTGGTCTAAGCACCCGGGCCCGAAGACTCCACTAGGCCCGTGACGTCATCACAGTAGGCGTGGCTTAAGTCAGTATGCTGTCGGCGTTCGTCCTGTACAGACGTCTTGCAAACGTTCGCATCCCAAATATATCGACACTAGATGGCGACCTTTTGTACGTCCCTTTTACCATCCTACACTTAGTGAGATCTAGTGCAAAAAGCTAAACTACGTACTAACATCGACATAAAACGAAGCGAGTAGTTCTGCTATTGACCGGTAGATAGAAATAATCGGGTGGGCGGTATCTTATTAGATCCCACCCATTTCTTAATCCCCACCACCCGCGCCATCGCGCGCAAATTTCCACGCGTTGTTTCATAGACAAATCTACAAAGAACATCTCTTCTGCTTATAATCTCTATGGTTTAAAAGTGCGAGAAGTTATTATGCGTGAATGAACAAGTAAATAGTTTAATTAAATGCCATGCCAAAAATATTGTAAGGTAATTTTATTTTTATTATTTCCATTGTAAATAAGCCATGTAGGTATCCCTCGAGTTTTTCAATTATGCGCGTAAAAAACTTTCACATGCCAGTTCATTTCAGTTAACAGAGCCAGATCAGTTCAACTCTTTGAAAAAAAAAAAGTAACAGCGAAAATGTTTCGAAGCTCAAAAGTAACCATTTCAAAGCTAGGTAACTTTTTATACCTATGCACCATTATAAAAATAGGTGATTTGTATTTTAGCTAGTTGCTTCATTATTATATGAAAGGTTCTTTTTACAGCATCAGAAGTAAGGAAATACTCTTTAAATTTTGCATTAAGGAGATCCAAATATCGCCAGAGAATGCCGAATTTAATTTGCCGATGCAAGCAAACTTACGATATCCATCGTTATTGCCTACTCACTTAGTAAATTAAGTGGATATCGATATTTAAATGAAGATTGCGGGTTAAATGAAAAGGGAAAATTTGGCTATTTGTATATAAGCTGCTTCCTTTCAGTTACGACGGCTTTAATAACTTTGACCTAAAATTTAAGCAAAACAAAACGGCCAGGTTGCACTCCGGGAGTGCCGGCAGAAGTGAAAACTTGAACATTAACGTTGTGCATTTTTAAATATTTTGGAATGGTTAGGGAATAAATGTAAAAAAACAAAACAATGTAAATAAAAAGACAAGTCCGCTGAGTTTCTTGCTGGTTTGCTGTTTCTTCTCAGTCCAGGTCGCGTTTCCGATCCGGCGGTAGAATTTAAGGAGAAAAATGAGTATTTGTAAGTGCCCCCGTAGGCCTAAACAAAATAAACGACTATTGAATAATACGATTCTTCATTTTATGTTTACAACAGCGCCATCTGTTTTCGTGTCTACTGAAATTTACAACAGCGCCATCTACTAGTAATAGCGAGTGGCATATCCTGGTGCTACTTGCTAGGTTGATTAATACAAATAGTACAAGGCTGTTTCAATAGATGGCGCTAACCGAGGGAACCTATGAACCAGAGATTTGTATTTAAAAAACAACCTGGCCGTTTTTTTTGTTGTTAAATAATCATATAAAATAATACAAATTAAAATAAAAAATAATAAGAATTAAATAATTAATAATATTATTATATTACATTCGAAAATATAGTAAACATAGGATTCGAACCTACGCCCCATAGAGCACTCACCCAGATCCATTCACTTGACCTGTCGGTACGAATCTGACGAATTTTCGATCAGGACACGTGACCCTGCGCGAGTTCAAACGTTTTTACCCATCCCAAGAAAAGTGCACAACGCCGCTAAAGAAGTTTTCACTTCAAAAAAACTTGCTACCTACTGTACCTATTCAGACTCTGATGAAAATAGTTTCTTATTTCCATAGGATAAAAAAAAACAAATGTTCGGGAAACTAAAATTGAAGTAGAAACGAAGTTTTTCAACGCGGCTTGCGGTAGGAGTTGCTTGCTAGAAATCGTCACGTAAGGAAAAAACGTTACGTTCAAAGCGCGCTAACAAAGAGATAAAGAACAAGTTATAATGCATGATATTTGGAGTTCCTAGTTGTATTTTTACAAAAAAGGTTTTGTAAAAATACCTATGTGAGTAATGCCTCGGATTAGAGGAATTATTAAAATCATTTGTTGTCATATTTTTTTTTCAGTAGAGAGGTCTGGTTGTATTGTATCATAAATATTCGCCCGCAGTCGTACTGCATGGTACCATAAGAAGAACGAAATTTTAGACTTGGTAGGTGTAGGCTGGTGATTTTTAAGTTTATACATTCACCGTGCTCCAAAGTTAATTGTGGTAATTGAATGGGTACGATCGAACCGTTTCTCGGAGTATATTATTTAATAGTTAAACCGCTGAGGTCAAGTGAGTTGTGTGAGACGTGACTCAAATTAGGGAAATACCTTACGTCGTTCGTTGAATATTAATTAGTGAAACTTCGAAGGTAAGGGGTTATAAGTTATGCTTGACTTTTGACCCTTTGGCAGTTTGTAATTGCTGCCAACCCGTGATGTTAGTAGGTAGTTTAATAATGACTTATAAAAAGCCATGGCAAATACGTTTTGGTTGGTTTGGTTTTACAATCGTATACCTATCGTGTCGTAATCGTATGCCTAGTTTACGGATAGACAAGAACCCAATGTTGTAAAAGGGAAAGACATCGGAGATTATTCCACACCTCACACTTGCGCAAAAGGAAGGCTCGCGATGCAGGTATTTTAATTGGGATATCAGGCTTCAAATGGCGAGAACAAACTCTGAAGTAAGGTCAGAGGGTAGTGGAAAAGTGACGTACCAAGTTTGAAGTGAGTTACCAGGAGTGTAGGAGTAAATAGGAGGTAGGCCATTAATATGTACCTTTTTACAAAAAATACTAGATGACTCTTCCTTCTACAAAGACATACATTATGCTTAGGATAGTCTTTGGTAATATCATGTTTAACCCCACAATTTATCAGGATGAGTGGTAAAAATTTCCAGCTAAGTCCGCGCTTAAGTCCCCAGTCTGGCGGACCGTAGATAAAATTATCCTTGACTTGTTTGTATATCTTTACGACGTAAAATCTGGCTCTCCATTTTGGGGCCACTGAAGCTGCTATTTTGTTTCAATAAACAGTCTTTCATGTCGACATTTCTATACATCAACGCACAAAACAGACCTCAATTTTTGCGCAAGAGGACGTGACGTGCTATGCTAAAAATACACCAAAAAATACTATGAGCATAGATTAATTTTAGTTTCCGCCAGGGGCCTCCAACTAGATGGAGCATGCGCACTTATAAAATGCGGCAACTGATACCACGCAAATTTTTAAGTGCCAGTACATCTGACAGCAACCATTGTATGAAACTGACAGGCCGCATCGAAAATAAGTTGCCTCATTACTGGAAATGATTTTTCTTAGTAGGGCGGTATCTAGTTAAAGCGCACGCGCGAAACTTTTATAAATATATGACTATGAGGTAAGAAACGAATTCTAATACCAAGGAATAGGTACCTAGGTGACATTTATACGGAAAATACAACAAAAAAAATGTTTTGACTGTGTAATGGATAGGTACTGAATATGGTTTATGGAAAATGTATGGAAAAACGCTGCTGCAATTTATATCGGTGTCGAAGACGATAGTGGCCGTTCGGCGCGTGTATCGGTATTCAACCAAATCAGGTAGAAGGATCAGATGGAAGCCAACCTTGATGTAATAAGCAAAAGGCTGCGAAGAGAAATAGTTCCAGGTAAAGAAATAAACATACGCTATTTTAGGGGCCCACATCGACTGTCCATAACGATGTCTAAGAATATCTCCGGGGCTCTCGAGATGGGCTCCAAGTATTTCGCATCACTAATAACAGCCCTCGTAGAGGCCCTGCTATTGTAGTATATTTGTATATTATTTTTTATAATTAAACATTTGAGAGTCCCTACGCTACGTCGTTATTTGTAATTAAAATTTAGGACGACTACCAGGGAATATTTTAAAAAGTAGAACGTTATATTAATAATATTATACTCTGCATACGAAGAAGTTCTATAAGTAAGTCGAAAAATGCTTAAAAATTAAAAAAAGGATGCACATGCCCCGAGCTGCCGCCGCCGTGCCATCAGTTATGATGTCAAAACTAACTGCGCGGGCGCGCAGCTCGCCTCTTGTTGACGCAGCCAATTAGGTTCAACAATCTCTACTTTTCTTTGTACCTATGCAGTAGCTACTCTAGCAAATGCTTAAGCTGTACCTGAACTAAAAGTAAATTACAATAAAGGCTACATAAATATGATTTAAAATATAGGTATATCAGAAGCCAATGGTGGTGACACTACAAACATATATACAAAACACAAAAGTACTGTTTATGTACAGGAAATAGTAAACAAAATACGCTAGGGAAGTGGCTTTATTTGACGTTCATGTGATAGAGGCCGGGAGGATATAAACGATTTTGATTTATCGAGTGCCAAATTGATATGAACCGGAACCAATGATTGTTATTGGAAGAAAAAATATTTTTCTATTTGAATATTCTGTTTTTGAATTGAAACGAATCACTAAAAATTTCAAAAGCACCTACTTGAGTAGGTACTTGTCTTGTGCTAAAAGGTTCTTAGTATATTCTTATTCTATAAAACTGATAAGTACCTATATGCCACGTAGGTCACTTGGCTCACTGCATCGGGTGGTGGCGGGTTCGATTTCCGCGAGAGGCAAATTTGGAAAACGGCCTTTTCGTAATTTGACCTGGTCAGGATGACAATGGGATCGCCCCCAGTCCATTCTACAGTACCCATAGTACAAGCTTTGATCAGTTTGGGACCACACAGTTGGTGTGTAAAAATAATAAAAAAAAAACCTGTAATTTTATTCTGTAAACTCAATAACTTAATACGAATAACGATAAACGATAAACGAGCAGAATTCGTTTTCCAAACGAGGTGTGAAAACTTTTTATGGATTTGTAAAAAAAATATTCAGGGCACTTGTAGAGGTCCCGAAACGGTATCGGGTAATGGAATTCCGCGACAATCAATCGTGGAAATATGAAAAGCGAATTAGTATGTTTCCAAATTGCTCCATAGACGGCCGCTCATTATCAGATTTATTGTAGAAGGTGGGCTGTATTAAGCTCTGTTCACATACATATAAACATTATTTGCTACGTACTATAGGTAGTATGGCCAGAGTTGCGTACCGTGCACGGCCCCTCTGTAGTTCAAGCGAGGACGTCGCAATACGCGTTTGGCGTTTGTTGGTTCTGTGTTAACTAACGTGCACGTTTAGCAAACGCCAACGAACGGAACGTAGCACCAAATAACGGTTAATAATCTTACGGTAGTTTCGTACTACCTGGGTGAGATCAATGGTAGTTGATTGATCGTGCAGCGTTTAAACTATCGATTCTATATGGAAGACGGGAGATTAAATTCTCCCCCGTGGTTTAAGCTACATTTAATCTTACGGCTCTTGTGTCCTGATCTGTATAATCTGTATTAAGTTTTAATGCGCATCTTTCAATAGGCATTCTTCACATTCGTATCAATTCTTTTATTTATTCGTAACCTATCTATGCTATCGAAAATAATGTGCGGATACAAAAACGCCTTTAGTTTTGAAGTACGTCTACTAAGCTTACCGCGTGCACACTGGAGTCAATCCACAAGCACTCTGTTATGAACCCGCCTGTATGCTTTTGTCCTCTTCAAACGTTTTTACCGAGGCTAAGTTCCGCGCTCCTAGCTCTAATGACTTCAGTGAGATAATTTTGTGAAAAATTGTAAGAATAAAACTTTTTAAATTACCGTAGAACGCAATATGCTCTAGTTTAATGGGCTTCTGGCACTTTAAAAATTAAGTAAGTAACTCGTCTCGGGCATAGTAGTTTGAGTGTAGACCACTCGGCTCATTGCATCGGATAATTACAGTTTCGATACCTGTCGGGGTAAATTCCGGAAATGGCTTTTACGCAATTTGCCCTCGTTGGGATGTCACGAGGATCGCCCTCAGGCCCCAGCCCACTGGTCTAAAATACACTGAAGAGCGACCTTCACCCATCGATTTACCGGATCAACCCTAGATTTTATCAAATAAAATATGTGTCTGAACATATACCAATAGGGTTGCCATAAAGAATATGCTCAAGGATAAAAAATGCAAAAACCTAAAAGCGTGCACGGCTTCGTCGCGCGCAGCTGGTGTACTGCGTCCTCCTCTATCACATCAAATAGAACGCGGATACGCAATGCTTCTCTGTCATACATTTTTGCTTGCATTTTTGCTTTTATTTTTTAATTTCAAAGAAAGGTTAACGTTATTCTTGACTGGATTTTCGCAAGTAACACTATACATTGTAATCGCAATGAAATTGCCTTCATTTTAATTTGGCTAGCAAGTCGGTGAAAATTGTGTAAAAAAATGGTTTTTATAATTTTAATTAATCATAGCCATGAGCATTTTTACGGCAACCCTATTGGTATATGTTCACAAACATATTTTATATGATAAAATCTAGGGTTGATCCATCAAGTCGATGGGTGAAAGTCGTCCTAAAGCGTATCTCGTACTACACGTAACGCTACTCATAGTACAAGCGTTGCTTAGTTCGGAACCATAGGTACATGACCATACATGTCGGTCTGGCGATATTTAGGAACACGAGGAATTAAGTTAACTATCGCTGTCGTTGTATTTCCCTCTAACGAAAATCCACACAATACTTATAAATAAGATCTATCTTATAGATAATTCAGCAAATAAATGCAATTTGTATCTTCTCTACAATAAGTTTGAAGCATGTTTTACGCTCGTAGTCGCTAGCGTCTACGAAAATAGGTAGTTACTAGGTAGGTATTGCAAGTATGGCAAATATTTGTGAAACTAACATTGGCCATACAATGTACTTACGCAGATGCTAGCAACAGTGACGCGAACGTATAAACTCGTAGTAGGGCTACCAGGGGGCCAAGTCACTTAGCCATTGTGGCGACACTGTGGCGTTTTGCTATAGTGATTGACCTTCTGATTGGTTGGTTGATTTTGACCGACCAATCAGAGGCTGATCAGCCGGTCGGCCAACGAATTAGAGGGCGTTCACTAAAGCAGCTCAATGGCAATGGGTAAGCGACTTGGGGCCAGGTCATCAGTCTGCATTAACCTCTATACATTCAATTACGTCACAGGTTCCAAACACAACTGAAGTAAATAAGGATTTAATACATTAACACCAAACACGAGCTGCGTAAACAGTGATTACGTAATAGAATTATGTAGCGACGAAATGGAGGCGTATGGCATCTACGAAAACATAAACACGATACATATAAAACGGTTTTAAGTTATATTGTTACCACAATGTAACCACAGGGCTTTGCAGACGAGCTTCTTTGTACTTAGCTTACAAAATATTTGAATATAAAATAAGTAGTTCTTAAGTCTTTTTTCAAATGTAATGTTGGCTTTTTGTGGCCTCCCTTCCGATGTACAACAATTGGAATTACCGATAGTAGGTAACCAGAATAAAGATATAGGTTTATCCATCTCGCTTCTGTCATTGTCTTCTTCTTTTCTATATTCTTGCCATTGTTATAAAGTCAAAGTCAAAGTCAAAAGGTTTTTATTCATGTAAGCTCATTAGAGCATTTATAAATAGTCAATATACACAATATTTTAGCGTTACCACCGGTTCGTAATGTTGCTTCCATTGAGAAGAGCCGGCAAGAAACTCAATGGTTACTCTTTTCAAAAGAATAATTGTATACATTTTCAAACAGTAACGCTATATGGTATCCTATACGTTAAATATAATATTTATGTATATAGATGCCAGAAGACATCTTCTGTTGGACTTATGTCTCCCAAATAATTTCGACACATGACGGTCCTAGGCTTCTCTCATCTACTGGCTACCTGCCACTCATGCCATCATCAATCCACCTTGTAGGTACTGTTCTAGATCATTTTTGATCCATTAGCTATAGGTTGTGCGAACTTTAATTGAATCTCACTCCAATTTTACAATTCTGGTTCATATTGACCACATTTATTTTTGAGACTGTATGATAATTTTTTATTATTCCAAAATCTATTGGCGTTGTTGCGGCGCACGCTGGGGGGAAAATAAAAGTCTACCAAAGAAAAGTACTCAATATGCGCCCCATCTAGACACTTCTTCGTCTACACTGTACAGACTCCTAACAGTTCGAAAGCCTTCGCCAACTTCGAGCACATAATTAGCTTTTACGAACGAACTTGAAAACTAATTGCCACATTTAGTGGTGACTAACGTTTCCATACACGAAGCCAACATGAGGTTTTGCGTCGCCTTTTCTGTTTAGTGTTTCAAATAACAATCTTGAGTCAAATAAAGGATTTGGGGTTGAGTTGGTAAGCATGTGGTGGCGCTTCATATCTGCTTTCATTAGGCTCATGTTGTTAGTGACGTGAGCTTTCTACTTGTCTTCTTCCTCGCGTCGGGTTTCTCAATACTGAGGGTCGCAGGCCTTATTAAGGATTTTCTTATGGATATTTCGTCACCGCCTGTTCCGTCCGTTGCGACATGGTTTGCCTGGCTGATTGCTGCTTGTGGATTGGCTGTCTGGTTGCTTATCAAACACATGTATCGAATGAGGTGTTGTAAATTTTAGGCTAAATCCTGCCTCTAGTCTGGATATAATAGGATCGCATACAGTGCCCATAGTACAAATTTCGCAATGAATTTAGTTTTTTGTTAGTTCCGCAGCACTGTTTAGATAGTAAAATACATTCGTTGTGTTTGAATAGTAATAAGAAACAGAGTTTGGTGTCTTTCGTATCTAATTTGATATTCCCAGTTCGCAGATCCGTTGATTAAAGATTTCAAAGGGTTAGTAATCAAGTAACTGAGTCACACGCAGTGAAGTTAAATAAATATAGAGCATTCGCGTCACGTAACATTCTTTATAAGTCTGCGTGAGATGTTGTATGTTTATTAAATTAATTAAGTCCTTGTGAATCACCGCTTCATGAAACGTAGACGCCGTTTATTACTTTACGAAGTCTTATAATGTAGTCGTTATGGAGTCTTATAAATTTCGATAATGTAATAAATGTAGGAATATGTTTTAAATTTAGTCTCAACATCTGGAACTAATACTATAGAATACAATTTATATAGCCTGTAATATAATTTGGCGGAAAGGTGGATGATGCTAAATAAATTTTTCAGGTTTCCGGGTCTGAATGCCATCAAAATGAGTGATAATAATGTGCGGTGCTTTACCGTATGAATTTGATCTTAAGACTCCGCTCGGCCTTGGCGGCTTGGTTGGGCTTTCCGGGCGTGTCTTTGTTAACATTGGTTACCGAAAATAGCATTGTACTGATACCAATATTCCCTAATACCAGCGGAGCTCTGAAAGGGGCCACAGCCTGTCGAGAAATAATGCACGGTGATATATCTTCACTTATTGCAGCCATTGAACGCTACCAGCATATTTCGATGACGTAACGAATCGCTGCTCTTATTTCGTATTTCCTATGTACTTGTACGAGTACGAGACGGAAACTAATCATTGATGCCTTAAAGATGATTAGGTACTTAACTACTATTCTATCTATTGTTATACATACCCGGGTGTATAAACGACTCGTCACTAGCGGGGTCCAGATGCCACGTACGCCTCGCCCAAGCACTCATGTTATGATATTATATCTATGCGCGACGTCAAAACTGAGTGCTCGTGCGCGGCATGCGCCTGATGTAGATACAGTAGTAGTGACATTCTTTCGATGTATAGGCCAAATAGGTAAAAACTTAAGACTAGCCAAATAAGGTCGCGGTCAAGTAGCAATATGTTAGAGCCCTAACCGTTCCTAAAAATAACCTGAAGAAAACTGTACCGAAAAGCGTCTGTGGAAGTAAATATAGGTAAGTTATAAAGGTCTGTATCCAAAGTATTGGAAACATATTTACCGGGTAGAGTAAGTAGGTTCCTATTTTGTGCCGCAAACATTTGAACACCCTGTTTAGCGCGGTCGGAATTTGGCAACAGCGCGCCCCAAGTCAATAATAGGTAGAGCATTGTTCATAGTCAATACAATATGCTAAAAGTGAATATACAAGTAGTTTGATATGAATAGGTATGATTATGAAATCGGTTGCAATATTTAAACATCGACTCTACATAATACTGAATATTATTAGTCTTATACAGGGTTGTAAATGGGTACGTCTAAAAGAGGCGAACGTTGCGCGCTAGCAATTATGGCGATTACACAAGGCATACATTTTCAATGCCTGTTTCTAGTCATGTGAATATTAATCAATCGATCAAATCGATTACCAATTAGCAATAAACAATCAATAATAAAAAATATATAAAATTATAAAAAATTTAAAAACACGACTGCCCTGCCAAAAACGAACTAAAAAGTATAAAACAAGTGCAGTGTCATTGCAGTCGGGGGACCGTTCTGTGGAACATATTTAATATTTAATCTAAGAGGGCCCCCGACTGCAATGACACTGCACTTGTTTTATACTTTTTAGTTCGTTTTTTGGCAGGGCAGTCGTATTTTTAAATTTTTTAAATTATTTATTTTTATTTTATGCATTTTAGTGACAACAGCCAATAATGAAATCTCTGTTTTACATGTAAACCCTACCTATGTTAAATTATGCCTATAAATTCTACAGTTTTAGAATGTGCTCATCAAGGCCTTCCATTTGATACCCATATTGTAATAACGGAAGAAAAATATTTTTTTTCACATTTCGAAATAGAGCCATAATGCCGCCAAACTATTTTTTTTTTCAAAAATAATATACCCAGTGTTACCCGGAACAATGTAAGGATTCTAACGATACCCCATACATCCAAATCCATTCAGGCATTTACAAGTTATGGTGGAATAAAGAATCTCACATACATACATACATGAACCCTAAACACATATACATCCTTCATCCTCCATATACTCCTTTTTTTGGGCAGTCGTGTAAAAAACAAACAACTTGTAGTAGGTAGGTAGGTACCTACTTATTTTTTTAAACTTAGCTAAACTTAGGTCTTATGATTTAGGTAGGTATAAAGTTACCTAAAATATTGTAGCACAGATAAATAATTGTAAATAGCTATTGAAGCTCAACATAGCGTTGTTGAAACAAATTACTGCTTGGCTGCTTTCCAAGGAACTAAAATTAGAACAACTGGAAGAAACTATTGGTGACAATATAAAAGACTACCTACTATGGTCCAGTTAAAATGGGCAACGAGCAAACAAAAAGGTTTTCTCAAAAAAGTTTATTCGAAAACCTTGTAAGGGTTTCAAGCCTCGTATAAGAAAATATACATATCATTAACGGATCTGAACTTGATCTCATAAGAAATAATTGAAAATTCATTTCGAAGGAAAAACTTTAAAAACTTATAATTGAAATAGGTTCACCACCTGTCACGTTGGATTCTGACTATCTGGTGAAACGTGGGCTTTGAGTTGGTTAATACTTCCACAATGTGGTGGTGTATGGCCACTCAAGCCTCTGACTACCCCCGAATGGGGATAAAAGTCGTGACGTTACATAATTGAAATATCATTTTTTGAACTTCAAAGTAATCAACTAAAGCCATAAAATCATTGGCATTTAAAAGAAGAGTTCGTAATTTAACTTACGGCTTGAAGATGCAGCTGAAATTAAATTGGATAGAAATTCTTCGATTCTTATCTACCTTAGTAAATCGGAAACGGTTGCTGCTATTGAAAACTGCGAGTCTGCAACCAAGTTAAATTGGCTTTAAATCAAGGATGCTTTTCAATTTACTCGTTGGGCGATGCCATTAAATTTATTCTCCTTCACTTTCATAAAATGTCAGAAAGTTTTAGAATTTATGGTGTGTTCGATTCGATTATACATGTAAGTATGTGTATCTAAAAAGAATGAGTGCCGTAGCGTACCAAAATCTTATTTTATGTACGAAATAATGGTTTAAATGAAAAATAATTTTAAGTTTCTGGAATCCATAGAACACTGTATAACTCTCATTCATAAACATGGCTAGGTATATGTATATATGTATTTATTTGTTATTGTAGAACAGTTTATACGAAGGGTAAAAATAAACAAACCTACAAAGCAAGCGGAAAATTAAACAGGAAATGAAAAAGATAAAAGAATCTGCGTTTCTTGGTGTTTGTTGGTGTTGGTTTGGTTGCGTTGGTTGGTAACCAACAACCGAGATAAGTGGGACAGAGGGAGGGGGAGAGGTTGGGCTTCCGGCTCTCTCACTCATCGTATAAAACGCAGCTGTAATAGCTACATTACGCCGATCTCTTGTGAGAGGGTGGTACGACCCCGGTCCAGCCAGCCCGTATGTGGCTGCAGTCAATTGGCTACACCTTGGCTCTTTCCCTGGTAGTCACCATGAATCCTGAAATAGAAAATTAAAAGTATTAATTAATTATGCGTTTAATACGATGAATGAGATAGCCGGAAGCCCAACCCCTTCCCCTCCCTCTGTCCCACGCAACGTGCTAGCGATGCCTTCAGTATTGCAAGCATCTATAGGCTACGGTAACTGGCCGTACGCTTTTTTGCCACCTTAGTAACATTAAAAAAAACAATAATGGGTATAGAAATTCACACTACGTTAAAATTATCAAGAAATATAAATTGGCTAATTTTAACACCTGAAAATGGATTAAACCTAAAATATGAGAGTTAAGGCATTAGACAGTGTTCCCGATCTTATCTTAAGTATCTGGAAAATTGCGAAACGGTGGATTAAATAAAGGAGAGATTAGGGCAATCTGGGAGAATGGCGATAACGTGGAAACATGATGATGGCGCTTTCACGTTACGCGTTCACGAAACATTACTGCGGTGGGACATCGAATGGAAATAAATGACGCATACAGCATCAGTTTGTCAACAGAAATTATTTTCAATTCCTTTAATTTAAGATACCTACTATGTTATTTAGAAGAAATCGATACTTATGACTGGCCCTTTCGATTGGTATCATAAAAATACAGGAAGTGATTTTGCCACATTTCAACGCATCCATTCCGGACTCAAGCAGGTCAAGGCCTCGAATCTCTTAATAATTATTGTCCATTGCGAAAACATTGGTCTCTAATATTATCGTTGTGAATTCTTAACTATCCTACTTCCTACTAATATTATAAATGCGAAAGTAACTGTGTGTGTGTGTGTGTGTGAATGTTTGTTACCACGTATCTCCATAACTACTGCACCGATTTTAATGAAATTTGAAACGTAGATACTGTAAACTCTTGAAGGAGACATAGGCTAATCATACCTATAAATTTCAACCCCTAAGATGGTTAAATAGGGGATGAAATTTTGTATGTAGGTTCGTCATTTTTGAAGTTGGAATTATGAAAATTTGTGATTAGGTGTCTTTAAAAAAATAAAAATTAGTAATTTCAGCGTTTTTGACAATTCAACCCCTAAGGGGGTAAAATAGGGGATGAAATTTTGAATGTTATTTTACATGGATGTTTGTCAGTTTTGAAGTTAGAATTGTGAAAATTGGTGTTTAGGTTTCTTTTTATATATTATGTAGAAAAATAATTTCAGCGTTTTTGAAAATTCAACTCCTAAGGGGGTAAAATAGGGGATGAAAGTTTGTATGTTATTTTGCATAGATGTTTGTCAATTTTGAAGTTAGAATTGTGAAATTTGGTGTTTAGGTTAATTTCAGGGTTTTTGAAAATTCATCCCCTAAGGGGGTTAAATAAGGGATGAAAGTTTGTATGCAAGTTCGTCATTTTTCAAGTTTGAAGTATGAAAATTGGTGATTAGGTGTCTTTTATAAAATGAAAAATGTTAAAATCAGGGTTAATGAAAATTCAACCCCTAAGGGGTTTAAATGGGGGATGAAATTAAGTCATTTTTGATAGTTAATAGTTGTTTTGGTTTCTTTAAATAAAAATAATAATTATTACAGGGTGTATGAAAATTCAACCCCTAAGGTGGTAGAATAGGGGATGAAAGTTTGTATGGGAGTTCGTCATTTTTGAAGTTAGAATTAAGTATGAAAATTGGTGTTTAGATGTCTTCTTAAAAATACAAGTCGGTTTTGGGATACGTGATATCTGGGATACGGGATATCCGGGATACATGATATCCGGGATATTGGGTCTGGTATCCGGAATCAAGGATTATGGGATGAGGGATGCGGGATCCGGCAAATGCGATCCGGGATCCGGGAAACGAGATCCGAGATACGATGTCCGGGATCCGGGATCAGAGATACGGGATCCGGGAAACGAGATCCAGGAAACGGAATCCAGGAAACGGGATCCAGGATACGGGATCTGGGATATGGGATGCGGCAAACCGGATCTGGGATCCAGCAAACCGGATCAGGGACCCGGGAAACGGGATCGAGTCCGTTTTTTTTATAATTTAAATTTTGCGCCGACGAAGTCGCGGGCAAAAGCTAAATAAGTGTCTGTATGTGTGAATGTTTGTTGCCACGTCGCCGTCGGTATCTCCATAACTACTAAACTGATTTTAATGTGAAACGCAGATAGGGTAGGCTCTGGAATAAGACAAACTAATCATAAACATCAATTTCCACGCGGGCGAAGCCGCGGGCACAGCTAGTAAATAGTAAATTCGTGGCGGTCGACATGTAATCGGCTAATCTGTTAGCAGTCCTCTGGGCTAATTGTTTAGAGTCTCGAGGGGGGTAGGTGGTTAATCTTGGAATTAAGTATAACTTATTTAAAAAAAATATTCAGGGTGGTTCCTCTTTATTACACGACTGCCCAAAAAAAGGAGTGTATATGTGTTTAGGGTTCATTTGTATGGTATGTGAGATTCTTTATTCCACCATAACTTATATTAAATTTAAATTATGTCTTATATGATTATTTAAATCATTATATATAAATGCCTGAACGGATTTGGATGTATGGGGTATCGTTAGAATCGTTACATCATTCCGGGTAACACTGAGTATATTCTTTTTGAAAAAAATAATATGGCGGCTTTATGGCTCAATTTTCAAATGTGAAAAAAAAATGTTTTTCCATTATTACAATATGGGTATCAAATTGAAGGCCTTGATGAGCACATTCCAATACTGTAGATTTTATAGGCATAATTTAGCATAGGTACACATACATAGGTGTACATGCAAAACAAACATTACATTTTAGGCTGTTGTCACTAAAATGCAAGAAATAAAAATTAATAATTAAAAAATTCAAAACACGACAGCCCTGCCAAAAAACTAACTAAAAAGTGTAAAACAAGTGCAGTGTCATTGCAGTCGGGGTCCCTCTTAGATTAAATATGTTCCACAGAACGGTCCCCCGACTGCAATGACACTGCACTTGTTTTATACTTTTTAGTTCGTTTTTTGTTCGATTCGATTTTGCCACTCTGTAAGGTATAATATAGGTTAAGCATAAGAGAAAAGAAAATATTGAAAGCAATACTATACTTTACAGAATTTTAACAGTGAACTTTTTACTCTAAATTAAAACAACACGGTTGACGTAGGTATACCAAAACGGTATTCCGAAACGCTGAAAAGAGTGTTCACAATCACAACACTGGAACCGCATCCGATAACGTACATGCACCCTCAAATTGAACAAGCTTCCAATTTGGCACCGAACGTCTGTTGCATTCGAGAAAACAGTCCCGTAACATAAATGTTAACTGTAATTTCCACAGCACAATATGCTTTGGAAAATACTGAATCGACGTTTGAACTTATTGCTCCGACGGGGAAATGTATAAATGCAGTTTTTGAGTCAGGGAATGCATCTCCAATGGATGCACTTCCTTATGCTGTATCAAGAGCACTTTGTTAGACTTTGAACAGTCAATTTCAAATTATAAGTGCTTCCTAAATATTCATCGGTAAAATTGTTTGAAGGTAGATTTCTCGTCGCAATTTTCTATTTGGAAAATATTTTAAACTGATTTCTTCTGTATGGTAATATTATTTAAAAATATAATCTTTCCTCGCTATTGTATTCGAAAAATATTTTCAATTTATTTTACCTTAGTGTAACCTAGTGTCAAAGTTGTTCAAGCCGCGCCCGAAGGCTTCTGACAAAGCTTAACGACTGCTGCCTAGATGACAACAACCGGGACCGAATTTTTACGTGCCGTGCAAAACACGGAGACGCTCAGTTCTAATGCCACTAAATGGTCACCCATCCCTGCCTGACCTTGCCAAGCGTTACTTAACTTATCTCTGCCTGATCAGTGATCGCAGCTGGCTATGAGCGCCTCACGTTCTCTCCACTGAACTTATGATAACTTTAAATGATATCGACGTGTCCCTTTCATTTAGATTTAAGTGAAGAAATGTTACACACTTTATACCTATGTCGGGTGCACTTACAAGCATTTGTATCGGACCCATATGAAACACTTGTCTCCAATCGATCTGCATAATTACTGTCAATCCATTAGCAACTTTTCTGCTCGGTATTAAGGTTGGTTGTCGGTATTGCTAGGAAGTTGAGGGCGAGAGTTGTCGATAAAAATGTTTTAAGCTCGAGGGGACGCTTCATACGCAATCGGCTACACTTTCTTTGAGGCAGAAAACGTTATATTGATGCTTTAAAAACTCAAGTTGGTATTTGAAATATAGCCTCGAGATACCTACTCGTAAGTGACGTAAATCGGAAAGGGGTTTAGACAACGATCTCTTGACGAAGGGTTTAGATCATTAAAAGTAAGAACGCTAACCTCACCGCCAAATACTCGAACGCAACTCAACTTTAAGACTTGCTTAACTTACACGCGTCATACAAAAAGGACACAAACTTTTAAGTGGGATTTAAACCTTTGAGAAGCCTTTGAGTATTCGGCTGCAAATACTTACAGCCGAATAATATGTGTATAGCTTCCAAGCTTGAAAAAAATAAAAATAAAAACAAGATGTGTGATGGGTTGTAAGTAGGTCACTCAGATTAATTTTCAAGTTAATCCAGTTTAATTGATCGGCTTTAACTGGCTAACTTCTTGCCCAGGCCGGGGCCATATTGGAGACGCGACAGCGATCAAATCCCTATAAACATATGGTGGTGTGGCCGTATCACATAAAAACTTGTATTAAAAACGCTGCCGCGTTGCACTCGCTTTACTGCTAGGCTATTCGGTAACGTTATACTCACTTCGCACGCGTGAATTTTCTAGTGAAATGTCAAATTTCAATATAAAATTTGACATATCACCTGCAAATTCACGCGTGCGAAGTGAGTTTGTCGTTGCAGAATAGCCTAGCTGGTGCGGCCACAGCCTAAAGCGATTCAATAGGCCAAAGGATTGTCAAATTTTACAGTATACAGTAACATATTGGTACTATGATAGAGTTACTACCAAAGAAATTGAAATAACAACATGTTACTACTTAGGTACATTAAATCACTTGTAGGTTTATACAGCTCACAAGTAAGTAGATAGGTATAAAACAATTTAAATGTTAACCGTCGGAAGAACGGGCCACATATCACGCAGTTTGGGTGTGGGCCAAACTTCGCGACCCGATTCCCACTATTTATTATGTACCGATCCAATTTTTGTTTTTCATTCCGCTCGAACCTTCAATTTCGCGACCGCTTGTTTATTTACGCGCCTTTTAATTTATTAGCCTCATAATTCTGCGTCGTTATTGTCATAACAAGGTTGTGCTGAACTTATTTTTCGCGCTATGATCACGTTAAGTTAGTAACGTTTGAGTTATTTGATTGCAAGACAAAATTATTGTAGATGATCTTGGGTAATAATTGTCTTAGAAATTGTTGACTGATTGCGAAAATTATAAGACATTATAATCAACACGTAATAAGTAACAATTTCAAGAATCAATTAGGAAGAGGAAAAAATATTGTGCATACCCCGGAGGTAGCCTTAATGATTTTAGAATTATGTATTTATGTTTCATTTTTAGGGTTCCGTACCCAAAGGGTGCCAACGGGACCCTATTACTAAGCCTACGCTGTCCGTCTGTCTGTCTGTCTGTCTGTCTGTCTGTCTGTCTGTCTGTCCGTCTGTCTGTCAGCGGGCTGTATCTAACAAACGGTAATAGCTAGAGACATGAAATTTTCACAGAATGTGTATTTCTGTTGCCGCTACAACAACAAATACTAAAAATAAAATAAAACTTAAAAATAAAGGGGGTCCCCATACAATAAACTCGATATTTTTGGCGTTTTTATTGATAACTCATAAATAAAACAATATATAAAGAGAAAACTAACATTTTAACCATGAGTGATCATTATGACATATTTTAGATAAATTGTTGACAAAAAAAAGAAATGTAAAACTACATTTTTGACCCATAAATAAGTTTTAAATTAATAGTACCAGTCAAAGTAGCGCCATCTAACATTGTTATGATATCATTGGCATTACAGTGTCATAACTAGTATAATAATTCGAGTGCAATACTAGAGATCATCTTAGCCGTATGGTTAAGGCGTTAGTCCACGTGTATGTGGGTATTAGGTTCGAATCTTACTATGAGTTGTTTTTTTTTTTGAGTAATTAGCATTTTTTTTGTCGCCCACAGCTTAAATTAAAATAATGTTAACACTAAACTGATTTGTGCAAATACATTGTTTACGTACGTAAACATATTTGTAAATCAAGTTTCAAATGCATTCGGAGTTTCAAGCACAGAGTATTAGAACTATAGATGGCGTTGTAATAGTTTTTCACAGAATGTGTATTTATTTATTTGTGTACTTTATGTACCTATTATTGCAGGTGTGTACTAACAATTATGGGACTGAGGTGGCAAAAAAGCGTACAGCCCGCCTGATGTTGAGCAGTTTTTTTTATGGGAGTGAGGTGGCAAAGAGTAAATAATTGTTGCTATAACAAAGATAATATAAAATAAGAACCTCATAATATATAAAATAATAGTACCGCTACGCACCACTAGATGACGCTAGATGAGCTCCTAGATCGCGCTATGGTTTCGTTTTTCAGATCGCAATATAGTCACGACCAAAATTCGCCTGCTATTGACAAGTTTTGCGTTATCTCTAGGTTTCGATCGATTGGAAATTGTTGTATTGCTTTCATAGTGTCATATTTGATGGCAGAATACTCCCGTTGCCTCCGACTATAGTGTGCGGGGATTTTAATGTAGACTTACTGGAATCTAATGAGAATGCACCTTTAAAAAAATATTTTGACCATATTGGTTTAAATTCAAAACTTCCTCGTGTTGTTACCACAACGGGTTATACTCAAATAGATAATGTGTTTATCAATATTGACTTGAATGCTGGCACATACTGTGCACTCTTTAGTTACCATAGCCCTTTATGGATACAATTTCGAATTGAGCAATAGATTTTATCAAAACTATCCGAAAAGTCAGAATAAAATTTGTATTTCTGTTGCCGCTGTAACAACAAATACTAAAACAGAATAAAAAAATATTTAAGTGGGGTTCCCATACAACAGACATGATTGCCGTTTTTATAGAATGGTACGGAACCCTTCGTGTGCGAGTCCGACTCGCACTTGGCCGGTTTTCTTTTTCATCACCCAACGATGAGAAAAAAATTTCGTACATATCACACCGTTCTGTGCTTGTTTGTGCTTTCCGCATCAAGATTAATCCTGCCACTTTGACCGTGTCGGTTTATTTACATATTTTATAGTGCCTTGACTACGCTTCTAGTGTGTCCAGTGGAGGCCTCCGTCACCACTCGAGAACCTTCCTACTTTCGAGAACATGAACTTTTGTATGTTTTTTTTTCATCTTAATAATAAGTGGAGAGTTGTGGGGGCGATTACTGCCCAGCAGTCAGACGATGTGAGTTAGAAAAAAAAATGGACAAAAGGACAGAAGTAACAAAATGGAATGTTAGCGCAAATACAAAATACTCTGATAAGAATTGGTACACTTACGTCAACGAGGCGTCCCTATCCATAGCCTTTCTTGAGCAATCGATGGTCGAAAAATACTTCGCTTATGGCACAAGTATTAAACCCGATGGGTTGGAATGACTGAACCCACTGAGAGCAAATAGGCTTACATTAAATGCTTTATAAGTTTTTTATTGACTTCCATGAATATTAAATCATGTTTTATGTGAACCGATGCGAGAACAAGTATTTTTTTCCGCGAAACTGTAAGAAGTTTTGTTATTTCGTTCATGGGTAATATGGTTTCTTTATTAGACTAGCGCAATGTTTTGTCATGTATAAAAAGTTGTGAGGCAGCAAAATAAGCTTTGAAAATGGCAAGATCAAATAGGTTTATTACATACAAAAATATATTTTTAATGGTTAGAAGTAGGTAAGAGGTGTTTGAATACCAGCTTTCAATAAAATAAAACAGCTATCGCCAAATGTTCGCTAAAAACTTTCACTGATTTACGATTTAAAAGCCCTGTATTCTCAAGCGTTTTGATAATCACTGAAAAGTAATAACAAATCGCTTAAGTTTTGGAAAGACAAACTGTAAAAGTTTTCAAATATAAAACGCCGAAATACAGCGAAGCTTTTAATGCCTCATCCTTTATTGTTGTCAAGATGCTTGTTTTCAAATAAGTGTATTAAACTCTCCGGTACAAACAATGAAGATTTTGTATAGATGAACTTGTTTAAAAAAAAACTTAAAATGTTTACTATTAAAATTTAACAGAATAAAGCATAAGTATTTAAGGAGGTTGTACAAACCCATTTATTACTAACAATTTCTGTGGACATAAATTTGAATCCCGAGAGGTGTGTCACAATTTAGGAACTCTGCTTGAAACGTTACCTTTATAATTTGCTCAGAAACAGTTAATCAAAGCTAGATAAGAGTTTACCTTACATAAGAACATAATGTAGTGCTTCATGATTTTAAGGCAAATACAGTCGTTTATAGGGTTTTTATTGTACAGCTGCTGGCCTCTGAGGGTAAGCCAGCAATTGTAGATATATAATGTTTATATAATTATTGCAGCAATCTGGAAAGTTGAGGCATAATAGCCCTGTACCTATCTGGACCAAGTCTAATTTAAGTGAGTATGGTGTTCCCGAGGAGATTATGCCGAACCTTATTATGAGCCCCGAGTGTATATTTTCCTTTAGCCAGGATGACCTCAATAGTGATTGCTATTTTCTAGAGTTTTGTAATTGCTACCTACTATCAATTTAAAACAAAAAATATAAGTGTATCTACGTAATAAAAAGAAGACATATAGTTAATTATTTCTCTCATGATTTTTGATTTTATATTGTCATTTAACTTTGATTTGTGAACATATTAACATCAAACAAAATATCATTTGAGTTATCCAAAATCGAGGCATTGATTCATATTGGTGAAAAGTGATAGCAAATTTTCAAACTTTTGCGCCGCGCCCAAAGGCTACCAAACTTTCCCAACTATAAAACACAAACTCTGTCGCTTTAATTTAAGCTTGTTGAATTTGTTCATAAATTTCAAGGGACTACCTACATGTCCTAAATTATTGATTAGACGCTTCATTTGTGTACATAAACGTTAGTAATTGTTAAACTTTTCACGATTAAACATTTTCCTGATACTCTAAAACAACTACAAGATTATTTTGTAGTTTCGTAGGTTTAGAAAAAATCATGAACAATTTTGTTCTCAAATCGGATAATAATGAATATCGCCAGACTACCCATATGTATTGTTTGGGACCATACAATACATATGTATGTATTGTATGGTCCCAAACTAAGCAACACTTGTACTATGGCTACCATACTATGGACTGGGTGATCTTAGTGACACCCAGGTCGAGACAAATTACGAAAAGACCGTTTCTGAAATTTGCCTCTGACAGGAATCGAACCCGAAACCAGCTGATGTAGTGAGCCAGGTGGCTTACGCGAACCACTGCGCCAGGCGGTCGTCAGATGATGGATATTTTTCTCTTTTCAGATCTGGAGTACCTTGGTCGGAAGTGGATCCAATAGATTCGTTGATACGTGACGTTAGCGGTGATACAGGGCCTAGTGATTGGTCACGTTATCGGAGTATTTCGGAGGCTTATATTTTGTAGATTAGAGAGGTAGCGTCGCAGAGGGCTGGACACGTTTCCCAAAGAACCGGTAACTGGAGTAGACGAGTTCTCAAGTGAAGACCACGCAGCGAGATGGAGTCACTGGATGGGGTTTTTGCCTCAAAGTATGTTAGGTATTCCATAAGCATGGTCGGTGAACGAGGAACAGCTATGACGTGGGAGAGAACTAAATAAAGCAATGGAAGAATTTCAGCTTCATAAGTCAGTAGGTACTTTCAAAATTTTATTTAACATAACTTATAAACCGTTCTAGTAAAAAACAGACCTATTCTGATGAAATTCAACATTGCATTAAATGCTATTCAAATGAACTCATGCTTAAGAGTTAGTCACGTCAAGTTGAAAGATATCGAATAGTACCTAAAACATTAAGTTTCAAATTGATGAGATGGCCGGCTGAAAGTAATCACTTAGGTTCAATTATCTAGTTCTGCTGTCTAGGATTATCTTTTTAAACGACTGCCCAAAAAAGGAGTCTTATAATATATTCCTGCTGACTAAACTAAAGCGTTGGTAATAATGTCTACCTATCTTATATGTATTAAGGCAGATCTTATGAATGCATAGCTTACAACGCATTTTACCGGCGCGGCGTTGCAGGGTACGGCAGCGGACCGTCGCGACAGTAGGTACCTAAGGGTGCGTTTCCACTGACGCGGAGCTGGACGGAGTGGACCGTGAATTGGCCAATCACAGTGCTCGAAATCTCCACTCCGCTCTTGGCCCATATCAGTTGGACATACATAGAGTTGCGGCGCGACGCGGCGCAACACTTTCTCCGCATAACAACGCTGCGACCTATGAATGAACTATGGCCCGATTCACGTAACCAAAACCGTAACGATGTCTCAGCGATATACTAAGTCGTTGATAGCCTTTTTGTAATACGAAAAGGCTATCAACGACTATATTGCTGAGACATCGTTACGGTTTTGGTTACGTGAATCGGGCTACTGAACGTACTGAACGTCATAATCGTTCTAGCCGTTTCGGAGATCAGCCGGACCAGCAGACAGACAGACAGACAGACAAAACAATTTAAAAATGTTTGTAATAAGTAACGTAGAAACTTTCATATGCATTTATTTTGTCATGACAAACAAACACAATTTTATTTATTTGTATAGATGAAATTTATGTTCAGATAAGTAAATAATACGCAGTGGCATTTCTACGTAACGTAACGTATTCGCAATTCGCAGTGACTGTGTAAAAGTTTCAAATCTAACAAAGGTTGTTTGCTTGGGACGAAGGTACCCCTGTTTTGTATCTAAAAGTACACAATTCAGGCCGTACGTGGACCTTTTTCAGGATTTAGATACAAAGTTTCGGATATGTAGATGTAATTCAGGAGTATACATTATAGGGGAGGATTTCTCTATATTTTGTTAATGACTATCGATTAACTACTTATAAAATAATATAGGTACCTACCACCCTAAGGCGTCTTTTTTTTATGTCATTACAGTACACTTATTTAATTATTTTTCTCAAGTGTTAATGCAGGTGGACTGGTTACAGTGGAGAGAGCCGCTAGATACGAGTTGTGGAAAACCATAAGACCACGTCACGTCACGTATTAGGGGAGACAGATTTGTTTACTGTGGACGTCTTTCGGCTGATAGATGGACCATTATTTTATGACGTTAAAGATTATTATCGCCACGTTACAGCTATTATAGCCTGAGGAATACTAGAACCGGATTAATTCGAAGCACTACAAAGTTGCAGTTTCACCTGGGTTATTATGCAAAGTTCATTTGGTTGAAGTGGACAAAGTTGTACGGGCGTTTCGTTATGCACACATTCGACGAAAGTTTAAACAAAACTCGAAAGTGAGAAAACGGCGGCTCGCGTACAAACTAACCCCCAAAATAGAGAGTTATGAAGGACTTACACTGGCATTGCAAATCACTTTTGTTCCTAGAAATGCTTTGTAAAACCATTTTAAACTGGCTAAAAGTCTCTATAAATTTGGCGGTTAGTTTTTACAGTTAAACTTCTACCTGTAAAATAAAATAAAATCAAAATCATTTTGAAATTGTACTTTTTCCCAAATAAAGCAACATAAATAAATCTTTAGATAAGTATTTTCTATTTCATAAGACTAATTTACTTTCTTCAAAATATGTTCAATACTTTTTGCGCCTGACAGAAAATTCAATTCAATTATTTTTTATGTTCAATACATTTAATATTAAGTTTACGATTAAAGTTTTAATTAAGTACTTATTTAAGATGCAACATGTAGACGAGGCGAAATTCTAATTAAAATTCTCGTACTGTATGGAAAACTCAGTTACCACTAAATGAGGCAATTAGTGTTTAAGTTTGTACGTAAAACTTAATTTAAGTACCGTAAATGTGTTATAAGTTTTATGTAGATAATCTAAGTTTAAAACTACACTCTTGGAGTGTTATCTTATAAGACAAGCATTGATGTAATATTTTAGCAGATATGGTATCTCCTAACATTGCAATCACTAGACTTCTGCTCCGCGCAGCACTACATGCAGCGAAATTCACATATCTGTTATCGCACTCACAATTCAACAGTCAGCATAAAGGCATTTTGATGCGTATTGGCAATACCGACATGTTTTCAACATTATTTTCCACGAAAGACTGAGACGGACTGTGTCCATGGACTCCATTTAGTAGGACATACTATTTTGGACCGTCACATGTCTCTCTCTTTCTTGGTGATTTCTTTGAAGACGAGATATATTTAAAAATATCGTATGCTTTCCGTTCATTTAGGACATTTTTATATTTCCTGACTATAATTATGTAGTTTGAATTCTCTACTTGTTATACGGAGTCGAAGGATGTAACACACTATACTAGTTTACACATACTTTTGCCGTACGTAAGTGTATCGGCAGAAGCATCCAGAGGTTTGGGTATGTTTAATAGAAGCACTTGTATATTGAACAAATAGGAAAAGTATTGTTTCTGGGTCGAGTCGGTATAGAATACCACACATAGGAGTAATAAGGGGAACCACTCAAGTGGTTCTCAAAATAGGGTTCCCGAATACACTCAACCTTTCTCTGTATACCTACGGTGATAGCGAAACAGGAATGTGGAGAATACAATTTCTACAATACGAGGTAGTCTTGTGAATTCTGCAGAATAATTTTATTAACACTTAAACATTTTTACTAAAATTAATAAGCTGTCTAGTTAGTTTTTATTAGGGTACCTTAGTACCTAAGAGGAACCCTTACAAGATCCGTCCGTCCGTCCGTCCGTCCGTCCGTCCGTCCGTCCGTCCGTCCGTCCCAGTATCAATTCTATATTTCTTGACGGATGTAAGTTGATGAAGTTTAGTAAAGGAATAGTAGGTATATCTCAATTCCAAAAATATGAAATGTTCTAAAATGACTTAAATATATATATATTTTTTAGGATATCCTTAAAAGGGTATTATCAAATCAAATAGTATTTCCATACATTTTTTTATTATAAACCGTACTACCTATTTGCGAGATGTTCACGTCTGAAGGTTTAAGTAATATGTAGGTAAATCCTCCAAAAATAAGTTTTCGCTATTGAAATTGCCACATAATACTACATTTTGCGTAGTACACCGACACCGACACTCACTTAACCGGCATTTTAATAAGCTATAAGAGTAGATGCTTAGGTAGGTACTTATTTATAATTTTCCGTAAACTTTAAAAAAAAACCAGTTTTTCTTTTTTGCCTTATTGCTCGTAACAATAGCAAACATTTCTTAAAAGCATCGTTATAAGTTAAACAAAGAGATTTTCTTTGGAAGAAAACAACTATGAGAGCAACGATCTTTTCAATAGCCACTTTATTTATTTCTTTTAAAAACGTGAAAAAATCTGATAATATGTCTACAATATGCGTCTACATCAGGTGCATGCCGCGTCCGAGCACTCAGTTTTGATAGCGGAACGCATAGACATGTCATAAAATGAGTGTTCGGGTGAGGGAGGCTAGGTATCTGGACGCACCAAACGAGTAGGTACTTAGATTAATCGAGACTATTATGCAATCGAAATTACGGTAGCTGCAAAATGTAATTTCGGGAGAGTGGTAAGTAATCTATTTATACACATCTACTTTCCCGAATTAAAAATAAACCATTAATTGCAGAGTTTATTAGGAACAGCTTGTTTCTCGACTCACCGCCTGTGTGTTGTTTAATCGCAACGGAAAAGTAAAGCGTCCCTACAATATCATGCTAATTGATCTGGCAAAACCCAAATCTTCTGGTAATGATTATGAAAGGAGAGCGAACCGGCAGCTATTCGGCGAGCGTTTGTTTAGGGAAATTATTGAACTAAGCCTTGCGTACAGAAATAATAATCTAATTTATTTAATCCAATTTTCTTAAAATGTCAAGCAATATGTTGTTGTAAAGGACATCTTGATATTGTTGTCTCATTGAATGGCCAACATCCTTTGTGCAGACACTTTAAAACAACGTAATAACATTGGTAGACGTCGCCGGATGAACACTCTGAATAATAGTCACAATTCTCTGTAGAAATAACAAATTCAACAAGAAATATGGTGACTGTATAATTCTGAATAGAACTTAAAACTTGAGGCATTAAGTCGAGAATTGCTGGAACAATGCATGCACGAAGAAAAGTCCAACGTCACAGACTACGAATCGTACGTAATCCCATCGAAATGTAGATTAGACGCAAATTGAATGACAGAGGCTTGCTTTGCTCATGAATGCATGATAGAATTACTCTACTTATTTACCCCAACACCATTAAATATATTTCTTACCGGCCTCTTTAGTAATTTTATTAATCTCCTTAAAATATAATGTAGAGCTATCAAACAAGCGTTAATAAAGTAAAGTCCTGAACATCAAAGCAATTAGTCTCCAATATAGGTTATTCACTGAATTACCTGAACTGTGGCTGAATTACGAAATTTCATTTTATTATTTAATGCTCAACCTAATCTATGAATGGCCTTTACTGGGGACAAAGCTCTTTGCCAGACAGATGAGTTCACAAAGGTATTACCGTAGATATTGTCAGATTCAGATTTAATTTTTTAAACGACTTCAAAAAAGGAGGAGGTTCTCAATTCGACTGTATGTTTTTTTTTTATCATTTTTATTTTTTATGTTTGTTACCACATAACTTTCGACTGGGTGAACCGATTTTGATGATTCTTTTTTTATTTGAAAGCTGGTGCTTCTCGTGTGGTCCCATTTCAATTTGATCCAGTTCTGACAATGGCATCCATGAGAAAACCACATAAATCTTAAATTTGCATTAAGTATGTGCGCGACAAATGGACGTATAACTCAATATCACGCCAACCGATTTTGATGATTTTTTTTTTATTGGAAAGAAAATATCCCAAGGGTGGTACCATGATAAGATAACCAGGATCTGATGATGGCATTCCAGAGAAATCGAGGGGAACCATCGAAAATCGTAGTGGCGACTAGTGCGTTTGTTATTTTTTTTCATTAAGTATTTTAAAGCACTACCTACTATTTAATGAAGGTCTGGAGTCGATCTGATGATGGAGCCGAAAGACAGTCGAGGGAACTCCTCAACGATTTACACCAATTACCTGGTGTTTGGGCTTGATTAACTTGTATTGATGAGAACTTTACACCTAGATGGGTTGTGACTGTCATTAGGGGGCTGATGATGAAAACGAAGGACAGTCAAGGGAACTCCTCAACGTTTTACAGTAGCTACCTTGTGTTTGGACTTAATTCATTTCTATTGATGAGAGCTTTGCACTTGCTTGGGGTGACAAAGTATGGCGCCACTAAAAATCGTGAAATAAAATTATTTTTGTAAAAAAAAAAACAAAAAACGACTTCAGAAAAACCTGGAGCACTAAAAAGCCTGAAATAATATTTCTATTACCACCTCTGCCTAACCCTTCGGGATAATCAGGCGTGATGGTGTGTTAGCGAGTATTTGGAGTCGGTGCCAATCTATATTCTTACTTTTATAGTAGGTAGATTTGGCATACTAAGATTGGCACCGACTCCAAATACTCGCTAACACACCATCACGCCTGATTATCCCGAAGGGTTAGGCAGAGGTGGTAATAGAAATATTATTTCAGGCTTTTTAGTGCTCCAGGTTTTTCTGAAGTCGTTTTTTGTTTTTTTTTTTACAAAAATAATTTTTTGATTAGATGCTCTGTTATTGTTTGCTTCCAAATTTAAATCTCATATAGAATATGGTACTAACCAAAAATATACAAAAATATCCGGTATTGCCGAGCAATCAGTTACTTAGTTACATTATCGTTCTGTCTCATGACTCAGCCAAACTAGGCGAGGTGAATAACAGCGAGTGGGTGAAGTAGGGCGTGCATTTGGCTCGGGCGCACTCTGTCGAACTAAGGGAAGCAAAGCTGCCTCGCACGGCATGTGATATATCTGGCCGCGGCTATTCGCTTTACTATAGATACGGCGGTAAGAATTGATACGAATTTATGGGGTAAAACTATATAGCTTAGTAGACTGTTTTTTTTTACTTATTTTCAAATACAAACACTCGAAAGGTAAGAGTAAACTAATCGGTCTAATGTGTTACGTGTGTTTTGTGAAAGTCACCCCAACTTTTCCCCCTTTGTCTTCTATATGAGAGATCAAAGTCAAACCATATTTAAGATGCTTATCTTGAATGGTTTCCTATTCAATTGTTTGTGTGGCAAAATTAAATTTGGTGTAGAGGCTACGCTACTATATTATTATAATTGGGTTCATTATACTACCTAATTAACAAAGTTGATTCCTCAACGCCTTTCACAAAAATTTGGCTATATCATTGAAAAATCAGTCAGTCCCTAGTCTAGTCTAGTCAGTTCCTGTATACACGGCGACAAGGTTTCACCACCTGTCACGTTGGGTTCTGACTATCAGGTGAAACGTGGGCTTTGAGTTGGTTAATACCTCCACAATGTGGTGGTGTATGGCCAGTCAAGCCTCTGACTACCCCCGAACGGGGATAAAAGTCGTGACGTTACATTACATTAAATTTTTCATTGAAAAATGTCTTATTCACATTGGAAAAGTGAGTAAAGTTTTTAATTTTAATTTGTTAATAATTTCTCAAAGAGATTTATAGATATTTCACAAAACACCATTGTTCACCATCTTTCAAAGCTAGTCTACTTATAACATTTTAAAAAGCCTATACCTATTTTCAATATAAAAATATAAATTATATGCAAAATGTAGAGCTTTTGCAGATATGAAATACGAATTGTGACAGTAGTTGTACGAGAGTAGAGTTTGTTGGCGCCAGTTATATTTTTATATAACTACGTATATTAATATTTTCAAATAAAATAGGATATTACTATCTGATATCTACGTATCGCAAGACCTTATTATATTTTCTATCCAAAGCAACCCTGGTAGAGCGTACTCCTATCTCTTCTCCGTTTCTAGCTGGAGGCTACAGTATTACCAACTTATCAGTTCTAAGACGTCTCTACTGTATCTACAAAATTGTCAGTAACATTCATTTTTGCCATGTCATGCTTTTTTCAATAATTTGGCCAACTGAACAGATAACTTGAACAAGAAAACAGTAAAATCCATTTATATGATTTATATTTCATTGGTATACATTGACCTAAAATTTGTAGCACGTAATATACATATTTCTAATTTCGCTCGACCTGTTACTAAGCACTATATACTCGTATATACATAACTAGTATAAGGCAACCACATAAGTGGCTCGCGAAATGGGATCACAAAAATACTCGACTTTTCCTTGTACGAGGAAAAGGCAAAATCCAGAGTAGTTAAGAAAACCAACCCACATGACGTTTGTTAGATTGTTGCTGTACCTAATTGAAATATAAACAACATATGTTGTTAAAACTTATAGTAAAAAGTTTATGGTTAGAACTTATTATCTTAATGCAAGTAGGTACATTATGGTACCGAATTTTATGGGTATTTTTGTGCTGTTCATTGTACCTGTATCAACATTTACATTAATTGTTTACTTTTGCATTTTTTAGCTCAAGGAGTTTGAAACCTACTATTTTCAAATTTTTACGACAAAATTGTTGTTCCATTAACTCGCAATATATGTATAGGCAACATTAAATTTCCCATTCCCACAACAGACGTCATATAAATTATAACCAAACAAAATAATTCTGATCAACATTCAAGTCTCAACGCCGGAGCCAATTCGAGTCGGCGAATTGAATTTCAAATAGCTACACTAACTGCTCCGGAGGAGCTAAATTAATATCGTGTTTAAGTCCCGTATTTTGACTGGCTGAGAAAATTATAAGCCGGCTAAATTGTAGCTATCGTCAGTTAATTCTGAACAGATGACTGAGCAGGTGTGCTTCAAAGCGACGGCGTAATAATCGATGTTTACGGCTTGGTGGCTGGATGCAGTATGAAGTTGAAGTTTCATTCACAATGCACGACTCGGGGTCGATACGATTTTATGCTATAATCTTCTAAACCCGATTTGAAAAGTGATCGGTAAGGCATAGACTAAGGGCTTTTACTTTTAATCGTTTTCAATATCTATGACGTGAAAATCGTATTGTATAATACAGATCACACTACCTATGATCTGAAATATGATCATATAGCACAGGATACATATTGATAAGGAATTTATGAACCTTTCGGTGAGTAAGAACAGGCTGTAGAATAACAGGCTGTACAGCAGAATTAAGATGTTGCAAAGCGAAACCGACGAAACTTTTAGCTTAATATTCACGCTGTATTATTAATACAAAGTATTTATTGTCAAGAAACGTTTTGTATAATAAAACAGTAACAGGAAAGTCTTATAAAAAATGTACATTAGGTACCCTTGATCATTGCACTTGGCTCGCACATACATAGGTACGAATTCAATTATGTCCGGTCACTATGTTTGTTTTATTATATTACTGGTTAAACAGCAACTATCCTTGAAAGTAATAAAAATAGGTAGGAAGGTAGGTAGCTTAATATTCACGCATGCTCTGTTTTATTGAATATGTTTTTTTACGCATAACCGCATACACAAATTATATGAAACGGAAATTTGGATCCAAACGGAAATAGATCCGGAAACCTCACAATTTTAAATTGCGAAAAAGCATCTCGCTTTATTTAATATTTCATATTGGTGCCACGGACACGTTTGTTGGTAAAGTTTTGTTAAATCTTCATTCGAAAACTCAACTGGGTTTTATTTTTTGTCTCTACTTGTACTGCCCCCCTAGACAAGTGCCTGACGTCTACAAGCGTTCCATCAAATCGCTACGCTTCATGTATAGAAATGACATAAGTCACGTGATCTACATAGCGACTTGTAATGTCATTTCCATACATTGTGAAGTCTATTCTATTCTATTTGATTAGCGTTCATGCCACATGTCTAGGGGGCAGAGGTGTGATAACATCCTAGTTAAGTAGGACACAGTACTTTAAACTATGACTCTATATATGATTCCACATCACTATCATTCACTCTACAGGTGATAATCGGTATTGGCAAACACGCATTGCATTTTTTATAGGCATAATATTCGAGTGCTATTCATTTTTTAAAGTTACTAAAGTGGCTAAGTAGCGCACGGCCCGCCTGATGTTAATCAGTTTACCGTAGCTTATAGATGCTAGCAATAGGTATCGCTCGCACGTTGCCGACCTGAAGGGGAGTGAGAAAGTAGGAGGGGGGATTGGGCTTCGGGCTCTCTCACTAATCGTACGAAACGGAGCATTAATAGTTACTTTACCCCGATCTTCTGTGAGAGGGCGGTACTGCCCCGGTCGAGCTAGCCCATATGCCGCAGTCAATTGGCTACAGCTCGTCTCTACCAGCAACAAAATTAAAATTTATTTTTCGTGATTATAGACATAAAACTGTTTTAATATTCAAGTAAGTGACTTTCATGTATTTGTGTTCGTTAGTTTGATACACAATAATAACCGTTACGTGTTTCATGAAACCTTATTTACACTCTGAAAATTTTAAGTAGTTGGAAACAAGTGAAATTTTAATTGTATTGTGTAATTATCAACTCACATACCTACTTTAATTAAGTTTGAACATTTGTGTTCTTGTATAAAGTGCTTGTAATATTCTTAGTTGCCATGTTTGCAGCTGGCCATTTGGTATTTCATGGACTGTAATGCTATTAAGTATACCTCAAATTTGTGTATTCAATATACATAGATACTGTGTAGGTATAAACGTGATTAAGCAATACTTTGCTCAGACAGTTCATTATATATACTATATTTACTATTAAAGTATAAAATTAAGACTCTTGATTAACTATTATTGAGCTAATAATTCTGTCTAAGAACATCGAAGTCCGTTAATATTTCAATTACTTATAATTATTTGAGCTCCTAATATTAATTTCGTTCTAGGTCATTACACAGACGTTTGTGATAATCTTATATACGTAAATTTTCGGTCAACTGATATAAATGAAAACTCTACTCGAGTGTAAGCTCTATAAGAATACTAGTCTGGTACGGAGCTTAAGCCTGACCGCTAAATTTGCCACGACACAGTAGAAAGATGTATAACGTCCAGCTGGTTGACGTGAACGCCACTTTGAGAACAAACTGTGTGTAACTGGTTACCAAGGACTGGAAAGTCAAGGATTTTCGGACGAAGACTTTCCAGTTTTATTCGAAGGGTTAATTACAATGCGTCTGCGAGAGTTGGAAATAATAGAGTTCGGTATATTACGCAGCTAGCTAATGCGGGTTGGTACACTTGAAAACTCTCTTGATAACTGGTACCTTCAGGTCTACCACGAATTTTACCAAGGACGTTACGTTTTACGAAGGCTCAAGATACTAGGGAATGTAACGTTAACGTAAGGTAGAGCTACATTTGTAGACTGTAGAATTCTTAAAAATGAATACCGTTATTTCTTAAAAGTGATATTGTTTTTCGAAGATAGGTTACCGATCTACTAACGAAAATCATTTCAAAAAATGCTGGAACTTATTATCGTCACTACACATCCGTTTCATACATTGGTTGCTGTCAGATGTACCTACATACGTTGCCTTCGGCGTAGTATCAGCTGGCCTACTCCGAAATACGAACCTAACGTTTCGGCTGACGGATTGTCGTGATTTGACATTTCTTCTTTCGTTTTTCTCTACGATTTGACATTGTTTTGATCGTAAATCGAATCCGTACTTCGGACGATCCGTCAGCGACGTATTTCGGAGTAACCCCGCTGTTCTTGGAATAGTATCAGTTTCCGCATTTTCTTATTTACATACTCCATCCAGTAGAAGGACCCTCGCGGAAACCAAAATTAATCTATGGGTTAGATTAATTTATTTTGGAATTATATCGGAGATTTTATAAAACAAAATTATTTTACATTTAACTTCCTATTAGTAGATAAGTCATGTTTTAAGTGCCACTGTATATGTGTTTAAGAACAGGTAAACAGCATTTCTTGGTCTCATATACACTCGACTGGACAGGAACTCGGATAGAGCACCTTAATCCCCCTCATCGATCAATCAGCGCGCACTCACGTCAACCCTCACTCTATCAACGACACACAGTGGGCCATAAACACCCATAACTCTATCACTCTATCTACCTTACTATGATACTTTAGCCACGAGATCTTTTCAAAGAACTTATTTGATTAGTGGGTAGTGACATTACAAAGCTTTTTTGTGCTGAAAATTCTAACTAAGGCCATTGTAAATGTATTGATATTTCTATTAAAGGGTAACCAAAACCTAATTGCTTTTAAGAACGGTCAGCGCCACAAGTCAAAGTTTTTGAAATTGCTTGCATACTTTTGTTTAGCATTAAGCCGGAAACCCACCGCGCCGCACGGAGGCCACGCACACGGGCCACGCCTCGCTTTGCAAGAAAATGTATGCATGACGTCATTTAAGGTGGGTTTCCGGCTTAAAATCAATATTTTTGTCTTGATCTAAACAATATTAAAATATAATTATATTGATATGGTTTTGTTTGACAGTGTTTACCAATGTTACTAAAACAAAGATTATTAAGTACCGAATTGAGAACGAAGACGAATAATATTTTGAGACCCGTATTACCACATCCCGCTATCTAGTTTTAAAAGACGTTAAAAAGACAACAGAGTTAGGACGCACATCGTTATGTTATACGATGCGCTCATCTTTGACATCAAGTTAATAGGAGTTATTTCTTTAGCAATATCGTCTATTTACTGATATGGCCTGGAATCTCAGAGGCGGTATAACTTAGCTAACTAAGCTAGTGTAGTTGGTAGTTATCCTTTTATCGCACGTCGTAACCAAGCAATAAACAGCATGTTCTAATCTCAAAATCTCTGGTGTCAAGTACCTAGCTAAATAGCGTAGGTTGTAATCAGTGAAGGTCGTGTCAAGGACAATGTTCTTTTTAAATTAGGTGGGCTACACTACAACGCACAAGCGAACGTGTTTTATTCCGACTACTTAAAACTAGCAAGGTAGTGCCAAGCTGTAACTGATTTCAGCTTATATACGGGCTGGAACCACCGAGGTAATACCACGCTCTCACAGAAGATCGGCGTTAAGTATAAGGTAAACGCAGGTATTAACGACCCATCGAAAAACTGCAGGTTTTACCGACCCATTTATTAAATCGCATTTCTTACGCTTCTGAAACTATTTCTGCTAAAGATATTAATGACAATACGCGTGTTTATTCATTGGGTATCGTACAAATTTACATTAGTATATGTGGCAGTCCGGAAAATACATAAAATACGCAATTTCTGTGACGGCAGCAGTATCTAGTACTGGCCCTTGTTCTTTCAGGTAAGTACGTCAATTTTTTTCTTAAGACATTTTATAAGTATTAACAATACCTATATGTATTCTGTATTATTAAATGTATTCATTGAAGTGTAAATTATTTATTTCGTGTCGCATTTCATTAAAAAAATGCTGATTTATAGGATAAAACTTTAAATTTAAATAAAACGGTAATAGCTTCACTGATTTTATTAGTTGCAGCTATTAACGATCCGTGGGTCGGTAATGGCTGGATGGTTATGATTTTTATTTCCAAATTTTTCGTTGAACTGTTCAATTAAATAGATATTTTTGTAAATCATTATAATGAGCACCAATCAACCTTTATAGAAATCTATTAGCGACCTACTCTTTTTTGTCTACTTCACCCTATTTACCGTTATGTGTTTACCCTGTAATATGAGATTATTCAAAGTTTGTTGCTGAAGTAAACATTTTAAAATTACCTTTATTAGTGTAAATATGCATTCATTTATAATAATATTTGATATATCAATCAGTTATAGTCTCAGTTAGGGCTAGGAAAGCCAATTTAATCAATATTATGTACTTTTTAAGAGTCGGTAAAACATTTTCATATGTTGTACACATAACCTATTACCGACCCATATTAGTTCCATACAAATTATTTTATTTTCCTTATGAGTCGGTAATGGCGACACATCGTAGCTATCACCGACTCTAATAAATTATTTGGTTTTACTATGGACGGTAATAGCTTCATAAAAATCGTTAATAGCTTCATAGCCGTTGCTATGGGGTCGGTAATAGAAACAATCGACTTGTTCACTTTATTAATTATTTTTTATAAGATATTCTTCCATATTAAATTATTTAAGGTAATTAATATAAACTATACATTCTATATTTACAAATAAAAATTTAATATTGAGTCTAAAGGCAACCACTACTCTTAATATTTGACATCGAATTCAAAAATCTCTTAAGGGGGTCGTTAATACCTGCGTTTACCTTAGTACGTTGTTTCATACTTGTCCTATTTGGTAAGCAAAGATGGCGTCTAGCGGGGCGATTGCGTAACTTTTTGTCAATGTTTCAATTGGTTTCGTATATAATTGACACAGGATGAACGAAACCAATTGAAACATTGACAAAAAAGTTACGCAATCGCCCCGCTGGACGCCATCTTTGCTTACAAAATAGGACAAGTATAAAAAAAACGTACTATAGCTATTTTAGTAGCGTTTCGTACGATGAGTGAGACAGTTGGATGCCCAACCCACCTTCCTATGTACCAATCCTCCCCTTCCCCTCCCTCTGTCTCACTCCCCTTCGGGTCGGTAACTGCTTAACATCAAGCGGGCCGTACGTACCGGGAAAAGAAGTTGCCGCTCTAGTGTGTAGTGTATTGTCACAGTTGAATAGCGTTCGTAATATTGGAACATTGCAGAAAATAATTAGTTGGATCTCTGTCTGTCTGTGTTTGTCGTCTGCTATGCCATCCTAGGCAATACAAAATATGAATGTCAGTTTTGATACAATAAAATGCCTAGATAATTTCAGCTCACGATTAGCTAGAGAAATAAAACCGGTTCAAGTATGTTTAGTCATAAAACAAACAGACAATGAGGCGACATGTCAAAATATACACGATTTGCCAATAAAAATGGAGGCCTCGTTTTATTTGACTGTGGATTATGGATGACTGAAGTTATCAAAATAAAAGAATCTAACCCCCTTATTCATAGAGATTTTGCCCAGTTTGCAATGGTTATGAAAGGCATTTTTAGTAACAAATGTGATTTGTAACTCCACTGCAGGTCGATTATAGCTTTCTATGAATAAGGGGGTAAGTGTATAAGGGTCGTTAGTCGTTGACGGGCCCGTTGGCGTCGTGGCGCCTTTCACGCTGCAGGTCGTAGGTTCGATTCCTACCCGGGACATGCATTTGTGTGTATGAACATGTCTGTATGTCCCGAGTCTGGATGTGTATGTATATTAAGTATGTATTTACAAAACAAAAAGTAGTATATGTAGTAATATCAGTTATCTGGTTTCCATAGTACAAGCTCTGCTTAGTTTGGGATCAGGTAGCCGTATGTAAAAGTGTCCCAGGGTATTATTATTATTATTATTGTCGTTACATCCTGAAGGGCTAGACAAGTGGCTGACGTCTACAAGCGTTAATTCAAATCGCTACACTTCATCTATGGAAATGACATAAGTCACGTGATCTCAAGCGTGACCTTCATAGCGACTTGTTGTTCAAATCAAATCAAATCAAAAGTTTTTTATTCATGTAAGCTCAATAAAGCGTTTATAAATAGTCAAGATAAACAATATTTTAGCATTACCACCGGTTCGTAATGTTGCTTCCATTGAGAAGAGCCGGCAAGAAACTCAATGGTTACTCTTTTCAAAAGAATAATTGTACTTATGCATTTTCAAACAGCAACGCTGTTTGAGCAGGCAGGCATTAACACATAGTGATAAAAAAAAACAAAATTAGGTATTTAAATAAACAAAAAAAAATAAGAACTAGCCTAGAAAGCTGTGCATGCCTACTCCCACTTTACAGTTAAACCCAAAGGTGAATATTTCGAACTATTGTTTTGGTGTGATGCCTTGGTGTTTTTGTTGATTTACATAGCGACGTTTGACATTTCCATACATTGTGAAGTGTATTCTATTCTATTCGATTAGAGTTCATGCCACTTGGGTAGCCCTTCAGTGCCTTTGAAGCGAATTCTAATTAAAGTAGGTATATTATGCTCTTTCTTCTTTTCCCTTATCTTCTTCCTAGCTTTATCCCATTATGAGGGGTCGGTTCTTAGTTGACCCTAATTTGGCTGATTACCGTTTGTAACACGGAGCGACTGACACCTGCCGTCTGAGACCCTAGGCCCCGAGTTTCTTAACAATTGTCTAGGTACATTGACACCCGGAAGTGCCAGCTTAACGTGCCCTTTAAAGCATGGAGGAGGACATGTTATAATTACGCCCTCAAGGCCAACCAAAGCTCGACCGAGCTGAACGTCGCTTAACGGCTTAACAGCTACGTTCTTTATTCTTTTGAAAAACATGAAAAACTAGCTTCTACCCGCGACTTCGTCCGCGTTTACTTTAAAATCCCACAGGAACCAGACATTTTACCGGGATATAAGTAGCCTAGTATCCAGACTATAATCTATCTCTGTGCCAAATTTCATCCAAATCCGTTATGGTATGATTGAGTAACAAACATCCATACATACTTCCATACATCCAAACTTTCACATTCATAATTTTAGTGGGATGTACCACCGCACCCTGTGTGCATTGTATTTCACTGGCTTAGTTGATATTTGATAATAAGTTCTGTACAGTAAGTTAAGTTCGCTATGTTATCTTATGTCTTAGCCATGCGGGCAGGTAAGTAAAGAAAATTTGAGCAGTCATAAGGGTACTAAGGGCGATATTAGGTTGATTTGAATCAAGCTAGGTGTATTTTAATTAAACAATTAAAATGTTGGTGTATTTCAAAATGATCCAAAAAAAAGTCAGTACATTTTCTATTGACATTATGCACATGCGTATGTGCACGCATCACTCGAGGGGTTAAGTAAGAATATAAAAAGGTATTACCCAATATTTTTAACCCCCGACGAAAAACGAGGGGTGTTATAAGTTTGACGTGTGTATCTGTGTATCTGTGTATCTGTGTATCTGTGTATCTGTGGATCTGTGTATCTGTGTATCTGTGTATCTGTGTATCTGTGTGTCTGTCTGTGGCATCATAGCGTCTGAACGGATGGACCGATTTGGATTTAGTTTTTTTTGTTTGAAAGGTGAGTTAATCGAGAGTGTTCTTAGCTATGTTTCAAGAAAATCTGCTCAGCCGTTTGAAGACTATCAGCTCTTTTCTAGTTGATGAAAAGATATAAACAACTTCCACAGGTCTGATCGATACGAAATTTGAAATCCTGTCACTTGTCAATGATATTACAAAGTATGACAACCTTGACCTGATGCGCAGGCATCATCAGAAGAACTCCTCAACGGTGTACGGCATCTACCTTGTGTTTGGGCTCATACGATGCGTTTTGACGAGTACATGCTAATACAAGCTGGGCAGTTAGTACACCGGTAATATAAGTTTAAAAAAGCATGAAATAAAAATTAAATTAAAAATTTAAAAAACCCCCGACAAAAAAAAATCCTTTAAAAAACCGGCCAAGTGCGAGTCGGACTCGCGCACGAAGGGTTCCGTACCATTCTATAAAAACGGCAATCATGTCTGTTGTATGGGAACCCCACTTAAATATTTTTTTATTCTGTTTTAGTATTTGTTGTTACAGCGGCAACAGAAATACAAATTTTATTCTGACTTTTCGGATAGTTTTGATAAAATCTATTGCTCAATTCGAAATTGTATCCATAAAGGGCTAGGTAACTAAAGAGTGCACAGTATGTGCCAGCATTCAAGTCAATATTGATAAACACATTATCTATTTGAGTATAACCCGTTGTGGTAACAACACGAGGAAGTTTTGAATTTAAACCAATATGGTCAAAATATTTTTTTAAAGGTGCATTCTCATTAGATTCCAGTAAGTCTACATTAAAATCCCCGCACACTATAGTCGGAGGCAACGGGAGTATTCTGCCATCAAATATGACACTATGAAAGCAATACAACAATTTCCAATCGATCGAAACCTAGAGATAACGCAAAACTTGTCAATAGCAGGCGAATTTTGGTCGTGACTATATTGCGATCTGAAAAACGAAACCATAGCGCGATCTAGGAGCTCATCTAGCGTCATCTAGTGGTGCGTAGCGGTACTATTATTTTATATATTATGAGATTCTTATTTTATATTATCTTTGTTATAGCAACAATTATTTACTCTTTGCCACCTCACTCCCATAAAAAAAAACTGCTCAACATCAGGCGGGCTGTACGCTTTTTTGCCACCTCAGTCCCATAATTGTTAGTACACACCTGCAATAATAGGTACATAAAGTACACAAATAAATAAATACACATTCTGTGAAAAACTATTACAACGCCATCTATAGTTCTAATACTCTGTGCTTGAAACTCCGAATGCATTTGAAACTTGATTTACAAATATGTTTACGTACGTAAACAATGTATTTGCACAAATCAGTTTAGTGTTAACATTATTTTAATTTAAGCTGTGGGCGACAAAAAAAATGCGAATTACTCAAAAAAAATAACAACTCGTAGTAAGATTTGAACCTAATACCCACATACACGTGGACTAACGCCTTAACCATACGGCTAAGATGATCTCTAGTATTGCACTCGAATTATTATACTACTTATGACACTGTAATGCCAATGATATCATAACAATGTTAGATGGCGCTACTTTGACTGGTACTATTAATTTAAAACTTATTTATGGGTCAAAAATGTAGTTTCACATTTCTTTTTTTTGTCAACAATTTATCTAAAATATGTCATAATGATCACTCGTGGTTAAAATGTTAGTTTTCTCTTTATATATTGTTTAATTTATGAGTTATCAATAAAAACGCCAAAAATATCGAGTTTATTGTATGGGGACCCCCTTTATTTTTAAGTTTTATTTTATTTTTAGTATTTGTTGTTGTAGCGGCAACAGAAATACACATTCTGTGAAAATTTCATGTCTCTAGCTATTACCGTTTGTTAGATACAGCCCGCTGACAGACAGACGGACAGACAGACAGACAGACAGACAGACAGACGGACAGCGTAGGCTTAGTAATAGGGTCCCGTTGGCACCCTTTGGGTACGGAACCCTAAAAAAGATAAAAATAATACCTGAATATTTTCACCCAAGCGTCGTCGTTGTGTCGGGGGACCGCTAAGTACATTACATTTAGAGTAACCTGTAGATGTAGAGTAACCTGGGGTCCCACGACACAACGACGACGCTTGGGTGAAAATATTCAGGTATTATTTTTATCTTTTTTTAAAGGATTTTTTTTTGTTAGGCGCTAATAATAATTCCTTATCCCTTCTCGAACCCTTTTTAACCCCCGACGAAAAACGAGGGGTGTTATAAGTTTGACGTGTGTATCTGTGGATCTGTGGATCTGTGTGTCTGTCTGTGGCATCATAGCGTCTGAACGGATGGACCGATTTGGATTTAGTTTTTTTTGTTTGAAAGGTGAGTTAATCGAGAGTGTTCTTAGCTATGTTTCAAGAAAATCTGCTCAGCCGTTTGAAGACCATCAGCTCTTTTCTAGTTAATGAAAAGATATAAACAACTTCCGCAGGTCTGATAAATACGAAATTTGAAATCCTGTCACTTGTCAATGATATTACAAATTATGACAACCTTGACCTGATGCGCAGGCATCATCAGAACAACTCCTCAACGGTGTACGGCATCTACCTTGTGTTTGGGCTCATACGATGCGTTTTGACGAGCACATGCTAATACAAGCTGGGCAGTTAGAACACCGGTAATATAAGTTTAAAAAGTTTGAAATAAAAATTAAATTAAAAATTTAAAAAACCCCCGACAAAAAAACATCCTCTAAAAAGAAAAAAATAATATCTGAATATTTTCACCCAAGCGTCGTTGCGTCGGGGGACCGCTAAGTAGGTAAATTACATTTAGTAACCTATAGATTATGATCCTGACCGACGTACTTAGCGGTCCCCCGACGCAACGACGCTTGGGTGAAAATATTCAGATATTATTTTTTTCTTTTTAGAGGATGTTTTTTTGTCGGAGGTTTTTTAAATTTTTAATTTAAGTTTTTGGAGGATAAAGTTAGGTCGGGCCCTAAATATCGGGTAGTATAAAACCCATATTATTTTGATTAAGTGGGTTATTGAGTCATGATTAAAAAATATCGATCGATAATCGCTTTTATTGCAATGTAAGTAGTAATTTTAAGAAAGAAATAAAACAAATATGAAAGATAATTTGATCGCAAAACGTAGGTACAAAAAAAAATTAAAGGTCTAAAAATAAAACTGGGCCCGGAAACCTACATACTACAACCAGTTCAGAATAATTACGTTTGTGCGTCACTTAAAATGTCAACATCAAGATAAGTATTTAGCATTTTTGTACAAGATAAAAAAATGGTGTAACGTTTCGACCACATACTTTAGGGACCACTCTTAACGATTGAAACTTGAAACGGTTGGTCCCCTTCATAGATTTTCCTAAGTAATTAAAACAATTCTATTGGGTTATTTGATATTTTAACGCCAATTCGATGAATACGCTGGGTTAAATAAGATTAAAGCCTTTTTAGTAGAATTTTGGTTCTAGGAGTAGCTTGAGCACACATTTTGTTGTTTTATATGAAATCCCATAATGTAACGTGTGTAATACGATTCGAGCATGACATGGAAGCTTTTATCATAGACATGGAGAGGCTAGACAACGCAAGTTCATTAGATAGTATGAAAACCGAGCGTGCCATCTTTTTTATACCTTACGATGACGTCACCCCAGCCATTTAGTGATTTGCTAATCGTAAACAGAATCATTTAAATCGCTAAGCGTGAGCTAATATAATTACGACTCAATCGATTTAAAAATCGATTCGATGACAGAGGAATGAGAAACAAAAGTAATAAGCGCGTCGGGCACGCTTGGTCGGACGGTTTGCGTTTTCTAGCCACTCCATGTCTGTGGTTTTGATACTAAGAGATTGCGAATAAACGCCTAAAGATGTTTGCATTAACGTCTCAACTCAACATAGGCGTAACTTCAAACTTATCTATTACCTTAAGCCGGAATAACCGCAGACCGCAGCCTCGTCTCTCTAAAATCGGATACAGGTGTTAATTATGTTGTCTAAAAATACTTAACTAAATTCGACTGTTTTAAAATTATTGCTCTCTGACATGTTTATTCATTTTAGACTTACACTAATACTAGTGTTTATATTTGGAAACGCTTATTTTCTAAGTGAACGCTTAATTAACTACGATAAGCGGGTAGACAATACACCCAAATTTATAGTAAGACTTACAAATAATTTTTGTTCTTAGAAATGCATTGTAATACTATTGCAAACTGGCTAAAAATCTCTATAAATCTGGCGGTACGTCTTTTTCTTTATGGTATATGTATATTTAAGAATGTCTACCATGAGAGGCACAACAATACATTTAGTTTAGTCGTGTTAATTTGATAACAGAATATTTTATGTCTGTTTATAAGACCACCTTTTTTCGCTCTTTTGCGTACGCGAGGATCTTCAAGTGTGGTGTGAATTGCATCACTGTATACATACAATGATGTAAACTCTACATTGTAAAGTGCTAATAAATAATATAATAACACTTGTAAACGTTTTACATCCGCTATACACGGTCTAATATATGATGAGAGATAGAGCTATGTAAAGGTGTGTAGCACGCTGTATTTTCCTATCGCTCCGTCTCCCGTGAAAAAAGAACAAATGTTTATCTAAATGACCGAAAACCTCATTCCTGAAAACCTCGGTTTTGTAGAGCACCGGCAAATCCCTGCTAATTACAATTATTATTTAATTAAATACAGATTCAGTGCTGAAACATGATTATTACGCAGGGAACACCTAAATGAGAATGAAATACATGTTTGTTGGACCGTCGCATCTAATTAATTCCGGTTTAGGATTTACTGAAAATGTTTTGTTGATTACTAGGATTGGAATTATATGGAAATGAAAATAATCTATACTAATATTATAAATACGAAAGTATCTCTGTCTGTCTGTCTGTTATGTTTTCACGACAAAACCGTTAAACCAATTTTGATGAATTTTGGTGTAGATATAGACAAAAGAACATAGGCTATTTTTTATTCCGGTAGTAGGCCACTATAGTAGCTCCATTATCAAATGGATGCTAGGAAAGGTTTATCCAAAGATGGCCGACTTACTGACTGGCAGAAAACGTACACACTAAACCGCTGGGCGGATCTAGTCGTATGATTTTTTTGCAAATTAGTTCTTTATTATAGCGAAGTTAAGCACTAAGAAAGGATTTTTGAAAATTAATCCCCTAGCCCCTTATGGAATGGAATGGAATGAAAGTTTTGTAATTTGACACATTTTAAGGTATTAATATGGAAATTAGTGTTGAGACTGATGTTTAAAATCAATTTGGGACGAAAATTTGTATGGAAATCCCGTCGGGTCACGGCTATTAATAAGGCCCTTTTCATTTCCAACAAATCACCGCCGGAAACAAACTCCACGCAATTATAACTTATAATCCTCGAACAATAGTTCAGACTTGATGTCTCAATTCCCTAAATTAGATCGAGTCTGCGAATAAACGATCTAATTTACTCGAGTGAGAATAGTTGCCGATAGAAATCAGGCGAGGTAGTTTGTGCACTCGCTAGACCCGGCGTCCGATCTTGTTGAACTTAGTTTCTTTCCAAGTTCACTAATACGACTATTAGAGTGTCTGTTAGTTTGTTTTTCTACTGACCAATGTTCTGGTTCATTGGCTTTGATAAAATATACAATAACTGTAAATACGTTACACGCTCTCAAAGTGTCACGTTAAAGTTTGGCTAACTGGCAAACCCGAGTTCAGACTCGCGTAGGCGTCGAATGAATGGGTGCGTCTTTATCAGGCGCATGCCGTTCCTGAGCACTCAGTTTTGATGTCGGAACGCATATACATAATATCATAACATGAGTGTGCTCGGAGGCATCTGGACGCATCAATTGACAGTGCGATCGATAGGTGTGGACCGCATTTTAAATGCTATTTAGTATGAAGGTAACGCGTCTATATAATGTAAAGTTCATTCATTGTTCATTGGTATTTGGAGTTTATTTTAGATGATCATGGCATTGACCCGTTGGAGTAGACGTGTTCGTGACTAGATGCCGTGAACCGGCAAACGTATTGCAGAGCGTCGATATACGCAGGATAGCTGGCAGCGATTGGAGGAGAACACCGAGTACAGCCGACGATCGGGTTATGTGGCGTATATTGTGAAAAGTCTATCCTATGTCCAGTAGTGGACTGATACAGGCTGATCAAGTATGTGTCATTGACCTTTCTATACCTTAGCTTATGGATTTCCGAATCTAAATGGAGTTCTAAGTGATAAGATAGATTGGCATCGATTGTAGTAGAATTATTTCTGATTTCTTTTTCTTTTTATATTTCTTTTTTTTTATATTTATTTTTATTTGTAGTGATCTAAGGTTTTTGAAGTCGGTGTTGCTTTTTTTTGTAGAGACAGAAAAAGAACTCAACACCCAGGCCATCAGCCCTGATGCATCCCAGCGTTTATCTGAATATTGCAGTGTCATTAACATCATTTAACTTGCATATTAAGTTTATTTATAAACTTCTGATCTAATTTTATGCATAAAATATTCCATATTCAAAGGATCGGGTGGAAGTTTTTAAACTTTGAAGTCTGAATGACGTATGTAGTTATTATTAAATCTTAAAAGCACTTTGGTTTTTCCTTCGGTTGGGAAGGACAAGGACTCTTCGGCCCGTGCGTCAGTTTACTTTTTTTATACGAGCTCTTTTATAACTTGTTATGGTCATACAAGTTTTTTTCAAGATGTCAGTATCAATGATCACATTGATATAGTTAATATCAATAGTATTTCATGTCTATAGCTACCTACATAATTTGATAGAGATATTTATTTTCACTGTGAGTAGTATTTGAGTCAACAAGGGTCAGCATACGTTAGCGTGATTTAATCAATAAACCATGATTTTCCAAAGATTATTATGCAATACACTCATAACGCCAGTGGGCCTAAGATAACAATTAAAAAAAGTTTGTATTTCACTTTGTTAGTCAATGTTTCGATACAGTCATTTCGATAGATTTTTTTCATTGAATTGCGATATTGCATTGTTTCTCAATTAAAAATATCTGACTTTCTCTGCCAATACCCATACCTATATTACAAGTCGTTAGCAATTATGATAGAAAAAATGGAGTTTGAAATTCAAAATATATCGAAAACCAATTTCGATATTTAATAACAGAACTGCGATAGAGCTCAATTCTTTGTCAGAAATCCGGTTCAATTGCTTTCCATGTAAACCTATACAAACATTATAAAACTAATTAATGAACAGTGAAGTTAATGTTTAGTTTGTTAGCTCAAAATAATATATATATAATTCCATCATTGGATAAAATGGTTCTAGTTGGTGGCAGAAACAGTAAAAATCCCACAGGAATACAGGGTGAATGAAACCGTGATTAATTGACGCTTCGCCGAGCTAATTTTCCCGGTGTTATTTTGTACTTAGCAGGAGTTTATCAAACAATAAGGTAGGGCCGAGGGATATTAGTGTTGTTCCTTATAGTCCGAATAATTGAGTTGCAAGTAATACCAGGATATGGTATAGTAATGGTATTTACGTCAGTTAAAAGAATGTGTAGGTACATAATATAGACTGAAGGTCTGAAGGACTTACAAAAAAATTATGAGTTTTTGTGTATATACTATAAAAGCATGTAATTGCAGAGTTTTCGGATTTATTACACGTAGATAGATAGATAACTCTTTATTAATCCACCATTAGAAAATTAAACATTTATAGATACGTAGGTATTTTTTCAAAATGTAGGTATAGGTATTATGAATCCATTGAATCCCGTTTTTGTCCCAGCCCTAGCACCGAGGGTGGTGCGTGCGGGTGGATAATTTGCGGCAGATTTTTTGCAAACACAGATTAATGATGTAGCGTTTTCGTATTGAGCTCTATTTGCCGCTTTTGTTGCGATGCTACTTTATCGTTTAGACATGTTTTGTTCTCTTATTATTTAGCAAATTAAGGCTCTATTTTTTTAAACCACTGAAATCAAATCAGATAAGCGTGTTGGGCCAATATCATACCTACTTTTAAGGTCGAAGATAAAAAATACATGCTTATTACGAGTAAACTATGAACATTTTGTAGGCAGATTGATTACAAATTATTTTAATATTAAATATATGACTGTCAAGAAACAAGGAAATTCCGCCACGAGATTTCATTTAATTCATTTACTCGAATTCATTACAAAATATTCCATTCGACCGCATTTACACATAAGTGTATCATACTTTTTAATGTGTACAATATTTTGCAAAATTTAATAAGCATTTTTGTTCAACAACTTAATTGAAAATAAATGTAGAGCAGGCTAAAATATTGAATAGCTAGATTGTATTTTTTTAATCTCGCTAAATTGAATAATTTTATTAATTAAAAATTTATTTATATCTATTATTTATAAAAAAAATAGTAGACAGATTAAATTCGTTGTCTTAATTTGTAACAAAACACGTTATTTATCCGAAAAAATATTTAGCAGTTAAGTAGATAGGAACCTACATATTATTATTAAAAAAAAAACTGGTTATTTTAAAAAAAGCAAACCGATATTTTTTTAAAAGTATATAGGTACTTAAATAAAAACATCACCCGCGCTCGCGTCCGGTGTAAGTTCGCAAACCTACTGAACCGGTCTCTACTAATGCCGGACAGCAATACCGGTCAAGAGAACGGCAAGACCTATATTCTAGCAGACACCTGATAGTTTGTTTTGCAAAGCCTCCGTCTGCGCACGCGACCGTCGCACCAAAGAGAACGTGCCACACGCATTCGAATCACCAACTTTTGAATTTGGAATAACGGTGTTCTTTCACTGTGAAAACAAAAAACTGTGAAGTGTTTAGTGAAAAGAGCGTGAGTATTTCTCATTTCACTTAATGTTATTTTTTTATAATTAAGAATTTCTTCCGAAATAATTAATGTTGTCTCTATTATTTTTTAATTTAGACATTTTAAGTAGGTAGATACATTTCTTTTTAATTAAGTTTCGTATGAAAAGTGTCGTTCGTTGTGCAAGCAATGCTACTTGAGAATTGAAATTACCATACAAAGCGTTGAATCTGCGGCAAGAAAAACTATTGTTTATCATGAATAACAAACGATATTATTGTCGTGACCTGGAAATTAATCAATCTCAGTACCTATATACCTAGGTATTTTATCTTAGCTAGTATTAGTATTGCGCTATTACGTATAATACTAAATAATATAACCTATTTATCGTGGTGTAACGTGGGTGGCGCGCTTCAATCGAGGTAGCGTATCAAGATTTTAAGGTAAGATTTAAATTAAACACATCACTCAAGTGCTTAGTTTTGGGAAGATTTTGTTTTATAATGATTGCTATGTTTTCAATTTAAATTTCCCATGAAGTGACTAAAAAATTTATACATATAGGTATACAGAAGGATTTCTGTCTTGGACTAATAGTACGTTTGGAATGTATAAAGGACTAGCTTTTCCCCGCGACTTCGTCCGCGTAAAATTTAAATTAAATAAATCGGAACTCTGATACCGGATCCCGGGCCCCGTATCTCGGATCCCGTTTCCCGTTTTTACCGGATCCTGTTTCCCATTTTTACCGGATCCCGTATCCCGATTGCCGGATCCCGTATCCTGTTTGCCGGATCCCGTATCCCGGATATTCCGGATCTCGTATCCCGGATCCCGTATTCCATGTCCCGTATAAAAATAATTTTCATCATCGTAACTTCAAAAATGTCGAACTTCCATTAAAAATTTCATCACTTATTTTTTAAATTCGTAATATCTTTTGAATGGAATGTCCGATTTAAATAATTCAAAAAGTAATCTAAAGGTATTAAAATAATCTCAAATACTAAATGATTTATTTGGATAAGGATTAATACTAAGGTATGGATAACATGGTCTGATTTTGGTCGGCATTTCTATCAACTTTTAAAATGTAAAAAAGTAGTTATAGTAACGTAACTACAATAGTTGGTCATATGGTATCGCAAAGTTTTTTGTAGATATTGATATTATCTTTAATATTGTAGAACATATTTTTCATTCTATCATCAATAGTTTCCGTAGCGCATGCGATGAAAGATTTCTTATGGCAAAAAAAATTACACCTTGGGTTACATTATTGAATTTTTAGTAGGGATCCCTAATTTATTCTAGTAATAAATATAGCCTATGTTACTCAGGGATAATGTAGCATTCTAAAGGTGAAAGAATTTTTGAATTCGGTCCAGTAGTTTTTGAGTTATTCATTACAAACATCCAAAAATCCAAATCTATTCTCTTTATAATATTATAAGTGTAGATTAGTGTAGATAGTTATCGTAATTACTTCATTAGTTACCAATTTTCACCCAACTTAACTTGTGACGTCACATAATGGAACTTAGCTTTCATTGCTATGTTTGTTTGTACCATTGTTATGTTAAAGTTAGTTTGATCTTTTAAACTAATCTTGTATTCTATTGTTACAAAGGGCTTTTATACCTAAATGGTATTCGAAATAGCGACACAGTAACTCGCTTTGTGTTCAATTTAATTATAATATTATTTGTAGTGGATTCACTAGTGCGAAATATTAACAAACATGTAGTTAGTTAGAATACGACCTACTTATAGTATAAATTAAATAAATATATTATCTACCTCCAGTTAGGGTGTCCAACAATAGGGTTATTAAAAGCTAGTTTATGTATTAAATTGACATAGGTTATTGAGTACTAAGGAATCGCCTATACAGGGTCACCTGCGTTTTCAAAAGCTCCAACGTAATCAATATGAAGCGAACCTATTGAAATTTACTGGCCGTACCTGAAATTACAAAGAACCATTATTTATACCTCCTTAAGGAATACATTTCACCTATCCACTGTAATTGTGTATTGAAAGTGCAGATAGGTACTTATTGCCCAATTTGATATAATATATCTAATTAGTTAATTAATTACCACATGTATTAACACGAATTATTTTTAATGAATGGCTGAATCTACGTCAGGTGCATGCCGCACCCGAGCGCTTTGACGTCGCAATGCATAGACGTCATAATGTTATAACAAGAGTGCTTGGGAGAGGCATGCGAGGCTACTGGACGCACCAATTGAGATTGTAACAAAATGTAGAAATTGCTAAACGTCAGCCGGAACTCTACAGCGTGTATTACAGAATCGTGTGTCAAAAGTCACTTACGTAAGACAGTGAGGGTCAAGTGCAAATGCGCAAGAGAGGAGGAAAGATATTCTCTTGTAGGTTTACGTACTTAAATAATGTCATCATAACATTGATTTTGATTAAAAACTCGCCATTTGTCGCCATTACCACAAATAGTAGGTGTTAAATGATAGCTTTAAATGGCTGTTTATGTATACTCTAAGTGAGTAATGCCATGTAGGCCCAGTGTGAGATTTCACACGTGTTTGGGGATCGCTGAGACATGCATGCATCATGCATGCATGAATAGCATGTTTCTTCACGATCTCATCGTTCAGCAGGTGATAAAAATTGTTTTTCTTGTAAGTAGTGTATACTGCTCTTAATTATTTCACAAGAAATATTCAATATTATACTTGGTTTTATAATAATATCCCTCGGTTTGTAAACGTTTCGCTATGATGCCATGCGTTAATTGGGCCGGATTATTTTGCAACCCATTTATTCATAACGTGTACAAAGTAAGGTATCAAAGCCGGAATATATTTGTGACTCTATTTAATTTTATATATCATACCGGAAAAAAGTGTAATGTTACCCTTTACCCTACCTTCTTTAAATATCGTTGTTTGTAATAGAATTACTTATAGAAAGTAGTTCACATTAAATAAAATAATAATAATAAATAATATCCTGGGACATTTTTGTACACACGGTTACCTGATCCCAAACTAAGCAGAGCTTGTACTACGGAAACCAGATAACTGATATTACTACATATACTACTTTTTTATTTGTAAATACATACTTAATATACATATACACCCAGACTCCGGACATACAGACATGTTCATGCACACAAATGCATGTCCCGGGTAGGAATCGAACCTACGACCTGCAGCGTGAAAGGCGCCTCCGCGCCAACCACGCTAACGGGCCCGTCATTATATTTATGAATATGCAAATTCATTTGAAAGATTTGGAATCAGCTACCTCTATTCACTAGATGTGTCCATATGGCGCGCATGCCTCACCCGAGCACTCATATTATGACATTACGTCTATGCGTTCCGACGTCAAAAGTGAGTGCTCGCGCGAGGCATGCGCCTGATGAAGACGCCGCCATTGATTTGTTTATTTGCTTTTAGGAAGATTTACAGGCTAATTTATTTATTACATCGTTAATTTGTATATAGTAGGTATTCCAATGCTAATAACAAATCTTCACAATTGGGAAATATGTACTGAATTTGTACTGTCTAATAGAAATTTACTTGCAAGTTTTGGGGTCTGAATTGTAACCAAATTTGGGCACCATACTGTAGTCCTTGTCAGCATATTCAAATCTGATTTTACATGTCTCTCTTCGTATAAAGAAAGAAGTATGTAGCTTAATTTAGTACGGATAATGGTTTGGTTTCCTGTGTGCCCACCGTACAAAGGCCTTTTGTCGCTAGACCAGGTATGAATAATGGATCCACTCTCCCAGAAAATTGGAATATGAAAACTGAATGGACTGGGACATTCAGAGTGCAGTTTTTAAATGTAACTTAATGGACTGTTTGTTTGCGAATCAGGATATATCGATAATGTATTCTGTTTGAAGTATCCTTTGAAAATGTGTACAAGTAAAATTTAAAAATACTTGGCAATATTTTAAACGATAACTCTATTCATCAGATAATCATACAACGCATCAAAATGAATTTGAATTAGGTACCTAAAATTTAAAAATATTACAGAGCTTACATCCAGCGAGTGTTCTCAATATGAGTATTAAATAAATAAATAAATAAAATAATATACTGGGACATTTTTACACACGGCTACCTGATCCCAAACTAAGCAGAGCTTGTACTATGGAAACCAGATAACTGATATTACTACATATACTACTTTTTATTTGTAAATACATACTTAATATACATATACACCCAGACTCCGGACATACAGACATGTTCATGCACACAAATGCATGTCACGGGTAGGAATCGAACCTACGACCTGCAGCGTGAAAGTCGCCTCCGCGCCAACCACGCTAACGGGCCCGTCGTATTGATTTAATGAACATGTAGGTAGACCCACGTAGACCCACTGATATATAGTATGACGGCTTCACTACGACGTTCCCTGTTAAAAATAAAAGTTTATCTATATTGATATTGAACAAGGATTTCGTATACAAAGATGCCTCGCATGCCTTGCCCGTGCACTCGTCTTATGACATTATGTCTATGCATTCCAAAGTCGAAACTAAGTGCTAATTGGTTTCATAGTTTTCCGCACGCAAATATTCCTCGATTCGAACGAAACCAAGCTATCGTAATTTCGTAACTATTCTCGATTGTTATTTACATCAATTATTATAACATTAGTGATTTCATAAATATCGTGACGTAAACGGCGGACGAGTGAAAGTCAACAAATGACGACACGATTGATGCAATATCCCGAGTTATGTACTTTACGCCGCAACAAATAGTGACCGACTATGACTATACAGGGTGAAGTTGAAATCACGGGCATCCCTTTAAACTATGACTCTACACATGATTTAGAATATTTTGGGAAAATAAATAAAAGAATCTATTGATGAAAAATTATTGCTGGGGTAAGCAAATAAGCAAACCCGTTAACTGTTATTCCTTACCAGGGCAATAAATTTTTATCAATTGACTAATATTACCTAAGTATTCTGAAGCATGTGTAGAATCACCGTTTAAAACTATGCCCATGATTTAAAATTCACCCTGTATATAATATAATAGTATAGCTCTAGTAGTTAAGTTTTATTCTGAGTATCAAGTTAATAAATAGAAGGTTACTGATATTTAGCTACAATTTGAGGTGCTCAAAGCTAGCCGCAATCACTGATCGGTAAACGATCGGAGGTTAAGTAATGCTTGTCAAGGTCAGGCAGTGATGGGTGAACATTTAGTGGCATTCGAACTGAGCTGCGTGCTTCGGGGGGCACATAAAAAGTCAGTCTCGGTTGTTGTCCTCTAGGCTAGGCGACAGTCGTTAAGCCTTGTCAGAGGCCTTCGGGCGGCTTGAACAACTCTGACACCAACCACTAACCATAGGTACGATAAGAAGAAGAAGCTTCAAATTGCGGTGGAATATCTTTATGATCGAAAACCTTATCAACAAAGTTAAAATTTAAACAAGCAATTTAAGAGAAACAAAAATACATGCATTAATAAAATGATAACTACACGATATCCGAAAATAATCACACAAGACAAACTATTTATTCCGGTAGCAAAATCTGGAGTCCTAATGAGTTCGTGTCCATGATATCTCAAATAGATTACACGGGCGTATCAACCAACAATATCTATCTAATATTCTATCTTTCTATCTAATATTGACAGACTTCTTGCGTTGCCTCAGTGGTTCCTAAAATAAACATGAAAAGATAACGAAAAGAAAAAGAAAATATCTATTACCCAATACAGATCGTTTGAAAATCACCACACCAACAATAATTCAGTGGGCATCGGAATAGGATCTGATATCTAAGTAGAATCAATGGCTGTATTTTGAAATTTGGGTAGCGAGCCGTACCTCCTCGGGACCTCGGGGTCAGCACGCATCGTTTTCATGAATAAGGGACTTAAAGGGTATTCCTGAAACAATACTAACACACAAGAGATTTTCAGGCGCCCCCCTCAGTGGAATCTCCACGTCGCTCATAACGATGAGCATGACATTTGATGGCGGCGATGAGCGCCGCTTTTAGAGGTTATCTATGGGGTTGGGTTGAAACTATACTAAGTTGATTGCCTTGTCTATTGTGTACGTACATTATTTCATAAGTTCAAAAACGAAAACCCGACTACTGAAAAATCACGCTCTAAAAAGTATGGAACAAGAAAATATTCTCATCTAGAGGATAGCCGTGGTCCGTTTAGGTCCTTTAGGGCAAAGTAGCATATGACTACAGGCAGATTGGCTGATAAAAATTTGGTTAAGTTACTGTTGTGTGTGGTTAATAAATTTTGATTATTGTATTTATTGTAGAATTCTGCATTTTTGTGTAATAACAAGCAAAATTGAACTGCATATACAAACATAATTATTTTTAATGCCATAATTATTTAAAGCCTCTATATAATGTAAAAGTGCGAATATTTGCAGGTAGAAATCCCTCTCGTAGGCCCGAATTTTTTTCACGTATTTGCGCGATGTCTATAGCAAGGTTTGATGGAATTTTCTACATTCATTCTCGTCGAAAACCTACCAACCTGACTTGCAGACGAATGCTGTTTTATTTTTAGAGAGCACATAGTACTTTGTATTGAGAAATGAATCAAAGAAAGTCTGGGAATTTATGTTATATTTAGGACTCTATATTTTGTATTGCATAAAGATAGAAGTCAAGAAAAAGCTGAAACGAGGTACAGTCAGCAACATAAGTCTAATACTCTTTATTTCCAAACAATGACAAAATTAAATATTAGTATGTAACATATTTCAATATTGTTTCGACCAAAAAGAAAATAAAGATGTAAGTATAAATGATTTGAAAAACTGAGAATGTTGGGTGACTTATATTGCCGACCTTACAAATGTTATAGGGAACAGAAAATATTGATAGAACATGTTTATCTACCAAATTATCGAATGGTAATGTGTACATATTTTTTTATTTGCAGGTAAGATGCGGCAATCATTAGTGATATTTGCAGTGCTCATAGTCCACGTATATTCCGTGAGTATCTATAAATTATCATGTATGCTAATTTTATGACGCATGTTTACTTCATTCATTTATCGAGAACGTATCATGATCCGGGAAATCCACAGATTACAATAACGATTATTAAAAAAGTTACGTTATGAACAAAAAACATTTTTTATTCATAATTTCACGACACATTAAGAAGAGATAATTGCTGCCATTATCTCGTGCATTTGTAGTTTTTTTTTTTAATCCTTGTGGATTAAAAAAACTACAAATCAAATCAAATCGTGTAAAAAGGCCACGCCACGGCATGGCCACAGGCAAAAGCAAGGGGATGGCCAAGGCAAACGCCTTTTGCCATGAAATGGGAATAATCTAACTTAGAAATAAACTTCGTAACTTTTGATGTTCTTTATCTTATACAATTCATCTCTTCCCGATAGACATTAGTTACATCAAACTCCAAAAGAGGAGACACACCCACGGGAAATCAAAGTAATCTTACACAGAAAGGTTACATTGGCAAATAAGACATGCCAACTTGTACTTTTTAACTTTTTTATTTATTTCGACGTCTTGAAGTAAGGCCTACTTACTATGTTACACAGCTAGGTAAACGATAATTAACTAGGTATCTGAATAAATTGACGATTGCTTGGGGCAATGGTTCGAGCGTAGGCCGCTCGGTTCACTACATTGGGTGGTGTCGGGTTCGATTCCCGCCAGAGTCAAATTTCGGAAACGACCATTTCATAATTTGCCCTGAACTGGGTGTCACTGGGATCGCCCCTAATACATTTTATGGTAGCCATAGTACAAGCGTTGCTTAGTTTGGGACCATACCGTTTGTGGGTTAGTCTGGCGATATTTTATTTATGAAATTCATTTTTGGCATAGGTATTTTTTGGCGTATTTCCTAGGCTTCTAGAAACACAGACAGATTTTATATTAGGTAGTCATCATTTTAGGATTACGGTACCTAAAGGACTAAAAAGAAAAAGAAATGGAGTATCTACGTACTTTCAATAATCCTTCAAGTTAGACTTTCACTACACCTATGGGATAATTTACCTACAAGGTTAACGTTGAAACGTTCAAGACCATTTTATTTATTTACTATCTCAAATATTATATTAAGTTCGATAGCTTTGTCAATACTTTACATATATGGGACTGAGAGGGTAAACAATGATTTATTGGTCTATAATCAAACTCATATTATTAATATTAAATTCAAGAGAGGGTTCAGGGACAACACTAATTGGAATGTCATTTCAAGTATTCCAAGAGCTTCGAACAATATTCTATTGTAATTGATTAATAAGAGATTTTCCACGGACGAAAATAATTGCAAAATGTAGCTCTATTTAATAACTAGTAAATTAATTAATTATTTTAATCTAATATGCTCTTTGACTAAACGATATAAGTTTTCAATTGTAATTGCTTTTTGGAACACATTTTTTGTGTATGTGACATAAAGGTGAACACAAAAGTTGTATTTTTGACCACTCATACGTCTGGAAATTTAGAAAAAATAATTCTTTGGCAGAATTGCTAAGTGGCCGCTCCGCTGATTCTGTAATAAAATCATATCGATAGAAACAACCGACTCTGTAGTAGATTTCTAATTGTATGACATAATTATAATACAATAGTATCAGTCATGACCGTGTACCCCCAAATTTATAGAGATTGTAAAATGGTTTTAAAAAGCATTTTAGGAACAAAAGTGATTTGTAATGCCGGTGTAAGTCCATCATAACTTTCTATAATTGTATACGTGTATTATATTATTATATGTAAGTGCTTTCCGTATAATGTTATGTCATACTAAATCAAAAATAGACCTTTCGTAAAGTACATACGCGGCGTTGACTTAACATCCTAAATTATTTATCATCAGTCACCTAGCACTACATTAGGCAAGCCATACATTTTCATGAACTTTTTATGTCATGTTTCATACATGTGTATCTATTAAGGCGATGAGCTGAATATGACCGCTCGTAAAGGAACCTGCACACTGGCTTTTTATCAAGTAGTTACATTTAATCCTACATTGTTTCCCTCTGACCTTTGCTCTCTTTTGGGAAATCATCATCATCATCATCTCAGGCGAAAGACGTCCACTGCTGGACATAGGCCTCCCCCAAGGTTCGCCACAATGACCGGTCTTGCGCTGCCCGCATCCAGCGGATTCCCGCGACCTTCACCAGGTCGTCGGTCCACCTTGTGGGAGGCCTACCCACGCTACGCTTTCCGGTGCGCGGCCGCCACTCGAGAACTTTTCGGCCCCATCGGCCATCCGTTCTACGAGCAATGTGCCCTCTGCCACTTAAGTTTTGCAATCGTACGGGCTATGTCAGTTACCTTGGTCCTTCTGCGAAATACAGGAGTGATAATGTATAATACCTAGATAGAGTCTGGTAAGCTAGGAAAACTAAGTTAGTTATAAGAAGAATAATCTCATGGACATTTATAGGTAATACAGATAGAGTCGGATAATTAATTACTTGCGTTTTCGATGAGAAGGATTTTGATTAATTTGATATCGTCTCTATAATTTATCGATGTTCAATCCAAAACTACGTGAACGCGAGATTGACCTAGAAATGTCCAAACTTTATATATCATTAATTTTCAATTAGTTCAAATCGATCCTTCATCGTCTTGCTAAAAATCGGTGTGTCATTTAATCTGTAAGTATCTTAACGGCTCTAGGTGGTTTGTCCCCAAAACGCTTGTTTATTTTGGCTAGCCCGAGTTCATATGAAGTATTAACGATTTGTCTCCGTCATAGGGGTAAACGCGCTTTGTGACTCTGGAAATTATATGCGGTTAAAGTCCTATCTTTTTGTATTTTTTAAAATAAAATTAAAAACTAGTAAGTAATATTGTAAAATAACGCATATTTTTTTTGGTGAGCTTGCCAAGCTGAAGCCAATTGACTGCAGCTCATAAATGGGCTAGCTCAAACGGAGTAGTACCACCCTCTCACAGAAGATCGGCGTAAAGTAGCTATTACAGCTGGGTTTCGTACGATGATTGAGAGAGCCGGACTCACGCCCACTCCTCCCTCTGTCCCACCCCCCTTCAGGTTGGTAACGTGCTTACAATACCTTCGGTATTGTAAGCATGTAGGTATAGTCTTTACGGTAACTGCTCTACAACAGGTGGGCAGTACGCTTCTTTGCCACCTATAGTCACATAAAAATAAAAAAACTTTGTGGAGTTTAGATAGGGTTTCCCGTGAAATAATATTTGAATGAATACTTAGGAACAATGTGAACACAAATACTAGTTAAACTATTACAGTATCTGGTATGTGGCATTATATTGATGTAACGTCACGACTTTTATCCCCATTCGGGGGTAGCCAGAGGCTTGAGTGGCCATACACCACCACATTGTGGAGGTATTAACCAACTCAAAGCCCACGTTTCACCAGATAGTCAGAACCCAACGTGACAGGTGGTGAACCTTGTCACCGTGTATACAGGAACTGACTATTACCTAATCCCGAGGGATAGGTAGGTTTCCTCACGATGTTTTCCCTCACCGTCAGCGAACTGTAAACCTTCATATACCTAATGTATGTATTTAATCTTTTCAACTTACAAATAAACTCAACGATATTTTTTTATTTTGCATAATACAAAATAATTTATATGGCAGCGACGACAGTATTTCAAAATTATAATTTATGAAGTCAAACAACTTCGTAAATATCTGTAAGTGACGTTGAAAATCTTCGCATGAAATTACTAAAATGCAAAAATATTACAAAATATTCTTCTGCTGTTTGAGTTCAGTCACTGTTATGCGAATTATGTTATTGAAGAAAAATATTAAAGTTTCAAATTGTGAATTTATGTTCATGGGTTTGTGGATGAAAGAAAAATAAAGTTCTTTGTGTATTTGCATTTTATGTTTAGAAATAAGATTTCATGCGCTAGGACAGACTTGGCAATCACAGTAGTTATATGTTTTCGACATCTATCAGAATACCTTGAATCACTTATAATATTTGCAAATACTGTATGAATAATTTTATCAGAAATGTATATATTGATGCTAACTCTGCGGACTAAAGTATTACTAAACTAAATTTGGACATCTAAAAATATGTAGTTAAGTCTTGCTCACACATTAGGACCATAAAAAGGATGGCAATACATTCAGCCACAAGTGCAGTACAAAATCAGCATCAATACCTTAGATTATTACCGAGGCATGTACCTAATACGTACACGCCACGTAATATAATTGTAGCATTTTACCACCACGCTGGCCCAGTGCGGGTTGGTAGATTTCACATGTCTTTTGAAAATTTGTTAGATTTTCTAATAAATGCAGGTTTCCTCACGAAGTTTTCCTTCACCGAAATCAAGTGATTCTTATAATTATGATTCGCACACAGACGTACCCTGGACCTTAAGCCTGCAAGCATACGTGTGCTTAACCAATCGGCTATCACTGCTAAGCTATAGTAGCTTGAATAAAAATAAAATCTAACAAATACACTGTGTTCGGAAACATTTTTTTCGTACAAAAAAACAAATTGCAGTGCCAATGGTAGTGTAGTTAGGAAAAAAAACATCATTTTCAATATCGGATTCGAACTATTTGGAACTTCCCGAACTCAGGCTGGGCTGGGAAGGTAAATGAAAATAACAAACATGCAGTTTGGACACGTTTTGGAGCTCCAAAAATACACACATCGCTTTTAGTCCTGTTTCGTTGATAAGAATTTTGTTAAAATCAGTGTTCCTAATACTTACCTAGTGGCTATGAAGGAATGATACAGGCACATTGAATGGAGTTCCTTGGAGCCAGACTTTTTCGTAATATTGATTGGACCATCATCTCGCTCAATTTCAAATGGAAAATAAATTTTGTATTGAGGCGCTCATAGCCAGCTGCAATCACTGATCAGTAGACGATCGGAGGTAAAGCATCGCTTGGCAAGGTCAGTCACAGATGGCCGTTTACTAGCATTTGAACTGAGCGTCTCTGTGTTTCGGAGGGCACGTGAAAAGTCCGTCCCGGTTGTTGTCATCTAGGCAGCAGTCGTTAAGCCTTGTCACAGGCCTTCGGGCGGCTTGAACAACTCTGAAAACAGGTTGGCCACTAACCATACGATAAGAAGAAGAATGGAAAAAGGTTTTTTTTTTCTAATAATACTAAACTTAGGTATAACATTTAAAGTGTCCTATTTTTATAAAGCCTTTGTTATTTCTGACATACTTAAAAAAAAAAAATCTAGTTCATAATTTACTTTCTTCATATTACTAGGTAGTTCAACTACCTAGCTACCAAAATTTTAAATAATCTGTCAGTAAAGGAACTGTCGAAATGATTGTTACCGCTGGATATTACCATACTCGATTATTGCGCGCTGCCCGCTCCATTTAACGTTTGAATAATTTTCGAATCACCCATATCGGTTGGCTACATAACTATGTATCTCCACAGATTATCGTCGGTCTTATTAATTCCATTAGGCTATAAAGTGAATCAGATTTTATACTTCGGTTACCGTGTCGGATTTTGACTTATTTCTAATGTAATAGAGTAAAATAGTAAAATTTTGTGTACACATGAAGTCTTAGTACAAGCGTTTCTTAGTTTAGCCGTACAGTTAGTGTGTTAGTCAGGTAATATTTATTCTTCTTATCGTAAGTATGGTTAGTGGCCAACGGTGTCAGAGTTGATCAAGCCGCCCGAAGGCCTCTGACAAGGCTTAACGACTGCTGCCTAGATGTCAACAACTGGGACCAACATTTTACGTGCCCTCCGAAACACGGAGACGCTCTGTTCAAATGCCACTTAATGGTCAACTCTCTACCTGACCTTGCCAAGCAATGCTTAAACTCCGATCGTTTACCGATCAGTGATTGCAGCTGGCTATGAGCGCCTCAAATAAACGATTTCTACTAATCGTACGGTACGAATATCACACTCACTAGCTGGCTTAATAGCGACAGCGACCTTTACATTCACATAAAACCTACACCACGAAACGGTTCTAAAAAATAACATGTACAGTCAGCAACGAAAGTCGCTGAACATTCTGTATTTTTCAAATCGGTAATACTCTTTATTCTACATACGTTCGTAAACCTTTATAAAACCAAATATTAGCAACATGTCTACATTTAGTTTGGATAAAGAAAAATTATGGATTTGATGCAAAACAAACGTGTGCAAGCTATTTGAAAAACTGAGAATGTTCAGCGACTTTCGTTGCTGACCGTACCAAGGAATCATAATTGACGGAAAGTTGCAAACAATTCGTTGTTTCATCATGTCTTCGCGTGCAGTTAGTTCAAATGCGGAGACCTTGACGCGATGTATGAGATACTGCGTTACCTACGGCTACGGTTGTCGGTTGCGCAGTTTACATACAAATGACTCGATGGTAATCGTTATACTGGTGTTAATTCGTTCCGCTGCGATGACACCTGCTTAGAATGGTCAGCGATGGACGATGATGATTGTGAACCCTGTGTCGATTCAGGAAATAGTTTTGTGCTATAGGCTTATCCCCAAAAATAATTACCTATTTATATCTTGGGCCTCTAGTCTTGATACCTGGGCGCCGAGTCGCTTAGCTATTACACTGCCATTGTAGTGTTTTGCTAATCTGAACGACCAATCAGAGGGTCGGTGAGAATAGCAAAATGCGATGTTATGTGAAGAAAGGTACCACCCTACATACCTAAATATTTTTTTCCATTTTGCAAAAATATGTGTATACAGGGTTATTGAAAAAAATACTAACAACCTTGCAGGACTGTATTACTAACATCAGAAACAACAACTTTTGTTCTATGACTTTTTACAAAACATAATTTAACAAATAATCACTTTCTAAAATGTATAAAACAAGAAAATATTCTCATCTAGAGGAAAGCAATGGTACGTGGTCGTATTCCACTTTGCCCTATAGTACCTAAACGGGCCACGGTTATCCTCTAGATGAGTATATTCTTGTTTTATAAATTTTAGAATCTGATTTTTTGTTAAATTTATTGTTGTTTTGTAATAAGTCATAGAACAAAAGTTGTTGTTTTTGATGTCAGTAATGCAGTCCTGCAAGGTTGTTAATGTTTTTCCTATAACCCTGTATATTTGACATAACAGCAAATCATTGCTCTCTTTTTCACACGTTACCTTTATAAGAATAGGTAAGTTTTAGCAAAGTTTAGGTTTTGTTGCGAAATTCTTTTGTTTTTATAATAACTCACTCAAATAAAAAAGAGGTTATACTTCGTCCAACCATTTATTTTACTCATGACATTAAAGAATGTCAAGGAAAAATGAATCTTATTACTTTACATTATAGTTCCTTTATATTATTATTATACAAATAATAATAGGTTTGATAGATAACCCTTATTATTTATTTTTCTTTGACATTATTAAATGTCAAAAGTAAAATAAATGGTTGGATGAAGTATCGATAATCTTATCGAAACTTACAGACCTTTATTCTCCATGGGAAGCCCCGTCAAATTGAATTCACGGAAATCATTCATGACCAAGGCTGAATAATCTAATTTAATATAACTCAAAGGAATCAAAATAGACGAATCTAGAGCAACGTACTGAATTTTAAAATTAAAACTGACACTAATTTATGGATTTATTTGTGTACTTTTTGTGCATTAAATGTCACGGTACTATTATTTCTTTATTATTATTTTGTAAACGAATGTGGGTTATTATTATCTACTATTAAGCTGAGTATTTTGAATGTGTTAAGGTACCTATGCAATAATAGAGGCGCTCATAGCCAGCTGCAATCACTGATCGGTAAACGAACGGAGAGTAAGCAAGGCTTGGCAAGGTCAGAGATGGGTGAACATTTAGTGGCATTTGATCTGAGCGTCTCCGTGCTTCGGGGGGCACTTAAAAAGTCGGTCCCGGTGGTTGTCATCTAGGCAACAATCGTTAAGCCTTGTCAGAGGCCTTGGGGTGGCTTGAACAACTCTGACAATAGGTTGGCCACTAACCATAGGATAAGAAGAAAAAGAATACAATACAATACTGCAACTGCAAAGATCATGCATATTGAAATAGGCTCCGTCGTTTTTAATTAGCCAAGTATCAACATAAAATGCACTTGTATTTATATACATTATAATGTCGTAACAAACGATATACTAATTATGTTGTGTAATTGTGTGTAACCGCGCAATATAGGAACATCTAGTCTTGAACAATGGATGACACAATGCGCATCAAATATTGGATAAAAAATCTATAGAGCCGACATAGAGGCTAAAATAATATTGAGAAGATTATGTTCCTATAAATAAATAATAAATATCGCCAAACTTACACACCAACTGTATGGTCTCCAACTAAGCAACAAGTATTGTAAACAAATAATAAAAAATAATTAAGTAAAGAAACACACAGTGTAAGATACTTATCAAATAACTTATTCTTCAGTAAATTTTCCCAAAATAAAAGAGTCATATTAAAAATAATATAATTAATACGAATAGCAACTCAACCGCTTTTATATAGCCACTATTCTAACTGTGGGAATGATTACCAAAATTACTAATGATGTTGGTCAACCGGATACCATTGCATACGTGATAACCGTAAATAATAATAAGCCAACCGAAAAGTACTATTGTGCAAGCAATAAACAGGCATGTATTTCCTTCGTTTGTTATGTTCAATGTTTTATGTGTGGGTCAAAGACCACTTAACCTGTGATGGCGAAAGACGGACTCTTGAAGGTTGTATGTGTGTTTATACTCCTAGAGGTGTATGTAAGGTGCGTCTATATAATATTTATTCCTTATCTACAGGCATGCGCAGGATCTGGACCATTATACTTTTCACGAGTCTCTCACCCAAACCCTAGTTGACACGAATTTAATCTAAAGAAAGAATAGTGGGAGTTTGAAGATTTTCACTTCTCTCCGTTGGTGCACCAACAGCTACATGCACAGCTAAATGGGTCCTCTGATTTGTCAATAATTTAAATTTCTCCAAAAATACCTGTCTTTTTTATTGGGAATTCGGTAAATGGAGAACCAAGAAATAAACTTGTTCCACCGTTATACGCAGTTATCGAGGCTCAAGCAGGAAATACTCCGACTGTACTAAGCTCCAATAACCGGTGCTTCGTATGCCAAGATTGTCTAGGTAATGTGATCGTTACAAATCACATAGAGATATTTTATTTTTCTTTACTTTTGTCGTTTTTATGTCTATATGGATAATTCTGTCTTTTCTTTAAATAACTGCTTATGACATGAAAGTAGATATTCGAATATTGCTTTTATAAGCAGTTATTCAATTAAAGACAGACGGAGAATAATTATATAGTTTTTTTAAATTTCTAAAACGAATTAATTTTCATATTATTATGATATCAGAGATGAAACAAAATAATTATGGACAATCATAATGATCATTAATACGTATGATTCTCTCTTTGAACACGCCATTATTCACCTCAGACACCAACAACTACTAAATCAAGGTGACACAACTTTTTTTTCCTTATTCTATTTGATTCAAGTTTTTATTTTTTAGAAAAAATAACCTAACTATCTACTAATAAAAATCACCCAACAATCCCCCTCCGATGTCGGGCGGCAGGGTGCCCAGAACGCTGGCAGCATTGCCGCGTTGGATTGCAATGCTGATATGTTGGCCTAAATAGTTGCCAGCGCTCTGGTCGCCCAAAGTCTCCACTAGACGTTTGGAGATCTCGCGGCAATGCTGCCAGCGTTCTGGGCACCCTGCCGCCCGACATCGGAGGGGGATTGTTGGGTGATTTTTATTAGTAGATAATTTGGTAATTTTCTCTTTGTAATTTTTTCTTTTTATTATTTTGTTGATGTTTAGCTGATGGCGCATACGATGAAGATATGGGAGAAGGTGTTAGAGAAGCGACTGCGGATGGAAACTGAGGTTACCCTAAACCAGTTTGGTTTTATGCCAGGTAGAGGAACAACGGATGCCATATTTGCCATTCGACAGTTGATGGAGAAGTACAGACGTGCCCATAAAAACTTGCACATGGTATTTGTTGACCTCGAAAAGGCATACGATAGGGTACCCAGGAAGGTTCTGTGGTGGGCGATGAAAGAGAGGGGTGTGCCTGTGAAGTATGTTGAGTTGGTTCGTGCCATGTATAAAAACCCGGTCACTCGAGTGAGATCTGCTGCTGGGGTAACGGACGGATTTGGAGTAGCAGTCGGCTTACACCAGGGATCGGCCTTGAGTCCATACCTCTTCCTGTTAGTTATGGATGCTTTGACATCGGCCCTACAGGAAGAGGCGCCCAGGTGTATGCTCTTTGCCGATGATATTGTACTGATCGAGGAGGATGGTGCACTGTTACAGAGCAAACTAAGGGATTGGCAGCACGCACTAGAGACTGTTGGCTTGAAAATCAGCAGAACCAAAACTGAATATTTGTTCTGTGATTTCGGCGGTGTCTCTAGTGCAGTGCCAATTACAATAGATAACAACCTTATACCAGTTTGCTCTGACTTCAAATACCTAGGTTCGTTGCTCCAGCATGACGGAGAAGTTGATCGGGATGTGAAACGGCGAATCAATGCTGGCTGGCAGAAGTGGAGACAAGTTACTGGCACTACATGCGACCCGAGAATGCCGCTAAGAATAAAAGGGAAAATCTACAAATCGATCATAAGACCTGTGATCATGTACGGCTCGGAATGCTGGGCGGCTAAAGTGCGTGAAGAGAAGCGTCTCCACTCTGCCGAGATGCGAATGTTGAGATGGATGTGTGGAGTGACGCGAATGGATAAGGTGAAGAATGTGTATATAAGAGGCAGTCTCAAAGTAGCGCCTATAACAGATAAGGTAAAAGGTAGGAGGTTGGAATGGTTTGGGCATGTGATGAGAAGAGATGAAAAGCATGTGACTAAACGGATGTTGAATATGAATGTGGAAGGATACAAAGCGAGAGGAAGACCCAAGAAAAGATGGATGGATTGTATAAAGAGTGATATGAATGAGATTGGAGTGGATGTAAGTATGACAGCAAAGCGCGATGAATGGAAGAATAAGACATACTGCGCCGACCCCAGATAATGGGATAAGGTAAGGCAGATGATGATTTTGTTGATAAACTTAACCTTGTAAACTAATTAAAATAATGTTTTTAATGCAAACCATTAAATTTTTTAGATGAAACGCTTTTGTTTTATCGGTGTAGGGTGATACATAAGTATCACATTGTACCCGCGTTATTATGATTCAGATCGTAAGACATAGAACGTGTTACAACACGTGTCAACCATGTGAATCATTAACCCAAGGTGTCTTGGGTATTTCCTACAATTATGGTAATGAGGGCAGTGTATGTTTGGATTTTTTATCACATAGGTTACTTAATGTGAAGATAATATGTATTTTGTTTCATTTTTATGCTGTTCATATTCATTACTTAGGTAAAACAAGTAGGTACCTAGGTCACGGTTCAAAACTTTTAAGAGTTTTTATTACAGCAAACCGTTTTATTTTGGCCCATTTTAAGTATTACGTTGGTATTTTATGTAATGATTTTTAAAGCTTATGATATCGTTGGCAAACCGCAGTCTGAGGGCTGATTGTACTCATTATTTTTGTGATAAGACCAATAAATTACAAACGGGATCGTTTAAAACACAATTTATTGCCGTAACCTCCGTAAAATTTTCAATTAAGCTCTCTCTAGAGGCGAATTTTGTAAAATGTAGAAAATATACCCGATTCTATTACCTTATTTGCATATTGCACTATGAGGCAAACATCGTTCTCCTGTTTATTATTGTTAGTTAAGTCTCTAGCCGACGGCCGGGTTTTACAAAAAAAATACGCAAGGATTCGTTTTCGAATGCAAGAGGGAATAAAGTTTAAAATAAACATCAACAGACTATTAGGTACGTCAATTGTGTGGTCTCTTACTAAGGGCCGGGCTCCATTAGCGCGTTGCGTTGCGTCGTCGCAAGATTTTGTACTGGCGCATCACATTCCCCCGCTTCGTCTCTCGCCTGTCGACCCTTTAATTCGTTGCGACGACGCAGCGCAGCGCACTAGTGGAGCCGCGCTCTAAGCAATACTTGTATTATGGTTTCCATACAGGCAGCGGTCTGAGGGCGATCCCATTGACATTAAGACCAGGTCAAACTACGAAAAGGCCGTTTCCGAAATTTGTCTCTGACGGGAATTGAACTGCGCTTAGCGGTCGTCAGCGGATCGTTCTAACTCTGCGAAAAATGATAATACGCGCGTATTTTACGCGGCAGTTGGTTAGGAGCCTTTAGGCTGGATTTTAGGCCAGGCCAATTAGTTGTAAGGGCCATAACACACCGGGACGCCAGGCGCGTCGCCAGTCACCGTAGCTAACTATTCGTATTGAAATGTCATTGTTTGGCGACGTCGCCAGCCACGTATCCAAACAATTTGTATTGATATATGTCAAAATATGATAGGTAAGGGCCTCCGCAGACTTGCTGCTTTTAGCATCGGCGACCGGCGATTTTGTGACGTATCGATGCTGCGTCGCATTTCTTCGAGCGCGAACGAGCGAGACGCAGCATCAAAATCACCGATCGCCGATACTAAAAGTAGCAAGTCTGCGGTACCCTAATATACCTGGTGACTGACTGGCGACGATCACCAGTCCGTCGCCAGATGTGAAACCTCCCTTAAACCATCCGAGAACCTTTCTGTTCCAATGGCCATCTGTTCTTCGAGCTATATCATAATATTTTAAACATACATAACTCTTGTTCACAGGCTCCGCAGTTCATCACTCTCGAAGATGGGAAATTGGGAGTGAACTTCGGCGGATATAGTGCTGGAGTCGGCTTAGGAGGACTATTAGGTAAATACACTTAACTGTAATAACACTTAATATAGGAAGTATATTTTGTCAAGCCAGCGGCTGTCATGGCATATCAATATAAATTATCATAATTAGTAGTTCTCCTTAACGAAATTTGGTTACGGCGGCAAATCTCAACGAAGACAAGCCAACTACGCAGGAGATATTAAACACTTGCGCAAGCACAGTTACAATCTCACTTCCCTATCTCTGTTTCGTTTGTTCGTGATTTTGGAATTTTTTACTACGGAAATGTGTCACAATTCGAAGCACGAATGAAACGGATTATTGCTTTCGTACCGAAATTTTAGTAGCCCCCGTAAAGATTTTGTACGTTTAAAGGGAATGATATTAGCTAACGATTCAATGGTCTTGTAAAGGAGCATAATAGAGATGACAAATATATATCTTTCTCTCCTTTCTCCCGCTATTTTAGAAATCAGGCAGGCTCTGTACCTTGGTCTGCCCGAGATACAAACCCACATAGAGTTAGTGATGATAGCCTGTTTAATAGACAATGCTGTTTTATTAGGTGGTGGAGCTGGTGCCGGGGGTCTGTTCGCTGAAGCAGGCACTCCTTATGGACAAGCAGCGAGGGCAGGCTTGGGAGGCGGTGTCGGCGGTAACAGTAGAACTGCAGGTAAAATATAATAATAATAATAATATCCTGGGTCATTTTTTACACACGGCTACCTGTTCCCAAACTAAGCAGAGCTTGTACTATGGAAACCAGATAACTGATATTACTACATATACTACTTTTTTGTTTGTAAATACATACTTAATATACATATACACCCAGACTCGGGACATGCACACAAATGCATGTCCCGGGTAGGAATCGAACCTACGACCTGCAGCGTGAAAGGCGCCATCACGCCGACCACGCCAACGGGCCCGTCATGACATTATTATTTACCGTTGAATTTACCGTATTACAAACCAGTCAGCCTTCAGGGACAATGATTAAGATAAAGTCGCTGGCCAATAATAAAATTAACGGTTATTATTAAATAAATTTGCTAATGACCTATTCAAACAAGCAACATAAGCACGCCCCGTGTTAATAAATGAGCTTTGTTGTTTTAATTCCTGTCATTATTTGAAAGAGCTCCACTGATTGTGTACAAGTGTAAACAATTTACAAGTTATTATATCCCTTTTATCACGTGAACATGAGAAAAAAATGAAAATCGACTTGTCGAATTAAAAAAATAAGACTAGATCTAGGTGACCTAGACATCGAAAGAGTCAGCTCATTGCATCCCTTGGGACAGTCTAGACAAGAATTAAGCATCTTATCTTAATCTTAGAGAATCCATTACGCGCTCTTAATACAATGACTGTAACAAAGTACCTGTAAATAGAGCGTCAATCTCTACATAGACCTTTAAAGGTTATCGTAATTACAACTAAAGTCTTAAATAAAAAATGAGGTAATTAACAACGTTATCTTATAATCTAAGATACAGGTAATAATCTTAGCGCTGCTGTTTGCACAGCATTATTAAGAGTATTTGAGGAGTAGGAATAAAAGATAAATATACTTATTAGATGAGAATAATATAACAACAACATATTTAATTGTTTGTTTTTTGATGGTTATCTTTATCACCTACGACTGACCTAGAAAATGTCAGATTCGACTATTTTTATTGTAATTTATTTACATAGATACCTCTAGTTCGGCATGCATATCTACCATCGCGTTAGAATTCTTCTCACAGACAAAGAAAAGCTTTGTGCCGTCCTTACGCGTTTCTTTTGTTCCATCTGTGAGAATTCTTTATGCATGCACGCCTATTCCAAATATTTCGAGATTACTTTCCAGAGATACGATTTTATTTCAAGAATTGAATATAAAATGATTTGTCCTCGTATAAAAAAGACGTGTTATTTCGTTTTAAAAAGGTTTTTCTTGATTTTAGGGTTCCGTACCTCAAAAGGAAAAACGGAACCCTTATAGGATCACTTTGTTGTCCGTCTGTCTATCTGTCTGTCCGTCTGTCAAGACGTGCACAGGCCAAACCGCTGGTGTTACAAACATAAAATTTTAACAGTAGGTAGCTTTTATAGCGTAGAAGAAGATCATAGGAATGATTTTGGAAAACTCTACCCCTAAGGGGGTCAAATAAGGGGTGGAAGTTTGATTGAAAGTCCCTCATTTCTGAAGTTAGAAACATGAAAATTTGTATTTAATCTACTAATTACAAATAATTAAAAGTAATTTCAGCGTTTTCGAAAATTTAACCCCTAAGGTGGTAAAATAAGGGGTAGAAGTTTGTATGGGGAGGGCAATTTTTCTGAAGCTAGAGACATGAAAATTTGTATTTAGGCTAATCTTTACACATTAAAAATTGTAATTTTAGCGTTTTTGAAAATTTTACCCCTAAGAGGGTAAAATATAGGTTGGAAGTTTGTATGGGGGTCTCAATTGTACTGAAGCTTGAAACATGAAAATTTGTATTTAGGCTACTCATTACAAATAAAAAAAACCGGACTAGTGCAATTAGGACTCGCGCCCTGAGGGTTCCGTACAAAATTTATGCCTGTTTTCGGAACAATACATAATAATTACAACGCCTAAGGTTGTATTGTTCCGAAAACAGGCATAAATTTTGTACGGAACCCTCAGGGCGCGAGTCCTACTTGCACTTGTCCTGTTTTTGTAATTGTGAAGGTATATTAATTGTTGTTATAACCAGACTTGGGAAAAAAGTCGATAATGAAATTATATCGATAGCTTCGTCATTTGGTAGTTCTAAATATTGATGGAAATAATAGTCGTATTAAAAGAGATAGGTAGAGAATTAGATAGCGCTATATTAACTCAAGACTTTAACAGAAGGCCAAAAGTTATTTATAATTTATAAATATTTTACACAGGAGGATTATTTGCTGGTGCTACAGCTGGAGGCGACGTGCAAGCAGCAGCCGGGCTTGGAGGCGCTGTCGGCGCTGAAAATTCTGCCGGCGGTGGTTATGCATCCGCTTCAGCAGCTGGAAACCAAGCATCATCTGGACTGGTACGTGATAATGCAAGAGCGAGGAGAAAGGAAGAAAAACGTCTTCTGAAAGAGATAAGGAAAGCTCTTGAAGCCCAAGACCGCAATCGATCGGCGAAGGACGTATATTATAAATATTAAAATCATATTCTATGCTCATTGAGTCGTACAAAATAATGAGTACTGGAGACATAAATATTAAACGGTATCTTTGGTAAAGGCTTTGAAAATATTAATGTAATCAATATTAGTCTAATTAAAGCAAAGAAAATCACATATTATTTGATATTTCATTCATCCCTTCTATTCAGTAAACTTCAACATCAAGTCTGATGGTACTAACCGTGATTTGTCATAGGAGTGAGGTAAAAAGGCAAGTCTTCTTCGTGCATGCACTCATAATGCACATCCAGTCACAATTTCACGTTTCGTTTTCGGGACCCCACTTTTCATTACGTTCTGCTTCCAAAGATCTTGCATGGTACATTGAACAAGCGCTCTTGCATTGAAGTACTGAGAAGCATTTTCACAGCATAGCCATTATTATCATAAGCATGACCCATGTTACAAAAATAATGATAATAATTATTGCACTAATAGAAATACTATAATTGCAGGGAGGAGAGACATCTTTTGCTGGATCATCAGGATTCTCATTCGCCGCCAAAAAATCTTATGGAGCACCAACAGTAGTGAAAGAGACAGAATACGTTGTAACTCCTGTGGAAACAGTCAAAGAGAAGAAAATTTACAAAGAAGTTAATTTAGAAGCTACAAATGAAATAACTCCTGTTGCAAGTGCTGGAGTTAATGCAAACGCTCATGTGGACGTAAACGTTGATGAAAACGCTAATCAACCAACAGTTATCGTTAAAGAAGTGAGTAAGAGGAGACCAATACAAAACCACAGGCCAATTGTCCTACCTGATGTATTTAAAAATGTAATGATTTCTTTATTGAATGTTCCGCAAGTTGAGAATAGACAGTCGATAGGGCCAGCGCAGAGAAAGTTTAATGCCTTGAAACAGGTTTGTCACAATATCTTAAGAAACGTACGAGCACCAGAGGCTTGATGACAGCCTGATTGTTTGCACTCTCATTTATCTTAATCTGATATTCCTTAAAATATTTCGATCACTTTATTTTTCAGGTTCTGAAGAAAAAAAATAGGGGACCGCACTTGTGCTAATTTCTTGTGTTTCAGTAATTTTATGAATCAAATCTAATCCCTTCTTTTATATAAATAACATTATTGAACTGAAATTTATGACGTGTAAGAAAGGGAGCGAAATGATGTACTTACATATCGCAAATCTTACACTTTCTTCTATCACAAAAATTATTAGGCGTATCTTAATTAAAACTTTAAAAACCTTCACAGGTATACGTTCAACCTCCACCAACGAAAGTTATCGAGAAGCACATAATCCACACTCACAAACCACATCGTCACCATTTCCGTAAAACCGCCTACGTTGGCGGATTTATTGGTGGCGGTGCTGGTTTGGCCCCTCCTGTGCTTGTCCAACCAGCTATTGAGAGGAGAGTTGATGTTGGCGCTGAAGCTGGAGTAGATGCAGGCGCGGCAGCAAATGTTGGTGGATACAACGGAGGAGCCAGTGGCGTGACATACACAAAAAAAGTCTCAGTTGCGTCCAATCCGGGTTTCTTTGAGGATATTTTTAATGTAAGTCAAAGTGAGATATGATACCGTAGGAATAGAATTTGTTGTACCAGAAAACAGTTTGACCGAGTGTACTGATTCTGGGAAAACTAGATTGTCTGTCGTGCTTTTAATTGTTGAAGGTGGTAGAGTCAAGCTGTAGCCCATTGACTGCAGCTCATATACGGGCTGGGTCGACCGGGGTAGGACCACCCTCTCACAAAAGATCGGCGTAAAGCAGCTATTACAGCTGTGTTTCGTACGACGAGTGAAAGAGCCGACAGCCCAACCCCCCACCCCCTCCCTCCATCCCACTCCCCTTCAGGTCAGCAATGTGCGAGCAATGCCTTTGGTATTGTGAGCATCTATGGGCTATGGTAACTGTTTAACATCAGTTGGGCCGTACGCTTTTTTGCCACTGCAGTCCTATAAAAAACTGTTTAATGAGGATATTAATGATAGATTCTACTAGTTGAAATTGTTATTTAAAATCTCTTTATGTTCATTGCAGATTCCCATATCAACCCTGAGAGCCGTGGGCAGTTTGTTATCGAATGTTGCTGGAAATACTAAAGTATCAGTAGAGAAGTCTGCGGCAGTCCAAGCTAGCGCGGGTGCAGGTTCGGGTGCTTATTATTAAGAGTTAATATGTAGTTTTTATTTACAAATAATAATAAACAGTAAACTATTCTGCGAATGTGTGTTTATAAACATTTTGATCAGAGAAACTACACAAATTGTAACTGAAACAATTTTCAACAATATGTTCAACTTTCCCCACGAAATACTTTTTTTCGATTGACCTTAATTCAAACATACAATTTTAAGCATTTTAGTTTTATTAACTTTTAATTCTACCCAAATTTAAAACAATTCTCTAAAACGCCTAAAGCACTTACAATTCTGGCTTTATTAAAAGTTAGTAGCCTGCTATTTGAGTATAATTTTAATGAAAAAATATTTTATTTCCATTTTACAACTGTGATAAGCCTTGTAAGCGACCTACAGGGAACGGCTGAGTATAATCTTGGCCCTTCTTACCCCTCGTAATCTTGATGATATTTTTATCTGCTAGCTTTTATTACGTTTTTATTTTTTACGAGCACCCCCTTTCGAGGATAATGTCTTCGGTGTGACTTGTTAAAAGAATAAATAAATTTGCAGGAAATAACAGCTGCATCTACCCGTAACAATGCCAAGATTCTTTTATTTTAATTTTAGCGAAATAAAAATGTATCTTTACAACATCATTATTTCTATCTTTGGCACTAGATTCACAATGTTTTGTGACGCTTTCTTTTTGAATTCAAGACAAAGAAGCGATAAAATCAAATACCATTTTAATATTTTTCTCGTGTATTCAGAATTTGAAGTCACAATAGTCGCCCTTCCGACATAACATCAATTATTGTAGCTTAAAGCATGGAAGAGAGTTTAAATTAAACCTCCCGTCTTCCATATAAAATCAATAGTTTAAATTCTCCACTATCGAAAAACCACCATTGATGTTACGGCACTTACATAGTGTAACCCAAACGAAATAGGTGGCGATAAAAAAACAGCAACAAAAAAACATACAGAATAGAGAACCTCCTCCTTTTTAAGGTCTGTTAAAAAGAAATAATAAGGCATTTATTACGTCCAGTATTTCATATCGACTTTACATTTTATTGTAGGGTCTCATCGTTCCCATAGTGGTACACACACATACTTTCATGTAATTAACTTGATAGTATATTCACTATTCCTACATATATATGTTCAAGTATATTTGCATGTGTGACTAAATATACTTAATTTTCCAAATTGTTTCTCATCCTATCTTATGTTCCTACAGAATCAGATCTGATATCACCGAAGCATGCATCCCCATCATCAGTATCCGCCTCAGAATCACATATATCGGTACAGACACCGAGTGTTTCTAGTGTGATAGACGATATATTCTCAGTAAGTTCATCATCATCTTCCCCATAACATCTTATAGTGGTTTTTGCTTTGCATGTTTTTTCAGCTTCATTTGCATACTTAGTAATGTTTTTTTTAGTGAGTTATAAATTACTACGGTGTTCACATTTGCTGATGACATCCTAGGATTTTTGCCTTCAACCGTTTTTCTTTTATGTAGAAATTCTATTTATGTATCTATGAAATTCTAAATTGAATGAACTGGTACTTTTTGAAATTCTTTTGCGCACTCTTCAAGACTTTTTATTTTATATTATTAGGCTTAGTGCCTCCTGCATTAAATATAGTTTATTCTATACTTATACAAAACAATTGTACAGAAAATTTATATATTGTTTCTGCTAGTATAATTAAACACCTAAATATGTTGTCGCTTATCGTTATTCATTATAAGCAGAAAATGATGATGTCAGTCTCCTCTTATTTTTCTTTTTCGACAAATCAAATACTATACAATATTTTTTTTCACAAATCCTTCAGTATTGGTATTGGGAAACAGGTGGAGGATCGTAGTGTAGTTTGATTTTGTTGACAGTTCTACTTGTAACTTGTAAATAGAGAACGTAAGTATGTAAGTTACCTTGGGGTTTTACAATGGTAAGTATAGTTCTGCTAATTATTTGTTTTTGTTTTGTTAGATTACTTATTAACATTTAATATGAAAAAATATTTGTATTTTTTTATAGATCCCCATCAACACACTGACTGCTGTTAATAAATTCTTGGGGAATAACGTAGTAGGCAGAAAAAGAGTTCAGGTGAGTTAACAATATCATAAGTGACATTTCCTACCATTATTGCGAAAAATATACAAAAAAAAAAACTTTTTGATTCCAACTCAATTTTGAAAGTGAATTTTTTGAGGTCTCAATTTTTGATAACTAATAATTGTTTAAGGGTCTCTTGCTTTTATTTTTCTTTGAAGATGTTTATTCACCACATACCAATACAAATTATATTTTATCGCGCAGCGCCGTGCCTCGTAAGTGTGTTTCAGGCTTTAATCACAATAAAATTTGTAGGAACAGCAATAATTTTAGTTGGTGTGTCTACAGGCATCACAAGATGGTACAGGCGAGCCAACAAAAGTAAGACTGGGACCGCACGCTAGGAGGAGGGCTAACAAACAAGTTGTAATTGTACAAGAGTCTAACGATACCAAAACGGAATAAGGCTCGCATTAGTTTATTAATTAAGATTTCTACCTGATATGCTATATCTGTGTTAATTATTATAGCTTGTGATTGTGATAGAACAATTTTGTATTAAATTGTATGCTGTTTTTGTGTGTACTTGCACATTTTATTTTATTTTTAGAATATACTCATTAAATAGAGATGCTACGTAGTTGTTTAATTTCTGTACTTTAATGAAAATAACTGAAGAAATAAAATATAGACATACTGCTAAATTAAAAAATGCGATAAATTAAATTGAAAGCCAAAGATGTAAACAATTAATTAGTTCATAAACAAATTAATACAAATGGAAAATTTTGTACTACCAGTTTTTAACAATACCTAGTACAGTCAACATCAAAAGTAGCTTGGATCAAATACGTTCACAAAGTATTTCGTATTGCGATCGTATACTTTTGAAACCTTCTGGTGTCATATTATTATGACGTGTTTTATTATGAGATTCCATTAGACATTGGATATAACAAGCTAATTTTGATGTTGATTGTACCATTCACCAGATACCAACAGAATTATGAATAGAGTACTTTCATGATGGTTACTCCTACTGCCAAGTTTATAGTTTTTTTTAGCCAGTTTACAATGGTTTTACAAAGCATTTCTAGGAATAAAAGTGATTTGTAATGCTATCGTAAGTCCACCGTAACTTTCTATTGGGGTCAAACTGTATTTTATTTTACACATAAAAATAAAAATGCATTTTATCATATTGAAATTTTACTAAATATCTGTGCTCATAACACATAATATATTTAAAAATATTATACAACTTCCATCAGCATTTAAGATAAATGTAGTTTCATATTGGTGCTGATTATGTTGGTACGCAACTAAAATTAACTAAACAAACTATATTGCCACCTATCACATGATTGTAACGTACCTATGACAACACAGAAATACTTTTAGAGTTGTATAATTTAGTTTAGTCATAATTTGTAGCCAACACAATTAACAATTTACCCTGTTAATTTACTTTTAGAACATATCGCGACAGCAAACAGAATGCTGTGCCTCTAGAGCTGAAATAACTGAAATAAACAATGCTCTCGCCTATCTCCTTTATAGGGTAGTAATATGCGCCGGGATCCAACTTGGTGAGGTCCAATTTGTTAAAAGTGTAGTTACCTTTACTCACTTCACACGTCTTCTCATTGTACCGAATGTTGGCAGTGGCCAGGATTATTTTCGGAATCATACTTTTGCAACTTAACTTCTTAAAGGTACTGGTGTATTTTACTGTACCCGATTTCTCAACACCAGATTTGATTCTCCAGTAATATCCCTTCAAGTTTTGCTTCACTGTTATATTCCCTTCGAAATAGAAACCACCACTTTTGTTGTACGCCTTAACATAGAGGCCTATTGTTTGGTCCTTTTCAAATGGTGGGTCCGGATCTTGACAGGTTTCTACACTCCTTAATGTTATTTTATACATTTCAGATACAGCTGGCCATTGATATTGTAGAAAAAATAATAATAAAATAACAAATTTCTGGTTTATTAACATCGCTTTACAATATTCAGCTAGATTGCAAATGGCAAACTAAACATTTGTATTGCAAAATGGGGCTGATTTGAAGCAGTTATAAAGTGTTTTAAAAGTCGTTATAGTGTTGTGTTTTCCGTAATCATAGTACTAATGTATCTAGTTATTAGTTCTATATTTGGTTTATAAATCCTAATGTGGTTATAATGATTTCAAAAAATATTTGGCGTTGATATAATGTTATGATAGTTACGTTACTTGAAACATTTAAATCGTTTTTAGCTTTCTCTATAGATAGCTCATTCTTGCCGTATCTAAATTAATTTTTTTAGAGACAAAAGGGGAGAACAATTCAAGATAACACGGATTTTTCTCGCTACGTGATCACATTTTGAATGAGTTATAACGCACAAAGAATTTGGAATAACGACGTCAAAATACCGTGAAATCGCACACCCTTATTCCACCCTCGAATAATACAAGGATGCGCCTAGCGGAATAATAAAGACATGGAGATGAAAATAACACCGGCAATAGTGCACGATGTGAACTCGTAAACCGTGGAGTCGCATTGCTCACGGCTTTTCGACAAAATGAAAATCTGAAGTACAAAATTTTTCATATGACATATTTTTTGTGGACGGGTAAATGCAGGTGGATTTCATGGGAACAATTTGTGCAAAGATCGGAGTGATAAACACGTTTGATGGATGTGCGAATGGATAAGGTGAAGAATGAGTATAGAAGAGGCAGTATGAAAGTAGCGTTTACTTATAACAGATAAAGTAAAAAGTAGGAGGTTGGAATGGTTTGGGCATGTGATGAGATGAGAAGAGATAAAAAGCATGTGACTAAACGAGTGCTGAATATGAATGTGGAAGTATGTAAAGTAGGTTGGAGTGGATGTAAGTATGACAGCAAAGCGCGATGAATGGAGGAAAACTACATAAAACTACATACTGCGCCGACCCCAGATAATGGGATAAGGTAAAGCAGGAGACGATGAATTACTTTGTTCCATGAAATGTGATTTCGCATCCGTTTATCAAGTCTGTCAATCATCTTCAATCTCATTGGAAAACTAAATAAACATTTCCTAAAATAACAAGATTACTTCGCTAACAAGTAACACCGCATTGAGAGATTTTGCCAAACTTCGTAGATTTCGAAAATAGATAAGACCCGTCGAGCATCGAAGTGTTGACTTTAGGAACCGACCCTCGTTTCGTTCCACACATCTAATTAAGTTAAAACAACCCAAATCATTCGCTGAAAATACTTCAAGTCTGGAATCTTCTTCCCGGCTTTGCGGAAAACCCTGTTAAATAATCTACTTAAAATTACATTGGCATCAGTACGGTAGGCTCACATTATTTAATTTAGTTTAAACAATTAGTTATGGAAGGAACTACTTAATAACAAGAAGAAAATCAGTCGCAGTGGATAAAGTTATGCAAAATGACTTGACCTGAAACAACAATAATATTATAAAAAAAAAAAAAAACTAAATCAGACAAATATATGTATTATGTATACATTATATAGGTTAAAGGTACTGCCTCTATAATTCAAGGTGGTAGAGCCAAGCTGTAGCCAATTGACTGCAGCTCATAAACGGGCTGGCTCGACCGGGGTAGTACCACCCTCTCACAGAAGATCGACGTAAAGCAGCTATTACAGCTGCGTTTCGTACGATGAGTGAGAGAGCCGTAAGCCCACCTCCCCTCCCCCTCCCTCCATCCCACTCCCCTTCAGGTCGGCAATGTGCGAGCAATGCCTTTGGTATTGTAAGCATCTATAGGCAACGGTAACTGCTTAAGATCAGGCGGGCCGTTCGCTTTTTTGCCACCGCAGTCCAATAACAAAAAAAAAAAAAAATCGCGTTTGGTCGAAACTTTCAAAGTTACGATCAAGATATTAAAAAAAGAAACCATAAGTAATTCGAAGAACTTTTTTACAAGAACAAACCGAGGTCTTTTGAACACAGCATAGGGAATTAAGGTAATAATTCAATTCAGCCGCGAGACACGACAACACGCAGACTATCGGAGTTAATTACGAGAAAACGTCAGTGTCGCCGCAGCCGCTTTTGAACCAAAACAATTCAATTGTCTGTGTAATTTGACTTTAATTTAGCTATAAATCATCATCATCATCATCATCATCTCAGCCGAAAGACGTCCACTGCTGGACATAGGCCTCCCCCAAGGTTCGCCACAATGACCGGTCTTGCGCTGCCCGCATCCAGCGGATTCCCGCGACCTTCACCAGGTCGTCGGTCCACCTTGTGGGAGGCCTACCCACGCTACGCTTTCCGGTGCGCGGCCGCCACTCGAGAACTTTTCGGCCCCATCGGCCATCCGTTCTACGAGCAATGTGCCCTGCCCACTGCCACTTAAGTTTTGCAATCCTACGGGCTATGTCAGTCACCTTGGTCCTTCTGCGTATCTCCTCATTCCTGATTTGATCTCGCAGGGAAACTCCGAGCATAGCCCTCTCCATTGCCCTTTGGGTGACCTTGAGCCTTCTTATGAGGCCCATTGTAAGCGGCCATGTCTCAGTGCCATAGGTCATCACTGGCAACACACACTGGTCGAAGACTTTCGTCTTGAGACACTGCGGTATTTGGGACGAGAAGATATTGCGTAGCTTCCCGAACGCTGCCCAGCCGAGTCGGATTCGTCGATTGACCTCTTTCTCGAAGTTGGACCTACCTAACTGGATGGTTTGTCCCAGGTAGACATAATCGTCGACAACTTCGAGTGTAGAGTCTCCGATCTTCACGGGAGCAGGTACAACACGGCAATTCGACATGATCTTCGTTTTGCCCATGTTCATTTTAAGACCAACTCGTTCGGAGGCTCTACTGAGGCCATCAAGCATCGTATTAAGGTCTTCTATAGTCTCAGCCATGACCACTATGTCGTCGGCAAACCGAAGGTGAGTGATGTACTCGCCGTTTATGTTTATGCCCAGCCCATTCCAGTCCAGAACCTTGAAAACGTCTTCCAGTGCAGCGGTGAACAGTTTCGGAGAGATAACGTCTCCCTGTCTCACACCTCGCTGCAACCGAATAGGTTTCGAGTTCTGGTCCTGTAAACGGACTGACATAGTGGCGTTTTCGTACAAACACTTCAGCACTTCGATGTACCGGTAATCGACTTGGCATCGCTGGAGAGACCGCAATACAGCCCAGGTCTCGACCGAATCAAAGGCTTTCTCGTAATCCACAAACGCTAAGCAAAGGGGCAGGTTATACTCCTCGGTCTTCTGTATAACCTGTCGCAGCGTATGTATGTGGTCTACGGTACTAAAGCCTTTACGGAAACCGGCTTGTTCGGGAGGCTGGAAGTCGTCAAACTTGCGTGCGAGACGGTTCGTTATGACCCTCGAAAACAGCTTGTAGACATGGCTCAGAAGTGAGATGGGTCTATAATTCTTCAGCAGAGCGTTATCGCCCTTTTTGAAGAAAAGAACCACCACTCTATTCCATGCCTGCGGCGTTTTGCCCTCGAGTATGACGGAACCGAACAACTTCTGAAGGGCCTTAAGGACCGGTTTTCCACCCGCCTTCAGGAGCTCAGCCGTTATTCCATCATCACCCGGTGCCTTGTTGTTTTTAAGCTGTTTAAGAGCCATACTAATCTCGTACAAGCTGACGTCCGGGATGTCTTCGGTATAGTGTCGGGTTAACCTAGCTCTTGGGTCGTTCGCCAGGTTTGTAACGGGTGTCCGTATTGACGTGTATAACTGTCCATAGAACTTCTCGATCTCTCTCAAAAGCTCTGGTTTGGATGAAACGATACTGCCGCCATCGGTCTTCAGTCTAGCTATAAATAGAAGTTACAAATACAAGAGACAGGAGTTAAAGTTTTCAGGTTTTAATGTTACCGACAGACTTAGCTCAGCGTATTAGCAGGTTGAAGGGGGTCATATATGTCGCGGAAACAACAACTGTTGGAGTAGACATGTTCTCGTTCCTTCCACTCGACACCACCAAAACGACACCACCGGTGGTGTCGTATGGAATCTCTAGTCCATACGACACCACCGACTATTAGTGAGGTTACCTACATACAAAGTTGTTGATATGAAAACTCCAATTAAGTTCAAGCAGTTTCATTAATGAGGTATGTCATTTGATAAAGTTTATATTTATCTGTTAGTTTAGTTAGTTTAGTTTATATTTATTTCATAAACTCTGTTTTATTAATTATCGTTTAACTATAGATAACTTGAAATAATAACTTTGGGGTCGGATCAATGTATGTGATGTTGTCTGATATTTATTTATTTATTTTAATGAACTGGGAGCTGTTTGTGAAAAAACACGCGTTTCTGGACATCACTAGGGTGGTGTCGTATGGACTAGAGATTCCAAAGACACCACCGATGGTGTCGTTTTGGTGGTGTCGAGTGGAAGGAACGCATGTTCTTTTAAACCGGTAAACGTAGTGTATGGCCCTGTGACTTGATCTTGTGACGATATACGCAGGATAGCTGGCAGCGACTGGAGGAGAATAGCCGAAGAATGCGCTTTCTGCCGTACTTTGGGAGAGGCCTATGTTCAGCAGAGGACTGACAGGCTGAAGATGATGATGAACATGATGATGATGAATAGACGATGAACAATAAATCTTCAGTTAGACTTCTGAATTAGAGGAATAGAGATTAATAGGTCTTATCGTTACTTTAACATAAGCCCGGATCTGTTGCGTACTCCGAAGCTTGCAACTTTACGACTCTACGAGTTCAAGGTAGGCGTTAGACTTAGTTATAATTTGCACTTGTACGCGGAAGTAATGTTTACTTAATTAGAGGAATCTATTCTGAACCGTGAGACTCGGATCCATTTATGCATTTGTGTTAAGTGAGTAAAGTGCTGAAATAGTTCATGATTAAGTACTTGCGTCATAAGTAAATAATAATAATAATAATAATATCCTGGGACATTTTTTTACACACGGCTTTCTGATCCCAAACTAAGCAGAGCTTGTACTATGGAAACCAGATAACTGATATTACTACATATACTACTTTTTATTTGTAAATAAATACTTAATATACATATACACCCAGACTCGGGACATACAGGCATGTTCATGCACACAAATGCATGTCCCGGATAGGAATCGAACCTACGACCTGCAGCGTGAAAGGCGCCTCCGCGCCAACCACGCTAACGGGCCCGTCAAACAAATACGTCAAATAGCCTTAGGCCGCCTTACTCGTGCGGCCACGGTCTTCTAGGGGTATGTTGTCTGTCGCGTCGCGGTCGCCTTACCAGAGCCCTAAGTCACTTAGCCATTGCGACCCTCTGATTGGTCAGCCGACCGGCTGATCAGCCTCTAATTGGTTGGCCAGAATCAACCGACCAATAAAAAGGTCAATCACTATAGCAAAACGCCACAGTGGCAACACAATGGCTAAGCGACTTAGGACCCAGTGCAGCCCCAGCCTTATTGCAGTATTATGAGATCGTTCAAACAGCGCACACATTAGCATATCACGTGTCGCAGCGCGGCAGCTTTCAATAAAATGCTCATCACTTTTTAATTTTGATCGTGAGCACTTGTATGCGACGCCGCAACATTGCCGCGTACAGACATCACATACCTACATTTTTTTTAAATTAGCCTTTGCCCAGCAGCGGGACAGTTAATGGGCTATTTAAAAAAAAAATAGGACTGCGGTGGCAAAAAAGCGCACGGCCCGCCTGATGTTAAGTAGTTACCGTAGCCTATAGATGCTTACAGTACCAAAGGCATTGCTCGCACATTGCCGACCTGAAGGGGAGTGGGATGGAGGGACGGGGAGCGGGGGTGGGCTTTCGGCTCTCTCACTAATCGTACGAAACGCAGCTGTAATAGCTGCTTTACGCCGATCTTCTGTGAGAGGGTGGTACTACCCCGGTAATAAATTAAAATCACCAGACAAACATACCAATACCATTGAATGTTTACCAACCATACGATAAACTATAGAAGCGATACTAGTAGGTAAATATGGCTAGACTTACCGACCAACTGTATGATCCCAAACTAAGCATCGCTTGTAATATGGCTACCATACAATGGACTGGGGGCGATCCCAGTAACACCCAGACCAGGGAAAATTAAGTAAAGGTCGTTTCCGAAATTTGCCGCTGGCGGGTAACGAACTCGCAACCACACAATGCAGTGAGCCGAGCGGCCAACGCTCAAACCACTGCGCCAGCGGTCGTCAAAGACCCAGAGCAGACCGAGTTTCTCAAAGGTTAATGACCATGGTAAAAAATATAGTAATTCATACCTGATTTTGGAGATCTGACAACAACATTTGGCAACCATAAAATTGCCGCTTTCACAGAACACTTGGGGCCCTGATGGTCCGACAATGAAGGCCAACGAAAACGCCTTCAAGTCCCGGGAAAAGCCAAACTGTCTGAGAAACGTAACTGACCCTGATGTGACCGTTATCAATGAAAGTGTGACGGACTAACGACGTCACACACTACTCATCCAAAACGCTGGTCATAAGAACTCTTTAAGTAATCTGCGATCCTGGTCACGTCTCCCCGCGGCCTGAGCAGGACCGCTTGAATGTACAGACACCGCCCGTCACGGCGATCCGTCGACAAATTGCACCGCTCCGGCCCCGGATTATTCCGGATATGCCGGCGAACATATTGCCCGGATATTTCTCACCGGGACGCGGCGTGAGTGATGCTCTGCTGTGCTTTGGTTTTTCGCTCAATCATTTTGTCGTTATTTTTATTTTGGCAGGTGTTTTATTGCGGAAGGACCTAAAATCCGGTTATAAACAAAATGCAAATTAAAAGCGTCTTACGTTTCTATTTGCGTCCAACAAGGATAACATAAGCTTACATTATTTTTTCTTAAGCTAGTAAGGGTCGTGTTCACCAATATACTAACAGATCGATAGAACAGTAACCGACAGTTTTTTGTGCTAGTAACAGTCGTTTATTGCTCTAAGGGCTAAGTTCACTAAGAGACCGACGGACGATTATAGCAATAAACGGACTACCCCAAGTGCATCAAATATTCGGTCACTGCTCCAACGTACCGTTAGCGTGTTGGTAAACACGGCCATAAGATAACTCTGAGTAATGCTTTCCCCACTTACCTACCTATAATTTTGAGATCAAACTTTTAATCTATATGTATTTGTCTCAAATTTTAATTAAAGCGAATTGATGAAAGATATTAATCAAACATTTGCTTCATATAAGTACCTAATACAAACATAGAACCTAAAATGGGATAAGTGATTTGCGTATAAGTGCCTATAATTAAATTTACGTATCATGGTTCGATCGTTCTAAAATGTGTCACATCAATAGAGCGTACTTTTTTAATTGATGAATACCGTGGACCGCTCTGGGGCAAAATTCTTAATTAAAGTCTTCTACAAGAGCGAGCTGAATGGAACATTCGTTGAATACTATTAGAAATGTTATCGACATCAGTTATTAACGTACCTACTTTTATATTCTAAATTTGTTTCATTTGTATGGTTCTATAGGCCAATATATTCCGATTTTGATAATCATAATTAATTAATGAAAGTATATTAAATGAAATTATAACGCTCCATATGTTTTGATGTCATATTTTAGAAGATACGGTACCTTCTAGCATTGCGAACACTAAACTTGTGCTCAGCACACCACTATATCAAGATTTTCTTTCTTTCTTATATGCAGCAAAATTCACCTGTTATCGCACTCGCAATTCGACGTTTAAATTATTCAATACATAAGAAGGTATTATTTACCACAACTTGAGCCGCATCGGTAATACTGACAGGTTTTCAACATTATTTTCCGCGAATGACTGAGTCTTACTGTGACCATGGACTCAGTTTAATAGAACACACTGTTTTGGACAGTCACGTGTCTCCCGTTTCTTGGTAAAGTCTTGGTAAGGTCTTGGTGATGCTAGTAGAATAAATATTTTTATCTTATGTTAATAGTTCGTAAAGGCTTAGGCCAGATACCGGTTTGTTTACAGAAATAACACGAAATCCTCGAAACAAAAGGCCTTACATAGTTTACTCTGTTAAAGGTCTTACAAATAAGATTAATGTTATTTTTTTCATAAATAAAACATGGCACTAAGCTATTCCAAAAAGACTTAACTTGACAAGATAATGCGAGTATCAACGGACTAATGGATTACGCAGGACTTTCGCTTCGTTGCTCTACGCAAAATGTGACAAACACACATCTCAAAAAGGTTGAGATCACTTTTATAATTTGCGAGTAACTGTTTAATGTAAGGTCACACAAAATAAACTTTATATGATGTGTGTATGTTTAGAATAAGCTCCCATTATAATTTGAAATAACACGGAATGCCCAAGTAGGTAACATTGAATAAATAATATCGCCAGACTAACACGCCAACTGTAATAGTCCCAAACTAAGCAATGCTTGCACTATAGCGACCATAAAATAGACCCAGACATAAAGTATAAATTGTGAAGAGGTCGTTTCCAAAATTTGCCTCTGGCGGGAATCGAACCCGCAACCACCCGATGTAGTGTTGGACAATCCAGTGTCACCCTCTTTCGTGGTAATGTCTCTGCGTAGTTTTATATTTTTTTATGAAATCCACAAAAATAAAACTTTTTTTTACATACAAGTTGGTTTTATATGTTGGCTATCAGAACTTTTCAGACTTCAAGTTTGATGAGGGTCGAGCTGACAAAAAGTTAGGGCAGAAGTAGTCTTAAGTTTTATCATTTTTCATCGCCTAATATGACCAAGATATTAAATTTAAGAAATTAACGAAATAAACGCGTCACTGCCGCGTATTATATTGATTATATTGACGATCACTTAAGCCCCTGCCGCTGCAATCCAGCGTTCCAACAGGGGTGACCTTGCTTGTTGCCATCCATGTAGACAGCAGATGTAATCCAAATTAAACATAAATCCGCGGATGGAAACAAAGTTCCCACCAAAGTCACCCCTGTTTGAATGCGGGATTGCAACTGTGCGGCAGGGGCTTTAGCGCGTTGTTCGAGCGTAGGCCACTGCATCAGGTTGATGGTTCAATTCCCGACGGAAGCGAATTTCGGTAACGGCCTTTTCATAATTTTCTCTGGTCTGGGTATCACTGGCATCTTCCCCAGTCAATTTCACAGTACCGGTAGTACAAGCGCTACTTAGTTTGGGACCGGGGCTTACCACCACCTCGTTTTTTTTTTTTTTTTTTTTTTTTTAGTCCGGGCGCTTTTTGGCCCGGCCCGCGATCACCCTCTGACATGGGGGTCAGAGCCTTTTTATTGTCTTAATATTATTACCTATACCACCACCTCTTATAGCAGTTTTGTTTTAACGTTTCAGCGGCCATTTGTGCAATTACGTTTCTTATTGTCATGACAATAAGGTACGTCATTGCACAAAAAGTCGCTGAATCGTTAAAACGTTCCTGTAATTGAATCGCAATAAGAGTTCGTGGTAAGCCCCCAGTTGGTGTGTTTGTCTAGTTTTGTATCCATTATCGAAATAAGATTCTATTAATTTTCACACTCAGTGATAACAAGATTATTCGTCCATTTCAATGTTGACTCAAGATTGGCCCTCGTTAGGTTCCTGTAATTTAATTAAACTAGTCTGAATCACTGAGCAAACACAACTAAGTTCAAAATCTGTTTACTTATCTATTTGTGGAAATGAGAAGTTTGTTAATAAATCGCCACGTTTTCAACTACCTACATCAAAACTGAAATTCGAAATGGTTTTGCAATCATTAGGTACGGTTGAAAAAAAATTACGATTCATTGATGTAGATCTTTCATCGTTGTTTTGGCAAGTATTTTTTTTGTAGATACCGTGTTGTAGTTAAATATTGTGTGTTTACTTTGCCCGGTTATAATTTTGATTTTATTTGCCTCAGTAACCATTTGTTAAGCTTTCGGTTATAGAAGGCACATAATCAAGAGTAGTGAATCTCGTGGTGATCTTCGGCAACAGTTGACAGTTGAAATGATAAGTTGCACAACATTGGATAATGTTTCCGACGCCGAACTAGGAATGACTCCGCAACTTTTTTTGAAAACATGTCGGTATTGCCAATATGGCTGATCTTCTGGTGAGTAACACGTTACCAAGACAGCCCTCTGTCTTGGTAACGTGTTACTCAGTCACGTTACTGTCCAAAATAGTATGTCCTAATCAACTGAGTCTATGGACACAGTACGCCTTAGTAGTTTGCGAAAAATAATGTTGCAAACGTCTTGGTATTGCCAATACGGCCGATTTTTTGTTGAATAATACCTATCAAATTTTATACGTGTTTCGGAAACTTGTGTCCTAGAGTTCGTTCGAGTCGAGTCTAAAACGTCCAAAACTAAACAACGTTTTGTCGATTATGGCGTCAGTTTATCAGGCGCGTTGGTTTTCTAAAATTCAGTTTTAATATCTAGTAACCTAACTACGATCATAAATTGCTTAATTGTTCAAAGCTTTATAAATAATTCCTTCGGGCGTTGAAGTAATTTACAAGAATTTCTTCGCCCCGCAGTGACAATGATCTCTCATTGAAATAAACAGACGCTGCTGTTAGAACTCAGTAACGAAGCCAAAAATAACCTAATAGAAATTGTCTTCAGCATCAAAATATTCTGAGAATATTGGCGTATTTTCTTGGTTAGTCTAAATAACCAAGGGTAATATTTTTTTAGCGTTAGTAAGCTCATAAATATTTAAGACATACATAATATTATTCACCAAAAGTAAATTGAGACAAATTAAAAATGAATTATAATTACAATTTAAGGTCAAATTGAAATAAGTAAGTAAATGTAAGAGTTTTCTCCAAATTGAATTTAGTTCTTACTTGTTTATGAAATTTTAATAAAGCCAACTATTCTAAGAAGTAATTATTGAAGCTCTAGTTTCAAATTTAATGATAATTAGGATAACTTGTTTCACGTTCATTTCACATAAAGTATTATACATATTCCTTGTTTCACAAAGATTACAAGATCTTGTCGTTTAAATACGTCCTAATATCCACTTTGTCAGCTTCATTTCTTTATGGGACGGACTAAACAAAGTCCCTTTCGAGAACAATTTAACTTCAATCGTTGTCGTGGAAACTCAATTACGACGCAGACACAACACTGGAATCGGTGCACTTTGAATATCGTGTCGTTAGAACGAAGCGTCATAGTAAGAAATCTTTGAAAGTCAGGGAATGTTTTGAAGCTGTTCCCAACTGTATTTTAATATTTTAAATTCTATTACTATTATATTTCAGTCACAGAAATAGGATTCAAAATCTTAACGATATGATTTCTCTGGTAATTGTCTCCAATTTAGTAATGTTTGTGAGACGAAATAATTTTGATATTATGAGGTACTTTATAAACCTATTTTGATAGGTCTTGATACGTATGTGACATACGATAGTGAGTTTTTACTCTGAATTATTTAACAAGGCCAGTATTAAAATCTTTTGGGCGTGGCAGTGCATAAAATCAAAGGCAAAGTAGATTCTATAGTATGGAAATCTTAAGGAATAAATGAATTCAAACTCTCCGCACCGAATAAGACGATCGATTTCGATGGGTCCATAATCCGGCTCGGACCGAGAACTCTACATATGGAGGGACTTTTCAAATCCACTCTGTTTGTTTAGGCAACATCGATATAGGAAAAGCAATCACATTTCAGAAATTAATTTGCCAAAACGTGTTTGCGAAGATAAAGTCAATAATTTTACCTTTTCCGATTTTGAAACACAACGTTCAGTAATAAGGGTATCTAATCAATTCCGTATTTATTATGGTATGGTACATCCAATTACAAAAAAAAAAAAAACCGACTTCAAAAAAACCTGATGCACTAAAAAGCCTGAAATAATATTTCTATTACCACCTCTGCCTACCCCTTCGGGAAAACCAGACGTGATGGTGTGTTATCGAGTATTTGGGGTCGGTGCCAATCTATCTTCTTACTTTTTATATAGTAGGTAGACTTGGCATACCAAGATTGGCACCGACTTCAAATACTCGATAACACACCATCACGTCTGGTTTTCCCGAAGGGGTAGGCAGAGGTGGTAATAGTAATATTATTTCAGGCTTTTTAGTGCATCAGATTTTTTGAAGTCGGTTTTTTTTTTTATAAAAATAATTTTATTTCACGATTTTTAGTGGCGCCATACCAATGAACATTTTGGCATATTGAACCTTATGAAGTAAGCCCAACAAAAGGTAACTGCTGTAAATCGTTGAAGAATTCCCTCGACTGTCTATGGTCTCCATCATCAGACCTGTAATGGCACTTATAAACGATATGGGTGCAAAGTTCTCATCAATAGAAATGAATTAAGTCCAAACACAAGGTAGCTACTGTAAAACATTGAGGAGTTCCCTTGACTGTCCTACGTCTTCATCATCAGACCTCTAATGACAGTCACAACCCATCTAGGTGTAAAGTTCTCATCAATACAAATTAATCAAGCCCAAACACAAGGTAGCTACTGTAAAACGTTGAGGAGTTCCCTTGACTGTCCTACGTCTTCATCATCAGACCCCTAATGACAGTCACAACCCATCTAGGTGTAAAGTTCTCATCAATACAAATTAATCAAGCCCAAACACCAGGTAATTGCTGTAAATCGTTGAAGAGTTCCCTCGACTGTCTTTCGGCTCCATCATCAGATCGACTCCAGACCTTCATAAAATAGTAGTGCTTTAAAATACTTAATGAAAAAAATTACAAACGCACTAGTCGCCCCTACGATTTTCAAAGGTTCCCCTCGATTTCTCTGGGATGCCATCATCAGATCCTGGTTTCCTTATCATGGTACCACCGCTGGAATATCTCCTTTCCAACAAAAAAAGATTCATCAAAATCGGTTCATAAACGACGAAGTTATCCGCGAACACACATAAAAAAAAAAAAAAAAAATATATATATATATACGGTCGAATTGAGAAACCTCCTCCTTTTTTGAAGTCGGTTTAAAAAGAGGTTTATACCAGAATTGGGCTAAGAAGCAGTTGATGATGATTATAAATTGATGATGGTGATGGTGATAAATAGAGTCATCATCGCGCGCGTTAATTGCGAAAAGAAACGGATATACGCGCATACGCAAGAAAAATAAAACAATTGATAATGAAATAGACGTTCTGATAATTCATGGAGACTCCTTTCACTCATCGATGGCGAAAAGCTTCCGGAAGGAAACCACGTCCCCACATCCCATTTGTTGCTTAGCTTTAAAACTGTTTGGCAAGCTTTGTACCTAATGCGTCTATTGGAGCTCGGAAGCACGAGCGTTTTATACTTTCATGCATAGAATCGGATTACGGTCTTTTAGTATAGGTATACTAAGTGTGCGCTACTCTATGCACACGGAGTATACTTACTTGCATGTAGTATTGTGGATGCCCTTGCTCATGTGAGTGACGACAAATGTACCTCTACATTAAGGCTCGTATTCAGAACCATTAAAGCAAAGCCCATGTGAAATGTCAAACCTAACGCTGGCTCCACACGTTGGCCCCAAGGTTGCCCCCAACGCAACTCGTCCAAATTAGCATTGGCCCCAACGTTGGGTTGGCTATTTCCTAGTTCTAAACGTTGGAGGAGTGGCGTTGAGGCCAACGTGTTGAAGGGACGTTATAGAGTTTTTCTACACAAGTATTATTTGTGAATGCGGCCGTTAGTTCAGTCAAATAGTAACGAACGAAAATTAAATAACAACAATACCGTTCTACATACATTTTAGCATTTTAATCAATAAACTAATAAAAATAAATATCGCCAAACAACTACACCAACTGAATGGTCCCAAACTAAGCAACGCTTGTACTATGGATGGTCTGGGCACGATCCCAGTAACACCCAGACCAGGGCAAATTACCATAACGCCGTGTCGTCGTATCGCGTCGCGTCTCGCAGCCCTCGTTCGCTCTCCGAAGCGTGTCGGTTTTTTGTCATCGAGTCAAAGGGTTTCTTCTAGCTCCATCGCAGCGGGCACCCGGAGTTCAATGGATACAAGGAGTGTGTACATTATCGAGGCTCTACGCGACGAGAGGCACATGAGGCCACAAGGCCACGAGGCGAGAGTGTACAGCCGCTATAAGGTGCACCGACCGCCACAGACGTTCCACAAGTATTTCACTTCGTTATCTACACTTCCGACAACTTTTACGAACCAGTTTAACGGCAGCGCATCCCATTTTTGACCTTACGTGAAAGCAATAACGCTGATATCCACATTCAGCTTTTGCAAAGACTGTAGCTTTGTTTGTGACATCGAAAACTAGACATTCATTGAGAATCAACGTCTGTATTTTTGTTGGAAAACACAGATTTCCGCATTAAGATTGTATCAGAAAAACAACCTTTAGATAGAAGTGAGGGTGGTTTATTATAGTAGAAAATAAATTTGTTCTTATTAGGATAGATACTATCCTTGTTTATACTAAGTTATACTTCTTGGTTCAATGCGCATAGGTACCTACTCCTGTATGTACATTGCAGACAAAGTGTCACGTGTACCTATTGTGTTAAGTAAAGCTATGTTATTTAATCTGAAAGATTAGACTGGACATCAGCCATTGATGTATTACCTTTTAAAATTTTAATCACTAAACGTGTGTTCAGCGCACTACTACATGCAGTGAAATTTACACATCACTCGCAATTCGACAATCGACCTTTATTACAGTCACGTGGCTCCCTATACTTGGTAAAGTCTTTGACCTCTTCTTGTTTATATTCATTGTGTTTTAAAACTATAAAACTTGAAAAGATTTTGTTGAAGTTTATAACAATATAAAATACAAATTTTAAAAGAAAAACAACTTGCAGAGTTACTAAGCCTATTGTTTGGGTATTTTTAATAAAAGTTGAAGCTTAAGTTAGCTCACTAGTAGGTATCGCTTGAGGCTATTAATGTTATTGTGTTACATAAAACTTCGAAGAAGATTAACTTCATGAACTTACGCCTGCATTAGTGTTTACTTTGTTTTGTAGCACAAATTAGTTTCATTTAGACAAAGAATGCTGAAACTAAAGACAACCAAGAAAAACGGTGACGTGTAGCCGTCCAAAATTATTTATTCTACTGAAGGGAATCCACACTGTAATACTCAGTCGCGGAAAATAATCTTGAAAACATTGTCATGAAATAAAAATACACCTACGTAGTAAAAATGTCGTAGTAGATTAGTACTACTTTTTTTTTGTTAGCCTATAGGGCTGCCCACTCCTGGGCAAAGGCCTCCCCTTTTTCCTTCCACACCACTCTGGCCATGGCAATTTCCGGCCACGTCTTTCCCATAAAAGTGTCCAGGTCATCTCGCCTCCTTCTGGGTCGACCTCGACGGCGATGGTCATTGGCAGGCATCCAGCTGGTGCTGATATTAGCCCACCTTCGCGGGTCCATGCGTGCGATATGACCGGCCCACTCCCACGTCAACTTCGCAGTTTTCTTGCCCACGTCCGTGATGCGAGTTTTGTCACGCAGGATGGTGTTTCTGACCCGATCTGTCAGTTTGACCCCTAAAATGCTGCTGCCCCTAATTAGTACTACTTATGAGGATCATAAGTAGTGGTGATAAGTATTATTCCGTTTTACCCACCAAAGGTTGGAGCTCATTGATGTTCGGTTACTTCGTAAATGGTTCGATTTCTGTTTAATCATACTTTGTTTTATCATAATAGAACTAGAGACAGCAATTTATTATTAAAAACACGAAAAGCAAATATATTTTACGCTCGTGTGTTTTTGATTAAAGTAACACGTGTTAAGTAATGGATTGTTAAATCATTTATTTTACATGAACACTTAAACAGTGGTGTAACAAGTCCGACATCTGACAGTCGTCGCCCTCAAGGGATATTCCGCCGACAAAGTGTGCCACTCCAGACTGAGATTATTCTGGATATGCTCGGAACATATTGCCACGATATTTCTCACCGGAATACAAGTAAATGATTGCCCCGTCGTGTTTTGGTTTCGCAGTTAAAAATTGTTAACTCAAGCTGAATGCGACTATGTTTTCTATGACAAAAGTCGTTTGATCGCCGACTTCGGCGTAGTACCAACTGTCGCAGTTTACTAGTACGATCATCTAGTTGGAGCGCCTTCGCGGAAACTAGGGCCATAACACACCGGGTAGCCATGGCCACGTTGCCAGCCACCGTAGCCAACTAATCGTATTGAAATGTAAAGCAGGTAACACACCTGGCGACGGAACGTCACCAGTCTGGCACCAGCCATACATTTCATTGGCTACGGTGGCTGGCGACGTCGCCAGTCCGGCACCAGCCATACATTTCATTGGCTACGGTGACTGGCGACGTCGCCATGGCTACCTGGTGTGTTATGGCCCCAATATGCCCCTTTTGTACTCGGGCGAAATTTACCAAAAAAAACGTTTTTTTTTTATTTCTCATAGGTGAAATAAAAGCAAGGTCGTATAATTTTATGCCGAAATGTTTCGCTTTACACGAAACATTTTATAAAGCTTTTTTCCGAGCAGGCGTCTCACACGACAGGATAATAAGGGTAACGCGACTTATCTCTTGGATTATGTGGATTTGCACCATGCTGTGATAACAATATGTTTCATTATTATTTTTCTAATGCTTTACCTCTTACCTCAGTATGTAGGTAACTATCAATAAGTGCAAGTTAAATATAAATAATAAAAAAAAAATTGCCAGCGTTACACACTAACTAGGGCGAGTCTCTTAATGCGAAATGCGCAGAATATGATGAAAGTTATTCAATTTTGACGGATTTCGAAGTCTACTGACCAGCAATGGCAACGGCAAATTCCAAATGCCAACCACTTCTAACCTACGTAAAATTTTAAGTCTGTTTCATTTGAAAAATACTCAGTACCGTTCACTGGCCGAAGATAGTTGGCCAAGGGTCTTTATCAGACTTGGGATTTTTGGCACGATGATTATCGAATTTTGCGATTAGTTTACCGATGTCATGGAAATGGCAGTTGTCAGTGAGCTTGAGGGCATATATGGTCCCAAACTAAGCAGCGCTTGTACTATGGCTGCCACGCAATGGACTGAGGGCAATTCCAGTGACACGTATACCAGAATAAAAGTACCTGCCAATAATTTTACTATAAAATCTGGTTGGAATATGATAGGTACCGAACCTATTTTATATCAAGCGATTTATTTTATCATGCTTTTGTCCTATGCATTGCTATTGCATGTCAGTAGTGTATTAAGAAAGTAAAGTAAAATATTATAACTGCGAGAGTAACTCTGTCTGTCTGTTACTTTTTCACGACTAAACTGCTCAACCAATTTTGATGAATTTTGGTATAGTGATGGACAGGACCTTGGAGAAGAATATAGGCTACTTTTTATCCCGGAAAAATGTTAGGTTTCTGTGAGATTATCAACAAACGCGGACGAAGTCGCGAGCAGAAGCTAGTTTGATCATACTTTTGTTCTATGCATTGCTATTGCATGTTTGTATTGTGTTCAGAAAGTAAAAGTATTTCATGACGTCATAATACCAAGAAAAAGGTTCAAACACGTCATCGCGGTGGCACTTGCTTGTTAATAAAGTCGTTTGCTCCGCTGAATTTTAAACCCGAAGGAATACGCTTCAGAGGTCGTAAAGCAACGACTTTCGTTTTTATTTAACATAAAATCTACCCTTTAAACTTCCCGAAAGCTGTAAAACCGACTTTATAAACCGTTTTTCTAGAATCGTAAATTGTTGCGGGATTTTATAATCCTAAACGTACGATATGATTTCAGGATATTGAATTGAGACCGTAATTTCTACTTAATCGGTCTCTACTTATATCACAGCCGTTATCGAAAACCTGGTAGAGCACTGAGGCTCTACATATAGATACAGTAGTACTCAAATGAAAAGTACGCAAACCCGATCCCCTGAAAGAACAATATTTTAACGTGAAAATGAAAATGAACAAACGTAAGCAATCGGGTTCGTTCGAAACGTGTCACTGATGACGTGATAAACTATACCTATTGGTCTCATCTACAAATCCTATCGTCCTATTGTCTATTGTCCTATATTTCCAAAAAGGTTCAAAATAAGCAGGTTTCACGACATTTATTTTATTTATTTTAGGACTAGGTACTTTATCCTGTAGCTTCGTGATTTGATTTGAAAACTATTATTATATATATACATATATTTGATTTTGATAACTATAGGAAATGAACCTCTACCCTTTTCAGGTAAATCTTGAAAATAGTATAGTCTATGGTCTCATCAGTTCCAAAGTGAAATATTTTTTCAACAAACGATTATTAAGATATTCACTATTAATGTTTGCTAAAGTACCCACTTATGACGTCATAATTTTTTAAAACTTTAAATGTCTCCATGTTTACCAATTTTGAAAATTGTTACACTGTTAGTAATCGCAAGCCATAATATAATTATACAAGTTAAAAATATAGGATTATCCCCTATTATCATAAACGTTTGGTAGACGTACAAAGATTATTATCAGCTTACCTGCTCATCTCGAGGAGGTCGGCTTAAGAGCCGATGTCGGGCAGCGCGATACGATTAATCTTTGATTAGAAATTGTCTGGGAAATTTTAGAGTATCGTATACGTAGATACCTGCACTTCTAAGTGCTTTATCCCGGCATCACGTTAAGTGTTAGGTAGCTTATTTCATACAGATAACGTGCACTATATTTAATTTTTATATTCATCATCATCATCATCATTTCAGCCAAAAGACGTCCACTGTTGGACATAGTCCTTCCCCAAGGTTTTCCACAACGACTGGTCTTGTGCTACTTGCATCCAGCGGTTACCCGCGACCTTAACTGGGTCGTCCTACCCATGCTGCGTCTTCCGGTACGTGGTCGCCACTCAATTTTTTTATTGCCTTAGTAATAGATACCTATGTTCTAGGCATTGATGTAGGTATTATTATAGCAGATATTATTATGGTACCTCCAATTTCATGGCACTAGACTTGTACTAAGCACACTACTACATGCAGTGAAATTCGCACTGTTATCGAACTCGCAATTCTGACATCAACTTAAGAGGAGGGTTCGAAATTTGGTTGATTTTCTATTCTACTGTTTCTTTAAGTAAGTATGTGGACTAGGAATCTTATATTTAGATGTATGATTTTTGACTATATTATCTTGAGTATCTTTAAATCCAAATCACGATTTGATGAAATTTTCTCGATAAAAAAAAATTATGAAATGAGCTCTAATTATTTACAATTTTCCTTGCTACCACGATGTTTTTACGATTTAGATCACGAAATTATTTCTAAAACATAGCAAATAATGATATCTAAACTACCCTTCAACCATATTTTAATTCATGAAGTAGTTTTTTTTTAATTCAAGTAAATGTGGTTTGGCGCTTACGTTGTTTATTTCCGAGCGCGCGCACAATATCGCCATCTCACATTTTAAGAACTTGAACTAACCATGTCTCTCTCTAACTTTGTATTGTCAGTGTCCGCTCGGACTTGTTCGACGTCGGACCTGTGAAGGATTTTTTAAAAAATATTACGAAAAAATATTACGGTCGTGCCACATTACAGGTACAGTACAGTATTTACAGTCCGCCGACGCCTATGATAAATAAATAAATATCCTTGGAAATTCTTTTACACATGACTACCTGATCCCAAACTAAGCAGAGCTTGTACTATGGAAACCAGATAACTGATATTACTACATATACTACTTTTTGTTTGTAAATACAAACTAAATATACACTTAATTACACCTAGACTCGGGACATGCGGACATGTTCATGCACACAAATGCATGTCCTGGGCAGGAATCGAACCTACGACCTGCACTGCAGCGTGATTTTCGTTTGTTTTTCCTTGTCTTGTGTAATTTCTTTTCATCTCTTGTCATTTTGTGTCATCTCTTGTCATTTTGTGTCATCTCTTGTCATTTCATAGTTATTCGTGTCATTTCTGTAAAAACTCCCTATTTCGCTTACTGTTATATACTTGCAGCATGGTCTTGGGCCGACAGTGGGAATACATTGCTTGTCAAAACAATGGAGTCGCTTTATTGCGTTTGTTGTAGGTATGGATGGGCAAGTAATAAATATATCATACATCAATAAATTATCGTAAAAAATAACATTACAGATATGGATAGGAAAATGTTTGTCCGTCCTATTCAATCTATTATATTATAAACGAAAGTAACTCTGTCTGTTACCTTTTCACGGCTAAACCGCTGAACCAATGTTGATGAATTTTGGTATGGAGATAGACTGGGTCTTGGCGGAGAACATAGGCTACTTTTTAGGGTTCCAAAGGGTGCTAACGGGACCCTATTACTAGGCCTACGCTGTCCGTCTGTCTGTCTGTCCGTCTGTCAGCGCGGGCTGTATCTCACGAACCGTAACAGGTAGAGAGTTGAAATTTTCACTGAATGTGTATTTCTGTTGCCGGTGCAGAACAAATACTAAAAATATAATAACATTTAAAAATAAATATCAAGTCTCAAACTTGATATTTTTGATGTGTTTATTCTACGGTGGTACGGAACCCTTTATGTGCGAGTCCGACGCCTTCAGATCTTATGAATGTTTTCTTGAAATAAATATAGTGTATTTTAAGTAATTAACTGGCCAACCCTCAGGTCCTACCTACCATGTTAGGATCTTTTTCGTTCTAGCGGGTGTAAACCGTGATTTAACGAGTTAATGTGATAATTTTTGTATTTAAATTATTCAATTCAATGTATTTGTTTCAGACATAGTCCAATATTGATTATTAAAATTATTATAATTTCACAATAAATATAAAACAATAAATAAAAGTAAAATTAAATTAAAAAAAATAAAAAAATATTTTTTATTTTTCATGTTTTATCATTAAAATACAATATAATATAACATAAATTAAAATAAAATACAATAAAATAAAAACCTACCCCTAATTAAACAAATACCGTCCGCGTGGGATACTGGCTGCATGTCCTCCCTGTATTCAAGCTGTTCCTGTTGTCAAGCGAATTTTTTGAGCAAGGAAAGAGCCAGCCCTCTTGTCACCTGTGGCGGTAACCAGTCTAAGGGTGATTTTGATAGATAAAAAAATAAAGATAAAAAGATAAACAATAAATAAATGCATGGTTAAATCAATAAAATTAATAAAAACTGAAAATTAAATTAAAAAATAAATTAAATATGGTAAAAATAAATATTATGACACCGCTGATGACTTCATGATCGGCATCGAAGTTAAGTACCAAAGTATTCCTTTGCCTACGAAACATGAAAAAGATACTCATATCCGGCAGTCAGTCACTGACACAGAGTATGTACATTTTTACCCGACTACGGTGGGCGGAGGGTTATGATTTTGACCGATATGTATGTATGTTCATCTGCTCCCGTATAACGTCCAAACTATTTTTATCATAATAATTTGACTAATGAGATATCGTTGGACGCGTCTGGATCGTCCGCTGGTTATAGGCTATTATACGATCGAAATATTGTTATACGTATATATCAGCATATTGTAGGTATCGTTTGTCTTCTTTTGACTTACTTTGTCTTCAGCAATAAAAACAACATAGAAATTAAATTATTTTTTTCAAATACACTCGCATAAAAATCCCATATAAAACGAAAAAAATATATTTGAATATTTTCATCCATTTCATCTATTTTAAAAGGTGCACTGGGACATATTATTTTAATTGTACGATATAATCAATATTGTTCCTTCAAAAAATAACTATACTATAGTCTACTCCATAGCTGTTCTGTCCTAGCTAAGCGAGAGGGATATATCCTTCGGCAGCTCACGCGACGCTAGCCACACCCCGAAACTAAAATTCATTTTTTTCTTGTATCGTCTTAAAGGCATTTTGATGCGTATTATTCAACAGAAGATGTGTCGTATTAGCAATACCGAAATTTTTTCAACATTATTTTCCGCGAACGACTGAGTCGTACTTTGTCCATGGACTCCGTTTAGTAGGACATACTATTTTGGACGGTCACATTTGATAAAAATATTAGTTACAGTTGCGTTCATAGGTGCAGTAGCAAATCTCAATACTTTGCTCAACGTTCACAGCTTTTCAGTTCTTAGCACGCTACTGCAGCAGAACGCTCACTTTACTTTAAAAAAAAAACGATTTAAGAAAATAAAAATTTTATTCCAGGAAATCTTATTGGTACTGTTAAAAATGGTGCAATTAATTAACCTTAAATATAATTGTAGCCTCATTACCAGCTCCGTAAGATTGGGTAGCCACTTAAGATATAAATGGGCCGAAACTAATGAAAGGGTCATTAGCACTCTCATAAGTGTCAAGGAAATAATATATTACCCACGTGCTGCTCGAAAAACTAAGGCAGGTTACGGAATATACGTTCACATAGCACCAGAACTAGTTTAAGAGGACTTATTACTAATATAGACCAGGAATAAAATTTACAGAACAACACAGAACCAACAAATATTAGAAATAGAAAACAGAAAATGATATTAAAAAGACATGCCAAAATTGGTTAATTATTTAGGATAAATAAACTGTAGTTCAGATGGGTAAGCACAAACATTTCTTAGAACCATCCTTTTAAACAAACTCGAACTAGTAAAACAAACTTTATTTAGCTTTTTTTGCTAACGTAAAACTTGAAAGCTTTTTTATAACGGACATTAGAACTACGCTTTGACATCGAAACGTCGCAAAAAATAAACTCCGTTCCTAAAAAGGTTTCCCTATTCTAGGTGACAATGGATTATAACGTGATTAGGACTTATTATAATAATACAATATTTTATAAGTAGGATTTTTTTAATGAATGCCTACCTACTTGAATGAAAGAATTTCTAAATTAATTCAATTACATAAGTTTTATATTGGTATTTAGCATGAACAAACGTGCTAACTGTCTGAGGAATTAATACCTAGGCATTTTAAAGAAAGTACTAACTTTTAAATACCTACAGCCAAATCTACAGAGATTTCTATCCAATTTGCAATGGTTTTATAAAGCATAGCTTTTGCCCGCGACTTCGTCCGCGCAATATATAAATTTAAAAAATTCCGTTTCCGTTCGCGGGAACCCAAATCCCGTATCATATCATCGGATCCTGTATCGCATATCCCTGATTCTGTATCCCTGATTCTGTATCCCGTATCCCGTATCCCGTATCCCGTATCCCGTATCCCGTATCCCGTATCCCGTATCCCGTATCCCGTATCCCGTATCCCGTATCCCGTATCCCGTATCCCGTATCCCGTATCCCGTATCCCGTATCCCGTATCCCGTATCCCGTATCCCGTATCCCGTATCCCGTATCCCGTATCCCGTATCCCGTATCCTGTATCCCGTATCCCGTATCCCGTATCCGTATCCCGTATCCCGTATCCTAAATCCCGTATCCCGTATCCAGTATCCCGTATCCCGTATCCCGTATCCCGTATCCCGTATCCCGTATCCCGTATCCCGTATCCCGTATCCCGTATCCCGTATCCCGTATCCCGTATCCCGTATCCCGTATCCGTATCCGTATCCCGTATCACGCATCCCACATCCCGTATCCCGTATCCCGTATCCCACATCCCACATCCCGTAACCCGTAACCCGTATCCCGTATCACGTATGCCATATCCCATATCCCGTATCCCATATCCCATATCGCGTATCCCGTATCCCATACACCGTATAATGTCCAAAAACGCTTTTTTTAAGACTCATAATCACCAATTTTCATAATTCTAACTACAAAAATTACGAACTTCCATACAAACTTTCATCCCCTATTTTACCCCCTTAGGGGATGAATTTTGAACCCTGAAATTTATATTGTTTATCTTTTAAAAGTCACCTAATCACCAATTTTTATAATTCCAACTTCAAAAAATGACGAACTTCCATTCAAACTTTCACCCCCTAAGGGGTTACCCTTAGGGTTAAAATTTTCAAAAAAGCTGAAATTATTATTTTTAATACGTAAAAAGAAACCTAAACACAAATTTTCATTATGCTAACCTCAGAAATGACGAACTTCCATACAAACTTTCGTCCCCTATTTTACCCCCTTTGGGGTTGAATTTTCAAAAACGCAGCAATTCAAGTTTTTTATTTTTAAAAAGGAACCTAAACACCAATTTTCATAATTCTAACTTCAAAAATGACAAACATCTATACAAACTTCCCAACTAACTTTCATCCCCTATTTTACTACCTTAAGGGTTGAATATTCAAAAACGCCGAAAACCATATTTTTTATTTTTAAAAAGACTCTTCAACACAAATTTTTATAATTCTAACTTGAAAAATGACGAACTTGCATACAAACTTTCATCCCCTATTTAACCCCCTTAGGGGTTGAATTTTACAAAATCGCTTCTTATTGCTTGCCTACGTCACAAAATATATCTACTATCCAAATTTCATGTCTCTAACTTTAGTAGTTTCGGCTCGGCGTTGATGAGTCAGTCAGTCAGTCAGTCAGTCAGTCAGTCAGTCAGCATTTCCCTCTTTATATATTAGTATAGATTTCTGGGAACATAAGTTATTTGTAATTCCATTGTAAGGCCGTCATAACTTGCTATTTAGTGTGGGGTAACTCTTAACTTAGCAATAGATCCTTAGTTTAATAATCAAACGTGTTCCTACAAGAACAGGCGCAAGAGGATGTGACAACTTAATTAAAAACTTTGCAAAAATTTCAAGTTGGAATTTACATAATTCATATTCCAAACTTTCCCAGTTAAGACGAGACCTAATTATTAATTCATAGTAAGTATTACGTATGCGGCTTCATTATAAAATGAAACAGTAATTTTCCTGGCACAGAAACAACAAAAAACATTAATTTTCAGAGCAACTGTGTCGTAAGTTGCAACTCGTAATATACTTTGAGCCCCAAAAGTATTCTCAAAGAATGCAACAGTGCATAAAGATATATGGGGGAAAGTTTGCATCTGCAGTTGTAGAGACATTCCCGTGAAACGTTTGCGTTTTATTAAAAAAACTTATCGTGGTAAATGTTTACTTACACATAGTTATTGTTGCGCTTAAAGTATTTTAGGAAAGTAATCGACTTCATATCCAGTAGACACGTAGTATAGGGCAAACGTTTTCAGATACCAAATTAGGAAGACAGATTAAACATAAATCCATGCCCACTAACGTTAGGCCAGAAAAAACCGATCTGTGTCTGTGTGGGATTGCGATGGATTTTTGCGCAGTTGTCATTGGTCAGTGACCAGTTGTCATTGGTCACTGACCAATGAAAAAGCTGCCGCCATGCCGGTGCCGGTGCCGTGCCGGCTAGTGGAAAAACTGCCTATGTGTCGGTATTTTTTGTGCCTTTGTCCGGACCAATGAGCATTCTCCGCGCCCGCGCACCTCAGTTAGTTGTCTGAAAAGTTTACATTGCTAATCAATAGGTATTAGGCGTCTACTAGATATATGGTCGATGAGATGCAAGATGGATGTGTAGTGTACAAACTTATTAGCGTATAGTCCACTGGCCTGAAAATAAATTTCCGGCATTTGGACATTAAAAGGGCTCATTATTATTAATACTTTGGTTATAAACATAGGTAAAAATCACTTAGATCGAATTTAAAATTGGCCCCTTAAAATAGGGCCAAAAAGTATCCTTATAAAAGCTTTCAATTCAATTTAAAAAGAGTTAACAATCCTTTCGAGTAGACATCTGCAATAATGCAAATAACAACAACGGTAATTTAAATTAGTGTAGCAGTACACGAACCTACTTTAGGAGTTCATAAAATATTCATACATTAAGCTGAAGTTACCGTAAGCGTATTTATTTATTGCACGCTTGGGATACTTTGTGATTTATTCATGGCCATAATTAAATGCGCCCCTCGCTAAATGCTATAATTTACACATGACCCTTTTAATGAGTTACGTTTGCAAAAATCGTTTTGATGTTGGATCCAATTTAAAAAAATGCTCGAATAAAGATAAATGCGTTTTCGCAGCAATTGCCTTCAATTCATTTCAAAGTGAGCCTTAATAGTACATTACTGCCGCGTTCTGTAATGAGTGTGTTGTTGATGGCCGAAAGCGCGGCGCAGCGCAGCTCCAGTCCTCCACAGCGCGGTCAGCATTGCAACTCTTGATGGACAAGCTAAAATAAAAGCCGAGACCAAAGGTCGAGGCCTTTATAGCGCGGCCAGCAAGAGTTGCAATGATGACCAAGCTTGGAGGCCGAGAGCGTAGCGAAGCTTAGCTTGAGGCCATTATAGCGTGGTCAGCAGTACACTCATTAGAGACCAAGGCTTGTATAGTGCTTTACTCAAAAATGCGTCTATTAGTTTAAACAAAACTAGCTAAGTAGGGATAAAAATTAATACAATTATATTTATATTTTTACGAACTATATCTATAGTTGTGTATTTTCTCTATTTACGTTTCATTGCGACGGCACGACCTACTCGTTTTTAACCTTCAATCAGTTTTTTTACGAACCATAAACATACCTGCTTGTTACGTTTCCATGGCAACGGTCAAATAACAAATATAATGACGATAACACCGGGTAAATATAATAATACATTGTATGTCTAGTAGCTCTTGCAGTACGACAAATCCGATTTTGCTCGAAGAAGGTTTGTGAAGTAATGACAACATTATAAACTTTTTTGAGTAAAGTAAAAAGAAGGCCTCTTTCGTAAAATAACACGAAGAAGGTGCAAGCTATTATAGAAAAAAAAACACAAGGCACAGTTTTCCACCTAGTTTTCCCATTATACAGATAATATTCAACACCGTAAATGAAAAAAAATCGTAAATGGTTTCATGTTACTTATTTTAAGAAGGGCCTCTAAACCGCATAAAAGCAGCACGATTTTCCTTTATTGGCTTATAAATAAGTTAACAAGGAAAATTGTGAAATCTTGCAAATATTTTTATGGAGCCAAAAAATAACTTTCCTGTTAAGAAACCGTGTATTACATAAAAAGGCTAGTGTGTGCAAACTCCCTTGCGTAGATGAGGGTGTAGGTTGAATGAACAAGGGTACTGATTCAATTCTTGTCCCGGACCTACTTAGTGAAGAGAACTTTGTGCCAAATGGCCTAAAAGTATCAAAGATGTTTTGCTCAGAAACAAAGTCCACAGAGTAATTTATTCTATTAGACACGATCTCCAGATATTATTTTGTGTAAAGTATTTTGAATTTTGCGTCCATTATAATCAATAATTATAATTTGGTATTGCTTTCTCGGATGGATTTTATTGTCTCAAAGTATTTATTTTCGGCTTTGTCAAATTAGAATCTATTTTAGATAAATTTTGCATAGAGTACATTTTAGATTAAAGAATTTTAAGTCTTATCAAGAATATTTTTGTTTTCGAAGATGATAGTCTAAGGGTCTATTCAGACGAGCTACATCCGGACTGCAAGCCGGTTGCAAAATTGCAGTTTGGAGTCAGTTGTAGTGCAATTGATATAACTACCAAAACTGCCAACCGACTATTATAATGTCATTTTTTATTGAACATTTCGTTTTCTAAGGCAAATAGTGAATGATTGTTATACAATATAGAATATATTATCAAGAATTATTGATAAATTAAAACGGAAAAAAATAGAGCTGGAAGAATAAAGACTAATAAATAAATAAAATACAGTTTGATAGTGCCTCCAAAGGCCTTAAATAGACGCTTTGAGTTTGAGTTGATAGACCACATAATAGGCGATATGAGATGCATATATGTGAATTCTCATGCCACTAGTTATAGCCTCGACTAAGACTGACTTTGTGGAACATGGTCCAAGTTTTGATGAGGGTCTAAAATTAATTCTCCCTCGGGACGAGCTGATCTAATTTCAGGAACAGCCAAGTGACTTGGAATGTTTGGGTATTCGCCATAATTCGTGCTTGCGGCAAGGCGGAATGAATATGAGATAATGATTTTATGCCTAATAGAGGTCCTACGGGGTCTTAGAACGATGCTAGATAGGCTTACCTTTGACCCTACGAACAAAATTTCATGTCACGTCCCAAATTATGTAATTTTGAACAGAGTTATGGAAATCAGTCGCAAACTTAAAGTGGTAATTTAGTACTTACCTTTCAGCCAACCGCTTTAACGTTGAAACAAAATAAGACAAATTTAAAATTGTAGATTTGATGCAGGTACCCTAATTAGTTAGCTTTACACTAAGAAGTATCAAATAAAACATGGATTGTTAAGGTTTTAATGAAATAAAGAACTTTAGTAAATAAAATTAAGTTGATTAGAACGAAGATAATTTATTCAGGCCCTTCAATCTTTGTCCTCTGAGAATGCTCATCTTTCTTTTGATATCAAGAAGTCTGGCTACAATAAATTCGGAGAAATATGTTTCAAGGGCGGTAATTTGGGATTTATACGAAGATAATTTTATTACGTAAAGTTCGAAATGATTTTTGTATGAGAAAAATGAATCTAATTTCCTCACAAAAAGTATTGTGCCTACTTTGTAACTTTTTCATTCTTACATCGAATATTGTAGATATGAAAATTTCATTTTAAAAGGGGGAAATTGAAGTAATGTAAAATTTTATAATGTACGTTGTAGATTTGGAATTATAGATCTATCTATGCTTATAATTGAAATAATACCTTTTTATTTTTACCCGACTACGGAGGCGTTATGATTTTGACCGGTATGTATGTATGTATGTATGTATGTATGTATGTATGTATGTATGTGCATCTGTTCCCACCTAACTTCCAAACTACTTGTCGTAATTTGACAAATGAGGTATCGTCAGAAGCGGCTTAATGGCGCGCTGGTTATAGGCTATGTGACGTCACATAAAATTGCATATGGCGCCCTCTAGAGGACATAATGTCATGAACTAAAAAAAAAACATTTTTTAATGAAACCGTGTGGGGTATCAAATGAAAGAGCTTGATGAGCACATTTCAAAAATATATATATTGTTACCTATAACCCCAAAATAATTAAATAAAAAGTAAGTTTAAAAACTAAAACCCGCCGATAGCCGTGGTCCGTGTAGGTCTTTTAGGGCCAAATGGCACATGAACACGGACCACGGCTATCCTCTAGATGAGAATATTTTCTTGTTTCATACTTTTTAGAGCGCGTTTTTTCCGTAGTCGGGTTTTAGTTTTTAAACTTATATATTGACTGCAGCAAAAATCTTAATGAGCATACGCTTTATATACTAATCCAGATTCACCATTAGGTACTTACTTATAACTTGACTATTGACTAAGTACATTGCACGTAAAAATCCTTTTAGTATTCGTTAAAAGTGTTTGAACAAATTGTCGATTTTGTCTTTATAGCTGCCACCATAAAATATATCTGTTGTAAAATTACTTGATACCTTCATTTTGCCGGAAAGCTGTTTACAGAGCGCTTCGGTTTATGGGTCGACATAAATGATGTCATAAGAAAAGAGGTAGATAGGTTACTATCTACTTAGATCGCAAGTGTTTACACATGGCACGAATACCGCGTGCATACACTCGCGGCAGCAGACTGAATTACGGTGCTTGCTTCATATTATGTAACATTATATTAACCACGTGTTAAAATAAACAATGGAAGTAATAAGGTGCTAAAATAATACTGTCAATGCGTCCATCAGTGGTGGGTTACCACGCGAGACTGCTCAGGTTAGCCAATTAGCAAAGTTTTTATGTGCCACTTACGGAGCGTTTACAACCTATCTATATTTTTATTTAATATCTTTGGTCGACGTCGTGTATTACTCGGTTTTATTGTATCTTTTTATTATTCAACCAGTAGCGTTCTTGTTATTATCCGTGGAGTAAGGAAGTGTGACTTTTACTGTGTTTTGATAAGGCGCATGCACGAAATGTGATCACGTAGAGAAAAGAGGTTGCGATATCTTGATTTCATTACCCATTTGTATCGTTATGCTGATTATGCAAATCAGTATTTGGTGTAAACTGCGTACGTGGAAGAAGGTATAACTTTTTACGACTATATAGAAGTAGATAACATCAGTTTTTTTATAGGACTGAGGTGGCAAACAAGAGTACGGCCCGCCTGATAAGCAGTTACCGTTGTCTATAGATGCTTGCAATACCAAAGGCGCACGCACGTTGCTGACCTAAAGGGGAGTGGGACGGAGGAAAGGGAAGGGAGAAAAGGGATTGGGTGGGGAGTGGGAATGGGGGGTGGGGATGTTACAGTTTTGTGTACACGGATCCAAGGCATAGGCTTCTACTAATGATGCAAACATAATTTAAAGACATATCCCCTTATTCATAGAAAGTTATGATCGACCTGCAGTTGAATTACAAATCACATTTGTTCCTAAAAATGCTTTTCAAAACCATTGTAAACTGGCAAAAATCTCTATGAATAAGGGGGATAGGCTTCTACTAATGATGCAAACATAATTTAAATAGAGACGTAGAGTTGCTTACATAGAATATCGTTGCATATGTAGGTAGAGTTTTGTTATGAATAGAATCAAAAGCCCCGCATCTCCCGCAGTTGTACGTGACTTTTCAACGTAGAGATGTTGAAATTTACATATTTTGGCATTTACCATGTTTTCTGCATACGAGTATTTTGCATAGTAATATGTACCGACTAATATTATTATATTTCTAGTAAAATACATAATCAAAATAACATACCTAAATAGCAGTCACAAATCGTTTCATACTTGGCTTGAAATAATATTGGAATTGATGCACTGTCCGATTCTTTATAAGACCAATAGGGATACAGGTTGACTGGTAAAAGACCGTACATACTGAAGGAGGGTGCTCAGTACACCATTTTGATACCGTATATATAAATAAATAGGTAGGGTAAACCGGGGGTAATTAGCCATTCGTCAGTGATTAGCCATTTTAAGACGATACAAGAAAAAAATGAATTTTAGTTTCGGGGTGTGGCTAGCGTCGTGTGAGCTGCCGAAGGATATATCCCTCTCGCTTAGCTAGGACAGAACAGCTATGGAGTAGACTATAGTATAGTTATTTTTTGAAGGAACAATATTGTTTAATTCGTACAATTAAAATAATATGTCCCAGTGCACCTTTTAAAATAGATGAAATGGATGAAAATATTCATTTTTTTTTTTTTCGTTTTATATGGGATTTTTATGTCGAGTGTATTTGAAAAAAATAATTTAATTTCTATGTTGTTTTTATTGCTGAAGACAAAGTAAGTCAAAAGAAGACAAACGATACCTACAATATGCTGATAGATACGTATAACAATATTTCGATCGTATAATAGCCTATAACCAGCGGACGATCCAGACGCGTCCAACGATATCTCATTAGTCAAATTATTATGATAAAAATAGTTTGGACGTTATACGGGAGCAGATGAACACACATACATATCGGTCAAAATCATAACCCTCCGCCCACCGTAGTCGGGTAAAAATGTACATACTCTGTGTCAGTGACTGACTGCCGGATATGAGTATCTTTTTCATGTTTCGTAGGCAAAGGAATACTTTGGTACTTAACGTCGATGCCGATCATGAAGTCATCAGCGGTGTCATAATATTTTTTTTTACCATATTTAATTTATTTTTTAATTTAATTTTCAGTTTTTATTAATTTTATTGATTTAACCATGCATTTATTTTTTGTTTATCTTTTTATCTTTATTTTTTTTTCTATCAAAATCACCCTTAGACTGGTTACCGCCACAGGTGACAAGAGGGCTGGCTCTTTCCTTGCTCAAAAAATTCGCTTGACAACAGGAACAGCTTGAATACAGGGAGGACATGCAGCCAGTATCCCACGCGGACGGTATTTGTTTAATTAGGGGTAGGTTTTTATTTTATTGTATTTTATTTTAATTTATGTTATATTATATTGTATTTTAATGATAAAACATGAAAAATAAAAAATATTTTTTTATTTTTTTTAATTTAATTTTACTTTTATTTATTGTTTTATATTTATTGTGAAATTATAATAATTTTAATAATCAATATTGGACTATCTCTGAAACAAATACATTGAATTGAATAATTTAAATACAAAAATTATCACATTAACTCGTTAAATCACGGTTTACACCCGCTAGAACGAAAAAGATCCTAACATGGTAGGTAGGACCTGAGGGTTGGCCAGTTAATTACTTAAAATACACTATATTTATTTCAAGAAAACATTCATAAGATCTGAAGGCGTCGGACTCGCACATAAAGGGTTCCGTACCACCGTAGAATAAACACATCAAAAATATCAAGTTTGAGACTTGATATTTATTTTTAAATGTTATTATATTTTTAGTATTTGTTCTGCACCGGCAACAGAAATACACATTCAGTGAAAATTTCAACTCTCTACCTGTTACGGTTCGTGAGATACAGCCCGCGCTGACAGACGGACAGACAGACAGACGGACAGCGTAGGCCTAGTAATAGGGTCCCGTTAGCACCCTTTGGAACCCTAAAAAGTAGCCTATGTTCTCCGCCAAGACCCAGTCTATCTCCATACCAAAATTCATCAACATTGGTTCAGCGGTTTAGCCGTGAAAAGGTAACAGACAGAGTTACTTTCGTTTATAATATAATAGATTGAATAGGACGGACAAACATTTTCCTATCCATATCTGTAATGTTATTTTTTACGATAATTTATTGATGTATGATATATTTATTACTTGCCCATCCATACCTACAACAAACGCAATAAAGCGACTCCATTGTTTTGACAAGCAATGTATTCCCACTGTCGGCCCAAGACCATGCTGCAAGTATATAACAGTAAGCGAAATAGGGAGTTTTTACAGAAATGACACGAATAACTATGAAATGACAAGAGATGACACAAAATGACAAGAGATGACACAAAATGACAAGAGATGAAAAGAAATTACACAAGACAAGGAAAAGCAAACGAAAATCACGCTGCAGTGCAGGTCGTAGGTTCGATTCCTGCCCAGGACATGCATTTGTGTGCATGAACATGTCCGCATGTCCCGAGTCTAGGTGTAATTAAGTGTATATTTAGTTTGTATTTACAAACAAAAAGTAGTATATGTAGTAATATCAGTTATCTGGTTTCCATAGTACAAGCTAGGGGGTGCATTCCGAAATTCCGAAATTTCATAATTTCGAAATTTCGGACCATTTTTGCATAGTTTTCAATTTCGGAAATTCGGCCATTCAGTTTCGGAATCCGAAATTAAATTAAGTTTATTAACAGCCGCCGTAATTCTTGAATGAATCATTTTTCCACTTCGTGCGCTATCCTAGAGTCTTTATATTGGAACTAGTACATTATGGAACTATTAAAATGCCTGTAGAATAATATCCCGCGACCTAAATGTTGAGAATAAAAGTACAAAAACATTATGTGACTGAGATACTACTTACTTATGTTCCCAAAACTGTTCATATTTCCTGGAGGGGTTTATCAAGGCGGGGCAAAATTCGACAAGTTTCATCAAGTCTTTCAAATGAAAGGCTGGCGTCAGCCTGGACCTTCTCTCAGTTTTAACTTATTGAGCCTTAAACATAATGCGTAAAAGAGTCTATGAAACCAATCCCAAGAAAACGTCTGAAACTCTGAACATTATCATAGAGGCACGAAATAGCTATAGAGCGAGGGTTATTATTATGTATGCGAGGGTATGTATTTCCCTCCTGAACCTGTTTCTTATTAATCCGAATTCCATCGATAATAGAAGATCCTATTTGCTAATCATGAGGTTAGGTTAGGCAGAGGCACGTACAGAGGACCAGATCATGAAGGTGTAGGCTAGAAATTTGGGGAATAGATCAACGGCACAGGAGTGAAATCAGTGTCGGGTAAGGAAAGAGCCCAGACTGTTTTTATTGTCCTTTCGAGATTTTCCCAAAAACAATCCTAATTCTCCTTTAACCATTTCGCATAGACTTCCTTCACTATCCTCCATTTATCTGACTTACAGGACCTTTCCAGTTCGATCGTGCGGCCTTCTTAACGTCATCTTTTCATAGCACTTGAGGTCCCCTTAGTGGACATTTATTTTTCAATAGTCTCGAGTCTCCACTAGAGTAGCGATTTGCACCAAGATCCCTGTTTTTGCTTAACATGACAAGTCCTTCTTTCAATTTGAGGCAGTTTACTCGTTTGGTGACATTTCTGACTTTGCTTTGATTTCTAACGGTCGATGGTCCAGCTTGCTGAGGTCTTTCGCTTGTCAATGTGGAGACTTTGCATATTTTATCTTCTTCTTCTATTTAAGTACCCGAAGGCCCTTGTCATTGCAGCTGATGAAGCTCTTTCCATCATTCCCAGTCTAGGGCAGTATCTTTCACCTCCTGATACGATATGATATCAACCTCAAAATAAATCTGGCTCATGTAATTTATTCCTGGTCTTGCGTCTTCCTCATTATCGCTTTCCTCCCATCTTTTCTTCTAAGATGTTTTTCATAAAGTATTGTATGAGATGAAAACGTTTTTCTTCTGCTACTAAGTATTGTTTCTAAACGTTCTTCTTTATTTGACTCTCATTTGTAACAGTTTTTTTTTCTATTATCCTTCATCACCACATTTCAAACGTTTTAATCTACCCTATGCTTGTCTCTTTCAATGAGGGTCCACGATTGACACCATATAGCGCTACACTTTATTTTATTTATACAATTACGAAATTGCCTGAGCTGGGTCTGTGAAAATATTTTTGAAGGTGTCTGAATGAAATGTTTTTGGTTGGTTTGTTGTCTGTTTTTCTGTATATCTGTACTTGTGTTCGAGCATCACAAGAAAATGGCTCAACCGATTCTAACTAAGTTTTCACTAAACATATCATCACAATATTAGGGGTCGAGCTACAGAATAAAATCTAGCGCAAGTTGAAGCAGCGGCTGAAAGCTATTTTTCGTCGTGAAATGATTCGAAAACGACATATCTATTGTTTTTTTTAATGAAACTAGCCGTAAAACACTAATTTATACTAAACATTTCAGATTTTACAGTAAAATTGCAATTTATAATCGAGTTACCAAAATGTCGTTTCAATTTCGGAATTTCGAAATTCCGAAACTGTCGAGCCCAATTTCGTAGGCCAATTCCGAAATTGAAAATCTACGAAACTGCACGCCCTAGTAGTCATGTGTAAAAGAATTTCCAAGGATATTTATTTATTTATCATAGGCGTCGGCGGACTGTAAATACTGTACTGTACCTGTAATGTGGCACGACCGTAATATTTTTTCGTAATATTTTTTAAAAAATCCTTCACAGGTCCGACGTCGAACAAGTCCGAGCGGACACTGACAATACAAAGTTAGAGAGAGACATGGTTAGTTCAAGTACTTAAAATGTGAGATGGCGATATTGTGCGCGCGCTCGGAAATAAACAACGTAAGCGCCAAACCACATTTACTTGAATTAAAAAAAAACTACTTCATGAATTAAAATATGGTTGAAGGGTAGTTTAGATATCATTATTTGCTATGTTTTAGAAATAATTTCGTGATCTAAATCGTAAAAACATCGTGGTAGCAAGGAAAATTGTAAATAATTAGAGCTCATTTCATAAAATTTTTTTATCGAGAAAATTTCATCAAATCGTGATTTGGATTTAAAGATACTCAAGATAATATAGTCAAAAATCATACATCTAAATATAAGATTCCTAGTCCACATACTTACTTAAAGAAAAAGTAGAATAGAAAATCAACCAAATTTCGAACCCTCCTCTTAAGGAAATAACGTATTTTTTGTTATTTACTGTCAATATAATTCAATGAAACTTGGCTAAGTGACGCTTTTAGCCATAGACAATCGACTTTAATACTACATGAACAGTGTTTTTAAAAATAAAAATACTTATGGTGGGATTTATCAATACTCACACCCGAGAGTTTCATTGAAAAATTTAAGAATTTCATCAGTTTCCTAAAGGACTTACACTTGATTCATTAGAATTATTGAATGTTTTTTAAACAGTAAATAACTATTTTGTATGTTTAATGGAACGGGAAAAGGTTATTATTCATAACGTAAGTGGCCAAGAAGTATCTAATATTAGTATTTGTTTTGGTTTAATTCAACAATTTAACATTTTATAGCACTGGCTAATCACTACACCTGGTGCAGCTAATCACTGCAAGAGGGTGGCTAAAAACAAAAAATGGCTAAAAAATATCATATTTTACCATAATGTCTATAACTTCTATAATAATTGGGTTTTACCTAAAAACTGTTAATACAGTCCAAGTTAGTTTATTCAGCAATCAGAAAATAATATTAATAAGACTGTAGCTATTATACAAAATATTTGATATACTGACAAAGTGTTGGCAATCCTTAAGTGGTCAATAGCTACCCGGTTTACCCTACTTAAAATTTGACCTAATTAACCTTAAAAATATTTACGTACGGACATCCGAGCGCCGAGCATCGAAGTTCAAACTCAAACAGCGATTTGAACTCGCGTGACTGATCGCACCGTTCCCGCGTACCCCACACACTTAAGAATCAGTTGGACCATATTTTCAGAAAATAACTACACTAATTTTGTTGAGGTTTACTATTTAGTTGATCAATATTGACACGGCGACAAGGTTCACCACCTGTCACGTTGGGTTCTGACTATCTGGTGAAACGTGGGCTTTGAGTTGGCTTAATACCTCCACAATGTGGTGGTGGATGGCCACTCAAAACCTCTGACTACCCCCGAATGGGGATAAAAAAAGTCGTGACGTTGTATTGTATTGTATTGTATTGTAATATTGACTTTTTATGATATTTTTATTGGATTGACCATTAACTATCGTGTCCTTCAATGTGTACAATCTTTCACCAGTTACTCTGTATAATGATAGTCACATCTTATTTTTCTAAAAACACTAGTGTCCGTTTAGGAGGTACGAAGGTATAAGCTACCTGTTTGATCACAGTCATTTATGAAACTTCGTCCTTCATTCGATTAGGCTATGGAACGAACTATTTGTCGAGGTTTTCCTTAGAGACTATTTTTATGGAACTGAGGTGGCAAACAAGCGTACAGCCCGCCTGATGCTAAGCAGTTACCGTAGCCTATAGATGCTTGCAATACCAAAGACATTTCTCGCACGTTGCCGACCTGTAGGGCAGTGGGACGGGGGAAGGGGGCGGGAGGAACTATTTCCAAAAGAAACTGGATGATGTATTGTACGTAACATGTTATATGTATTTATAATATTAATCTCCGAGTATACCACGCTTTGAAATTACTTGAGTGTAATTTCAGAAGATAAATTAACAGGAACTGGGATTTATTCTTCAATTAAGGGAAACACTTACACTTCACCCTTACCATTGTGTCATCTCCCCACAGCGTGTATTAACCCAGTTGGGGGATATTTCCTTGTTTATGTATGTCTTCGTTGGTTTTAGTAATTAAATTCGTTGTATAATTTCTTAGCGTGTATTTTCTTACAGATCCTTTTGACAGAATGACGTAACAGAAACTAAGTGACATTAGGATTGAAATGAAGGACAATCGACACGTCATTGCGACACTGGCATAATAAACATACCGCCCACCAAAAGGGGTATGCCCACAAAGTTGACATATTAGATGGTACATAACTGTGGGTATGACCCTTTTAGAATAAGATGAGAATTATAATTTGCTTACATTTACATAAGTAGGTATGTAAGTATATTCTAGTAGGTAAAACAAACAAAAGTGTTCCTATCTCACATAGAACATATTATAACAAAAAAACCCATAAGAATCGTAGGTTGGCACTATCATGCAGACCATACCTTGACCAAAGATAGAACATAAAACAAGACCTACGAACTATATAGGTCAATAAGATAAATTTAACCCAGACTTGGTGGGTAGGTATACACACAATGTTTAAGAGTTATAAACTAGGGAAGTAGACCTAGAACAATACAATTTAAGTTGCAACTTGTCGTTGTATAGAATGTTACAATAAGTAGGTACATAAGCAGGCATAAAAGTGTGTAACAATTTTCACTCGCAAAATAAATTTAAAATAAAAAGTGTGTAACAATTTTCTCTCGCAAAATAAATTTAAAATAAAGACATAGGCCAGTAAGTCATGGGACACATATCAAAGTAAGTACTAGTACGGGGCCACTAATGAGGTAAGTTTGAATAAGTATTGAGGAGGTAATACAATACCTAAGTAGCAATATTTTGATAACAAGTAGACCAAAGAATACATTAAGCTGTTTAAATTAGTGTGACTAAGTTTTGGTATCAATTGGCAAATGACATAACTTACTTATACATCGCTTAGTAACACTATCACCACTTTTAACACTGTAAACGCGCGTATGATTGTCCAGTCCAATATGTTTCGCCACGATTCGTCCCATCAGCCATTTACCGGGAGGGATATTATCTTGTTTCACTAACACTAGTTCACCGATCTCAAATTCATTCTTTTGTGTCATCCATTTTGGTCGTTGTTGTAGCCTAGTAAGATATTCGGTTTTCCATCTGTGCCAGAAATCATTCAGCAATTTCTGGATGTATTGCCATCTAGCCAAGTTGTTAACATTCACTTCTCGTAAGTCCGGGGCTGGAACAACAACTGGTGCCTCACCAATTAAGAAATGTCCAGGTGTTAGAGGATTTATGTTGTCAACGTCTGCTTCGTCGATTGGGCTCAGTGGTCGTGAATTCAAGCATGATTCGATTTGACACAACAGTGTTGATAACTCTTCATATGTCAAATTTGATGTCAATATTCTCTTCAGGTGAAATTTAATGGATTTTACGCCAGCCTCCCACAGGCCTCCAAAGTTTGGGCTGTAGGCTGGGATAAAGTGCCACTGGGTCCCATCTTGTGCTAGCGAGTCTGCTATTTCATCTTTGAAGTTTAGGCGAGCCTCTACCCATGCGTCTGCCAGCTCCTTATTGGCTCCTACGAAATTTCTACCCTGGTCACTCCATAGGTGGGCGCATCGACCTCTTCGCGCAACAAACCGTTTGAATGAGCCAATGAAGGATTGGGATGTGAGATCACCAACCAGTTCAATGTGTATCGCCTTAGTGCACATACATATGAAGATAGCAATATAAGCTTTAGTGGTTCTTACTCCTCTTGCTCTGGACATCAGCACACTATATGGGCCTGCGAAATCCACTCCACTATGTAAGAAGGGCCGCGCAGGAGTCACTCTGACCTTGGGTAAATCTCCCATGATTTGAGTCATAGACTTGGCTCTAATTTTCGCACATACTAAACATTTGTGGATGTGAGATTTGACTGCACTCTTTGCCTTAATAATCCAATATCGTGAACGTAAGTAGGATAACATCAGCTGGACGCCGCCATGGAGTGTCTTCTTGTGAGCATCGGCAACTATAAGTAAGGTAAGTGGATTTTTATTACTTAGTATGATAGGGTTTTTATTTTCTGTGCTTAGGTTTGCATGCCTTAGTCTACCGCCCACCCTGAGGACGTTCTCTTCATCCAAGTAAGGGTTTAATGATTTTAAATTGCTTCTTTGCGTAACTGTTCTATGTTTCCGTATTCTTTCCATATCTTCTTCAAAATCATTTACTTGCGCTTTCTTTATACATATTTTTAGTGCCTTTTCTAACTCTTCTGTTGTTAACGCTTCCTCTATGTTTGTCCATTTTTTATAATATAGCACTCTTCTACAGTATGCAATAGTTTTCATTAGTTCAGGCAGTGATTCAAATCTTTCAATGTCAAGTCGTGTACCATGTCTTTCTTGCTCTTCAGTGATATGTAAACAAAGTTTAGTGGTCCTTTTCTCCAATTCCGTTGCTATAATGTTTGGTCTAGTGAATTGTATTTCCTTTTCAGAAAGCCATTTAGGTCCCTTCCACCACAATAGGTTATTTTGTAGTTCGGTAACTGTGCAACCTCTTGATGCAATATCCGCTGGGTTGTGTTCTGATCTTACATGATGCCATTGGTTATTGTTTATGTGTTCCAGGATTTCTACCACTCGGTTCGCCACAAACGGTTTCCATCTTCCTGGTTCGCCAAGTAACCAGGATAAAACTACCGACGAATCTGTCCAAGCATATGTTTGTAATGTTGGTATTCTCATAGCCTGACGGACATGATGTAGAAGTTTTGCCAGTAGGACAGCACCACATAGCTCGAGTCGAGGTAATGATACTGTTTTGACTGGGGCTACTTTAGTGCGAGCAGCTACAATACTAATAACAATTGAGCCGTCTGGTTGTTCCACTCTGCAGTATACAACTGCTGCCATAGCATACATAGAAGCGTCGCTGAATCCGTGTAGTGTAATTTGATCTCTCGCAGCTTGGTAAGTATTTAACCATCGGTTAACCATTATTGACTCAACGTTTTTTAAATCTTCTCGAATAGCAAGCCATTGGTTAGATAGGGGCTCCTCAAGTTTGTCATCCCAGTTCACTCCTTCTAGCCACAACCGTTGGATGAATATCTTGGCCATGACAATAGTAGGTGCTATCCAACCCAATGGATCAAACAGGCGTTGTAGGTCAGCAAGTACTGTTCTTTTTGTGACATTTGGTGTGATAGGTGGTAGATTCAAAGAATAGTGAAAATTATCTTCTTCTAGATTCCATGACACACCTAAAGCCTTTACCGTGCCATCTATCTTCAAATCTAATTTTGCATTCTTTGATACCAGTTCAGGATCTATGGATGTCAGAAATTCCAAGTTGTTAGATGACCATTTTTGCAGTTTTAGTCCACCTTTCTCTAAAATAGTTTGTAACTCCTTCCTAGCCTCAACAGCTTGTTGAACAGTATCAAATCCCGAGAGCACGTCATCAACGTACATATCTTCTTTAATTATCTTTGCTGCTGCTGGATAATCTCTACCCTCATCTTCTGCAATCTGAGTGAGTGTTCTGATAGCTAGAAAAGGCGCGGATGCTGTCCCAAATGTAACCGTTAGTAATCTATAGTCTTTGATGTCATCATTCTGTGCCCATAGGATTCTTTGGAAATCAGCATGTCTGTTATGCACTCGAATCATTCGATACATCTTCTCAACGTCACTTGTAAAACAAATTTTATGCATACGCCATCTCATCAGGATACTTCTCAGATCTTCTTGTATTACAGGACCAGTCATCAGATCATCATTCAGGCAGATGTCATTACTGCCTTTGCATGACGCATCAAAAACAACACGAACTTTAGTTGTTTCCTTGTCTTCTCGCAATACTGCATGATGCGGTAAATACACTGAGTAATTTTCCCTTTCATTCTTCGGTACTTCTTCTATATGTCCTAATTCCACGTAGTTGTCAATTACATCAGTGTATGCTTGTTTCAATTTACCATTTTTGTTTAATCTTTGTTGTAATTGCATTAATCTTTTCAGTGCTATACTTCTGGTGTTACCTTCTACGGCTCTGGGTGGATCAATTTTTAATGGTAAGTGAACCATGTAACTTCCCTTTTCATTTCTAGTGTATGTTTCCTTATATATATTTTCACAGGTTTCTTCCTCTTTGGTAAGTTTTCTTTTGGTATCTGTATCTTGTTCCCATAGTACTTTAAGCATATCTTCTATCTCTATTTGTTGGTGCATTACTATTATTGATTGCTCTGGTGTTGTGTCATTGTTTACATTGCCGAAAAGAATCCAACCTAGCAAAGTCTTTTGAGCACATGGAGAGCCAGGTGGACCCTTGACAATCTCGTTCTGTAGAATTTGAGCATATTCATTGACTCCTAGAAGCAAGTCAATTGACCCTGGTGTGTGGTACTCTGGATCAGCCAGTGCGAGTCCTTGAAGATGCAACCAATTCTGTGTAGTAATTGTATTTGTAGGTATCTGTGTCGTTAGGTGTTTGGATACTACATATGCTTTAATCTTGAGTTTAAATTCAGTTTGCCATTTGGATGACACTTCCACTTGGACTACATGACTGACCTTCGATGATGTAGAACCCACACCTAGTATTGTTCCTTTTATGGGGTATCTTGTACTTTTCAATAGCTGAACTGCCCTCTCAGTTATCAAACATCCTTGTGACCCTGGATCAATAAGCGCTCTTAGTACAGTAGTGTATCCTTCTTCATTCTTTACAATGACTACGGCAGTGGCTAACAATGCAGTATTTCTTATGTTTGTACAATTGCGTGACGTCATCACTGTATTCACTTGAATATTCTCAGTCTCTTCTACATTGGAATGTAAAATGCAGGGCTGTGTGGCTTCTGTGGGTGCACCTGTGGTGTTGCTCGACCGCTGTTCATGAAGAAGCGTGTGATGTCGTCTATGGCATATCCTACATGATGTTGACAGTCGACAGGATTTGACTGCATGTCCCGGAACTAAGCAGTTGAAGCAGATGGAATTGTTCTTTACAAACAAACTTCTTTGCGCGGGATCCATTTCACCAAATTCCTTGCAATGGTACAGACCGTGGTTGTCGTTGCACTTTGGACAATTTCTTTCATTTGTTGTTGCATGGTAAGAGCGGATGGCTGGCCTATCTCTTGATGACGCTGTCAGCTCAAGTGTACGGAACTTGGCTTCCAAAAATTTTTGCAACATTGGCCAAGTAGGCAGATCACTTTCGTGACTATTGGTTACGTACTCCTCCCACTCCTTGTGGGCCTCCACATCTAACTTTTTCACCAATATATAGATCACCAGCGGATCCCACGATTCCACATTAATTTTCATATTTTTTAAACTATTTAATGACTGTGTAGTTGTGTCTAAGAGAGATTTGTACATGCTTGCGGTTTGATTCACCATTTTCTTTTGATCGAATATGTTTCTTAGTATGGATGTGACGATGAGCCTTTTGTTATCATACCGCTTGATGAGGATTTCCCATGCTTGATCATAATTTGCTTCTGTGACTTGTACATGCTTTAGTAATGTTTCCCCATCCCCGCTGACACTTAATTTCAAATAATGTAGTTTTTGCACTCTGCTTAGTGATGTATTTTCATGTACTAATGATTTAAACATATCCTTGAACACTGGCCAGTCTTCATAATTGCCTGAGAAAGTAGGTAGTTCAATTTTTGGCAACTTTACTTGTGAGCCTACGCTCTGACACAAAATGTCGCCTTTTCCTTCGATATATTGTTCTGTAGTTGACACTTGTAACTTTGTAGGGGATAATAAATCAAGCAAGTGAGCTTTTATGTCCGTGTACTGTTCTTCACAACCCGCGTAAACATCGGTATTGAAATATTCCAATTCTTTTCGTTGTTCTCTTGTCACAACTTTCAGTAAATCCATATAAGTAGTTTTGTAATTACTCCAGTATTCTTCCGCACTTTGTAATTTTGTATCTAAGTAACCCTTTGTTAATCTAGGCTTCGGGCATTTCTTTATATTGTCATATAACTTCACTAAATGTTCAAAGATGTCTTCCAATTCGTAAATAATTTGCTTTGGCATTGTTGTTTATTTCGCGTCTTCGAATCAATACTCAATTCACTCAATGTCTGAAAATGTCCCTATTGCACAAATATTGTCGTTAGGTATTCGATGTTTGTTTGTATCGGATTAGCTAAATTCACTTCGGTGTACACGTTACGATGCTTTATGTTTTAGGTTATTAGCCGACGCCGATCACGTTTCCGCCGAAGTGTTGTTTTGCCTCGGATTAGGCCACTGGTTGGTATGTGGCTCGATGTAGGACCATTTTATGGGGGATATTTCCTTGTTTATGTATGTCTTCGTTGGTTTTAGTAATTAAATTCGTTGTATAATTTCTTAGCGTGTATTTTCTTACAGATCCTTTTGACAGAATGACGTAACAGAAACTAAGTGACATTAGGATTGAAATGAAGGACAATCGACACGTCATTGCGACACTGGCATAATAAACACCAGTATACAGGGTGTTTCAGTAGTCCGAAATAATAATCTATGTATTTACATATACGTACGACGAGGTATTCAAGCACATGATAATACATGCTAATATATATCGTTTTACACGAGACGGATTTATTAACTAGTGTAGCATGCAACTAGTTAAAAAATAATTTGTATCGAGTTAGGAGGTGGGCGCAAGTAAAAGGCTTTTTAAAAAGACACTGGAGCCGTGTTTTCGGCTTGAAGTGCGAACTAAGACTAATTTATCTTTATATTAATATAATCGTAATGTTAACTCATAATACAAAGGATCATTATTTTAAATGGCTTCCTGTTATCTTGTACGTTCCAGGAAGTCATAGGTACGTTGAACCTTATCACCAGAGATCGGAGTAGGTAGATTGATTTAAGGTTATTGACGTCAAACGTATATGTTAATATGGATAAGACTCAGACTTCTACAGATGTTGAACGATCATTTTCTACTTATAAATTTTAGACGTCAAAAGAAATAGATTGAAATTAAAAAACATTGAAAAACTTATGGTCATTTATTTTAATTGTATAGAGACACATAATCAGGATGTACAAATTGTAACCGATGAAGATAAAAAATAGACAATAATAAATGACGTAATTTGCTCACTTAAACTTTTTTTAACTTAAATTTTTTACGAAATGCTTTGAGATCCCAGCATCGAAGACGTCGCCGTATGCTGTGTCGAAGACTGCGTCGCAGGCAACTCTTCCGCTTCCGGTTGATGATGTGTCAAGATTTGTGACAACTTGGGTATCCACCGGAACTTGTAAATTGCAACTCTTCCTGTCAACATGATGATTATGTACAATGTTACCGATGACCAACTAGGTGTGGTAGAGATGGCCGTCGAGTGATTTGCGGAGTCTTGAACTTCTTTCGCTTGTACTATGTTTTTTAGTTTTATGTTAATAGCTACGTCCAGAAGTGTCACATGCCGCGCGAGGAAAATTTTCCTCGCCAAGTTTGACTTGCCTCATGTGAGGCAAATGCGCGCCCTCCCTCATGATCCGCTGGATGATGTTGTTTTCAAAGGTTGTACGTACGTGCCTGTTGCGTACGTGCATTTGTGTGGTGGATGAGTTGTGCTATGCAATCGTCTGAGTGCAGTAGAGTCTTTCATTCTAGATGTTTACAGATGACCTCGTCCTCGGTTATCTTCGTGCAGAGCTCGTGAGGATATGTGAACTCGTGATTTCCCAAGATAAGGAAAGGATTTATCGGGATTAGGATAGTGTTTTCGTTAGGAATGGTGTACAGTTGAAGGATGTTTTATGGTTGCTTGGCCACTATTGGTATTTCTAGTATGAAGGTCAATGTTTCATTAGTGCTAAATGCCTTTACTATTATCGCTTTTTCCCATAACTGGATATTATTTAAATTTGGGTTGAATGCTAGGTTTTCGCTAATTTTATTTTGGATGTTATTTAATTGTTTTTAAATAGTTCGATATTCAAAATAAAGGGTTTATTTTGATTAAATTGGTCTCTTTTTTAGGGGTTTTATCATTGTTGAGTGCGTCTTGCCCTCAGTTTTACTTCTTCCTGTTTCGCTACCGTGATCGCTTGGTCTAGGTTTTCTACCTTTTTTAATTTGATTAAGATCGCTGTAATTGGGTTAAGTTTATCTAAAAAGGTCTCTAGGGCCATTTTTTCGTAATATATCCGTTTAGTGGGTTCCATCGATATCAACGTGCTGATCAGGTCCCTGATTTTGTCGCCGAATATCTCTATTGTACTGTTTTCCCTTTCTACACGCATTAATTCCTGAACTAACTGAAGTTCCGTCCTGTACTCTCGGAATTTCTTTTTTAAATCTCTTTTAATGTTGGTGCGACCGTTCGCTTTTAACTGAAGTTCCGTCCTAACCTCTCCGAATTTCTTTTTCAACACGCTTTTAATGTCGAACCAGGATTTGGTGCCTGGGTTTTCAGATAAAGCCTCGATTGCTTTTCCGGATAATTTGTTCCTAATAAGGCAGGCTACACAAGGGTCGTCTCTATTTGTAATTATTTCTAGGGCGTTTTCCACGCCCTCTAAGTAAAACGCTAGCGTTCTTTTATTACCGTCATAGCTCGGTAATAGCTTCCAAAATGTCGAGTAGTCCGGTGGGATTAGCTTCTCTTGGAAAGACATGTCATCTAATGGTTTCTTATCAGTCGCCATTTTAAGGTTACTGTGTCGGAAATCAAATATTTTATGGCAAAGTCAAGCGCTAACAGCAAATTGTTATGTAACACTGATACCTAGGCACTAGAAACACGACAGGGTCAGTTAATATTAGTAGCCAAAAGGTAGGTATAAAGGATCTCAGAGTTAATGATTACCCCACGAGCATTGCCAATGGAAGGCTTTCAATTTTTAGATGAGTCCGCCTCTTTCCGAGCTGGTGCCGCCTCCAGTTCCTGCTGCTGCCGCTGGAGTCTGCTTCCAGTAACTTGCTGTTGATGCACCCACTTTTAGGATCTTGATCGCGTCACGGAAACTAATTCTTAAGGATTTACTTGAAAAACTCTCACCGTTTAAAATCGCGATGTACTGACTGCTCCAGTTAGGAGGTGGGCGCAAGTAATAGGCATTTTAAAAAGACACTGGAGACGTGTGTCCGGTTGAAGAGATAACTAAGACTAACATAACTTTTTTAATATAATCGTAATGTTAACTCATAATACAAAGGGTCATTATTCTAAATGGCTTCCTGTTATCTTGTACGTTCCAAGAAAACATATGTACGGGTAACCTTATCACGTAATTACAATGAAGACTATTTATAGCAAGGTTACACCAACATAACTATCGTTTATATTTTTTTTATTTCAGTTCATAAGAATTCTGTACTGAACTCTGAAAGCGAACTTTATTACTGGAAATATATTATTATGTAAAATAAATATAAATTAATAAAAACACCAATAAAATGACAGAGAAAACTTAACAAAAACAAGTATTAAATATATAACAAGTATTAAGTATATTTTGACGGGCCCGTTAGCGTGGTTGGCGCGGAGGCGCCTTTCACGCTGCAGGTCGTAGGTTCGATTCGTACCCGCGACATGCATTTGTGTGCATGAACATGTCTGTATGTCCCGAGTTTGGGTGTATATGTATATTAAGTATGTATTTACAAATAAAGTAGTCATATCAGTTATCTGGTTTCCATAGTACAAGCTCTGCTTAGTTTGGGATCAGGTAACCGTGTGTAAAAAATGTCCTAGGATATTATTATTATTTTCGTAAGATCTACCTTAGTTGTATCCGGTAAGTATCAGAAATATTGTATTTCCAAACCTTCCAAATCAAAGTAACTACTTGTAATGAGATTACAAAGATGTTATTAAGGGTTGCTTAAGGGTCTATGGATTAAGGTATTATCGGTCGGAGGCACCCGATCAATTCGAGCTAAGATGGCCTTTAATACGATTTATCTTTGATGGACAACAAAATGGTTTGTTTACTGGTTGTATTATGTGAATAAGGTTCAATTTGGTTTCTTTGTGACTCTATTACAATATTTATGCGTTTACAATAAGTAGGTAGCCTTGTCAGAGGCCTTCGGGCGGCTTGAACAACTCTGACACCACGTTGGTCACTAACCATACGATCTTAGATAAAGAATGTACCTGTAGATTTGACACGCGTACACCCGTAAGGGACAAAAGATGTATAATCCTGCTAAATTACGCTTAACCCTAATGTCTATGGAAAGTGATCTGACGTATACTACTTCTAAATATGGTTGGGTGATGCTTTGTTTGGCTCATTCTGGACCAAAGACCAACCAAAAGTTTGTGCCCATTAAACTTAGGGCGATACGCAGAAAGTGACAAAAGGTAGTACGTCTACCTCTTGCACTCTTAGGATATAGGGCGTAAGCATGTCTCGCTCAAGCACGGTATTATTATTACCGTGTCATCTCTATTGATCCTTTCTCTATGCATACGATAAGAAGAAAGAGAAGAAGTAGGTATCAGCGTTCTTGCTTTGTGGTAGGTGTAGTATGTAATATTCTTTTACCTAAAGATATGCCCCCTCCCCCTCCCTCAATCCCACTCCCCTTCAGGTCGGCAATGTGCGAGCAATGCCTTTGGTATTTTAAGCATCTATAGGCTACGGTAACTGCTTAACATCAGGCGGGCCATAAGCTTTTTGGCCACAGCAGGCCTATAAAAAAAATGGGATGTGTTTTTCCAAGTCTGTTGGATGTCTCTATTTTTGACAGCATATGGTAGATACAGCCAATACTATATTGTCGTGCAACAGTTTCGTCAGTACAAACGATAGGCGAGACGTGCAAGCGATGCCGTTGTTATTGCAAGCATCTACAGGCTACGGTAACTGCTTAACATCAGGTGGGCAAATGAAAAAGGTAACTATGTAATAATAATCAAGCCCTTTGTATAATGTGTTTTGGTGGTTATTTCAGTTAACATAAATATTTAATTAAATGGTAAAGATTGTAGAGATAAAATATAGAAAGAATATTTTTTAAATTGTGCCAGTAAAATTATTGAAAAGAAAAGTTTCAGCAGGCACACAAACTGAAAGACTGACTCTAGAGTAGTTACAAGTAAACGTCTCGTGGAGCAGCGTAGGTATTTAATGAGGCGAAAAAAGCTAAACTTGGACAGAAGAAAAGTGACTTGGCAAGAAAAGTTAAGCTCCGCGGAATGAGGTATGCGGAGTAAATTTACCGTGACGAATATTTTAAGCGGGGACTTTTATTTTTTATTTTATTTTTTTAAGAGATCTGGCACTGGTATTTTAATGGCAATGGTTTACTTCACGACTCTATTGACGTAACTAATTTTATTTACAAATTCTTTTGTTGACGTCATTACTCAATTGAGGCGCTCATAGCCTGCCATTTTCGGCTCTCTCACTCATCGTAATAGCTACTTTACGTCGATCTTCTGTGAGAGGGTGGTACTACCACAGTCGATACGGCCGGAATATGAGCTGCAGTCAAGCTACAGCTTTTTTTTTATTAGACTGCGGTGGCAAAAAAAACTAAAGGCATTGCTCGCACATTACGGCTCTCTCACTCATCGTACGAAACGCAGCTGTAATAGCTGCTTTACGCCGATCTTCTGTGAGAGGGTGGTACTACCCCGGTCGAGCCAGCCCGTATATGAGCTGCAGTCAAGCTACAGCTTGGCTCTACCACCAATAAATGCTTATGAAAGATGAACTAGATTGGTTTACCTACATTGCATTACTCTCGAGCTTCGTTCTCAATATTAGCATTTAATACATGTAGTTTCACATACAGACCCGCTTTTAGCACTATATTTTAGAGATATAATAAAAAAATAAAAAAAAAATGTCGTACCCTATTATTTTATACTAGCCACCCTAATCTTCATTCACATTCCAGTGCTTCGCTGTCTATGCACGTTCGTAAAAAATTAAATATATTTTCAGCTATTTTCAGTTATAGAGTGATTTAAAAGTGTTTAAGTGTCAAAATGCCTAAAAGGAAAGGAGAAAAACATAGTGACTATGAATATTTAACTAAGAAACTTCGAAAATTGGAACGAAAAATAGAACGCAGGCGCCGATACCATAATGGCGGAAACGACTCATCAACATCGGATTGCGAAAATATGCCGCCGTCTCATAACCAACGAGGCAAGTTTTATACCGTGTTAATTATGAAAAATCGGACTGTCCATCAGGGGCTTTCCAATTTCAAAATACAAATACATGCTATTCGGATCTACTTATAGGGTATTTCCAAAGCAATGTATCCATAATGTTTAATTTATGTATTACAATCAAGTAGTACAATCTGGGTTTGCGTGTTTCTCACTTTGGAGTCTCACTACCCACCTTTTATTGTTATAACAACGAAATTTATTTCGTTTACAGGGAGCGGATTAAACTCGGAAAACTATGATGACGCTTTACCGGAATGCTCTTATTGGACCTCAGAAGTTCAATACAATGATAATTCAGAAATTGACGAGAATAATTCTCCCGCTGTGCTGCCAATTCCTACGACTATTGAATTACCTGAGCCAGTTAACACAGATGCTGCTTCCTCCGGAGCAATAGTATCACAAGTGATAGCAACATCAACGGCCTCAGAGCAGTGCACGGAGCCACAGGTACTAGTACCGCAAGTAACTGACCCTGATAACTCCGCTGCACCTAAGGAACCAGTTTCTGAATTAGATTCAGATTTGATGGAAATTTTAGGCGCTGATCCTACTGCTACCAATGATTATGGAAAAGATATTCAGAAAGATCTTGCCGTTAGATTGTGCCATATTGCCACAACAGGTCTCTCAAAAGAAACCCGAAAAGAATTAAAAGAAAAGTACCTAGTTCCGGGAAATTGCAAACTTATAAAAGCACCAATTCTCAATCCGGAGATTCGAGCTGCCCTGGTAGAAAGTCAAGCAAAGCGAGATAAGGCAATTGAGAACAAGCAGGTTCTCACATCATGCGCGTTGTCTTCTATTGGTGAAGCAATTACGATGATCCTCTCATCAAATCAAAAGAATCCAGAGCTCCTGAAAACACTCATGGATACAGCTCGTATATTAAGTGACATACAACATTCAGAATCTGTCACTCGACGAATATTTATACTTTCTACCTTCAAGAAAGATCTTAAAGATCAACTGGAAAAAACCAAAATTGATGAAACACTTTTTGGAAGCGATCTATCTGATACACTAAAATCAGCGAAGACTATAAATAAATCGGGAGCCGAACTCAGATCGGCCTCGACTTCAAAGCCTGTCGGCCAGAAGCCAGCTAAACTACCTACGAGGCCTTTAAACTTCAGAGCTCCCCCCAACGGTCGCAGAATGCCACCATCGGGGGGAGCGAGAGGCGCACGAGCACCGAATCAGATGGCCAGGACGTCTTCGATGCCAGCGCAACACAACAGCTCCAGGACATCATCGCGTCAGCAGCCACCACGCCACAGGCGCTAGATAAGGTACAGCTCGCGGGCCGACTTAGTTATTTCTACAAACAATGGTCTATGTTAACGAACAATCCAATCACACTTTCCTGGATTTCAGGTTATGAAATTAAATTCTCATGTTCAGTGAAACAAATAATTGTTCCCGATGAACCAACATATTCATTGACTGAATACCAAGCTTATAAAAAATCTATTCAAAGGTTAATATCTATTGGAGCTATTTCGCCATGTCACCCTTGCGAAGGGCAATATATTTCTAAGATTTTTCTTATCCCAAAACCAAATGGCAAACATCGCCTAATACTTAACTTAAAAAATTTAAACAAATTTATTAAAACAAATCATTTTAAACTTGAAGATCTAAGAACAGCAATAAAACTTGTTTCAAGGGATTGCTTTATGTGTAAAATAGATTTAAAAGATGCATATTTTTTTATTAGTATGCATAATAATTCAAAAAAGTATTTACGTTTTAAATGGGATGGACAGTTATATGAATTCAATGTATTGCCATTTGGTTTGAACACGGCTCCATACGTGTTTACCAAAATTCTTAAGCCTGTGGCAAAATTATTAAGATCTAAAGGGTATTTATCCACTTTCTACCTAGATGACCTGTATCTTGTAGGTCAAACATATAATAACTGTTTGCAAAACATGAATGATACAAAACTGTTATTAGAATCATTAGGTTTTATTATTAACATAGAAAAAAGTGTTTTAATACCTACAAACTCTTGCACGTTTCTAGGAAATATTATAGATTCAAAAAGATTTGAAGTAAGACTACCTGATGAGAAGAAAGAGAAAATTAAAAAAGAAGTACTTAAATTTAGTAAATTAAAACGGTGTAAAATAAGAGACTTTGCTCACTTAATAGGCTTACTTACATCTGCCTGCCAGGCCGTAGATTATGGCTGGCTTTACACTAAGGACCTTGAAAGGGCTAAATTTTTAAATCTTAAAGATAATGATGACTATGATAGATATATGACAGTACCAGAGACACTGTCCCCTATTTTTGATTGGTGGTTAAATATTATAAATCACTCTGTAAGTAAAATTAAGAGTGATGATTACACCTTAGAAATATTCACAGATGCCTCAACTACGGGGTGGGGGGCTGCGTGTGGACATGATACTGCCAGTGGTCCTTGGAGTGATCAAGAACGGTCAATGCATATTAATTATCTAGAGATACTTGCAGCCTTCTTGGGCCTTAAAGTTTTTGCAAAACATTCGAGTAATTGTCAAATATTATTACGTATTGACAATACTACAGCGATATCTTATATAAACAGAATGGGTGGTGTGCAATTTCCCCACTTAAATCAGGTAACAAAACAATTGTGGCAATGGTGTGAATCGCGTAGTATTATGGTGCATGCTGATTATATTCGTTCATCTGACAATGTTGTAGCGGATGCGGAATCGAGAAAATCTCACGCAGATATCGAATGGGAGATTTCCAATAGTGCTTTTGAAGAAATATTACTTAGATTTGGTAATCCGGAAATAGATCTTTTTGCAAGCAGAATAAACCATAAATGTGACCTATATGTCAGTTGGCATAGGGACCCAGATGCTCATGCAATTAATGCCTTTACAATAAGTTGGACAAATCTATTTTTTTATGCTTTTCCACCTGTATCGATAATTTTAAGAGTATTACGTAAAATTATAAGCGACGGGGCGACTGGCATTGTTGTTGTCCCGCAGTGGCCCTCTCAGCCTTGGTATCCTGTATTTAAAAGCCTCCTTATATCAAAACCTTTAATTCTACATTCACGTAACAATTTAATTATTTCTGATTGTAGCGAACGCCTGGTGCACCAGCAGATTACACTAGTTGTCGGGATGCTATCCGGACGTCACTTCTCCGAAGAGGAACACCTCTGTCGTCCATCCCAATAATGATAGCTTCTCTATCCGATAATACAATCAAACAATACGACTCTTGTATGAAGAAGTGGTTTACATATTGTTATAAAAATAATGTAGATGCTTTTGGCGCATTATCCCCTGATATTCCATCTTTTCTGACGGATATGTACAACGCAGGTGCTAGGTATGGCACGCTTAACAGTTGCCGATCTGCTCTTTCATTACTGCTAGGTAATGAACTAGTAAATAATAGTTTAATTCAGAGGTTTTTTAAAGGTGTATTTCGACTTCGGCCTAACTTGCCAAAGTATAATTTAACTTGGGATACCAATCTAGTTTTAAATTTTTTATCAAATTGGTACCCAAATGAAAGTTTAGATATTGAACAAATTTGCAAGAAATTAATAACTTTGTTAGCACTCATTACAGCGCATAGAATGCAAACATTCTCTAAAATAGATTTGAACAACATTAGTAGTTCTGATTCAGGATTTCTCATTAAAATTCCAGATCTGATTAAAACATCACGTGTGGGTTCGATGCAACCTGTACTTGCCTTACCTTTCTTTCCACAAAAGCCGCAAATATGTCCCGCAAGTACCCTTAGTATTTTCCTTGAGAAAACAAAGAACCGTCGTCAAGACCATTCATTCTTGTTTATCTCCTCAAGGAAACCATATAAAAAAGTAGGTCCACAAACTTTGAGTAGATGGGTGAAAAGTGTATTACACAGCAGTGGCATTGATACCTCTGTATTCAGTGCGCACAGCACTAGGCACGCATCTACCTCAAAGGCCTATATGTCTGGAGTTAGTCTAGATGTAATTCGAAATACAGCTGGTTGGAGTGAAAGCTCTACAGTGTTTGCCAAATACTATAATAAAATTATTACAAACTGTGATTCTTCTGATTATGCCAGAAACTTATTAAATAATAGTTAATTAAAGAATGGTTGTGATTATGTATAAGTAAATAAGATAAGTATTTACTTAAGTACAAAATATATAGTATAGATTTATTTCATTTATTAAAAAATGTTAAATAAATGATAATAGATAAAATTGATTATAAGTACTTGTTTAAATTATTTTATTTATAAATCTGCTTTATTTATTCCTCCATATCACTCTACTTAATAGCTTATTTCACGACTGCTAACTCTCTCAACATCTACATGTATTAAATGCTAATATTGAGAACGAAGCTCGAGAGTAATTGATGATTAAACGAACTTACCTGTACGTGAAGTTCAATCTCAATTACTCGAAGAGCTTCGTTCGAAGATATTAGCAACCCTCCCTCCCGGGCTTAACCGCGATCCCTAGTCGTGAAATATCAGCTCAGCAATCCTCTAAACTAAATGAAGATTAGGGTGGCTAGTATAAAATAATAGGGTACGACATTTTTTTATTTTTTTTTTATTATATCTCTAAAATATAGTGCTAAAAGCGGGTCTGTATGTGAAACTACATGTATTAAATGCTAATATCTTCGAACGAAGCTCTTCGAGTAATTGAGATTGAACTTCACGTACAGGTAAGTTCGTTTAATCATCAAATATATTGGTCATCCGCCTACTAATCCTTTGTCCCGTAATATGTTTTAAAAACCGGCCAAGTGCGTGTCAGACTCGCACATAGAGGGTTCCGTACCAAACACCGTATAAATTTTATTGAAATTCTTCTTTGAAAATGTTCGTTTACACATATGCGACTAGATGGCGCCACTGTCGCTTAAAAGTTAAATAATTGGTAAAAAATGTATATTTACGATATTTTTATTCAACTATTTATGTAAAAGCTATTATAATGATCACTAATGGTTAAAATATAAGTTTTCCCTTTATATATATGTCGGCACAGCGACTTTTAAAAAGTATTGAAACGATCGAAATGGGACGCAAGCGCCATCTGTAGGCGTTTGGACAGAGTCCACTTGCATAGACCGGCATCGGCGGAGAGCACAGTACGCTTTGCACCGCCGAGCAGTCGAGTCGCGCGATTGGAAACTGTCATCGTGCCATTTCAATATCTTATTAGTCATCTTTATACCCACTGAATGCCCACAATCCGAAAAAACAACGGCCCCATCATTCTTTCTTCGACATCAGAAGTGAGATCGAACGATGGCTAAAACCGTTGATGATCGCGTAGAAATTTAAATGATGGCAGTTTCTTCAGTTTCCAAGTCGTAGTGCTAATTATCGTTGATTTTAAAAATTAAAAGTGCCACGTGTTTGAACAATGACAATGAAAAAATGGCGGTGCACAGTAGACATTATGCGATTCGCTAAGTCGAAACGGACGTTTGAATTATTGTGTGTGAAGTGTTCAAAGTGTTTTGTGTGGTGATACGGTGCTACGTGAAAGCGGATGGCTGCGACGACGCGAGTATCGACAGACGGTGTGGCAGTCAACGGCGCAGAGCAGTATCGGGACGGCGATGGTGGTCGCAGGTTTGCATGGAGCAGAATCCGGTGAGTCGAACCATGTTTATTTGGTGCCCGTGTTCTATAGAGAGGGTACACGCGGTACATGCTATAACATTGACAGAGAAAGTGCGGGTGTGCGTGATATGGACGAAGTTTTCTGCCTACCCTCAATTTACTCTGGTCAATGTTGCTATGTGATTTTGTTTTGTTGCGGATATTATTTTACGATTGCAGCCGGACTATTTTGCTAATGTGATCGAAGTTTGAGTTCCTAATTTTATTACGGCAGTGTCACGTTTTTAGAAGCTTTGTGTAAAGGACTATCTTTGCGCGACGTCAATTCAATTCAATTCTTTATTTGCGTAATATGGGTTTATAGAACATGTTGCATTTTAAGTTGTTTCACCATATACAGCTTCAAGCATGCAAAAATTTAAAATTTTAATCTAATAATAAAAAATAAAATTAGCCACAGGAACTATTACCACAATTAACGCAATAAAGTTATTTGAATTTTGGGTCAGTGTATATCCTTAGGGGCGCTATTAGGTTTAGGTTTATGTTTTGGTTTAGGTTTATTCTTAGGTTTGAGTATAAGGGTGGCGAAAATGTCACGGGTCGACTTTGACCTCGAATGACCTTTAATCCCGCATGACCTTTGACCTCGAGTAACCTTACTAATACTACCTCAATAACTCCAAAACGGCTATAGGCACAAATTTAAAATTTTCGGTTTTACGCCTACGCCTACGAATGGCAGGAAGATGCATTCGGTCCGAGTGACTGCATACTACATAAAGCACTAAATACAACAAAAAGTCCAAACCCTTTCATTAGTGTCCATTTGTCTCGTCAGTCTTACTAGAGCAATAATTGGTTAAATGGCTAACTACTTAGTTGGTTAACTAGGGAATCGGAATTCACGAATATACCTAAGATCTTGCTGCCGTAACGTTACCGCAGCAGTATGGTTTTTTCCTGCTGGTCCAATCAAAATCTGAATAATTCAGATAATTAGTGCTCCATGTCGTGTAATTGTGCCGAAAATTTTAAATTTGTGCCCCCCAAGGTTTCAGAGTTATTTCAAATCTTGCTGGCGTAACGTTTTGCGAATTCCTGTATCTCAAAAACTGTTTGGCACACAATCATGATTTTTCATATACACATAAGTGTTCATTTGTGCCCATTTGTGACAGTTTCATATTTCAATATATCAGAAAGGTTCGGGTGTTATAAGATTTTTCCTAAATAACTAAAATAGCTCCTAGCTCTTAAACTGGGAAACCTAGAAACCAAATGTTAGTGCTAGCTTGTATTTCTTATTGATCCTAAGCATTTCTATAATGATTGTAAGCCTACTCCAAGGAATTTACGATTTATTACGATTTATTGCTATCTCGCGGTGAAATTACTTAAACCCTAAATACACTAGTTTCTTATGTTCCGATTACTTTTATTAATATACAAAAATTAGTGCCCTACTTCAAATATACGTGTACCAATCAGCTCTGTAAACCTTATAATTAAATGAAGTCGGTTAAATATTATTAATAAATAACCATCACGAAGCGCTTTCGGTGGTTAACTGACGGAATTGGAATGTATAGAAACAAGCGAACGCTCCGTTCTTCAAGCCATCCTATTTCAACTGACAGCGTTGTAATGAGTACAGACGCGTACATAATACTTTGGAGTGTATTTATAAACTATTAAATAAGGTAAATAAATGTATAATCACAGGGTATGCTAAATTTGAATATGAAGGTACCTTACCTAATATTCCTTTTTAACAGACTTCAAAAAAATAGATTGGCACTGACCCCAAATACTCGATAACACATCATCACGCCTGATTTTCCCGAAGGGGTAGGCAGTGGTGGTAATAGAAATATTATTTCAGGCTTTTTAGTGCTCCAGGTTTATGGGACCAACTTGGAGCTACGATCTACCGAACAGCAAAATAATTTTTCAAATCGGTTCATAAATGTCGGAGAAATCAGTGAACATACATACATACATACAGCCGAACATAGAACCTCCTCCTTTTTTGAAGTCGGTTAAAAAGTAATCGGAACATAAGGAACTCGTGTATTTAGGGTTTAAATAATTTCACCGCGAGGGTCAATGTATATCCTTAGGGGCGCTATTAGGTTTAGGTCTAGGTTCAGGTTTGAGTAGGAGGGTGGGGAGAATGTTGCAAAAGACTCGAGTTCTTTTAGCCCTCTCAAAGAGGCTCGAGCTTTTCTATGGGGCTCGTCGAAGAAAAACGACTCCGAATGTTTCAAGGCTAAAAAAGGACTCGAGTTTTAAATAAACCTCGAGCCCTTTTTGGGCTCGGAGTTCTTTTAGAGCTCCGTTGTTGTGAGCTTTCTAAGTCTTCGCAAGTATAAGAAGGAGTCGCCTTATAGCTGACTATTCCTGGCTAGTCTTTTGTATTCCTGACTAGTCTTGACTTTTTTGACTATCCTGACTATTCTTGACTATCCTGACTATTCTTGACTATCCTTGACTATTCTTGACTATTCTTGACTATTCTTGACTATTCTTGACTATTCTTGACTATTCTTGACTATTCTTGACTATTCTTGACTATTCTTGACTATTCTTGACTATTCTTGACTATTCTTGACTATTCTTGACTATTCTTGACTATTCTTGACTATTCTTGACTATTCTTGACTATTCTTGACTATTCTTGACTATTCTTGACTATTCTTGACTATTCTTGACTATTCTTGACTATTCTTGACTATTCTTGACTATTCTTGACTTTTTTACTATCCTGACTTTTTGGACTGTATTTGACCATTGTTGACTATTCTTGACCATTGTTGACCACTGTTGACCATTGACCATTGTTGCTCATTTTTGATCATTATTGACTATTTTTGACCTTTGTTGACTATTTTTGACCATTGTTGACTATTGTTGAGTACTTCGAATATTATGACTATTCTTGACTATTCTTGACTATTCTTGACCATTGTTGACCACAGTTGACTACTTTGACATTTTTTGGTCATTATTAACCATTGTTGACTATTTGACAGTTTTTACCGATTTTAGACCATTGTTGACTATTTTGGACTATTTTTTGACTAATTTTGACAATTTTGACAATTTTGACAATTTTTGACTATATTTGACTATTTTTGACCATTTTTGAACATTGTTGACTATTTTGGACCTTTGTTGACTATTTTGGACTATTTTTAACTAATTTTGACTATTTTTGACTACTTTTGACCTTTGTTGACTATGCTTGACTATTTTTGCCGATTTTTTTACTATTTTTGACCATTGTTGACTATTGTTGAGTACTTCGACTATTCTTGACTATTCTTGACCATTGTTGACCACAGTTGACTATTTTGAAATTTTTTGGTCATTATTAACCATTGTTGACTATTCTTGACTATTTTTGACAGTTTTTACCGATTTTTGACAGTTTTTGACTATTTTTGCCGATTTTTGATTATTTTTGACCATTGTTGACTATTTTGACAATTTTTGTCAATTTTTGACAATTTTTAACAATTTTTAACAATTTTTGACAATTTTTGTCAATTTTTGACTATTTTTGACTGTTTTTGACTATTTTTGAACATTGTTAACTATTTTGGACCATTGTTGACTATTTTGCCGATTTTTGATTATTTTTGACCATTGTTGACAATTTTTTTACTAGATTTGATTATTATTGACGATTTTTGAAAATTTTTGACTGTTTTTGCCGATATTTGACCATTTTTGACTATTTTTGACCATTGTTCACTATTTTTGACCATTGTTGACTATTTTTGACAGTTTTTGACTATTTTTGAACATTGTTGACAATTTTTGACAATTTTTGAACATTGTTGACAATTTTTGACAATTTTTGACAATTTTTGACAATGTTTGACAATTTTTGACCATTTTTGACTATTTTTGACCGTTGTTGACTAATTTTGTCAATTTTTGACTGTTTTTAACTATTTTTGAACTTTGTTGACTATTTTGGACCATTGTTGTCTATTTTGCCGATTTTTGATTATTTTTGAAAAATTTTGATTTTTTTTGAAAAATTTTGAAACTTTTTGACTATTTTAGATTGTTTTGGACAATTTTTTAGCATTGTTGACAATTTTTGACAATTTTTGACAATTTTTGAACATTGTTGACTATTTTTGAACATTGTTCACTATTTTTGACCATTGTTGACTATTTTTGACTGTTTTTGACTATTTTTGAACATTGTTGACAATTTTTGAACATTGTTGACAATTTTGGACCATTGTTGACAATTTTTTTACTAGATTTGACTATTTTTGACTATTTTTGAACTATTTTTGACAATTTTGGTTGGAGTGTAGCCTTAGGGGCGCAATTAGGTTTAGGTTTAGGTCTAGGTTTAGGTTTGAGTATAAGGGTGGGGAAAAGGACACGGGTCGACTTTGACCTTGAATGACCTTTGACCTTTAACCCCGAATATCTTTTGACCTCAAGTAACCTTTGATATCGAATGTCATTGGATCTCGAATGAACTTGATATTTGACTTTGACTTTGACCTTGACCTTGACTTTGACTTTGACCTTCTTACCTTGCTAAATGCTTGGACACGTTCGGTTAGGTTAGGTTAGAACTGTGACCACAACGCGCGAGCCGAGCGAGCGAAGCGAGCGTGCCGCGGCAGCGGCCGGCGAAGCGCCAGAGCCAAATAGTACCCATTACAGTTATTTTTAAAAACCTCATGGTCTTGGTCCATGATCTTGGGATCAAAGGTCATTCAAGGTCAAATGTCAAGTTCATTCGAGGTCAAATGACATTCGATGTCAAAGGTTACTTGAGGTCAAAGGTCATTTGGGGTTAAAGGTCAAAGGTCATTCGAGGTCAAAGTCGACTCTTGGCCTTTTCGCCACCCTCATACTCAAACCTAAACCTAGACCTAAACCTAAACCTAAACCTAATAGCGCCCCTAAGGATACACATTGACCACAATTTTTGAACATTGTTGACTATTGGACCATTGTTGACTATTTTGGCGATTTTTGATTATTTTTGACCATTGTTGACAATTTTTTTACTAGATTTGACTATTTTTGACGATTTTTGACAATTTTTGACAATTTTTGACAATTTTTGACCATTGTTGACTATTTTTGACTGTTTTTAACTATTTTTTAACATTGTTGACTATTTTGGACCATTGTTGACTATTTTGCCGATTTTTGATTATTTTTGAAAATTTTTGACTATTTTAGATTGTTTTTGACAATTTTTGAACATTGTTGACAATTTTTGACAGTTTTTAACAATTTTTGACAATTTTTGACCATTTTTGACTATTTTTGACCGTTGTTGACTAATTTTGACTATTTTTGACTACTTTTGAACTTTGTTGACTATTCTTGACTATTTTTGACAGTTTTTGCCGATTTTTTTACTATTTTTGACCATTGTTGACTTTTTAAATCAAAAAATAGTAAAAAATCGGTAAAAACTGTCAAAAATATTCAAGAATAGTCAACAAAGGTCAAAAGTAGTCCAAAATAGTCAAAATTAGTTTAAAATAGTCAAATAGTCCAAAATAGTCAACAATGGTCCAAAATAGTCAACAATGTTAAAAAATGGTCAAAAATAGTCAAAAATAGTCAAAAATCGTCAAAAATAGTCAAATCTAGTAAAAAATAGTCAACAATGGTCAAAAATTTTCGAAAATTGTTAAAAATCGTCAAAAATAGTCAAATCTAGTAAAAAATAGTCAACATTGTCAAAAATTGTCAACAATGCTAAAAAATTGTCAAAAACAATCTAAAATAGTCAAAAAGTTTCAAAAATTTTCAAAAAAAATCAAAATTTTTCAAAAATAATCAAAAATCGGCAAAATAGTCAACAATGGTCCAAAATAGTCAACAAAGTTCAAAAATAGTTAAAAAATTAGTTAAAAATAGTCAAAAATTGTCAAAATTGTCAAAATTTTCAAAAATTGTCAATTTTTGACAGTTTTTACCGATTTTTGACAGTTTTTGACTATTTTTGCCGATTTTTGATTATTTTTGACCATTGTTGACTATTTTGACAATTTTTGTCAATTTTTGACAATTTTTAACAATTTTTAACAATTTTTGTCAATTTTTGACTATTTTTGACTGTTTTTGACTATTTTTGAACATTGTTAACTATTTTGGACCATTGTTGACTATTTTGCCGATTTTTGATTATTTTTGACCATTGTTGACAATTTTTTTACTAGATTTGATTATTTTTGACGATTTTTGAAAATTTTTGACTGTTTTTGCCGATATTTGACCATTGTTGACTATTTTTGACCATTGTTCACTATTTTTGACCATTGTTGTCTATTTTTGACTGTTTTTGACTATTTTTGAACATTTTTGACAATTTTTGAACATTGTTGACAATTTTTTTACTAGATTTGACTATTTTTGACGATTTTTGACAATTTTTGACAGTTTTTGACAATTTTTGACAATTTTTGACTATTTTTGACCATTGTTCACTATTTTTGACCATTGTTGACTATTTTTGACTGTTTTTAACTATTTTTTTACATTGTTGACTATTTTGGACCATTGTTGACTATTTTGCCGATTTTTGATTATTTTTGACCATTGTTGACTATTTTTGACTGTTTTTGACTATTTTTGAACATTGTTGACAATTTTTGAACATTGTTGACAATTTTGGACCATTGTTGACAATTTTTTTACTAGATTTGACTATTTTTGACAATTTTTGAACTATTTTTGACAATTTTTGAACATTGTTGACTATTGGACCATTGTTGACTATTTTGGCGATTTTTGATTATTTTTGACCATTGTTGACAATTTTTTTACTAGATTTGACGATTTTTGAAAATTTTTTACAGTTTTTGACAGTTTTTGACAATTTTTGACAATTTTTGACAATTTTTGACTATTTTTGACCATTGTTCACTATTTTTGACCATTGTTGACTATTTTTGACTGTTTTTAACTATTTTTTAACATTGTTGACTATTTTGGACCATTGTTGACTATTTTGCCGATTTTTGATTATTTTTGAAAATTTTTGACTATTTTAGATTGTTTTTGTCAATTTTTAAACATTGTTGACAATTTTTGAACATTGTTGACAATTTTTGACAATTTTTAACAATTTTTGACAATTTTTGACCATTTTTGACTATTTTTGACCGTTGTTGACTAATTTTGACTATTTTTGACTACTTTTGAACTTTGTTGACTATTCTTGGCTATTTTTGACAGTTTTTGCCGATTTTTTTACTATTTTTGACCATTGTTGACTTTTTAAATCAAATAATAGTAAAAAATCGGTAAAAACTGTCAAAAATAGTCAAGAATAGTCAACAAAGGTCAAAAGTAGTCCAAAATAGTCAAAATTAGTTTAAAATAGTCAAATAGTCCAAAATAGTCAACAATGGTCCAAAATAGTCAACAATGTTAAAAAATGGTCAAAAATTGTCAAAAATTGTCAAAAATCGTCAAAAATTGTCAAATCTAGTTAAAAATAGTCAACAATGGTCAAAAATTTTCGAAAATTGTTAAAAATCGTCAAAAATAGTCAAATCTAGTAAAAAATTGTCAACAATGGTCAAAAATAGTCAAAAATCTGCAAAAACAGTCAAAAATTGTCAATTTTTGACAATTTTGACAATTTTGACAATTTTTGACTATATTTGACTATTTTTGACCATTTTTGAACATTGTTGACTTTTTTGGACCTTTGTTGACTATTTTGGACTAATTTTGACTATTTTTGACTACTTTTGACCTTTGTTGACTATGCTTGACTATTTTTGCCGATTTTTTTACTATTTTTGACCATTGTTGACTATTGTTGAGTACTTCGACTATGTTGACTATTCTTGACCATTGTTGACCACAGTTGACTATTTTGAAATTTTTTGGTCATTATTAACCATTGTTGACTATTCTTGACTATTTTTGACAGTTTTTACCGATTTTTGACAGTTTTTGACTATTTTTGCCGATTTTTGATTATTTTTGACCATTGTTGACTATTTTGACAATTTTTGACAATTTTTGACAATTTTTAACAATTTTTAACAATTTTTGACAATTTTTGTCAATTTTTGACTATTTTTGACCATTGTTCACTATTTTTGACCATTGTTGACTATTTTTGACTGTTTTTAACTATTTTTTAACATTGTTGACTATTTTGGACCATTGTTGACTTTTTTGCCGATTTTTGATTATTTTTGAAAAATTTTGACTATTTTAGATTGTTTTTGACAATTTTTTAACATTTTTAACAATTTTTGACAATTTTTGACCATTTTTGACTATTTTTGACCGTTGTTGACTAATTTTGACTATTTTTGACTACTTTTGAACTTTGTTGACTATTCTTGACTATTTTTAACAATTTTTGACAATTTTTGACCATTTTTGACTATTTTTGACCGTTGTTGACTAATTTTGACTATTTTTGACTACTTTTGAACTTTGTTGACTATTCTTGACTATTTTTGACAGTTTTTGCCGATTTTTTTACTATTTTTGACCATTGTTGACTTTTTAAATCAAAAAATAGTAAAAAATCGGTAAAAACTGTCAAAAATATTCAAGAATAGTCAACAAAGGTCAAAAGTAGTCCAAAATAGTCAAAATTAGTTTAAAATAGTCAAATAGTCCAAAATAGTCAACAATGGTCCAAAATAGTCAACAATGTTAAAAAATGGTCAAAAATAGTCAAAAATAGTCAAAAATCGTCAAAAATAGTCAAATCTAGTAAAAAATAGTCAACAATGGTCAAAAATTTTCGAAAATTGTTAAAAATCGTCAAAAATAGTCAAATCTAGTAAAAAATAGTCAACATTGTCAAAAATTGTCAACAATGCTAAAAAATTGTCAAAAACAATCTAAAATAGTCAAAAAGTTTCAAAAATTTTCAAAAAAAATCAAAATTTTTCAAAAATAATCAAAAATCGGCAAAATAGTCAACAATGGTCCAAAATAGTCAACAAAGTTCAAAAATAGTTAAAAAATTAGTTAAAAATAGTCAAAAATTGTCAAAATTGTCAAAATTTTCAAAAATTGTCAATTTTTGACAGTTTTTACCGATTTTTGACAGTTTTTGACTATTTTTGCCGATTTTTGATTATTTTTGACCATTGTTGACTATTTTGACAATTTTTGTCAATTTTTGACAATTTTTAACAATTTTTAACAATTTTTGTCAATTTTTGACTATTTTTGACTGTTTTTGACTATTTTTGAACATTGTTAACTATTTTGGACCATTGTTGACTATTTTGCCGATTTTTGATTATTTTTGACCATTGTTGACAATTTTTTTACTAGATTTGATTATTTTTGACGATTTTTGAAAATTTTTGACTGTTTTTGCCGATATTTGACCATTGTTGACTATTTTTGACCATTGTTCACTATTTTTGACCATTGTTGTCTATTTTTGACTGTTTTTGACTATTTTTGAACATTTTTGACAATTTTTGAACATTGTTGACAATTTTTTTACTAGATTTGACTATTTTTGACGATTTTTGACAATTTTTGACAGTTTTTGACAATTTTTGACAATTTTTGACTATTTTTGACCATTGTTCACTATTTTTGACCATTGTTGACTATTTTTGACTGTTTTTAACTATTTTTTTACATTGTTGACTATTTTGGACCATTGTTGACTATTTTGCCGATTTTTGATTATTTTTGACCATTGTTGACTATTTTTGACTGTTTTTGACTATTTTTGAACATTGTTGACAATTTTTGAACATTGTTGACAATTTTGGACCATTGTTGACAATTTTTTTACTAGATTTGACTATTTTTGACAATTTTTGAACTATTTTTGACAATTTTTGAACATTGTTGACTATTGGACCATTGTTGACTATTTTGGCGATTTTTGATTATTTTTGACCATTGTTGACAATTTTTTTACTAGATTTGACGATTTTTGAAAATTTTTTACAGTTTTTGACAGTTTTTGACAATTTTTGACAATTTTTGACTATTTTTGACCATTGTTCACTATTTTTGACCATTGTTGACTATTTTTGACTGTTTTTAACTATTTTTTAACATTGTTGACTATTTTGGACCATTGTTGACTATTTTGCCGATTTTTGATTATTTTTGAAAATTTTTGACTATTTTAGATTGTTTTTGTCAATTTTTAAACATTGTTGACAATTTTTGAACATTGTTGACAATTTTTGACAATTTTTAACAATTTTTGACAATTTTTGACCATTTTTGACTATTTTTGACCGTTGTTGACTAATTTTGACTATTTTTGACTACTTTTGAACTTTGTTGACTATTCTTGGCTATTTTTGACAGTTTTTGCCGATTTTTTTACTATTTTTGACCATTGTTGACTTTTTAAATCAAATAATAGTAAAAAATCGGTAAAAACTGTCAAAAATAGTCAAGAATAGTCAACAAAGGTCAAAAGTAGTCCAAAATAGTCAAAATTAGTTTAAAATAGTCAAATAGTCCAAAATAGTCAACAATGGTCCAAAATAGTCAACAAAGTTCAAAAATAGTTAAAAAATTAGTTAAAAATAGTCAAAAATTGTCAAAATTGTCAAAATTTTCAAAAATTGTCAATTTTTGACAGTTTTTACCGATTTTTGACAGTTTTTGACTATTTTTGCCGATTTTTGATTATTTTTGACCATTGTTGACTATTTTGACAATTTTTGTCAATTTTTGACAATTTTTAACAATTTTTAACAATTTTTGTCAATTTTTGACTATTTTTGACTGTTTTTGACTATTTTTGAACATTGTTAACTATTTTGGACCATTGTTGACTATTTTGCCGATTTTTGATTATTTTTGACCATTGTTGACAATTTTTTTACTAGATTTGATTATTTTTGACGATTTTTGAAAATTTTTGACTGTTTTTGCCGATATTTGACCATTGTTGACTATTTTTGACCATTGTTCACTATTTTTGACCATTGTTGTCTATTTTTGACTGTTTTTGACTATTTTTGAACATTTTTGACAATTTTTGAACATTGTTGACAATTTTTTTACTAGATTTGACTATTTTTGACGATTTTTGACAATTTTTGACAGTTTTTGACAATTTTTGACAATTTTTGACTATTTTTGACCATTGTTCACTATTTTTGACCATTGTTGACTATTTTTGACTGTTTTTAACTATTTTTTTACATTGTTGACTATTTTGGACCATTGTTGACTATTTTGCCGATTTTTGATTATTTTTGACCATTGTTGACTATTTTTGACTGTTTTTGACTATTTTTGAACATTGTTGACAATTTTTGAACATTGTTGACAATTTTGGACCATTGTTGACAATTTTTTTACTAGATTTGACTATTTTTGACAATTTTTGAACTATTTTTGACAATTTTTGAACATTGTTGACTATTGGACCATTGTTGACTATTTTGGCGATTTTTGATTATTTTTGACCATTGTTGACAATTTTTTTACTAGATTTGACGATTTTTGAAAATTTTTTACAGTTTTTGACAGTTTTTGACAATTTTTGACAATTTTTGACTATTTTTGACCATTGTTCACTATTTTTGACCATTGTTGACTATTTTTGACTGTTTTTAACTATTTTTTAACATTGTTGACTATTTTGGACCATTGTTGACTATTTTGCCGATTTTTGATTATTTTTGAAAATTTTTGACTATTTTAGATTGTTTTTGTCAATTTTTAAACATTGTTGACAATTTTTGACAATTTTTGAACATTGTTGACAATTTTTGACAATTTTTAACAATTTTTGACAATTTTTGACCATTTTTGACTATTTTTGACCGTTGTTGACTAATTTTGACTATTTTTGACTACTTTTGAACTTTGTTGACTATTCTTGGCTATTTTTGACAGTTTTTGCCGATTTTTTTACTATTTTTGACCATTGTTGACTTTTTAAATCAAATAATAGTAAAAAATCGGTAAAAACTGTCAAAAATAGTCAAGAATAGTCAACAAAGGTCAAAAGTAGTCCAAAATAGTCAAAATTAGTTTAAAATAGTCAAATAGTCCAAAATAGTCAACAATGGTCCAAAATAGTCAACAAAGTTCAAAAATAGTTAAAAAATTAGTTAAAAATAGTCAAAAATTGTCAAAATTGTCAAAATTTTCAAAAATTGTCAATTTTTGACAGTTTTTACCGATTTTTGACAGTTTTTGACTATTTTTGCCGATTTTTGATTATTTTTGACCATTGTTGACTATTTTGACAATTTTTGTCAATTTTTGACAATTTTTAACAATTTTTAACAATTTTTGTCAATTTTTGACTATTTTTGACTGTTTTTGACTATTTTTGAACATTGTTAACTATTTTGGACCATTGTTGACTATTTTGCCGATTTTTGATTATTTTTGACCATTGTTGACAATTTTTTTACTAGATTTGATTATTTTTGACGATTTTTGAAAATTTTTGACTGTTTTTGCCGATATTTGACCATTGTTGACTATTTTTGACCATTGTTCACTATTTTTGACCATTGTTGTCTATTTTTGACTGTTTTTGACTATTTTTGAACATTTTTGACAATTTTTGAACATTGTTGACAATTTTTTTACTAGATTTGACTATTTTTGACGATTTTTGACAATTTTTGACAGTTTTTGACAATTTTTGACAATTTTTGACTATTTTTGACCATTGTTCACTATTTTTGACCATTGTTGACTATTTTTGACTGTTTTTAACTATTTTTTTACATTGTTGACTATTTTGGACCATTGTTGACTATTTTGCCGATTTTTGATTATTTTTGACCATTGTTGACTATTTTTGACTGTTTTTGACTATTTTTGAACATTGTTGACAATTTTTGAACATTGTTGACAATTTTGGACCATTGTTGACAATTTTTTTACTAGATTTGACTATTTTTGACAATTTTTGAACTATTTTTGACAATTTTTGAACATTGTTGACTATTGGACCATTGTTGACTATTTTGGCGATTTTTGATTATTTTTGACCATTGTTGACAATTTTTTTACTAGATTTGACGATTTTTGAAAATTTTTTACAGTTTTTGACAGTTTTTGACAATTTTTGACTATTTTTGACCATTGTTCACTATTTTTGACCATTGTTGACTATTTTTGACTGTTTTTAACTATTTTTTAACATTGTTGACTATTTTGGACCATTGTTGACTATTTTGCCGATTTTTGATTATTTTTGAAAATTTTTGACTATTTTAGATTGTTTTTGTCAATTTTTAAACATTGTTGACAATTTTTGACAATTTTTGAACATTGTTGACAATTTTTGACAATTTTTAACAATTTTTGACAATTTTTGACCATTTTTGACTATTTTTGACCGTTGTTGACTAATTTTGACTATTTTTGACTACTTTTGAACTTTGTTGACTATTCTTGGCTATTTTTGACAGTTTTTGCCGATTTTTTTACTATTTTTGACCATTGTTGACTTTTTAAATCAAATAATAGTAAAAAATCGGTAAAAACTGTCAAAAATAGTCAAGAATAGTCAACAAAGGTCAAAAGTAGTCCAAAATAGTCAAAATTAGTTTAAAATAGTCAAATAGTCCAAAATAGTCAACAATGGTCCAAAATAGTCAACAATGTTAAAAAATGGTCAAAAATTGTCAAAAATTGTCAAAAATCGTCAAAAATAGTCAAATCTAGTAAAAAATAGTCAACAATGGTCAAAAATTTTCGAAAATTGTTAAAAATCGTCAAAAATAGTCAAATCTAGTAAAAAATTGTCAACAATGGTCAAAAATAGTCAAAAATCTGCAAAAACAGTCAAAAATTGTCAATTTTTGACAATTTTGACAATTTTGACAATTTTTGACTATATTTGACTATTTTTGACCATTTTTGAACATTGTTGACTTTTTTGGACCTTTGTTGACTATTTTGGACTATTTTTAACTAATTTTGACTATTTTTGACTACTTTTGACCTTTGTTGACTATGCTTGACTATTTTTGCCGATTTTTTTACTATTTTTGACCATTGTTGACTATTGTTGAGTACTTCGACTATGTTGACTATTCTTGACCATTGTTGACCACAGTTGACTATTTTGAAATTTTTTGGTCATTATTAACCATTGTTGACTATTCTTGACTATTTTTGACAGTTTTTACCGATTTTTGACAGTTTTTGACTATTTTTGCCGATTTTTGATTATTTTTGACCATTGTTGACTATTTTGACAATTTTTGACAATTTTTGACAATTTTTAACAATTTTTAACAATTTTTGACAATTTTTGTCAATTTTTGACTATTTTTGACCATTGTTCACTATTTTTGACCATTGTTGACTATTTTTGACTGTTTTTAACTATTTTTTAACATTGTTGACTATTTTGGACCATTGTTGACTTTTTTGCCGATTTTTGATTATTTTTGAAAAATTTTGACTATTTTAGATTGTTTTTGACAATTTTTTAACATTTTTAACAATTTTTGACTATTTTTGACCGTTGTTGACTAATTTTGACTATTTTTGACTACTTTTGAACTTTGTTGACTATTCTTGACTATTTTTGACAGTTTTTGCCGATTTTTTTACTATTTTTGACCATTGTTGACTTTTTAAATAAAAAAATAGTAAAAAATCGGTAAAAACTGTCAAAAATAGTCAAGAATAGTCAACAAAGGTCAAAAGTAGTCCAAAATAGTCAACAATGGTCCAAAATAGTCAACAATGTTAAAAAATGGTTAAAAATTGTCAAAAATAGTCAAAAGTCGTCAAAAATAGTCAAATCTAGTAAAAAATAGTCAACAATGGTCAAAATTTTTCGAAAATTGTTAAAATCGTCAAAAATAGTCAAATCTAGTAAAAAATAGTCAACAATGGTCAAAAATAGTCAAAAATCTGCAAAAACAGTCAAAAATTGTCAATTTTTGACAATTTTGACAATTTTGACAATTTTGACAATTTTTGACTATATTTGACTATTTTTGACCATTTTTGAACATTGTTGACTATTTCGGATCTTTGTTGACTATTTTGGACTATTTTTAACTAATTTTGACTATTTTTGACTACTTTTGACCTTTGTTGACTATGCTTGACTATTTTTGCCGATTTTTTTACTATTTTTGACCATTGTTGACTATTGTTGAGTACTTCGACTATTTTGACTATTTTGACTATTCTTGACTATTCTTGACCATTGTTGACCACAGTTAACTATTTTGAAATTTTTTGGTCATTATTAACCATTGTTGACTATTCTTGACTATTTTTGACAGTTTTTACCGATTTGTCTCTGTGACAAACACACACGATTTGTCTGATTTGCGATTTGTCTCTGTCTCTGTCTCTGTCTCTGAGACAGAGACAGAGACAGAGACAGAGACAGAGAGACAGAGAGACAGAGAGACAGAGAGACAGAGAGACAGAGAGACAGAGAGACAGAGAGACAGAGAGACAGAGAGACAGAGAGAGAGAGAGAGAGAGAGAGAGAGGCAGAGAGGCAGAGAGGCAGAGAGGCAGAGAGGCAGAGAGGCAGAGAGGCAGAGAGGCAGAGAGGCAGAGAGGCAGAGAGGCAGAGAGAGGCAGAGAGGCAGAGGCAGAGAGGCAGAGAGAGAGACACAGAGAGACACAGAGAGACACAGAGAGACACAGAGAGACACAGAGAGACACAGAGAGACACAGAGAGACACAGAGAGAGACACACAGAGAGACACACAGAGAGACACACAGAGAGACACACAGAGAGACACACAGAGAGACACACAGAGAGACACACAGAGAGACACACAGAGAGACACACAGAGAGACACACAGAGAGACACACAGAGAGACACACAGAGAGACACACAGAGAGACACACAGAGAGACACACAGAGAGACACACAGAGAGACACACAGAGAGACACACAGAGAGACACACAGAGAGACACACAGAGAGACACACAGAGAGACACACAGAGAGACACACAGAGAGACACACAGAGAGACACACAGAGAGACACACAGAGAGACACACAGAGAGACACACAGAGAGACACACAGAGAGACACACAGAGACACAGAGAGACACAGAGAGACACAGAGAGACACAGAGAGACACAGAGAGACACACAGAGACACACAGAGACACAGAGAGACACAGAGAGACACAGAGAGACACAGAGAGACACAGAGAGACACAGAGAGACACAGAGAGACACAGAGAGACACAGAGAGACACAGAGAGACACAGAGAGACACAGAGAGACACAGAGAGACACAGAGAGACACAGAGAGACACAGAGAGACACAGAGAGACACAGAGAGACACAGAGAGACACAGAGAGACACAGAGAGACACAGAGAGACACAGAGAGACACAGAGAGACACAGAGAGACACAGAGAGACACAGAGAGACACAGAGAGACACAGAGAGACACACAGAGACACACAGAGACACACAGAGACACAGAGAGACACAGAGAGACACAGAGAGACACAGAGAGACACAGAGAGACACAGAGAGACACAGAGAGACACAGAGAGACACAGAGAGACACAGAGAGACACAGAGAGACACAGAGAGACACAGAGAGACACAGAGACACAGAGAGACACACAGAGACACACAGAGACACACAGAGACACACAGAGACACACAGAGACACACAGAGACACAGAGACACAGAGACAGAGAGACAGAGACACAGAGAGACAGAGACACAGAGACACAGAGACACAGAGACAGAGAGACAGAGACACAGAGAGACAGAGACACAGAGAGACAGAGACACAGAGACACAGAGACACAGAGACACAGAGACAGAGACAGAGACACAGAGACACAGAGACACAGAGACACAGAGACACAGAGACACAGAGACACAGAGACACAGAGACACAGAGACACAGAGACACAGAGACAGAGACAATCTATAGTTCTAATACTCTGTGCTTGAAACTCCGAATGCATTTGAAACTTGATTTACAAATATGTTTACGTACTTCAACAATGTATTTGGACAAATCAGTTTAGTGTTAACATTATTTTAATTTAAGCTATGGGCGACAAAAATAAATGCGAATTACTCAAAAATCAACTCATAGCAAGATACGAACCTACTGCCCACTTGCACGTGGACCAACGCCTTAACCATTCGGCTAAGATGATCCCAAGTATTACAATCGAATTACTATACTACTTATGACACTGTAATGCCAATGATATCATAACAATGTGAGATGGCGCTACTGTGACTGGTACTATTAATTTAAAACTTATTTATGGGTCAAAAATGTAGTTTTACATTTCTTTTTTTTGTCAACAATTTATGTAAAAGCTGTCATAATGATCACTCATGGTTAAAATGTTAGTTTTCTCTTTATATATTGTTTAATTTATGAGGTTTAAATAAAAACGTCTAAAATATCGAGTTTATTGTATGGGGACCACCTTTATTTTTAAGTTTTATTATATTTTTAGTATTTGTTGTTGTAGCGGCAACAGAAATACACATTCTGTGAAAATTTCATGTCTCTAGCTATTACCGTTTGTTAGATACAGCCCGCTGACAGACAGACGGACGGACAGACAGACAGACAGACAGACGGACAGCGTAGGCTTAGTAATAGGGTCCCGTTGGCACCCTTTGGGAACGGAACCCTAATAGGCTTAGTAATAGGGTCCCGTTGGCACCCTTTTGGTACGGAACCCTAAAAATTGTCCAGAAATGAAATGTATTTGTCGGCATTGTTTTTGGAGTGTCTTTGATTAAAGCTTCGGAGTTGACAGAAATCATTTAAAGGTGAATGTGTTTGTTATTACATAGGTACTTCCTTCATTTTACCGTATCTGATTTGAACAGGGAAATCTGTTGGTACTTACCGTTTCGGTTGGCTTGTGGATCTGTAAAGTGTATTTGATAGATGGGGAGCCGTAGAAGGATTTTCTGAATTTACTCGAGCGCGTCAGATTAAGATAAGGGAGAAATTGATAAGAACCTCCAACCAGTATGAGCCCTTAATATTGGTGGGTACGCTCAGGAGAACCCAAAAAAAATAGACCATCTTGAAATACTCGAACACGTCAGATTAAGATAAGGGGGATTCATTACTAGCTAAGAAGTGTCAAAAGTGTCAATTTTGCTAATTTGATCGTCAGTCTAAGAAATGGGAGCATCTGGAAGTTTCACTGAACACCCCCCTGTTTTTTTTTTTTTATAGGACTGCGGTGGCAATAAAACGTACGGCCCGCCTGATGTTAAGCAGTTACTGTAGCCTATAGATGCTTACATAATCTGACGCGCTCGATTAATTATTATTTTTTAAACCGACTTCAAAAAAGGAGGAGGTTTCTCAATTCGACCGTATATATATATATATATATATATTTTTTATGTGTGTTCGCGGATAATTCCGTATTTTATGAATCGATTTTGATGATTCTATTTTTGGTGGAAAGGAGATTTTCCGGGCGTGGTACCATGATAAGAAAACCAGGATCTGATGATGGCATCCCAGAGAAATCGAGGGGAATCATAGAAAATCGTAGGGGCGACTAGTGCGTTTGTAATTTTTTTCATTAAGTATTTTAAAGCACTACTATTTTATGAAGGTCTGGAGTCGATCTGATGATGGAGCCGAAAGACAGTCGAAGGAACTCCTCAACGATTTACAGCAATTACCTGGTGTTTGGGCTTGATTAATTTGTATTGATGAGAACTTTACACCTAGATGGGTTGTGACTGTCATTATGGGTCTGATGATGAAGACGAAGGACAGTCAAGGGAACTCCTCAACGTTTTACAGTAGCTACCTTGTGTTTGGACTTAATTCATTTCTATTGATGAGAGCTTTACACCTAGATGGGTTGTGACTGTCATTAGGGATCTGATGATGAAGACGAAGGACAGTCAAGAGAACTCCTCAACGTTTTACAGTAGCTACCTTGTGTTTGGACTTAATTCATGTCTATTGATGAGAGCTTTACACCTAGATGGGTTGTGACTGTCATTAGGGATCTGATGATGAAGACGAAGGACAGTCAAGGGAACTCCTCAACGTTTTACAGTAGCTACCTTGTGTTTGGGCTTGATTAATTAGTATTGATGAGAACTTTACACCTAGATGGGTTGTGACTGTCATTATGGGACTGATGATGAAGACGAGGGACAGTCAAGGGAACTCCTCAACGTTTTACAGTAGCTACCTTGTGTTTGGGCTTGATTAATTAGTATTGATGAGAACTTTACGCCTAAATGGGTTGTGACTGTCATTAGGGGACTGATGATGAAGACGAGGGACAGTCAAGGGAACTCCTCAACGTTTTACAGTAGCTACCTTGTGTTTGGGCTTGATTAATTAGTATTGATGAGAACTTTACACCTAGATGGGTTGTGACTGTCATTATGGGACTGATGATGAAGACGAGGGACAGTCAAGGGAACTCCTCAACGTTTTACAGTAGCTACCTTGTGTTTGGGCTTGATTAATTAGTATTGATGAGAACTTTACGCCTAGATGGGTTGTGACTGTCATTAGGGGACTGATGATGAAGACGAGGGACAGTCAAGGGAACTCCTCAACGTTTTACAGTAGCTACCTTGTGTTTGGGCTTGATTAATTAGTATTGATGTGAACTTTACACCTAGATGGGTTGTGACTGTCATTAGGGGTCTGATGATGGAGTCAAAAGACAGTGGAGAGAACTCCTCAACGATTTACAGCAATTACCTGGTGTTTGGGCTTGATTAATTTGTATTGGAGAGAACTTTGCACCCATATGGGTTATAAGTGCCATTACAGGTCTAATGATGGAGACCATAGACAGTCGAGGGAATTCCTCAAAGTTGTACAGCAGTTACCTTTTGTTGGGCTTACTTCATACGGTTCAATATGCCAAAATGTTCATTGGTATCGCGCCACTAAAAATCGTGAAATAAAATTATTTTTATAAAAAAAAAAACCGACTGCAAAAAAACCTGGATCACTAAAAAGCCTGAAATAATATTTCTATTACCACCTCTGCCTACCCCTTTGGGAAAACCAGACGTGATGGTGTGTTATCGAGTATTTGGAGTCGGTGCCAATCTTGGTATGCCAAGTATACCTACTATAAAAGTAAGAAGATAGATTGGCACCGACCCCAAATACTCGATAACACACCATCACGTCTGGTTTTCCCAAAGGGGTAGGCAGAGGTGGTAATAGAAATATTATTTCAGGCTTTTTAGTGATCGAGGTTTTTTTGAAGTCAGTTTCTTTTTTTCAATTTATCATGTCGGAACATGAAAACTATCAATATCTGACACGCTTGAGTATTTCCATGTCATTGCTTTTTTTTAATTTGAAATTATCATGTAGACGCTTCCCCCACCGCTGAAAGTGGAAACATATAGAACAATGTATTCTTCCTATCATCTCATCTACCGAATCTAATGGGTTTGGGCGACGCCGGAGTAAATCCACAATTAGCACGCTGGGCTCCCGGTCCATGATGGCTGGCGCCCGTTTCCCGCAAACACGCTTTTCCCCGCACTCACCAATCAGAGTTAATTAAGTGCTTTGCGAACCAATGAGCAACGGTTTTCTGTAAATTCATAAATGCAGACCACTTCTGTGAGGTTTCGGAGTCACTAAAACCCTGATAGATGAACTAGCTGTTAGGTCAACGTCAACTAATATAGAAGTGTGATAAAAACTCCATTTTTATAGATAATTACTTACTTATTTACTTAACTCTCATTATCTTAAAACGTTCAAAGAATTTAATTAGGTGCTTATGTTAAAATTATGATGATGGTTTAAGAAATCCGAATAGCTAAAAATAGTTAAAATATTTAAAAAAGTTGAAGTACACTTATCTCAAAGTGTACTTCAACTTTTTTAACTCGACTTGGCGGAAGCACTGCCGTGCCTCCAAATAATGTGTGTATGTGCAAACTCACACTTTACTAAAACTCAAAGATAATATTGAACAGAAAAAGACGAACGATTCCGCCAACATCCTAGAAGGGGATATTTAGAAAGTTTTAACTCAAACTTTGACTTTAAAGTTGATATCACAGGTTGTTATCACAGGACCAGCATCCGCAACACAGTGCTCGTGATCAGAGGATCCTGGGTGCTTATAAAACTATTAAGTTTTTTTTTTTTTTTTTGAGTCTAAGCCCGCCACACTTTCCCACCACTGTTACTCCTGTAAGCCAGGATCGAAGTTATTAAAAGTTTACGTATTAAATATATTTAACTAAATTCGTCTTGCTAGAACCAGTCAGTCCAGCATTGACATTACCAAGATAGAGGGAGACTCGTGACTGTACAAAATGGTTTATCCTAAAACGGAGTTCATAGACACATTACAACTCAGTCGCTTGCTGAAAATAATGTTGAAAGCAATGCCTTGTTATGTATTAAGTTGTGAATTTTGCTGGATTTGTGGTACACTAAGTACAAATTTGTGATTGCAATGTTAGAAGGTAGCATATCTGCTAAAATAATACATCAATGCAGCCTGGCTGATATATAAATGTATGAACGGTAGTAACAGAAATAGAGATGATTGCAAGACAATGGGGTAGGCATTTGCCCAGCAGTGGGATAATGTAAGTCAATACAAAAAACGTGCTTCAAAGTACGTAAAATATTTCCAATTATTTCATCGAAAAATTTGCCATTCAATCTTTATAAAACCCATTTTCGGTCCTGGCTTACGTTTCACTTATTCTAAGCGTAAGTCTTTATTACGGTGACAATTTCAATCCCGGGGCTAAGTCAATAAGACCAAGGTATCTATAAGTAGAATGACTAGTAAGCTCACTATTTATTCTACTTCTAGATACCTAAGTTAAAAGCCCCGCGCTAGCATCATGGAACAACAAACATCTCGATATAAAATCAAATTACGTTCCATTCAAAGATAAGAGATTGGTTCAAATAAACATTCGGGCTTCTGTAAATCAAATTTGTGTAAAGGTGTGTCACAGTTAAATAAGTATTCAATATGTACCTTACTTATTCATGAATTGTCACACGAAGAATTAATAGGTGCACCTATTACAAAATCATACCTATACAAATGTCACAATAAAAGATGAGTATAACTACTAAACAGTGATAGCCGACTGGTTATGTAAGTTTCTTGAAAGCTTAAGGTCCAGGGTTCAAACCCAAGCTCGCACCTCTGGACCAATTATAACTTTATTATGATTATCACTTGCTTACGGTCAAAAAACATAATCAGAAAACCTACATGTCTTCAAATCCAACAAGATTTCGAAAGACATGTGAAATCCACCTACCCACACTGGGTCAGCGTGGTGGATTATGGCCTGAATTCCCCTCGCATTGAGGGGAGGCATTCTTAGGAGTGGAACGATAAAAGGGCTAATATTTTTTTTATAACTACTACTCAAAAAATTCTAATAGATATATCAATTTATAATTACCCTTTACCCTGTACCCTATAAATTGAGTTAAAAAAATTAAGACTGGTTATTAAGTTTTTTTTAAATCGATTATTATTATAATAAAACGCTTCTTTATAGAGAGTGATTCTTAAAATACGAAAAATGAATTTGGCGTGTATAAATCGGCAGTGGCAATTTGATTAAAGGTTACGCGAAGGGAATCTAATTTCGCTCAGTAGGGCTTCGCACTTTGTGCGGCGGCTCTGATCAAACGGGTGAATCGTCAAAAATGCGTTGGAAAATAATTTTAATCAAAAATCGAAGGCTTCTGTAGAACGATCCTTTGGAGAGGCTTTCTCGGGACCGAAATAAAAAAAATCAAAGCAGCATTTATGAAAATGAAGGAAGGTAAACCTAATAAATCTTCCGCGGAAAATGTGTTTCGATCTGATTTTAAAGATATAAAATAATTGTTAGGTACGAGTTGAGTTATTTACCAAATTGCATTAAGCCGTAGATAGCAATCGTTCCATGTCGGAAATCAGCTAAATCAAAGCAGACTGGAAAACAGAGAAATTGAACCCAGCAAAAGTACTTAAACAAAGCCTTAAAATAAAACAATCCACCTCTGAGATAGGTACCTCCATAGAGGCCATAGTAGCCATAAAACTAATGTAATTGTCTGCACTGTACATGCTATCTACATTTTGTGAGTAAGGGTTGGCGTTCAGCTCCGAATATTAATTCCGTGGCGCTCAGTGAGCGAATCAGTCCACGAACAACTTTGCTGCAGCGTTTAATTTATTAATTTTCCTCGTTCACATTTTGCTATTTCTCATTTTTAATTGGACTATTTTGCATTAATCTAGCCAATTAAAAGGGTTTGTCAAAGAATTTAGGTCGGATTGTCAAGTGTTGCGACATGATGGCAGAACTGAATTAATATGCGTACGAGCAGTCAGTTTTGACGTTGCAACGCATAGAGATAATGTCATAACGGATGGTTCGGGCGCGGCAGCTCAGGGCATATGTATAGTTCGCGACAGGTCGAGATTACATTCGGGTTATGAGCTTTTTGCAGAATAAAATCCGAATCAAAATTACCAGGACCCGCAAAGCAACAGAATAATTTAATTTAATAATTTTGTAGGCGATTTTAATTGTTTATCGATTCCTATTAATTTCGATTCGGATTTTATTCTGCAAAAAGCTCATAACCTGAATGTCATCTCGACCTGTCGCGAAATATACGCACCTAATGACTGACGTCATTGTTTGCTAAAACTATAACGAGTTTTCTAAAGCATTGAAGACACAGCCAATAGCGGGGTTCAAAAGACATGCATGCCGCGCGAGGTAGCTTTGCCTCGCTTAGTTTGACAAGGCGCGCCCGCGCCAACGGTTCGCCCTGCCTTAAGGGCTTATTACACTAAACTAAATTTAGGCTACTTAATTTAGTCGTTACTGAATGTAGGCAAGTTAGCAAGCTATTCAGCAAGCAAGAAAGGTTTAAATATAATAGTATAATCAGCTCTTTACCCGAGCTCTGTTTGGCCTCGTCATGTGACAGAACGATAATGTTGATAATGTCAGCTATACCCTGCTATATGATGTCAGCGGTCCACATTGTGTGGCCGATCTTACGGCTCGTGATCGTCAACCCCTTCTGCCCCAACGACCATTGGTTTTAAGGGGTTCACTGTTACAAATTTGCATTCGGTATGGTGCTCAAAGCTTTAGCTGTGGCTTTAGTAAGTACCTGCTTTCCTGGAAACCGTTCCCTTGGGATTCTGCTTCTAATAATGTTTGCCTGTATTTACGCTGGAATCGTGACATCATTAGCGAGACACAGGCGCGTCGACAACCCATTGTTCGGCTAAGTGCAATCTGCCCCTGGGAGCTATTGTGTTTCTGAACTCCTGCGACGCCTTCTAACAACATAATTTATTTAAGACGTGGTATAGATAGGATATTGTGTTTCATCATGAGGGTTTTTGAACGATGCAGGAACAAGTGCAAAATGAAGGAACAGGATTTTCGAATTTTAAATCATCTGTGTTTACAAGAGGCAACACCCGAGCAGTTTATTTTGACCGCGTAGACATAACGATATAAGGCCGAGGCCGCACTGGCAAAGCGACCGTGACGTGACAACGATCAAGCTATAAACATATGGCGATGGTCGCATCACATAAGTGAAAATTTGAATAGAAATCGCCATCGCGTCGCAATTGCCTTACCAAGGCGGCCACGGCCTAAGTGATTCCACGAACGCGGCGACTCGTGGCTTGTAGATACAGCCTTATAATAAACTTATAAGTATAGTCCTAAGTCCTAAAGATGACTCTATTTATAAGAAACTCAAAAAGTTTTAAACAGTGAATAGTAGATGTTCCAAATAATAATGAAATTTCCAGTGTCTATAGACCTAGATATACAGGTTGAGTTCAAACCTCTTTCACTTTCCGCGTGAAGCATTCAACCTTACTTGAGTTAGGTCTTGATATAGGCCACCTAAATCTTTACTCGCACTTATAAATTTGGACTACTGCCAGGCTCACTTTCATGGCACGCAGGCGTTCTTAAAAGGAATATGAGAGAAGTTATCATAACCGATTGCTGTATGACCTCTGAATACTAATAAGTTAAGATACATTCCGTTTGTGGTTCGATATTTTTTTCTATTTATACAAGGTGAGTTTTTCAAGTGGGCGTGTATGGCCAAATCCGAAATTATGAGGTATAGCGAAAAGTACTCAAAGGAGTATCGGGCCCGATTTTGATGAAAACTAAAACTGCATCATTGGGTTTTTCAAAAATCTATATTCCTGACCAGAAATCGAATCCGTTGATTTTGAAAAAATAAAACGTACCGTTACACAATTAGTGTAGTGGGAAGTAATGACATACGGCAAACTTGAGGAAAGAGCAAAAAGTATTTCCCAGTTAACAGTGCAGAAAAAGTGTGAAATGTACACTGATAATGTTCTATTCGCCTTTGCCTTTACCATTGAGTCTTTCTACCGATCACCTGCAAGCGTTAGGACTGTCCCATTCCTAAAAATATTCATTAACACATTTTGTCCCCAAAAAATCCGTTAAATGGAAGTAAATAACCCGAGCTTTATGTATAAAGCAAAGTATTCAAGAAGTACAAAACAATCCCGAAGATTTTCTTGGAAAGCCCCAAATTAATTCAGAAAACAAATCTAAGAAGAAAAACCTCAGCGAGAAAGCCTGGCTTTTAGCTGGAACATTTTTAATCAACACCTTTTGGTTACTTGGGCGGGGAAAAGCTGATTATGGCGTTAATGATGTTGTACCATTGATGTATTAATTTAGCAGATATGGCACCTCCTAACATTGCAATCACTAGACTTGTGCTCAGCGCACAACCTGCAGTGAAATTCTCACATCTGTTGTCGCATTGTAATTCGATAACAAAAGATGAGCGATATTGCCAGTACCGACATGTTTTCTCCATTTTTTTCCGTGAACGACTGAGTCGGACTGAGTCCATGGACTCCGTTTAGAGGGGCATACAATTTTGGATAGTCATACGTCTCCCTCTTTCTTGGTAATGTCTTTGTGTTGTTCCTACATATCAGCGAGGTAAAGTTTGTTTTTATCCTCTAGCAACACATAAATGGTTATCGCATACTTATTTTGAGTTTCATGAACTTTAAGAAATGTTCTAATTTAAGTTTTTTCGATAAAATGATTTTTACCGGAAAATAAAGTTCTACCCAATGACATTAGATACGATGTTTCTACCACAAAAAATGGTTACCTTCTGCTTAATAGCAACTAGTTCTCAGTCCGAAAACATGTCGATGATTTTTAATTTATTGGAAATTAGCTTGGAACCTAGGCTATTGGCGCTTCGACAGTAATAAACGAAGTTTCACAACGTCATGACCTCATATAGGCACCTTGTCATACAGTCCAATGATACGGTCCAGTATCTGGTCCCGGCATAAGCAATAAAAAGCAATGTTCTCCATACGAGAGCTTCATCAATATATCATAAGCTCGAGATCCCCGTACTCGTTAATACGAGCGTAACACAACCGAACTTGCTCTGTATCTGCCCCAGCTGGGATCCTGTGGGGCTACTATCGGATGTATCCGCAGATATTTGCCGTTCGAGTTAAGCTGGTATATTGTTGGTCTATGTGATAAGAGCCTTTTCCTTCAGTTTGATATTACTTTTCAGAATATGCGCTCAAAGCCAGCCAGCCACTAATCGGTAAACGATCGGAGGCTAAACAACGCTTGGCAAAGTCAGTCAGAGATAGGTGATCATTTAGTGGCATTTGAACTGAGCGTCTCCGTGCGTCGGAGCGCACGTAAAAAGTCGGCCCGGTTGTTGTCATCTAGGCAGTAGTCGTTAAGCCTTATCAGAGGCCTTCGGGCGGCTTGAACAACTCTGACACCAGGTTGGCCACTAACCAATACGTTAGTACGGACTAGATGCCGCCATTGGTTCCGTACCTATATCGTACGATGATGAATGAGAAAGCGGCACCCCCATATTCCCTCTCTTTTTAGGGAAAAGAAAGTGGAAGTGAAGATGCGAAAGTGAAAGAGGTATTGCAAGCTATAAGCTACGGTGACTGCATAACACCACGCTACGCTTGCTGCTACGCTTCTTTGCCATCATAGGGCCTCCGCACTTTTAGCATCGGCGATCGGCGATTTTGATGCTGCGTCTCGCTCGTTCGCGCTCGAAGAAACCCACGCAGCGTCGATACGTCACAAAATCTCCGGTCGCCGATGCTAAAAGTAGCAAGTCTGCGGAGGCCCTTAGTTATTATGAAAAATGTTTATTATCCTACACTTTATAACTTCTACTTTGGGTCATACATTGGCTATGTGAATGTATTTATTCGCATCAGCTCACATCGGCATCGCTTCAATAGATTTCGACTACAAGAACCGGGTCCTATCTACTCTCACATGTCTGTTCAGTTTAATTACGTAAAGGATTTCACTCACATGTTTTTTATTCCAATTTCTTTGCTCACAGTACACAAGCAACACTACCGTATGCCAATACGGTAGTGTTTCTTGTTGTCTCTACAAATGATAACTAGTTAATAAATATGTTTTTACTTCAACGAGTCTATTAACTTTTACGAACGCTCTAAACCACGAATTTAACAGCGCTGTTATCTTCAATTTGTTGGTGGTAGAGCCAAGCTGTATCCAATTGACTGCAGCTCATATATGGACTGGCTCGACCGAGGTAGTACCACCTTCGCACAGATCGGCGTAAAGTAGCGATTAGAGCTGCGTTTTGTACCATGAGTGAGAGAGCTGGAAGTCCAACCCCCCTCCCTGTGTCCCATTCCCTAGGTCGGCAACGTGCGAGCGATGCCTTAGGTATTGCAAGCATTTATAGGCTACGGTAACTGCTTACCATTAGGCAGGCCTGCGTTGTTACATAAAAAACATGGTAGTAGGTACTACTAGGTGGATACTAAAAAACAACCAGCTTAATATTATAACAAGATGATGATGATGATGAAAAAGATAAACACAAAAAGTTATTCTGTTATGTTATAATTTTTAGGTAATGAATGCTAGTGGTACTTTCTCAGCGCGGAATAACACAGAATATTTTGATAATTACCAGCACGTTGTTACGAGAGGAATAATCTAGGTCTACTACGAAATTATAACAATGAAGCACATTCATTATGAGATATAAATTTGGGCCAGTTGAACTAGGATATCATAATTTGTGAAGGCTTGTGAGGGTAAACAGGATTTCTGAAGAGCAATTATTAAATAATGGAGAAAAATACAACAGTCACGTTAAAAGAAGGCATTGGAGGAGATAAAAACAAAATATAAATTTTAAACTTAAAATAGGTACTGACTTACCTCTAACCCCCTTCGCACACGGCGGCGTAACGTAAGCGTATCGTTATACGCGCGTAGAACGAGAGAAATACGAGGAAGTACATTTTCAAACAAGTCCGCAGACGAAGCGGTGTTGCAGCGTATCGTATGAGATGTTCATCGTCATTACGATAGTCGTAGCGTACTGGCTTAAAAAAGCAAGCGTAGAATTTTTAAACCGACTTCAAAAAAGGAGGAGGTTTCTCAATTCGACCGTATATATATATACTAGCTTTTGCCCGCGACTTCGTCCGCGCCGAATTAAAATTTTAAAAAATCGGATCCCGGATCCCATTTCCCGGATCCCGTATCCCATATCCCGGATTTTGTATCCCGGATCTCGTTTCCCGGATCCCGTATCCTGGATCCCGTTATCCGGATTCCGTATATCACGGATCCCGTATCCCATATCCCGGATTTCGTATCCCGGGTCCCGTATCCTGCATCTCGTTGCCTGGATCCTGGATCTCGTTGCCCGAATCTTAGATCCCGTTTTCCGGATCCCGGATCCTGGATCCCGGATCCCGTATCCCGGATATCACGGGTCCCGTAGTCCATATCCCGGATTTCATACCCCGGATCTCGTTTCCCGGGTCCTGTATCCCGGATCTGATTTTCCGAATCCTGGATCCCGTTTTCCAGATCCCAGCTTCCGTTTGCCGGAGCCTTATCCCGTTTCCTGGATCCCAGATCCCGTATCCCGTTTCCTGGATCCCAGATCCCGTATCCCGGATATCGGATCCCGTATCTCGGATATCCCCGATCCCGTATCGTATTAGCCCGTAAGGCTGCGTTTCCATTGAAGCGGAGTGGGGCGGAGCGGGGCGGAGAAGAGCAGTGAAAAGTGGCAACCGTTCCATTGAAGCGGAGCGGGGCGGATAGGGGCGGGGCGGAGCTGGGCGGAGCGGGGCGGAGCGGGGCGGAGCTGGGCGGAGTGGAGCGGAGAATAGCAGTGAGAAGTGGCAAATGTTTCCATTGAAGCGGAGCGGGGCGGAACGCGGCGAAGCGGAGCGGGGTGGAGCGGGGCCGCGTGTTCATATATTGTAATCGAAAGTCCGCTCACCTCCGCTCTGCTCCGCTCATCTCCGCTCTGCACCGCTCAGCTCCGCTCAGCTCCGCTCAGCTCCGCTCAGCTCCGCTCAGCTCCGCTCAGATCCGCTCAGCTCCGCTCAGAACCGCTCAGCTCCGCTCAGCTCCGCTCCGTTCCACTCCGCTCAGCTCGGCTCCGCTCAACTCCGCTCCACTCCGCTCCGCTCTGCTCAGATCTGCTGCACACCGCTCTGCTCCGCTCTGCTCCGCTCAGCTCAACTCTGCTCCACTCCACTCTGCTCCGCTCTGCTCTGCTCCACTCCGTTCCGCTCAGCTCCGCTTCGTGCCCACCACTTTGCACCACAGCCTGCTCGACTCCGTTCTGTCCGGCTCGGGGCCGCGTGTTCATTTGTTTTATTCGAAAGTCCGCTCAACTCCGCTCCGCTCCGTTTACACTGTTTCCACTGATGCGGAGTGGAGATTTCGAGCACTATGATTGGCCAATTCACGGTCCGCTCCGCCCCACTCCGCCCTGCTCCGCTTCAATCGAAACGCACCCTAAAAGTCCCGTCAAAATCGGTCCAGCCATTTCAGAGGTTAGCCCGAATCGGTACCGCCATACAAACTCTCAAACTCAGGGGATGAATTTTTCAAAACGCTAAAATTAATCTTTTTTATTTGTAAAAAGAAACCTAAACAACAATTTCATCATTATAACTTCAAAAATGACGAATTTCAATAAACATTCATCCCTATTTCACCCCCTTAGGGGTTGAATTTTCAAAAACCATAAAATAACATTTTTCATTATTAAAGTCATTAATTTTCATAATTCTAACTTCAAAAATGACGAACTTCCATACAAACTTTCATTCCCCTATTTTACCCCCTTAGGGGTTGAATTTTCAAAAACCCTGAAATTACTCTTTTTTATTTTTAAAAAGACACCTAATCACCAATTTAAATAATTCTAACTTCAAAAATGCCGGAACTTCCATACAAACTTTTATCCCCTATTTTACCCCCTTAGGGGTTGAACTTTCAAAAACCCTGAAACCCATATTTTTTTATTTTTCAAAAGACACCTAATCAGCAATTTTCATAATTCTAACTTCAAAAATGACGAACTTCCATACAAACATTCATCCCCTATTTTACCCCCTTAGGGGTTGAATTTCAAAAAACCCTTTCTTAGTACACCTCTACACATCAAGACAAATCCACCCTCCAAATTTCAAGTCTCTACGATCAGCGGTTTAGGCTGTGCGTTGTCTGTCAGTCAGTCAGTCAGTCAGTCAGTCAGTCAGTCAGTCAGTCAGTCAGTCAGTCAGTCAATCAGGACTTTGATTCTTATATATTTAGATTTTTTTTTTATGTGTGTTCGCGGATAACTTCGTCGTTTATGAACCGATTTTGATGGTTATTTTTTTGTTGGAAAGGAGATTTTCCGGGGGTGGTACCATGATAAGGAAACCAGGATCTGATGATGGCATCCCAGAGAAATCGAGGGGAACCTTCGAAAATCGTAGGGGCGACTAGTGCGTTTGTAATTTTTTTTCATTAAGTATTTTAAAGCACTACTATTTTATGAAGGTCTGGAGTCGATCTGGTGATGGAGCCGAAAGACAGTCGAGGGAACTCCTCAACCATTTACAGCAATTACCTGGTGATTGGGCTTGATTAATTTGTATTGATGAGAACTTTACACCTAGATGGGTTGTGACTGTCATTATGGGTCTGATGATGAAGACAAAGGACAGTCAAGGGAACTCCTCAACGTTTTACAGTAGCTACCTTGTGTTTGGACTAAATTCATTTCTATTGATGAGAGCTTTACACCTAGATGGATTGTGACTGTCATTAGGGATCTGATGATGAAGACGAAGGACAGTCAAGGGAACTCCTCAACGTTTTACAGTAGCTACCTTGTGTTTGGGCTTGATTAATTAGTATTGATGAGAACTTTACACCTAGATGGGTAGTGACTGTAATTAGGGGACTGATGATGAAGACGAGGGACAGTCAAGGGAACTCCTCAAGGTTTTACAGTAGCTACCTTGTGTTTGGGCTTGATTAATTAGTATTGATGAGAACTTTACACCTAGATGGGTTGTGACTGTCATTAGGGGTCTGATGATGGAGTCAAAAGACAGTCGAGAGAACTCCTCAACGATTTACAGCAATTACCTGATGTTTGGGCTTGATTAATTTGTGTTGGAGAGAACTTTGCACCCATATGGGTTATAAGTGCCATTACAGGTCTAATGATGGAGACCATAGACAGTCGAGAGAATTCCTCAAAGATTTAGTTACCTTTTGTTGGGCTTACTTCATACGGTTCAATATGCCAAAATGTTCATTGGTATGGCGCCACTAAAAATCGTGAAATAAAATTATTTTTATAAAAAAAAAACCGACTTCAAAAAAACCTGGATCACTAAAAAGCCTGAAATAATATTCCTATTACCACCTCTGCCTACCCCTTTGGGAAAACCAGACGTGATGGTGTGTTATCGAGTATTTGGAGTCGGTGCCAATCTATCTTCTTACTTTTATAGTAGCTATACTTGGCATACCAAGATTGGCACCGACTCCAAATACTCGATAACACACCATCACGTCTGGTTTTCCCAAAGGGGTAGGCAGAGGTGGTAATAGGAATATTATTTCAGGCTTTTTAGTGATCCAGGTTTTTAAACCGACTTCAAAAAAGGAGGAGGTTTCTCAATTCGACCGTATATTTTTTTTTTTGTATTATATTTTTCTTTTTAAATTCGACATCTATAAATAAACGTTCTCTTCATAAATGTCGAATTTAGAATTTTTAAGGTATGGACAGTGACAGTGAAAGAGTCTAGTCTAAGTCGCCACAAAATAGTACTTTATGAGAATTCGCTTACAAAACGATACGTCTATGCTACGAGTCGTTTGTGGAACTCTGCACGTCTCGTACTCGTTGCGTATTAACGATACGCTTACGACCCGTGTGCGAAGGGCCTTAGGTCGTTAAATTCCGTCCGTCGTAAATTCCGTGACAGCTACAGTCGCTCGCTAGCGGAGCGGCTCACGTTGCGAAACTTTTTGCAATATTTTTATTGAGTTGAGTGTAGTAAGCATGAAATAATAAATAGTCAAATTGTTATCCGTGGTGCTTTATAACTCGTCTTCCATCAGTTGTAAGAGTCTTATTTCTGTGGCAATTAGCCTGTACTGTTATGTTTGTCTCCCACTTTGCATGGTGGGAAGTGGATGATTTTCTACCAACTCTTCTTCCTTATTTTATTACATTTGTGCGGGTTCCAGGACAACTTAGCTTTCCCCGGGACTCATCGAGGGTCAAATTATGGCGTCATCGTTGGACACCATTGTCGATCCTGCCTTACAGGTGTAACAGTGGGAGTGTGTGGCGGGCGTAGTCCCAAGCATGAATTATCATAGGCTTGAAAAGGGCCCTCGTCTTACCTAACACATTCTGTATATCCGGATATTATCTTGTATATTTTCTAAATAAGCACAACCTTTGATGTTGTATGCCTTCCGTTAACATGTTTACATTTCATGTTTTCCGCTGTCGTGTGTAATATTTATTCACAATTTCACGATGCACGCACAACAGGAAACATTAATTACAACGGTTGTCGCCTAAACTTCATTCCTCCATTAGTCGGGTCATGCTACCTCTGCTAAATTACCTCGATGATGGATTGTGTGAAACAGCCCATCACAAATTATAGCACAAGGTGCGCACTGAGTTCCAACTCTCGATATAAATTATCGTAAATTACTCCAGAATTCAGTAGGATTTCCCTTGAACGCCTGGCCGCATATACGCAAACTTCACCAAACGAGTTTTGAAAGCGGCCTCTAATTGGTTGGTGACTAATGGTTGTACTGTTCTGCTTGGATATAATTTTTTGTTTTTATTTAATAATAACTAAGTCAGCCTCATAAGAAGGAGAGGATTATGCACGGAGTTTCTCTATGAGATCGAATCCGAGATGAGGAGATACGTGGACAAACCAAGGTCACCGACATAGTCCTGCGATTTAGTAGGCTGAAGTGGCAGTGGGCGGGACACTTAGCTCGAAGAACTGATGGCCGATGGGGCAGAAAGGTTCTTGAGTGGCGACCACGTACCGGAAGACGCAGCGTGGGTAGGCCCACCACAAGGTGGACCGACGACCTGGTGAAGGTTGCGGGAAACCGCTGGATGCATGTGGCACAGAACCGGTCGTTGTGGAAAACCTTGGGGGAGGCCTATGTCCAACAGTGGACGTCTTTTGGCTGAAATGATGATAATGATGAAGAACTAAAGCGGCATACAAGCGTACGGGCCACCTGACATTAAGCAGTTACCGTAGCCTATAGATGATTGAAATACCAAAGTCATTTCTGGCACGTTACCGACCCGAAGTGCAGTGGAAACAGCGGGAGAGGAAAGAAGGGGGTGGATCGGGCTTCTGGCCAAGCAAAGCTTAAATAGTTCCTTTACGCCGATCTTCTGTGCGTGGGTACTACCCTGGTACCCCGGTAATATTGTTTATTGCTTATTTTTTATGATTGCTCCTAATAATCCTACTCAGGCAGAACTCAATCGATAGATTTTTCACATGAAGCCCGAGAGTTGCTCAGCTCAGCTGGCGCAGTTTGCTTATATGCCGCCGGGCCTATTAGTGTAGAAACCTTCCAAGGTGAAATTGTTGGCAATACAAAAGTTTAGCATCGTCATAACCTTGTTATGTTGCCCGTAAACCCAAGGACTAGCTTATGAAATCTAATCTCTGTGTGCGACCTTGGAAATAGGTAATACATAGTCTAAGTAATGCGATTTAATCCTAAAGACCTTTTTGTACTCAAAAACGACTCAAATATGAAGCCCCACTTAGCGTCGGGCCCCACCTACGCGCTGCGCTGCGTCGTCGCAGGTGTCAGCGGGCGAGAGACGAAGCGGGGAGGGTGACGTGCCAGTACAAAATCTTGTGACGACGCAGCGCAACGCAGCGCAGCGCGTAGATGGGGCCCGGTTCTTAGCTGTTTGACACGCCGCTATCAGTATTTTTTTGTATGGCGCGTCAAAGCTAGGCCGCTCTTAAAATTGAGTTGCGTACGAGTATCCGCCTGTTAATCAGACCATTTTGTTTAGAAGACGAGGATACTGAAAAGTTATTTTTTTTTTTTGAAAATTGGTAATGTTGGTGATCGCTGAGCAGAAGTACGAAGGGGAGAGATGGGTAAATCCATAGAGATTTTAATTAGAAGAGACGTTCTTAGTAGATATCTTTATGAAACAACGCGTGGTCATTTTCCCGGGATGCGTGGCATCTATCTACCGGTAAATAGCTGAACTACTCGCTTCATTTTATGTCGATGTTAGTACTCGGCCGAACACTCGGCCGAGTTGCTTAGACCCAGTCTATGGGTAAATCAGACAGAAAAGTCGGTCAACGTCAGCAAATGTAAAAATTATCACCGATTTTTTCCAGTCGCTGACGCTTTGTGCGTAATTTCCCCAACGAAAAACGAAAAACCTATTCCGCAAGAAAACACAATTATTTCCAACAGAATAAAACGAATCCGAGTCAATGGAAATGCAAACATTGTTGGCAACGCGACTGTGAAACAAGTACCTAATATAAGCGCACTAAAGCGTATTGAGCGTGTTATGGCAATCGCACAATGTTGTTTCAAGCATAATAATTTTTAATTTGGAGCACCAACCTACCTACTTGGCTCTTCTGCTTCCTTGCCATCACCTCTTTTGAAGACCTGAATTGAATCGTTGCCAAAAATAAATTAGAATAGCCATATTTTTGAAATGAAAACTTCTTTATCGGCGCAGTGCACTTTTCTTGGGATGGGTAAAAAATTATAAACTCGCGACAGGGGTCACTTGTCCTGATCGAAAAATTCGACAGATTGCGCAGGGCGCTTGCGCGAATAAAATGCGACAGATTCGTAGCGACAGGTCACGTGTCCTATCTTGGGATGGGTAAAAAGTATATAGTTCATAATTTCACTTTCAACGTCAACGTCTTATTAGCGCCTAAGTGAATGGATCTGGGTAAGTGCTCTATGGGGCGTAGGTTCGAATCCTATGTTCACTATATTTTCGAATTTAATATTTTATTAATTATTTAATTCTTATTATTTTTTAGTTTACGTTGTATTATTTTATATGATAATTAAAAAAAACGGCCAGGTTGTTTTTTTTTTATATTTTTCCCTAACCATTCCAAAATATTTAAAAATGCACAACGTTAATGTTCAAGTTTCCACTTCTGCTGGCACTCCCGGAGTGCAACCTGGCCGTTTTTTTTATGACTAAGGTAGGAAACAAGCATGTGGCCCGCCTGATTTAAAGCAGTTACCGTCTACCGTTACCGCCTATAGATGCCAACCTGAAGAGTGGGACAGAGAGAGAAGAGAAGGAGGGGGGCTTCCGGCTCTGTCACTCATCGTAACTAACGCAGCTGTAATAGATACTACACGCCGATCTTTCGTGAGAGGGCGGTACTTCCCCGTCGGGCCAGCCAGCAAACCTGAATTTTAAAAAATCTTCATTTTAATATCAAATACGTAACTAAAATCATTACTTACGATCATTAAACATGGTTGGTCACGATGCAATCATTACCCGACGCAATCAACTAGATAAACAGAATCCAATCTAAATTGATCGATTTGAAAATCCTGAAATGAGAGCATTAGAAATTGTTGCACTTTAAATTTTAAGCCACGTTAATAGGGTCCAGAATCACTAAAGCACTAATCTAATGTGTTTAGATCAATTTATAGCATTTGTCCTAATTCTTGTTTGAGTAAGTAAGTTCATATGAGTAGGTGTTGATGGTTTATTCTCGGTTTAGTCTGCACCCAGTTGCACAAAGCGAGACAAAAATTCACCCCGCATCTGCTCAGAATTAGATCACCCAGGTGACATCACCCTGTATCAGGTGATATCTAGATCGCAGCTTCTGATAAGACCGCGCACTGCACACTGTTGTTTGTTGTTTGTCAATTAATTCGGCAAATAATTGACAAACAACAAACAACAGTGTAAATTTCAGAATGTATGTATGATAGGTGAAATTTAGGCCGGGGTCGCACTGGAAAGGCGACCGTGACGCGTGGCCGCATCACATATGCTTAAATTCCGCAATCGCCGGACTGATTCCGTCACGGCCTTAAGTATGATAATGTTTTGGTAGCAAAGATCTATTTTGAATATCAATTTTGCCGCGCCCGAGCACTCATGTTATGACTATGTGTTCCGACGTCAAAACTAAGTGCTAGGACGTGGCATGCGCCTGATATAGACGCAGTTTATGATTAGTATCATGGCATTTACATACTTGATAGGTACTAAAGAACTTGCTAGTTCTAACACAAACTTTAAGTTAGCTCATAGAATACTCCGAAGCAGCTCAAGTGTCTTCAGGGAATCCACCAGTATGCATTCATAACGAAGATGCATTGAACTAAGTTAATCTAGGTTGTAGTCTAGATCAAATTAACACAGTTTCACAATTTGCTACTATGCTGTCAACTGGAATAATTTACAGTAGTTCCATGGAACTACATAATTTTGTTACTCAATATGATGTGTGCTTCTCTTTGCACGTAGAGCTATTTTCGTAGTGTTTCAGAAGTTCAGAACTACCATTTAAACATGTTGTTAAAAGTAGTTCCGTATTTATATATTTTTTGTGACTAAGGTGCAAGCACACGGGCCGCCTGATGTTAAGCGGTTACCGGAGCCATACCGTAGCTTGAAATACCAAAAGCATCGCCGTAGCTGCAGTCCATTGGCAATGTGGTAAGAATCAACTCTCAAAACCACCCAGTATCGGATTTTTTAAATATTTTAAGGATCAAATTACTCAAGAACCTTTGAAAGCTTTCTATTAATAATCACAAAGGAATCGATCCTTTTCATCTTGATTACACGCGCCGAAGTCAAATGATATCATTTTATTTTATTATGGAACATATTTTGCCGTATGTCGAAACCAACAATTGTTCAAATTCTACTACTTCATCTCACAATAGCAATTCAGCCTTCGATTTTGAAGACCGCACGAGATCCTGTATTGAAAGCAAATATGAATTGAAATGGAAAGCTCTTATTTTGTAATGCCTCAGACACTATCGATTCTATTCTTTTGGAGCCATTCGTTGGAAAAGTGTTTTATAAATGCGTCATGTATGTGTACATAATAGGTAGTTACTGCAATACGTAGTAAAATTCACATGAACGCACAGATTTTTTTTTGGCTGTATACTCAAAATTGAAAATAGATTTCCTAAAGGTTGTTACAATTAAATAAATTTATTAGATTTATTCGTCTGAATATTCTGTACGTGTTATGTGTATATTCTAAATATGATGTAGGTATATTCAGTAGTTACACCTAATCAATGTATTTTATTTCATAATATCCTTCCTTAATTCTGGCTGTAAATTACATAAAAAAAACAATTACGTATTCATTTTTTTTCAATTCTAATTAAATTTTATATCTGCGGGTTTATTTTAAAAACCATAATCTCCACATAAAAAAGGAACGGCCGGTTTTCAGCAGGTCGTATCAATAATGCAATGAGTGTTCGCAACGTTTAACCCTTAGGGATTGCGCCGTAATTAACTCGGCTCCAGGTAGCCACTCGTTATTACGAATGCAAAACCGGTGTCGAACTTCGGAACAATTGCCGCAATGATGTGTGACCAAACTTCGGTTAAAATTTGTGCTACGTGATAAAAGTTCCGCGTTTAAAAAGTTGTTTTACGTGAATTTTCGGGCAGCCAGTATTTTTCAGCCACAACCACTCGTTGATATACCTACAGGGTGCTTTACCGTAACATTACGTAAGTAGGTCAGTACGTAAGGGGTTTTTTTTGAAATGATCCACCTGCAAAAGCCCTTTAAACAAGCAAATTTCCAAATATCATCATCTAAAAATAATAAATTTAACCCGTTCACAATTGCTTAACTAAGCATTTTTGGTACGAACGTGCTTAAAACTAACCCCCGTGCATTACTTATTCAAATGTTATCTCAGCTCAATAGTTAACACGAGGGCTTAATTTATCATTTTCCAGCGACATGCCCGCAGGGTCAGGTCGCGTTATCTCCCGCCCTTGCCGCGAAACCGTGGAATAATTCTTTCTCTCAATCTGACGAAGAATTTGATAAGTGTAGCCTGAAGACTTTTAAAACGTATCCATCAAGTAGTATCCGTCTAGTATCTAGTATCAAGTATCGATATTGTATCTTAGTAATTTTATAGTTTAACTTGGTTAATAGTTTTTTAACCGAATTCTAAAAGAGGAGGATATGTTACCGCTTATCTTCATATGCCAATCCTACCTACCTAATGTAAGAAGATAGATTGGCACCGGCCAAAAAATCGATAACGCACCATCATGCCTGAATTTCCCAGAGGTGGTAATAGAATGTATTTGTATTTCTTCCTTTTTGGAGCTCTAGGGTTTTTTTGGAGTGTGTTTTTGTTATTTTATAATAATATAAAAGTAAGAAATTCCTCAATTGATTAATTATAAAAAAGAGTGATTAAAAATAAAATCTTTCCTCTCAGAGCTATCCATATGACACTTGTAAACAGTTTTCTATTTCTACTTCAGACGTTCGCAGGGTTTAGCGGGTGTATTTGCAAGATATTGTAAACATATATTCAAAAATATTTATCACTAACTCTTGGGAAATATGAAGTAGCTCTTCAATATATTCAATTTGAAATTCGTAGACGCAGGTCTCCGAAATTGGGTTCGTTTCAGAATTGAATCCTAAAATGATGAGTAAACTTTCAGCAAAAATATTCAGAAGGTGGCCGCAGAAATGTTACAAGTGTAGCAGTGATAATATAATCACCTATTTATCAATAAACCATAGTGTCCTAAAATATGTTACTATCAATTAATACCAAGAACAAGGAAGGAGCCCGAGAGTGTACGTGTAAGAAAAAGTTTTTCCGGTAAAAGGAATGAAATTTATGTGGGTGCCAAGTTTAAGTCAAAGTGTTAAGTTTAATAAATACTTGTCATATCACTTATTTTTACTGATACTGATAGTGAAAATTTTTACTTGTCTTCGCGAGCAAACTGAGCAGTAGGATAAGTTCTTTCATATAATTTTATCCCTCATTCACAAGAGGAACTTGAATAATATAATAGGATTAAACACAATCCTTCCACAATGGGTGCTTAAACAAATAAAGGGTCGGAGTTTAACGTACGTTTAACTTTAATATAATGCGGTCATTGCATTTGCAATTCAAAAAATGCAAATGCAATATGTTGGAGTCGCATAGCTCTGTCTGTATTTGAGTACGTGCTACAAACATTATTACAGCGCTTTCTGTACTAAATTATATTTAATGGAAAGTTTGTTTTGGTAAAATGATTTTTATAAACACGAAATGTTTAGAAAATATCATGCAAAACAAAACGCACCTTTTAGGTCTTTGTCAGTAGAACTTTACAGTTTGTTTTACATACTTAACATTTCATTGTGTCATTGTGGTTTAGGACTGTGTGACACATGTGAGTTCTATCAAAATATTTCACCTTCATGAAAAAAGCTGTCAGCTAAAATGTAACGACGCTAAACGCTACGCTTATATACTGAAATTTAAATTACCTACGAAGGTTATAAATTCCAGTAAAGTTTTTCATGCGTCAAATAATATACTATGTTAGACTGAACTTTACGTAAATATAAAACTGATATATTTATGCAAGTTCACATTTAAAAAGTTTTGCATCAAAACCGGAATGGACAACAAGAAAATGTAATAAAATGTTCCGTGAAGAGAAATTACCGTTCTAAATGTCTGCAGTGATAATGGTATTTAAAAAACTTAATTTCATAGAACTGGCGGTGTAAATAAGGTATTGTTTAATACCTCAAGTCTCTTTTATCTTTTAGGAGTGAAGAAATGGGCCATATATTTGTTAAAGATGAATAAACGACTTTATTTGTCACGTTTTTTTTGTTATATCCGACGCTCTAAAGCCTTTAAAATATTTGTACGGGAATTTGCGATAAGTACATATACTATGCGTAGGTAGACAGATAGCGAGTGCGAAATACACGGGAGTTTCCGCTTCTATCAACTCATGGGTTGGGCGATTGGATGGCTTGTTGGTTGAACGGAAAATCCGTGGTTGGGTTTGAAAAATCAGACGATAATTTCCATACTCACGGTTCAATTATTCTCGTTCATCAAACTATTCGACGTCAAATTATTGGATCGCAAATTTGGTCCTTAAAACTCATGTAGACCTAATGATTCATTCACACACATATTAAACAGGTGAGAAATTTTCAATGGTGCTTAGATGGCCAAATCTGAACCAATAGGGAATAACTGAAAGGCTCAAAGAAGTCACGGGGCTGATTTTGATTATAACGAAAACTGCATTCGATTTAAAAAAAAATCTAATGATGCAGTTTCCTAAGTTCCCAGAAATACACATTCTGTATTATTGCACCAATCGACATTGTCGTTTCTAAGCAAGTAATTCTAATGAAGGAGCTTTGGTTTTCATCTAAATTGGCCCCGAGACCCCTACGAATATGTTTTGCTATTACCCATGGTTTCGGGGTTTGCCATTAACGTATATTTGAAAAATTCACTCCGTATACACGTGAAGCCGTGTTATTGTAATAAATACCTGCTACAAAGGAATGGCGTCCCTTATTACTAAGGAGAGAAAATTGCCGGGATGAGGTCATTGACCCAGCGTTCTTTGACTCTGAGGATGACGATATAAACCTCTATAAGTAAATCAAGGACATTATAATGAAGGTCCTACGTATTTTAAAATCACTAATGGACTATTTGAAAAGGCGAAAGTCTGTTAAATACCCTTTTCATTAATATTATCCTCCTAACATTCCATTAGGGGTAACTACGACATGTTAATTGATATAGACCAAAAATATATTAAACTAAGTTTATTTTTCGACATAAAATAAACTCGCATCGTCCTTATTATTATGTTTACTTGGAATAAAATCTCTCGACCGATTTAAACAAGTTCGAATTTACGTAAACTCACTTTGGCTTTTATTTGAATTGCAAATTAACTAAACTAAATAGGTAGTTTAGCTCGTAAAACGGTGCTTTGTACAAGAAAATAAGTTTGTATTGGTCATTAGTGTCGTACTAGGTTCTGCTCATGGATTCGCTTGCGTAAAATTTAAGTCTTTTGTAAATTAAATTTTCCAGCTAGATGATAAATTCGTTTAAAAGAACCAATCTAATGAAATATAGGAAAGGATGGATTAGAACTAGACAAAAGAAAATGATAATTTATAAAAACTTTGCAGCAGGTTTTTTTCTATAATGCTGTAAGGATACACGACGACACTAAACACTCAGTATATCGACACCACCACTACAACTGCATCAAGGTGTCGCGGTGGTGGACACACCTCGACACTCGATGTATACACTAACCTCCTTATTCATAGAAAGTTATGATCGACTTGCAGTGGAATTACAGAACACATTTGTTCCCAAAAATGCTTTTCAAGCCCATTGTAAACTGGCTTAAATCTCTATGAATAAGGGGGTAAGTGTCTAATGTCTAGTGTCGTCGTGTATCCTTATCTTAACGAAGAGCAAGTTTTTGTTAAACATAAATCGTGCAATCTAAATATTGTTTCAATAATACAAAATTTGAACCCTATTCGTAGGTAGCATGAAACCTTTTTTCAGCATTTTTAATCTCAGCGTTACGGTTCCGTGAGTTTTCTTTTATGCATAGAAGTTTTCAGGCTGTAATATTTTCCTTTCAGCGCCCTTTGAGCGATTTCCTTTTTAATTTATGTTGTCTTTGAAATACAACAGTACTATTACGTATTATGTGATACAATCTATTATTTCAGATAACCTAAACACCGCCTTCTATGAATTCGTCACATTCTCAAAATCTTTGTGAATACTTTTTTAAATTAGGACTACTCCAACTGATCTCAAAGTACTAGGAGAGTATGATATAGATAGAGTTTATAATAAGATAGGTTCTATCAGTAATTTATCAGAACGTTGACCTCTGTTTTCGGGATGAATATTCCAGACGTCATGTGGCAATCTCAAGCAGATTGATATCGCTAAGCCAAGGAGCTCTACCAAAGCTAATATTGTCAGTGTATGTCGCCTCATGCATATTCAGAAATAGGAATTTTCCACCCTCGAGGATTAGGTAATCCTATCTCCTTTGTAATTTTAAATAATGTTAATGTTGCTATATCAAAATGTGTCATTATGTTATAATGTTTTAACAGTAGACTTGTATAAAGTTCTAATAATAAATATGAAATAATATTGTCGAAATTTGCATACTAAGCTTATCGTAATTTCGAGTTGTATGAGTAAGTAAAATAGAGTATGACTTTTGAAGTTTTAATAGTGGAAAGCATAATACGCTGAGTTCATGTGATGTTATTTATAGCAATATGCTCTTAAGATAAATCTATTCATTTTTAGTAATTGTGTTTGCATAAGGCAAACTGCAATGTCGCTAGTGAGAACGATGGTTAAACGTAGAATGGTTTAATGTAACTTACTGTGAACTGTAATCTACTGAAATTCAGTAACTTTCATCGATGGGCTTTCGTCCAGCTAGTTATTGTGATAGTTTAGATCATAAAAAATATATATACGGTCGAATTGAGAAACCTCCTCCTTTTTTGAAGTCGGTTTAATAAATATCGCCACACAAATGGAATAGTTTTAGACTAAGTTGATATAACATATTTAATAGCGGCAACGACAAATACCGAGCGGCTCACCCAAACAATCAAATCGTCAAAAATGACTACTCGAACGCGTAGATATAGACTGGGTGATCTTAACACTCAAAAAAAGCAAATTATGAAAGAAATATTTCAAGTGAAAGGCAGTATCGAAGCTAACAGCGCTGACAGTGCTTTTTGTTCTGACTGACTAGATGTGCCCTTAGGTACCGTAAGAAATACGAATAGGTATATAGAATATTTTTTTAGCTACTACCTTAATAGGTACACGTATCCGAACTACGTTCATGCTGTAGGTACCTATATCACAGCAGCTATCCTTGCGAAAACCCGTGTACATCAAAACGGGTCTCATTATACATGCCGCCTGTATCTTACAAAAAAAGTTTGAAATCACTTCATAGAGAGCCTTTCAAAAATTAACCGCAAACTTTTTGTGATGTACGTATCTATGTCCTAAAATAAAGCCAAAGATAGTTTCATACAATCTCGTCAAAAGATTTTGGCTATCTGTAAGGTTTGCACGTTTATAGTAAATTACTCCAACGCTGTGCCTGTGAAAATATTGCCAGAGTGAAATATCTGTTTATCCTTTTACAGGAACGTTTTCGACGTAGCCGGTCTGATGAACTCATCATTTTCAGGTTTTTATTGCGGAAAACACATTTTACTGAAGCTAGAGGTGGTATTTTTTATTTCTTTGACGCACCAAATCACATAGCAGTCATTGGGGTGTAAAATAAGCTGCTCAATTTAAGCAAATATACATAAGGTGAGCGGATTAAAATAATGCATGCTTACAGAGTATAACAGCAGGAAATATCATCAAGACGTCCATTACACGACTTTATGTGATAAAGACGGCGCTATGGGTCCAAATGACCCGAAACTAATGATGTCGTCATTAACACGCTCATAAGTGTCAGGAAGTTAATGATGTGGTCATAAACTTCCGGAACGTGCGTTATGTGCAGTGCGCAGGTTGGTGGCGTTGATGCCACTGACAATAGGATGACCTGTTTATAAAGATTAATTAGTATTCCTTCCTGTTCCATCCTGTTTGACACATCGGTTACAAGCTACAGACTATAATTTTTATAGCTTAAATAAAGAATTTATTATTATTATTATTAAGCTTTTCTACAAGAGCTATCGAAGGTGTACTGACATACTAATTAATTGCATAATGTTTAGAGTCTTTATGAAAGTTTATACTAGGCCGCGCAATCTAGGTCCTACAAAGTAATTAAATTAGAGTTAGTTTTATTACAATTTTACCTTGTATCTTTTTCCAAGAGTTGAAGACATATTTTTCATTATTCGAAAAATACTACGGTTTGTTACTCAAAAAAACCGACTTCAAAAAAACCTGGATCACTAAAAAGCCTGAAATAATATTTCTATTACCACCTCTGCCTACCCCTTCGGGAAAACCAGACGTGATGGTGTGTTATCGAGTATTTGGGGTCGGTGCCAATCTATCTTCTTACTTTTGTAGTAGGTAAACTTGGCATACCAAGATTGGCACCGACTCCAAATACTCGATAACACACCATCACGTCTGGTTTTCCCGAAGGGGTAGGCAGAGGTGGTAATAGAAATATTATTTCAGGCTTTTTAGTGATCCAGGTTTTTTTGAAGTCGGTTTTTTTTTTTATAAAAATAATTTTATTTCACGATTTTTAGTGGCGCCATACCAATGAACATTTTGGCATATTGAACCGTATGAAGTAAGCCCAATAAAAGGTAACTGCTGTAAATCTTTGAGGAATTCCCTCGACTGTCTATGGTCTCCATCATTAGACCTGTAATGGCACTTATAACCCATATGGATGTAAAGTTCTCTGCAATACAAATGAATCAAGCCCAAACACCAGGTAATTGCTGTAAATCGTTGAGGAGTTCTCTCGACTGTCTTTTGACTCCATCATCAGACCCTTAATGACAGTCACAACCCATCTAGTTGTAAAGTTCTCATCAATACTAATTAATCAAGCCCAAACACAAGGTAGCTTCTGTAAAACGTTGAGGAGTTCCCTTGACTGTCCCTCGTCTTCATCATCAGTCCCCTAATGACAGTCACAACCCATCTAGGTGTAAAGTTCTCATCAATACAAATTAATCAAGCCCAAACACAAGGTAGCTACTGTAAAACGTTGAGGAGTTCCCTTGACTGTCCTTCGTCTTCATCATCAGACCCCTAATGACAGTCACAACCCATCTAGGTGTAAAGCTGTCATCAATACAAATGAATCAAGCCCAAACACAAGGTAGCTACTGTAAAACGTTGAGGAGTTCCCTTGACTGTCCTTCGTCTTCATCATCAGACCCCTAATGACAGTCACAACCCATCTAGGTGTAAAGCTCTCATCAATACAAATTAATCAAGCTCAAACACAAGGTAGCTACTGTAAAACGTTGAGGAGTTCCCTTGACTGTCCTTCGTCTTCATCATCAGACCCCTAATGACAGTCACAACCCATCTAGGTGTAAAGTTCTCATCAATACAAATTAATCAAGCCCCAACACCAGGTAATTGTTGTAAGTCGTTGAGGAGTTCCCTCGACTGTCTTTCGGCTCCATCATCAGATCGACTCCAGACCTTCATAAAATAGTAGTGCTTTAAAATACTTAATGAAAAAAATTACAAACGCACTAGTCGCTCCTACGATTTTCGAAGGTTCCCCTCGATTTCTCTGGGATGCCATCATCAGATCCTGGTTTCCTTATCATGGTACCACCGCTGGGATATCTCCTTTCCAACAAAAAAAGAATCATCAAAATCGGTTCATAAACGACGAAGTTATCCGCGAACACACATAAAAAAAAAAAATATATATACGGTCGAATTGAGAAACCTCCTCCTTTTTGAAGTCGGTTTAAAAAGTGCGAGCAAAGTAGGTCGCTTTCTCCACAAGACTTTCATAGATTCACCAATTTTATTATTAGTATAAATAAATGCATAACGCGCGACTCATGTTATTTTGGGGTGACAAGTAGAGTGTATCACTCGACTGAAAAATTATTATTTCCTTGGATGACGTAATTCGAATATTTTCAATTCTTATCTCCGTTCTCTGGATTCGCTTTAAAAATATTAGTTTCCTCCCTTGTGATACAATGAACTATTTCCTTCTGTATAAAAATTGTCTGTATCTCCTCATGATATACATTATAACGTGTGAGTTACCATAGCAATCAATTGCCTTTTTAGTTTTCCTGACTGTTTGGCAAGTTGTATCTCCCATCAATAATGCAACGAGTGTCGGCAACACTTAACCCTTAGGGATTCCGCTCTAATTAACCCGGGACATGGCGGCCATTGGTTATTATAAATGCAAAGCATTTAAGTCTGGAACAGTCAACGCCGTGATTGTGCAACTATTGTAGTTGTTTACTTTTTTCGCAAAACCTTAAGTATTTCAAAAGTTCGAAATAATACTTGGAGGTTTGGATAAGTATCGGGAATAGAATTACTTATATTACTAATAATAGCTACTTTACGCCGATATTCTGTCTTCTTCTTAAGAAGAAGATCTTCTGTGAGAGGGTGGTACTGCCCCGGTCGAGCCAGCCCATTATGAGCTGCAGTTAATAGAATTACTTATATTACTAATAATAGCTACTTTACCCCGATATTCTGTCTTCTTCTTAAGAAGAAGATCTTCTGTGAGAGGGTGGTACTGCCCCGGTCGAGCCAGCCCATTATGAGCTGCAGTTAATAGAATTACTTATATTACTAATAATAGCTACTTTACGCCGATATTCTGTCTTCTTCTTAAGAAGAAGATCTTCTGTGAGAGGGTGGTACTGCCCCGGTCGAGCCAGCCCATTATGAGCTGCAGTTAATAGAATTACTTATATTACTAATAATAGCTACTTTACGCCGATATTCTGTCTTCTTCTTAAGAAGAAGATCTTCTGTGAGAGGGTGGTACTGCCCCGGTCGAGCCAGCCCATTATGAGCTGCAGTTAATAGAATTACTTATATTACTAATAATAGCTACTTTACGCCGATATTCTGTCTTCTTCTTAAGCAGAAGATCTTTTGTGAGAGGGTGGTACTGCCCCGGTCGAGCCAGCCCATTATGAGCTGCAGTTAATAGAATTACTTATATTACTAATAATAGCTACTTTACGCCGATATTCTGTCTTCTTCTTAAGAAGAAGATCTTCTGTGAGAGGGTGGTACTGCCCCGGTCGAGCCAGCCCATTATGAGCTGCAGTTAATAGAATTACTTATATTACTAATAATAGCTACTTTACGCCGATATTCTGTCTTCTTCTTAAGAAGAAGATCTTCTGTGAGAGGGTGGTACTGCCCCGGTCGAGCCAGCCCATTATGAGCTGCAGTTAATAGAATTACTTATATTACTAATAATAGCTACTTTACGCCGATCTTCTGTCTTCTTCTTATCAAGAAGAAGAAGATCTTCTGTGAGAGGGTGGTACTGCCCCGGTCGAGCCAGCCCATTATGAGCTGCAGTTAATTGGCTACAGCTTGGCTCTACCAAAAATAAAAAAACTCCGCCTTCGCTTCAAAATACTACACCTAAACGTGCCTAAACACGTATGAAAACTAGATAATACGTTTCTGATCATCAGTACATCAAACAGATTCATAATAGGGATATAATTTTATCGTAAAGAACATTTCAGCGTCAGTTAAATGGGGATGTGGCCACAATTTATCATTTTCCATTGACTTCCCCGCAGGCACGGGTCGCTTTTATCTCGCCACGAGACGGAAGGATCATTCTTTTCTCTCAATCTGTATAAAATTTGATAAGGGAACCCTGAAGGCTTTTGAAAATGATATTGTATTCGCGTCAATTGATTCTTTTAATCCTCTAAAAAAGAATTGTTGCTTTGAATTTTCATATACAATACGTTTTTAGGATTACTCACATAATCTCTTAATAAAAGCTGTTCTAATTTTTTGGATCGTCTTCATATATCAAAGCCATTATTAATTACAATAGAAATAGTGCTTAACAAGCTCTAAATTAAATAATAATGTCAGAAAATAGTGTCATTAAAGTTAGGATAAATAATTAAAAACACAAATCAGGGCATATAATGGCACCGGGGAGAATGAACGCAGGTACCTACACCCATTAGAAGGCGGATTCAGCTTACGTCTGGCTGTGCCGCTTTGTGAGCTTTGTGACTATACCAACTTATGTATTATTCGAAAGTATTCATGACAAAAACACTATTTGAATTGGGTATATAAACATTTCTAGAATTAAGTCTAATAAGTTAGAAGTAACTGAATTTAAATACTCCAGGGTATTAAATCTGAATACAAGCCAGAAAGAGAACTATCAAAACAATTTTTAAATAGGTAGTATCCAAAAAATGAATCTCACAAATTCTAGTCTTCAATCGCTACGTGTTGTGTGGTAGGTACAGGTTGTGTAAATATCATGAACACTATTTGAAAATATTTATCGTCTGCACTTGGGAAATATTGTGAAGCAGACAGATCCCCTCAATATTTTTCATTATAAATTCAAGTGAGTTTCGCATCTGGCAGTGCATTTAAATAAAATTCGCGTGCCAATGACGGGGTTGTTGGAACAAAATAGTTTTACGAACACTATTTTTCAGTGCGGTTCTTGTCCTTTTCTATCTATCGGTATGAGTTCATAAATTTTTCTTCTTCACCTGATGCCATCTTATATCTAAGAAGTTTTTTAACCGCCGACGATATGCATAGAAATATATATTTTATTCAATAAAAGAAAAACTACCTTTTTATCTCTGTTAGGCCGTGACTGCACTGGTAAGGCGATTGCGCCACGGCGATATCTACACAAATTTTCGCTAATGTGATGCGGCCACAGCCATGTTTGATCACTTTCGCGTCGCTGTCGCCTTACCAGTATCAGGTTTCCTAATATCATTGGGCTCTTCCTCAATGGCGGCGTCTTCATCAGGCGCATGCCTCGCGCGAGCACTCACTTTTGACGTCGGAACGCATAGACGTAATGTCATAATATGAGTGCTCGGGTGAGGCATGCGCGCCATATGGACACATCTAATGATGGGCGTCAAAGTATTGTCTTTCCATCCCACGCCATTATTGCTACAATTTTACGTTCGGGCTTAGATTAAAATTAACAGATATAAACATTATGTTAATATTCCTAAATCTTTAATGCAATATTGTAACCAGACGTTCCATTTACGTAGCAAAAAATGCAAATGTAATGTGTCGGGTCTGCGTCGAACATCGCCGCATTTAAAACGGTAATGCAGACATTGCCTGCATTATAAACAACTCTGCATTTTAAATATTTTACTAACCATAGTTTCAGTGTTATAAAACTTTATTATTTTGCCGCGACTGGATCCGTAGAAAATAGCGTATTTAATTTATTAGTCTAAATTTACAGTTTGTGTTTAGAGAAGTTAGTGTGTTCATAGAATAGGGTCTCGTTGCTTCAAGCAATATGGTCGCCAATTGAACCTTATCAAACTTTATGTAACAATTAAATAAGCTACGATTATAATATTGTTGTAATTTACAGTTCGCTGACGGTGAGGGAAAACATCGTGAGGAAACCTACCTATCCCTCGGGATTAGGTAATAGTCAGATCCTGTATACACGGCGACAAGGTTCACCACCTGTCGCGTTGGGTTCTGATTATCTGGTGAAACGTGGGCTTTGAGTTGGTTAATACCTCCACAATGTGGTGGTGTATGGCCACTCAAGCCTCTGACTACCCCCGAATGGGGATAAAAGTCGTGATGATACATTATAATATTGTAGAGGTCCTTAAACGGACTTGGGTTGTTCTCAACATGATCCAAACCGCAAATAGGTACTATTTCGAAATGCCCCGAATTCTGAATCTCCTATATACAAGTCAGACTCAAAGCATTCCTCCCTATACGTAGATATTTGACGCTTGTTAAAATTGGTATTCTCATGAACGTGATATTTCAATTCATATCTCTGTGGATTTGCATCACAAGACTATAACTAATATAGAAACTTAGTTAATCTTTAATTCCCTATACACCACACCTCAGAATATTTCATTACTGAAATTGATTCTAGGATTAGTTTGGTAGTATACCTAATACGACTTACTCAATTTTGCCTTCCAATTTGCTGGGACCGTGTGCGTTTAGTTACAAGCCCATTTGTCACGGATCAAGACGAGATCAGCTGAGGTTCTACTTATCCAAATATCGCGGGCTCATACATATTTAGTTGAGGAAATCCTCGGATTGAACTCGAGATGGAATTATGTGCGCACAGCGACGGGCGCGCGGGCGTTTGGTGAATGACCGAGTTATGGTTAAGATTCCCTTGTTTATCCTTAGTCAAATGGCAACGGCATCAATAAAATATGCGGTCTTAATTTAATAGTGCATGATATTTTGCATGCCGCCTCAGTTAATACTAAAGATGATCTACTTACCACAAAAAAATCTTATGAGTTAAAATATTTGAATATACAAATATTGTGTAACGTCACGACTTTTATCCCCGTTCGGGGGTAGTCAGAGGCTTGAGTGGCCATACACCACCACATTGTGGAGGTATTAACCAACTCAAAGCCCACGTTTCACTAGATAGTCAGAACCCAACGTGATAGGTGGTGAACCGTGCCGCCGTGTATACAGGAACTGACTATTACCTAATCCCGAGGGATAGGTAGGTTTCCTCACGATGTTTTCCCTCACCGTCAGCGAACTGTAAATAACAATCTGTAATAACAAACTGTGTAAAAATATTATATCCTAGAATATATCTAAAGAATACCTTTTTATTACGTACCAGATTTGAATCGCGCAACGTATGTTATCAGCGGGAACAAAGATAGCCATTACCATTTTTCAGAAACTTACATCTGGCGCCTCAATCGTTTTAAGTTAGATGCATACCTACTTACGACTACGTAAAATATAATTTAGTACATTACCGATAGTGATTTTGGGCTTGAGATAAACCATATTATTTTCTAATAGTCTCGTTACATTGTTACAACATTGTGCAAAGTCGGCAATTATTTTTGATGTCATGTCTCATCCGGGATCATATTGTCGGAAAACGGAAACAGTATTCTTTACCCTAATAACTAATACATACCTACATGTATCTACCCGTATATATTATTCTTCTTTCCGTTACTATGATTATGATTATCGTTATCTGTGATTATTATTAGGTAGATACGTTGATGGCTACTAGAAGAAGGGAAATCACAAGGGCGTCGTTTAACTACCCACTACCCACTGACCGAATTAAAGCTGAAACGGAACTCAATTTATTTAATGCCCTGAGACAAGCCGAATCTAAAGTAAAATGGAAGCAGCTGGACAACTTCTCTGTCAAAGCATTTCAGGACAGGTACTTGAAGAATATGATGAAGAACTCAGCCAATAGTTTGCTATACTTATTTGGACAAGGTCAATAATAGATTGTCAAAAACTCGTGTTGGTAAAAACTTTCTTAAATGACCGACGGAACCCTAAAATGAAGCTCTTCTGTGCATGCGGTGCAGTAACCGGGCGTATGGCGTTAACGACTGCAGTTATATCACAGGAGTTCAATAAAGCTGACAACATTTTTGGAGACTATACTGCACTAGTACCTAAGTCTAAATGAGTCGTAAAGGACGTTCAGTTTACTATAGTTATAAACGGTTTATTCAAATGACGACGCACGCTGCAGAGAAAAAAATGGGTGACTGAATTTTTTTGCATGAGAATCCATTATCTTATAAGATTGGATCGAAACATATTCTAATGATGTTTTCACGACGCAGCCTGTATATATATTTTAGGAGTAGGTAGGTAGCGAAAATAACCAACCAAACACAAGATTGTATTACCAAATTAGACGTAATGTAGGTTGAATATCCTATAAGCCAATCATATCTTAAGTACTCAGAGTCTAATTACAAGTCAACGAAATCGCGCCTACCAACAAACCTTGTAACAATTAATTTCAATAACGTAAGGGGAAAATTACCACGAAAAGCGAATTTTTTTTCACAACTTTTATAATTTGTGAACATAATTTAGATATTATTTACCGAGGCCGATCGCGCTATTCATTGTGCTCCTATTGTTGTGAGATTGTTAGGGCATCACACGGCCAAATTGGATGTGGTAAGAGCCATCGTTGGAGCCGGCATATTTACTGCTTATCCTGTCTCTCCGTATCATGATTAACGAGATGTCTATAGTATATTGTGCTCCTTCCGCTTATTGATTGAAGACCCTTGAGCTATCGACAATGGTGGTGTTTTTGTAAATTAACTTTGAGATGGTTTTGTATTTAGAATAAAGTGGGAAATTAACAGAAATTAACAATTTCATACGTTAGACCCATGGCCTGTAGGCCTAAACGAAATAAAGTTTTCGAATTTTGTATAGAATTTTGAATATTGCCACTGTCTAAATACTGTACATAGAATGTGAATATAATTTTTAACGCAAGTTATTTTAAACGAAATGTTTCCATTAAAAGAAAGGTAATATTGTTAGGGCAACACACTGCCAAATTGGATGTCCCGTCTTTCCTTATTATAATTAACGACATGTCTATAGTATGTTGTGCTCCTTCCGCTTATTGATTGAAGACCCTTGAGCTATCGACAATGGTGGTGTTTTTGTAAATTAACTTTGAGATGGTTTTGTATTTAGAATAAAGTGGGAAATTAACAGAAATTAACAATTTCATACGTTAGACCCATGGCCTGTAGGCCTAAACGAAATAAAGTTTTCGAATTTTGAATAGAATTTTGAATATTGCCACTGTCTAAATACTGTACATAGAATGTGAATATAATTTTTAACGCAAGTTATTTTAAACGAAATGTTTCCATTAAAGGAAAGGTAATATTGTTAGGGCAACACACTGCCAAATTGGATGTCCCGTCTTTCCTTATTATAATTAACGACATGTCTATAGTATGTTGTGCTCCTTCCGCTTATTGATTGAAGATCCTTGAGCTATCGAAGATGGTAGTGCTTTTGTTATAGAGCTTTGAGATGTGTATTTAGGATAAAGAGGGAACAGGGCATTATCAGAAATTAACAGTCTGCTAATTCCATAATTTCCAAACCATCGGAAAACAAAACATATTCGTGCAAAAAAAAATTGTACTCAGATAATTTGTCTTAGCAAATAAAATAATTTTATACGGAACTACACGCTTTCCATTATTTTCAACCCAAACCTTTACAGTAGTTTGTTTGAGGTTACCTTGTATGTTTATTTTCACCTTATTATTTACATAGGACTCACAAAAAATACAAAAATAATACCTACCACTGAGCCGCCACTGTACCCTATACCATGTAAATGTTATTTTAAACATAAGTTATTTCAAGGGGCCTGTATTTTTACCCGACTACTTACCCGACTACGGAGGCGTTATGATTTTGACCGGTATGTATGTATGTATGTATGTATGTATGTATGTATGTATGTATGTATGTATGTATGTGCATCTGTTCCCACCTAACTTCCAAACTACTTGTCGTAATTTGACAAATGAGGTATCGTCAGAAGCGGCTTAATGGCGCGCTGGTTATAGGATATGTTACGTCACATAAAATTGCATATGGCGCCCTCTACAGGACATAATGTCATGAACTAAAAAAAAAACATTTTTTAATGAAACCGTGTGGGGTATCAAATAAAAGAGCTTGATGAGCACATTTCAAAAATATATATATTGTTACCTCCAAAATAATTAAATAAAAAGTAAGTTTAAAAACTAAAACCCGACTACGGAAAAAACGCGCTCTAAACACTATGAAACAAGAAAATATTCTCATCTAGAGGATAGCCGTGGTCCGTGTTCATGTGCCATTTGGCCCTAAAAGACCTACACGGACCACGGCTATCCTCTAGATGAGAATATTTTCTTGTTTCATACTTTTTAGAGCGCGTTTTTTCCGTAGTCGGGTTTTAGTTTTTAAACTTACTTTTTTAAACCTTTGACATTGTTTTGTAACCTCCGCTAGGATTAACCTCGACCCTTGTTAAGGATGGGCAACCATTGAATTGTCGGCAAATAAGTGATTTTGAAGATGATAACAGCTTTTGTCTTTTTTTCTACACTCCGTACGATTTTAGCAACGTACGGACTCGACCTGGGTAGTGCCACCCTCTTATAGAAGATCGGTTTAAAGTACCATGAGTTAGAGAGTCGGAAGCCCAACCCCACCCATCTGTAGCTGTATATAGAGTGTCGTCTATAATGCATCTGTGAATTAATTTTTCGTAAAAGTCCGCAATGAAGTGTAGTATATTGTAACATACTTATGAAATAAAAAACCTTGTATACTGCCATCGATAAGTAAGCGCCACCATACACGGACTGCATTTTGCAGTCGCTTCCGACTGCAAAATGCAGTCCGTGTGCAGTCGTGTGCCGTCGACTGCAACCAACTGCAATAGAGCTGTCACTTCCGACTGCAAAATTCAGTCCGTGTGCAGTCGCGTGCCGTCGACTGCAACCAAACTGCAAAATGCAGTCCGTGTATGTTAGCGTTAAGAGTAAGTCTTCGTTATACAATACCAAAATATAGACTGTTAGAGCCTTTGTAGCGAATATTTAAAGCTAAAAACTACCATTACACACTATTTTACAGTGCCCAGCAGGTACCCTTTGATCATGCAACACAAAACAGACAATTTTTAGGGCTTGCCCTTAATCATTAATCATTATAAAGCTAAAACGAGTATAATACGAAAACGAAACCTATATTAGACCGAAGCATTTATCTTCGCAGTTGGGTTGGCAGTCTTTGTCGCAGTTGGCCAAGTAAATTATTTGTAGTAGGCGTTTAGTTCTGAGAAAACGCCTCCTGGATTCCATTTAGGCACTCATTAACGCGTCAGTCACAGCTAGACAGAAGGAAAATAAATCAAGGTTTAGTTGTTTATTTTTAGTTTGTTTTAAACAACACAGGAAAATGTATTTTCCCTTTCAAAAACGCCAGATAACTTTAATTCACCAAGTTTTGAAAAACTGTCAAAACGTTATATTTATTTGGTGGATAAAAGTTAGGAAACTGACGGTACTGAAACAGGTCCTAACGTTGTTTTCACGAGAATTGAGAAATGTAGGTAGGTACATTAAATATAATGTAGGTAATGATATAGGTTATTATCTATACATGACCTGATAAATAAATAAAATCGGACACAAAATTATTAAATTAAATAATTTTGTTGCGTTGCGGGTCCCGCTAATTTTGCTTCGGATTTTATTCTGGACAATGCTCATATACCCCGATTGCCATCTCGACCTATCGCGGACTTTTTTTTTTTATAGCCAAGGATGGCACACTGGCAGACGGTCCACCTGATGGTAAGTGGAAGCCGCCGCCCAGGACATACAGGACTATAGATTGTTTATGCATTAAAATAAATACTGTACAACAATAGTCAATTAGACAGATTGACCGTTGTTGTTCAATATTACAGAAACAATTTTATTGCAGAATAATAGAAAAAATATTGCAAATGGAGCGTAATCAAATAGTGCTTTGTAGCACAAAAAACCTTGCTTTTAAGGGTGTGAGATTCATATGAGATATAAATTCTATTGCCTTAATATTTTTCATCATATTCGTTCTGCAGCTTGCGAGTAAGTTGTGGTAATAAATAGGTCACGTGGCGTGGGCAGGGTTGAACTGTTTTATTAGGGCAGGCGGGCTCGTAACCAGCCAGCCGCTACCTGTTATTACCTGTGATCCTTCTCTAGTGTCTTACTCATAAGCTAGCTACTCAACATTTTTACTACGTAGGAAATTGTACTTAGTGGATATAACCTAGAGCTGTAAACTAGACTAAGATTGGATAACTTTCGCGCCGGATCGAAGCTATAAACGAAGCTACTTGAACACCTTTATGAGGATAGTAAAAAGTTGCTTATGTGTTTACGGCTGGCTACATATTGAATTGTATTTAGGTAGTGTTAAGATCTATAATTATTAAAATAAAACTTATGATAGGATAGCAATATTATTTCCTTCAAAATTCGAACTCATTATCACACATATTTATTAAAGATTTTTTTAAGAACATAATATTAGTTTACACATGATATGGCATACGATATGAGAAGATACGGACATAAGAGTTTCCAAACGACGTTTTCCTTAATCGTAAGCATATGTCTCGAAACGAACCAACATCGCCACCCAATATCGGAAACATTCTGAGGAAAGTTCCGTTATAATCTATAGTAATGGTATTATGAAAAACATCGTCGCTTATCGCACAGTAACTATGTATAGTCACCATAAAAACGGGGGTCGATAGCGCACATGATATTACGAGCGCGCGTCAACGGAATAAACGGCAACCTTTTTTCTGTCAGCCAGTTTGGTTTCTTTATAAAAACTACTGTATCTCTTTATATAGGTGACAGTTTGTCTGAAGATGATTTACGAGAAGCAAGAGGCACCCGTGACTGGGGGAAAATTCTATTACTTATTTAGTTAGAGGGTTTACCGCCTCAGTGAACCCAAAAATGGTAGTATGTGGTTTTAGGATGCTCTTATTTTTTCTACATTAAAAAGTTTTCTAGTAAATAAACTTGTTTATGATCTTTGGATAACCAAACCGATGATGTCATGAAGTTATAGGAGAACTATTTTGGAACAATAATTTTTACTTTTTACCACAACGGTGTTATCAAGATCAGTTTGGTAGTTTTAACCACAAGAAAAAGAATATTATCTTCTGTATAGAGACGATAGTTCTCTCCACGATTGATCAACTACCATTGACTAAGATCAATGAAACTTGATCGGTCGTGGAGTGTTTAAATTGTCGATTCTATATGGAAGACTGGTATTGAACTGAACGGCCCTTAATCATCAGGTATTTGAAATCAGATAAAAAGAGTCATAAATATTATACTACTGAAATAACAGATGAAGTGTTTATTTGCCAAAGATAATAGCAATTTATGTAGATTTTGTACCCATCCAAGGGAGATAACCGAATTGAGGAAGTAACACGATTAAATCCATTGGGCTTGATAAAGTGCAGATAAAAATACAAAAGAGTATGCACTGGACTGTAGGAATAAACGCTCGTTATTTATGAAGCAATTAATTTCAATAAAACATCCAACAAATGGGAAATAATTACAAAAAAGCAACAATTTTTCTCAATATAATACTCATTCGCGGCCGATCGAACGTAATTACGATAATTATCGCTGTACCTGGTTATTGGATTTTTGGGGTCATATAATGGAGGTATACTTTGTATACAGCGGTTTAATCAACCTTTTCTGACAATTTTCAATACGTAAGCTCTCTGAAAACTTCGAGACAACTGAATGTTGGGTAGTTTTTCTCTGAAAGCTTCTGTATGCATACATATAATAATGATTAGGATTAATTAAGTAGATTAGGGTTTTGTAGTACATACAATTCTTAAGTTAGTTTCTACTTGCGTTTTTTTCACTGTAGCTACTAGACTATAACGGCGGAATTATAACTTGAATCATACAAATTATAGCACTTTTCTGCTATCAAGATTATTTTTTAAATTTAATTTTAACCTTAAATGTTTGAACGAACTTATAAGAACAAGACATTATTTAATAATGATTTAGAAAAATTACAAAGTATAGTTATTATTGTAACATTAATAACGGTATACCGTGTTCATGTTCATTTGCTTTAACTTTAACGAGTAAATTTCTTATGTCTTATTGAGTTAATTTCTTAAAGAAACTAAGAGCCTAACTTATACCGTTTTCAAATTATTTAAAATCTAAATTTAATCACTAATCTAAATTAAACCAGTGTAAAATCTTCTTAATTTATAACCAAATACTATTTTCGTCTCGTTCGTAAGTAATGAGTTTTCAGTGTTCCTTATGTACGACAAGGTTTAAAAAATTAGTTCGTTTTGATGTTGTTTTTACTTTTCTCGCATGTGTCACGTCAAATTGACAATACTAATCTAATAAGGACCGTACAATAGCCATCAATTAAATATTGAATTATTTTGTATGGGATACCGGATTTTTTTTTATTTTCGAATATCGTAAAACGGTTTAAGGGATAAGTTTATGGTAATGTTCCAAGCACTATGTCGAAGTTAAAGCAAATGGATATAAACACGGTGTATAATAACGGTTTGCGTAGTTATGTTTACCTATATTGTTTCCGAAATTGTCACCACTCGAACAGATTGGACACGCCTCAGATGACAATGGCGGCATTTTACCCCATACCCAGCTCTGTCATGATTAACGGGACCTGTCCCTCTTGTTTCAGGTTATTAAATGCCGTTGAGTGTATCTGAAGGATGTTAATAGTCCCCCGAATTGGGTCTACTTATGATGGACATCGAGATATAATTATTTAGCGCGATGATAAGGGATGTTTTAGACGGTATAACTATAATATAAAATAGTTTGGGATCATGTGGAACAGTACAATCCACTATTGGGGGCTAAGAACAACACATAGCAATTCTACAATAGCAATTACTTTTCAATTATGTTTTCTGATTTTCGAGCAGAATTCTAGAAATTCTCTTAAATTTTCGTAAAATAGTCACATATTTGTGACCATTTTACTGAAATTTCGCGGAATTGCTATAGATTCTGCAAGAAGATGGAAATAAAATAATTGCTATTGCAGAATTTCTTTGGGGCGTTTTTAGTACGCAACGTCACATTGTTTTAAAACGTGGCACAGGGACACATTTCGGTCACTTTTTTCACAAGTTCCACACGGAATTTAAAACACATGACCCACTTTCTGGCCACGCACAGTTGAAAGGGTGCGCCATAAGCGCTTTTGAAATATCTCTAACTAGCTTTTCCCGGCGATTTCGTCCGCGTAGAATTTAAATTTTAAAAAAATCGACTCTCTGATCCCGGATCCCGGACCCCGTATCTCGGATCCCGTTTCCCGTTCTTACCGGATCCTGGATCCCGTTTGCCTAATCCCGGATCCCAAATACCCCGGATCACGTATCCCGGATATCCCGGATCTCGGATTCCGGATCCCGGTTTATAAAAAGAACCCTAAACACCAATTTTCAACATTCTAACTTCAAAAATGACGAACTTCCATTCAAACTTTCATCCCCTATTTAACGCCCTTTGGGGGTTGAATTTCAAAAAACCGTTTCTTAGTACACCTCTACTCATGAAGACAAACACATCCTCCAAATTTCAAGTCCCTACGACCAGCGGTTTAGCGGTACTGTGCGTTGTCTGTCAGTCAGTCAGTGAATGTATGAGTCAGGACTTTGATTCTTATATATTTAGATTTCGACCGCAATTTCTAGAACCATATATTACCTATTAATAATCGTATGTGTTCCTAGATAAGAGACCGCAATATGGCGTATTGTAACATTTTAGTAACATTATGTACTAAAACGTCGGCTAACAACACTCTCGACAGCCTTCGTTAAACCTCCTAATTGCTCGTTCAATTAAACTTGGGTCAGAAATAAAGTGTTTTTAAATCAAAACAACATTGTAAATAACACACATTTGTGTAAGGTATGCTAATGTGCAAGCTGTGGCTGGAAACCTAACCGTTATTCATTCAAAAACACATTGGAAAAACGAACGGCCAAAACGGTTTCCAATAGCCGGGGCAGGATTTGAAAATATTTTTAAAGTTACGATTTGTTGCATTCTGAATGCATACGGGGATATTTAAATAAAGTGCAGTAGCTGTAAAGTTCGATTGAAATGGAATTCTATTGATTGGTGAATGGGCTAGTTTAGTATTTAAGAATTTCAATTCGCAATAGTAGTAAAAATGTACCTATAGGGTAGCAGTTTTTTGTTGTTTATTTTTTTTGAAAATGTCATCCAATCCGTAGCAGGTAAGTAGTATCTATGTTTTCATTTATTTTAAAATTAAATACGACTTCTCTTTGACGCAACTTTCGTTGTTAAGTAAACGCAAACATACTGCGATAAGTAATAAGGATACAATTTGCATGAAATTGGAAATAAAATGACATAAAATTACAAACTCACATTTCATACCCTTTGAATCCTTTCTGTTTGTCAAACATTAGTCCGACAAAACCAAATTGGGGCCTTGTCTAATTTTAGACCTTTCCCAACGAAATGTCGCAACCCTAGCTAGGATTACTCAACCCTTGTTAGTGGTTGGTATCCACAAAATGCTATAAAACATTAAAGGAAAAAGCGCTTAGGTACTTAGGTATGTTAGCGCCGCCATACACGGACTGCATTTTGCAGTCGCTTCCGACTGCAAAATGCAGTCCGTGTGCAGTCGCGTGCCGTCGACTGCAACCAACTGCAATAGAGCTGTCACTTCCGACTGCAAAATGCAGTCCGTGTGCAGTCGCGTGCTGCCGACTGCAACCAAACTGCAAAATGCAGTCCGTGTATGTTAGCGCTTAGAAGTATCAGCTTTTTGTTAAGTATTCTTTTCATGACATATCAAATCCAAAAAAAAACATTTCACTTTAATCGCCCACACCTACTGACGAAATGATAAAACTGAAACGGAAGAGTTTTCCAAAATATTAGGTAAGTATTTTTTGTTTTATATGTTTGGAAAATAATTATTATTGTACCTATGTTGGAAAATTACAAAATCAGTGAAAAATATGTTTTACAACATATTTTTTTTTAAAGTATCCTTGTAGCTTGACATACACTAAAGCCCTAACCGTTCAACGGTCCGTCGCGGGTCGGGTGCGTCCGCAACGACACACTCGAACATGTTGCGACGCTGACGCGACGCGAACGTGTTAAAGGACGTCCTCGTCGCGCTGAAAAACAGGCGAGTGGACTCGACGAGGAAACGACTATTGTTTGGTATATGACAGGGTCTTTTTGTCCATTGAGACTTTGGCAAACATTCAATATAAGGGACTAGTTTATTTACATGATAACGTTTTGGTCTTCAGTTACAACCATTTCATGCTAACACGAGATTAGATAGGTGCAAAATAAATTAATCGAAGTGAGAATCTGGGCGATTAAAAATTTGCCACATTCTCATTAAGGGCCTCCGCAGACTTGCTACTTTTAGCATCGGCGATCGGCGATTTTGATGCTGCGTCTCGCTCGTTCGCGCTCGAAGAAACGCGACGCAGCATCGATACGTCACAAAATCGCCGGTCGCCGATGCTAAAAGTAGCAAGTTTGCGGATGCCCTAAATTCGACTTTCTTGACTTACTCTGACTAGCTAGGATGTTAGATGGTACCTATATAAGTTTTATAAGTACATAGTAGGTAGTAATAAAATTTGCGAACTGCAATTTATATGCAGATGTACCTATTAGTCAATAAGTTACATAACTAGCTAACTTCCTAGTTAGCTATATAACTTTACTTAGCTTTGAACTGAAAGCCATATATCTGCAGTCCCACTTACAAGTCTTCGAACTCGAAATAACCTTTAACACCAATAAAACATACCTCAAGCGGAATCTCTGCAGCGATTCAAGCGTAACTCTTCCACAGAGTACTCCGCAGAGGGCAATCCCGGTCGTAGCAAGATAAATTTCAATCGTGCGGCTAATACAGCTATACAGCGCTACACATTTAATCAGCGGATTGTTTTATTTACAAAGCTCGCTTGACTTGTGCATTATACGGGTTAGTCCGTATGCTGTGCTCGGAGTTGTGAACAAAGGGACTCATTGCTATTGTTCGCCTTCTTGGACTTAATCCAAACTAATCCGGACCAACTTCATAAGTTTGAAAGTGAGATTTTTGTACCGGATTTAATATAGTTTTTTTAAGCAGTGTAACTTCAGTGCAAGATTCCTCGGTTTAGCATAAACGATAAACCGTATCGTAAATATCTACTTGTTCGTGTACTGGCGGCGCGGCGGCGTCCGCAAGCGCCGAGCGGGACTGCTCTGTTTTGACGTCTGCTCGGGCGCAGCGGCTAGGGGCTTGTAAACGCACCAACATATGAACGTCAAAGAAAGTTCAGAAATGGGACGGCTTTAGGAGAACTATTGTTTTAAATCTATGAGTATAAAGTAGGTACTTACTTACCTAAATATAAGTATGTATAATTGAAATAGGTAGGTACCTACCAATATACCTTGCATCAGTGTAAGCGAAGGGTTACAAAGGCGAAATCTCCTACAATTTAATAGCGGGCTCTGTAGAAAATAAATAGGAGATTAAGCTCCGCAACACTACGTTATTATAATATCTCCGCTATCTCAATCAAGAATTTCCTTTCGACCCGCTTTAACATGCAACGCTAACTGAACCTTATAAAGTAACACGGTCATTTACTAAACACGCGCTAGTGTGCGTATTGCGTACACAATTCAATCTTGAGATCAAGCCAGGGGATTTCCGCTAACTAAATATGCATGAGGCGGCGAATACCGACAATATTAGGATATAGCTCTTACCCAAGTTTATCTCGATCAAGATTCACGCCTAATAGCGTTATAACTAAACGTACGCGCCTAGGCATTCGTGGGAAATTAGCCGTCTTAAATGAACTTAGTTTGATTTTCGAGCGAATTCACATTGGCGTGAAAAGGCTAGCTTTCTCGCATTTAAGGGAAATTTGGTACAGAAATACCTTTGTACTATATCTCAATTCCAAAATTATAAAGTGTTATGAAATGTTTATTTTTTTTGGATTCCTCGCCTCCATGAAAAGTGACGATAAATCTTTTTTTTTAGGTACCCCATCATGTGGGCTGTCACTGAAAAGGTATTTACGAATGAATTAATGATCCCGTACATCATTTTATTATCAACCATACCATTTGCGAGATTATAACCTCTAAAAGTTAAAACTATGTGAAAGTATGCCAAAAACAAGTTTTCGTTATTGAAATGGCTGATGGCTACGGGACCCTGAATTTTGCGTGGCCCGATACGCAAAGATCTGATAAAAAACAAAAGACAACAAAATTAGGCCCAAACTTTGGCAAGAGTTGTACCGATGAAGGAAAACAACCCAAATGAAATTCTTCCCCCTTTTAAATAAGTCTCTGACAATGGCGGAAAAAACTTTCAAAGGTCCTCATTCCTTCTGTAACGCCCAAACGAGCTTTAGGTCATTAGACAATTCCTTATTTAAATCGCAAATTCCTACAAATTAAGTTCGTTTAAATGGCGTCGCCGCTGCAGACGTTTGAAACTGGAAATTCCACTTTACCAAACATTTTATTCCACCCCGTTTGTCCATTTTACGGTAACTAAGTAGATGTTGTTAGAGAAATCTCTTTTATTGCGTAATTGCACCAAATAAAACGCGAAATTATCGTTGTTCTGAAATTGTCACATTTTTAGGAGTTTTATTATACGCATTAACAATTTTTTAAAACTCATCTTAGACAATGGATTATTTGGGAATTGTAAGGTAGCTAAGTATACAGGTGTTAGGTTAGATGAGGGACTTATTGTATAAGCCCATGATAATTTTTGCTTACACGTAGCAAAAAAAAACTAATAAGTGACAGAGTAAACTTCATCAAAATATTATTGCAAATGACATGTATGAAACAGTTAAGTGCGAGGTAACGAAACTACTACCGTATGTGAATACGTCACTTGTAAATGTTGCGAAACCAATCTAATCTTAGACCGTAATAAAGTACTAATGTTTCAAGCGAATAGAAATAACACTGTTGGGAAATATTCCACTAGTTGGGTCTCGGAGGGCAGATGGCAATCGCTCCGTGTAAATATCGGTGATCAGCCAAATCAGGGTAGACTGAAAGCCGACCCCTCTTAATGGGATAAGGCTAGGAAGAAGAAGAAGAGTTGGCAAATATTCCATTTGCCGATTGCATCACTGTCTGTAGACCCCAAACCTTTTGGCTCGTTTCATAAAAAATGTTAAGACGTGCAGATTGCTCTCTGGCAGACGGAAAGGCAACGATGACCCAGACGTCAGCACATATCGTGATATATTTGTAACAATGTACTTACCAAACTGTTCCTTAAGGCAGTAATAGATAAGATCGTTGAACTCTCGTCTGATTTAAGGAGGAACAGGTTCAATTCTAGACTATTCTTTTCTTGCATTTATGTAGGTTTTAAAAATGGGTAAATAGTAGGGTTGGGGAATTAAAGGGTTCCAGATTGGCCACTAACCAAACGATAAGATAAAAAGAAGGGGGAATTAAATTTAAAAAAGCAACGGGTTGCACTCCAGGAGTGCCGGCAGAAGTGAAAACTTGAACATTAACGTTGTGCATTTTTAAATATTTTGGAATGGTTAGGGAATAATTTCACACGAATTGCTTTATTTATCAGTATAAAAGTACTAACATTTATGTGGCTAAATACAATATTATTGTTATATTATTATTGTCATTTATTGCGCTATCGTACACCAACATGACAATTTATATGTAGTACAAACACACACTCATACTCCGTCTTACGAATTTTCGATCAGGTCACGTGTCCTGACGCGAGTTTAACATTTTTTATCCATCCCCTCTTACGAATTTTCGATCAGGTCACGTGCGTCTTACGAATTTTCGATTTGGTCACGTGTCCTGACGCGAGTTTAACATTTTTTACCCATCCCAAGAAAAGTGTACAAAGCCGCTAAAGAAGTTTTCATTACAAAAAAAAAAGGGTAAAGTCATATTTTTCTGGAAATTTTTGTCTTAGTCACAGTACCAATAAATATTATGTGATATTTATTTCGTGGATAATACCATGTATTTCTTTTTGTTGTCTATTTATCCGCTTATTACGATAATCATCTAAAAACTACTGATCCGATTGTGATCGATCGTGAATATTATGTACAAAGTTACAAGTGAGTTAACTTAAGCTATTTTGTAAGGCTAATTATCAAATAACATATTCGATACTTTACATTTATCTGATTTAGTACTAATCTACCACAACAATAGTTCGAATAGTGTAGAACCTAGCAACTGTAATTGGCAGGCAAGTCGTACAAACTACGGTTCCTCGATTGGATAATTGAATTATAGAGCGTGTCAGCACTGTAAGCGGACTGAGGTCACGCGGACTAATCGGCGCGGTTACCTTGGGAGTTCGAAATTTAATATGGGTTGTGGTAAAATTAATTTCCATGATTATATGAAATGTGAAGAGTTGTGGTTGTTCTATAAAGACACTCAAGAGTAAAGATGTGATAAACGGCTTTATATTAAAAGCACGTTGTTACGCTTGTGCTTGTTATTAAAAGTCGTTGTAAAAGTGCTTTTCTGCTTTTTTAAATTAAACAAAAATTCGTCCGTCAATAAACGGACAACAAAAGCAAAATGCTTACTAAACATAAGTTCAAGCAAAAAGCCAAAAACTTACGCGCTGAAAAATTGATAATGAGTCTTATGTGCATGGAAATATGGTTTTTAATCTAATATAATGTATTATAAATTATTGCTTTTTATGGGTAAAGAAATAAGGTTACATTTAATTAAATATTGATTTGAACTGTATTGTCATACAAATAAGGTTACATTTTGTAATTTTTTGGAATTTCTTTCTCTTTCTTGCCGTCATTGCTTAAAAGCAACACGCATAAATTTGTAAGCGCGCTTAGGCGCTTACTTAAAAAAGCGAACTTTTCAAACGGCTTTTCGTTTAAGCACCCACTTCTACTCAAGAGTCATCAGCAACTTTGTTTTATAAACATTGAAAAAAAATAATACCGACGTATTTAAAAATAAATAAGTTTCAATGTACACGCTCCAGTTTGAGTTTTATTGTATCATAACGTAGGTTTATTTTTCAGTTTTTTAACAATGGGTATAATGTTTAACGAAGCTCGTATTTTATCGCTGATAATTTCATTGTTATTTCTATACAAGCTGTTCCCTACGACTCCGTAATTTTCCCGTCCCATTCATGTATTGATAACTAGAGGTTGTACTCGCTATATCTAAAACATTAATTCATTCAAGAAAACATTCATCATTAGTAGATCGCATGTCATGTGTACGTGAATTATGTGCATAAAAACAAAAGATGATCTATTTTTTCATGTGACATACGAAAGCGCCTCATAGATGAGATATATCCATCGATATAGAAAAGGCTTTTCTATATCGATGGATATATCTCAATACCTACATGCACCAGTATAACTTAGCCTACTTTGGGTTCTCTCTCACGTCATTACCACATTCAACAGTAAATATTTCAAGCGCGAGTTCTATCGTTAGCAATACGAACACTTAAGTCTACGTATTTGTTATTTTGTACGGCAAATAGAACAGTATCCGAAACTTTAAATTCTCCTACACAGTCGACAAATACGCAGACTACAATGTAGTTTACGAGAAAACTCGCGCTGGCGGTACAAATGTGTTACCACCTCCTCAGCTCGCAGCTGAGTGGCTAGTCGCAGATGTTCCCAAGCGAGTTACGATGACAGCTCACCAACGATGAACGCATCCTTAACTCAAAACTTTAGCTAACACTCCAAGTTGAGCGCCGTGTCTTCACACCATGGACCAATTACTAAGGGGACTGGCCCTAAGCAACTCGGCCGAGTGGTCGGCCTAGTACTAAACTCGACATAAAACGAAGCGAGTAGTTCAACTATTTACCGGTAGATAGAACAATGAAAATGAAAAAACAATGACCACGTTTTTTTTCATACATATATCTAATAAGGGCACCTCTTTCTTTAGTCTTTACTCTGTGCTTCACACCTACTTATATTGGTGATTTTGTCGCCTCACGGCGTGCCATTAAGCTAATGACGGCAAAAATGTTGACGAAACGAAAGCACCGGTTCACAACATAAGTTTCAAACATTTTGCACCTTTTCAGGCATTTTGACTAAAGTAACTAATCTGAAAAAACACCGATGCAACCTACAATGGCAATTATTATAGTAGAATGTCCTCGGATTGTTAAGTCCATAAATGACTTGAATAGTTAATTAATTTTGACTTGTAAAATATCCATATTTCCTATTTATGCAAAACATAGATAAACTTTCTGTTTTTGTTTATTAAAAATGAAAACATTTGATTTATTGGCATAGGTTGGATATAGATATTCACAGGCAAAGAAAACTCAACCCAAAATATGGCACAACATGGCCACATAACTTGGAACATTTGCTTAATTCAGGTAAGAGTTTGATTTACATATCAATAGATGGCAGTACCTAAGTCACTCAAGCAACTAGCTAGAGAAGCAAATAGATTATAAATCGATTTACAAATCGTACACGTAGCTCAGTATTCGAAGCGAGCGTCTTCGCGATTTCGGTCAACTTGGGTTCGAATCTTCGAGAATGCATGCATTATGTAACTTGCTCATTTCCTGAATTGATGCACATTTATACAACACCAGGAGGGTGCGCTGTATGCTTGAGTGGTAGTAACTCTATCTCATTTAGTAAAAAGTACTCTGTGGTATCTATACTTATTCGTTTCTTTCTCCTACCGAGTTCTTAAGAGGGCCATTATTATACCATTTGATCTTATCACTCCAACCGTTAAGCTACCGAAGTGCCGATCATATGCAGTAACCCTTAAGCCACATGACAGTATTTCGTCCAAATAAAGTGGCTATAAATCGGCGTACCGAAACCGTTGTGTGATCCCTTCGCCGCACTAAAAGCCGACTATTTCCCACAAAACTAACAAAACGACTATTCGCTTGCGAGTTTGTGGATATTCAAACGTATAAGAATGATTGAGTGATTGACGTTTTCTAAGGAAATGGTAAATCAATTTTCACAAATGTAGGAAAGCCTAGATTCTTTAGTACCTTGGTTATTTATGTCACCAGAAATTGTCCCAATCTAAGCCACGCTAGTACTCTGGGTATCGTACAATGAACTGGGGGCGATCCCAGTAACACCCAGACTGGTACAGCTTACGAAAAAAAACCGTTTCCGAAATTTTCCTCCGGCGGGAATCGAACCCGCAACCACCCGAAGCAGAGACCCGGGTGGCCCGAGCTCGAACCACTGCACCATGGAGTCATCAATTTAATTAATTAACTAGTGAAGAATTATAACATTCTAGACATCTTTCAATATAAAAGTTGCTGCGTTAACTATAAAAGTATTAAAAACTCATGACTTTTTTTTATAGGACTGCGGTGGCAAAAAAGCGTACGGCCCGCCTGATGTTAACCAGTTACCGTAGCCTATAGATGCTTACAATACCAAAGGCATTGCTCGCACATTGCCGTCCTGAAGGGGAGTGGGATACTTTCTGCTCTCTCACTCATCGTAGTAAACGCAGCTGTAATACCTGCTTTACGCCGATCTTCTGTGAGAGGGTGATACTACCCCGGTCGAGTCAGCCCGTATATGAGCTGCAGTCGTCGTCGTGCGGCGTATTGGCTAAACAGTTTGTCTCTACCACCTTTAAAAATATAACCCTTAAATTGTACGTATCCAATACTTATAAATTAATGTCCTAACATATAAACCCTCTTATTTATTCTACGAAAACCTTAGAAAAAATCAAATAAAAATATTTTACTAGATCTTCAAAAAACCTGAAAGCTCGCATTAGTCACGGGTAATTAACTGTACCTACTTACTTAAAATAAATAAAGTTCTACTACGTTCTTTTTGGTGAGATAAAACAGAATTATGTATACACCTACCGATATTACTTGAATTGCAATTTTTTCGCAAGTAGACTTTTAGTACATGCCTCATTTTTAAAAGCTTTTTCTTGTACTCCAGTAAGCGGGGATGAGAATAAGTATATTTATGTTCCTACTTAAAAATAAGTACTCTACAAATCAAGGCTCGCATATCTTAGGAACGTTGTACGTAACCTTATTTTTGTTATAATTGTTTTGCTTACTTACTCGGTCATTATTCATACAAGTGCCGTTAGAAGTACAAGATATACCATAAGAGCGCGGCTCCACTAGTGCACTGCGCTGCGTCGTCGCAACGGATCTAAGGGTCGACGGGCGAGAGACGAAGCGGGGGGAGGTGATGCGCCAGCACAAAATCTTGCAACGACGCAACGCAACGCGCTAATGGAGCCCGGCCCTAAAGGTACGGCCCTAAGATTATTGACTAAAGTTGTTAAGTAATACTTAACCGATAAGTCTTCACTGCAGAAGGATTACAGATCACAGGGTACTACACCAAGCCAACTAGGAACTCGGATGGAATGCGGCTTCCCCGCCCGCATACCGCCCGCACACCCGCCACCGCCTCCGGCTTCCCGCCCGCCACACTTTCCGCACACCGCCACCGCCTTTTTGTGCGGGTGACGTCACATTTGACAGGGTTCCTAGTTGGCTTGGTGGATTAGTAAGATCACTTAATAACGTAGTTAAGTAATACTCAACCGATTAGTAAGACACTGTAGAAGGATTACAGGTCACAGGTAATAGGTATCAGGCACCCTGCGCGTCATATAAAACACCTTTTAACCCTACGCGCCACGTGACCTATTTATTACCACTACCGACTAGCGAGCTGCAGAGCGAACACGATGAAAAAAATATGAGGGTAATAGAATTTGAGGTCAAAACTGGTACGTGCTACTTCAATGCGCGTGATACAAGAAAATGGTTGACACTGTTTTATCCACTTTGCGTCAAAATAATTGTTATAAAATGACAGTTGATAATTTGGACGTTATATCCGAGTTTTCTGGCCGCCTATTACGAACTCGGGCCATCTGTTTCCTTCGTTCGTGATTTTAACACTTTACGACTGTGAATTTACTGAGGAAATGTGTCAAAATTCAAAATTCTAAGCTTTTTTGTATCTGGTTCGATCGCTGCTAGCTTCTCTTTCCTCACAGTACTCACTTACTTACCTAGAGTAAATGTTTACATTTTCGGTACTTAACAGTACCTAAAACCTGATACTTACTCTATTTTTATTGTATCGATGGCCTATTTTGAAGAAGTCGTATTTTTTTATTTCATAGTCTTTGCCATAGAAAGTCGCAAAATATATTTTGATGATGGTGCAAGCAAAGTTGGCGTGATCAAGGGAATATTTAAGTAACACCCTGCCTACTTACCCTAATTTTGCTAAAGGCCCTTCCCATTAATTTACACCATGTGAATTATTTAGACGTGGAATGATAGGTGGTACATGCTATATTTTATTATGTTTGTTCCGTTCCACCCCATTAGTGGTTTCCCACACACAGCTAGAAAGGATAACGTTTCTGGTACGAACCGATGTGTGGCTTTTATATGACCTGCTTTTACTTTTATATCTATGCTAGCGGCACGCTATGAAGGCCGGTATGACATACTGGAGGGGGAAAGCATGAACCTTGTTATAACGGAATAAAATTCATTTTAGCATTAATTTTTTGACATTCTTCTTTTTTTTTTTTAAACGGATAGTTTATTCCGTTATGATAAGGTTCATTTTCTTCCCCCCCCCCACATATCAAAACGGCCATCGTAAAATGCCGCTACCGTAGTGTATAAACTTCTTGGTTTACGTAAAAAAGGGGTTTCTTATTTATACCAAATTCAAATTTTAGGTAAGGTTCAAACTAATGCCATTGGTACAAAGGATGTTAATACATCTCTATCATCTATTTTATAAATTTATATGTTAAACGGGTTACGATGATGCAAATGGGGGATATCCAGGATTTTTTTCCCGCCAGGGCGTCACCAAGTACCTAACAGTGGAGTGAAATTGATACTCGTCGGTTGGGGGTTACTCCGAAATACGTCGCTGACGGATCGTCCGAAGTACGGATTCGATTTACGATCAAAACAATGTCAAATCGTAGAGAAAAACGAAAGAAGAAATGTCAAATCACGATAATCCGTCAGCCGAAACGTTAGGTTCGTATTTCGGAGTAGGCCAGCTGAGTATTCTCTCTTCGATCTCGCGATAATTTGGTGTCTCTGTGATTTTGGTGACACTATCAGAAGTGAAGTGACAGATAACGTCACTCTAATGAAGTGATATCTGGGGAAGGAGAGCAAAAAAAATTTTTTGCTCCCATTCAGGTACATACGCAAAAAATCTCCGTAGCCCATAGAAAACCAACTGAGCTTTACCTCCAATGTTGAAATCACAAAAAAAAACAATGACTTCGATCGTGTTCTCAACTGAGCTTATATTATTTAAGTACTATTTGAGACATTTGAGCTGTGATAAATGACATAGTCTAACGTAATTGTCTTTGGAATCTAGATTCAAATCTAGTACACGGGAACCTCGTAAGCTTCTATATCGGGCTTTGTACGAAGCGCTACGCTCAAATCAACCACAAAGGATGTCACGCGCTATTTCGGCGTAACAATTGTGTTATCGTGTATTGTGGCAACCTACCGCCGCGTCGCGATTTCGGTGACAACCCTGAGCAATTGTGTTACTTGCTGTTCAAGCCTTTGTTGGTTGTGATGAATTGGTCTGTAGTAGAACTGGGTAAAGAATATATTAAACCTACTTTATTTCTGGGGATAAAGTAGTCCTTTGAATATGAAGACGTCTTTTTAGATGTGAATATTAAGAGGGAATCAAGTAAGGACTGATAAAGCTACTTGATTCTGTAGCCTTTCATTGAACCTAATAATAAAAGTAGAAACTATTGTAACAGCAATGATTTAGAAAAGATTATTTAGGTCTTATTCATGTGGCAAAACATTGAGACATTGCATGTTGTAAAAGAAATATATTTAAAAAATTGTTAAAATTGTTTTTTTTTTACGTATGTGTACAACAAAGACCTAGCTTCTGCGACGTTCCTATCGAGTTAAGCCGGTGAGAAAACCAATACACTTCATTGAGTTACACTTAGGTACTCAGTTATCTATTGTCCGCTGAAAAAACTTCCGTCCCACTCATTCGGAAAGGTTCTAAAAGATTTTCAAATCCACTGAATGATAACTCTGAATAAATATCAATCATTTTATTTACATTCATGAAACTATTGTATTTACAACATCATTATGTATTTACAATAAGTATTAAGTACTATGTACACAATTTTTTTATGATATACAATTTATGATAACTGGTTCACATTAGAGATTCTGAGTTTTGTAGAGTGCTTTATAACTTTTACCCACGGATCCACCCGTGTGGCAATCAATCCAGCTATTGTAGAGGAAATCCCTACCACATTTCATGCAAATTAGTGCAGTCGTCTTTGCGTGATCCAACTAAAAACCTTTGGCCAAATACTTAAACGCCACTCAAATTTTAAGTTCCAGTATAGAGAGGGCTAAGTCCCACTAAGCTGTTTTAGACGTCGTTATGTATCATTTTTGTATAACAAAATAAATGTGCTCTTAAATTTCAGTTCAGCGGATTCACACTTACGTATAAATATTAAGGACTTTACTACACTGATATAAATAGTTGAAATACAACAAAAGTAAAGGTTAGGTGAGTAAACAAATCGATTAGTTTGGATGTAAGGTAGCGTTGCGTGATAAGCGGAGCGGGTAGCGGGGCGGACGAACGAGGCGCACGCTCGTCGGACATCACGCTTGACGCGACGACAATGCGTCGTCCGCTCGTGCCGTCGCTGCGTGTTTCGTCGGCCGCTGCCACGCTGCTTACTTCAGGCGGAACACAGTTTTGTACCTTTTCCTGCATAGATACACCAATCATAAAGTAACACTCGTTTTGGGTACTATAGAAATTACTCTGCCATGGCCCTAAGTCTGTTAATTGATTATCACTGGTCACTAATAGTATATGAACCATGAATGTACCATTAATTCTTAATCGAAAATCGTTCTCGGCCAAGAATTTATGATTTACGATAAAGAAATGTAAATGTAACGTCACGACTTTTATCCCCATTCGGGGGTAGTCAGAGGCTTGAGTGTCCATACACCACCACATTGTGGAGGTATTAACCAACTCAAAGCCCACGTTTCACCAGATAGTCAGTACCCAACGTGACAGGTGGTGAACTTTGTCGCCGTGTATACAGGAACTGACTATTACCTAATCCCGAGGGATAGGTAGGTTTCCTCGCGATGTTTTCCCTCACCGTCAGCGAACTGTAAATTATGCACATAGATGAAAATTCGTCCATTGGTGCATGCCCCACCGGGGATCGAACCTGGGACCTTCTGATTGTTAGCCCAACCTGTTCACCCCTAGGCTACAGTCGCTACGACAAAGAACGACAGTTACGATAAAGAACTTACCAAGATAATAGTGACCAGTGGTTTTCAACTGGTTAATAATTACATGATTTAGGGCCCTGCTGGCCTACTCCGAAATACGAACCTAACGTTTCGGCTGACGGATTGTCGTGGATTTGACATTTCTTCTTTCGTTTTTCTCTACGATTTGACATTGTTTTGATCGTAACTCGAATCCGTACTTCGGACGATCCGTCGGCGACGTATTTCGGAGTAACCCCCCTGGTATATTGCTTATAACCCCGATTAGCAATAGTTATATCATACAAGTTTTGAAATAAAAAAAATGATTAGGACCAAACACGCCACCGCAGCTTATATCACAGTGTGATAGTGGCCTACACTAAACCACTCTAAAAAGACGTTAATAATAATAATGATATTGTTAATTAGTTACCTACGTAATAATACCATGGATAAAAGTACATAATATAATGCAATGGAATTAAGTTTCCCTGCAATAAAATTTTTGACAAAATAAAAAAATAATATTTTAGACACAAAATATGACAAACCAAAAGAAATCTTGAAAAATGTTTGCACCAAAAAATCCCAAAGATTAATATTCTACAACAGCAAAACGTACAACTAAAATTCTTTAACGCAATAAAAAGTTAACCGCCTCTGTCATCCCTTGTCGGGAAAGTTATTTAAGTATGCTAAAATTTTGCCGTAAGTTGAAAATATTCATGAAAGTATTAGACAAAAGGGAATTCACCGGTGAATGATGTCATTGTGTAAGGGCAAAGAAGACTACATTTGTATACCAAATACAGTACTTATAAACTATAGGATTTTATACAGAGTATTTAAAATATCTGAGGTAATAATTTGGGTAAAAATTGAAATAACTTGTGTATAAAATCGACCGATAGTTCAAAACACACGGGTATATACGAAGCATCACAGGTTAAGATACTTACTGGAGGCTGAGTAAAGTTGACCTTTTCTTGGCACCGCCGAGCGTGGTGCGCTATGCACGCAGCGTAAGCGATCGCGTGAGGAATATAGCTCTGTTCCACCACCCCAGCGAACAGTATCGTTGCCATTGGACCTATTTGGACGAAAAATCTTTAATTTCATTAAGAATAAGAACGTTGTTATGAGTTATATTCAGAAAGCAAGATCTGAATACCAAATACTCCACGGTTCTTTCAATGACGTGGCCTGCATCTTCAATTATCTTTACGAAGTTTAAACTTTCTACATACTCTTTATGAAAGTCTTTTTATTAGCAAAGAGAATTTACATCATGGGATGATATCTCTACATTTAGGGTGGCACAGTGACCTATGGAGGAGCGCGATAGCTCCAAAAATAAATTGTAGAGTAGACTATAGAGTAGATTTAATAAAAAATAGAGACTATGACGTAGCTGGAGGTCGTAGTGATATTATGAGAAAGTTGGGGGAGGCGTGAATGGTCAAAGGTTGGGAACTCCTGCTCTACATAATAAAACTCACCTCTATTTGCATACTAATGAAACAAATATTGTCACATACATAGCCTTAAAACAGCTCTATTTTCTTACAATAAGGATGAAAATGAAGTTTGCTGTCTTACCCAATGCATAAATAGGTACATCTTCACCGCCATGCGTGGCCCATTGCCTGGGCACTGCGGCGGCGTGGACTGCATCAGCGGAAGCCGCAACAGATGCTGAGGAATTAAGCGGTAGAGCTCTCGGCTCCGAATGGCCTGGCCCAGTGCCGTATAGGAGAGTGGTGTAGCGAAGACCATCGATGTCTGACGCTACGGTGTCTGCACCTATGGCCAATATAAAATTATAGACTCTCTACACATAAAATGGCGGAATTAAGAGTGACCAATAAAGAAAGAAGCACATACGAAATAGAAGAGGAAATTTTCAAGCCGTCTTTTACACCTTCCTAAAGAACTTCTTATGAGGGAGGGTAACAAAAGCGTGGAAGAGAAATTAATACAGAAAATAAGAAGACGAAACATTTCCTTATGTTTTGCATTGGGAGGTTGCGGGTTCGATTCCCGCCAGAGGAAAATTTCGGAAACGGCCTTTTCGTAATTTTCCCTTGTCTGGGTATCGCTGGGATCACCACCCAAGCCCATTGTACGGTAGCCATAGTACAAGCGTTGCTTAGCTTGGGACTATATAGTTGGTGTGCAATTCTGACAATATTTATGTTTTCTACTAGTATTTCTATAAATCTTCACACAGTAGTATTATGTAGGAGAGTCACGAATATTGCTGAAAGCATTTAGATATGTAATTTACATTAATTTTAGCGTAGAAGCGGTTGTACGTTATCTTGGCTATTTGGCAAACGTATGCGCTTTCAAATAAAACAAGAAAAACTTAATTAAATTCTGGCGATGTTACGTTTTAAATACAATCAATAGGCACTAAGGCGAATAGAACTCTATAGGAATGAACAATGGTACTGTTTGGCACAAAGCTTCAAATTTGGATTACATCTTTCAAATACAGTGCCAAGCGTATGTTTTTAATAAATGTTTGGCTGTATACTAAATTCGAACATATAACTACTCTACTAAACTCACAAGGAATGCAAGGAATATACTGCCGCACAATTTATAAACGCAGTAAGTTCCAAAGCAATCAGTTGTACTTACTGCGTTTATAAATTATGCGGCAGTATAGCCGTATTGACAGTTATATGAAAATTTACAACGAAATAATCCTACCGCAGATTTTATAAATTGCCTGTCAATTTTCCTACTTATAAGTGATTTTTAATATACTAGGTGATTTTTAAAGGGTTTTCAGTTTTTTGCTATTAAACTTTAAATTATCAGCTTTGGGTAAGTTATAAACAAAATGTGTTGTAACGATTTCATAAGCCTATAACACCGTTTCCCCAAACTCGATATTAAAGTTGCAAAAAATTATATACACTTTGAATCACCTTGTATAAACGACCAAAATACTCATATATCCCAAGGCCAGAGTTAAATTACAGCGAGGTAAAATTACTGCAAATTAAACCTGAAAATGATATTCTGTTTATTGGCTCACCTAATACAGGGTGTCCTCTAGGTGTAGCCTGACCACCGAAAGTCATTACGTGGCCGTGATCCGCGGTAACGACGATCAAAGTTTCAGCGGGATTCACCCTCTCCAGCGCCGCTAACAGGGCGGTCTCTAACTCCAAAGTCTCATCGAGAGCTCTGTAAGGGTTGTTGTAATGGTGCGCATGGTCTATTCTTCCACCTACGGATTTATTTTAAAAATAAAATAGAAATGAAAATATAAAAGGTTTTGATCTGGTTGAAAATAGCGAAATAATAATTGAGGTTTTGCATGAGTATTAGACGTATACTTAAATGATATAAAACTGATCGACATTAAACACGCTTTTTTAATATTTTTCCCGCACATTTATAAAAAAAATATTCTTAGCAAAATTTATTTTAACTGTTTCTTGAATTTTGTTAATAAATAAATTATTTTTATAATAATAACTAGTGTCCGACCGAAACAGGATTTTCTGCCGAAACCGAAACCGAAACCGAATCTTCGGCATCTGTTTTAGGTTCGGCCGAAACCGAAACCGAAACCGAACCTTTTTCAGACAAGTTAAAAATCTTTTGTTTACTGAAATTTGGCTTATTTTATACCCTTATATTGACAGTTTGAAATGTTAGAATGTGTTAAATGAAATAAAAAACAATAATTGAAGTATGTGAAAATATTATTATCAACAATAATATTATATTATTATAATTTTTTTAATATTACTGTTCTGATTAAAATAAAACCAAAAAAACAATTATGTTAACACTTCTTGGAACAAAAATTTGTCAATAATCAACACTCACATTATAAAAAAGAACCTCATTATTTGGAGTATTTCGATTGCATTTATAATCACAACATGTTTAAGACTAAATTCAACATTAATTGAGATTATCCGAAATTTTAATTGCAGTTGGTAATTTTTTTTGTGGGATTTTCATATTTTTTTATAATTTTGGGGTGGCAATCGTAATTGTAATATATTAAAACCCCGTTTTCATTTTCTACTTAAGTATATAGGTATGTCACGTTCAGATCGATTCTCAAAAATATACGGACAACAGCAATAAAAAATGATGTATCTGAAGGTCACACACAGCTAAATCATAGCTGGTAGTTGTTTGGGCAATTTAAAACCTCATCCAACAACAATAACCTAAAACAAATGTACTGTAACATAAGTAACTAATAAATGATGAATGTGTGAATCAAATATAACCTCTTTCTTTTACATACTTAATTCTCATCATTCATAAATCCGAGTTAATAACTCAACAGAAAGAACTTCAATGCTTAATAAAGGCCAATAAAGCGAGAAATAACACTAAACTCACAAAACAATCACGCCGGACCGGCCGGCAATCTGACAGCTGACGATGGCGGATGCAACGCGAGACACGAACTTTCCGAAATCAACTGAGTGACGCGCGATAATTCACGAACGCAGAGTTTCGGCGCGGCCGAAAGGTTCGGTGGGTTTTCTGCCGAAACCGAAACTGGTGCCGAAACTAGATTTTTGAGCCGAAACTGGCCGAAACCGAAACCGAAACCGAATCTTCGGTCGGACACTAATAATAACACGACTCATGTTGGGAATGTTACTTTAGACGTGCAGGCGACCGTAACTCAATTATTATTTCGGACTTTTAAAACAACCTGTATTGTATTCCAACATTCAAAATAGATGCATTTTTATTTCATTACACTGATTAATTTGACTGAATCACTAAGTGCACATACCTTCGATAAGTAGAAAAAACCCTTTATCATTTTTTAACAGGATCGACAGCGCGGCTCTCGTCATATCAGCCAATGACGGATCATCAGCTTTGACTGATGAGGTCGCCGCCGCGCCCTCCTCCGCGTCCGCGACCGCCCCGCGCTCCGCATTGAACTCCATATGCGAATACTCGAACAAACCTGTATAAAGAGCACGGTTCAAATATCATCGACCACAAATGCCAAGCGATGCGCACGAGCCGCCCTTTGACGTCCGATCACATAGACCAACATTATACACCCAACTACCCAAACCCAACACCTAAGCCCCTACCCCCTGCCCCTGTGTGAGGAAACCTACCTATCCCTCGGGATTAGGTAATAGTCAGTTCCTGTATACACGGCGACAAGGTTCACCACCTGTCACGTTGGGTTCTGACTATCTGGTGAAAAGTGGGCTTTGAGATGGCTTAATACCTCCACAATGTGGTGGTGTATGGCCACTCAAGCCTCTGACTACCCCCCGAATGGGGATAAAAGTAGTGACGTTATATTTATATTTTTTATTTTTCTAAGCTTTGCCAATCTGAAGGGGAGTGAGACAGGGGGAGGGGTGGGGACCCCTCCCCCTGTCTCACTCCCCTTCAGATTGGCAACGTACAAGCAATGCATTTGGTAATGCTAGCATCCTTAAGACTGTACATGCACCTAACGAGGCATGTTTGGAGACTATCTCCTCTTAGACAAGTGGAGGACTATTTTGAAAAAAATATCACCCTATTTATAGAACCCTCATCTTTAAATTTTAAGCAGGAAAATAGTGCTACATGCTCATTTACTGTGTGAAAAAAAAAAACAAAATGTAGCAGTTTTCAAATTTAAATTTGTATCTTCTTCCAAACGGCTCGGATTTTCTAATTTGTTTTTTCACCAAAAGATGGAGAAAGATAATACCTAAAAAAATTTGTTCGATTTTGGTGATGCAATAGTTTTCCACGTCATAATTAATGATTTTTTATATTTTCGCAAAAAAAGTGGGCGGGGTTAGTGCGCTCTCGACCAATCCAGAAGGCGAAAACGCTCGGCTGGGAAGCGGGGCCTTAAGCTACGGGAACTGCTTAACATCAGGCGGGCCATACGCTCGTTTACCACCTTAATCACGTTAATAAAACTTATCAGATAAAGTTTAATTGAGGTCAAAAATAATAGGGCCCGTGCGTAAAAATACAACTTCCAAATTAAGATTGTTGGTAACAGTATAATCCATATTTGAAATGCAAATCTACTTTGTGTCGGGCGGGTGAGATTAAAAAGGATTCAAATGGGATTACAAAGCGGCGCCGCACTGATCATAATGTAAACTCAGTAAACGTAATCTGGGCGAACGAAATATTTCATAAATTCCAACCATCCGGGTCTCTTCCGGAAGTTTTTGGTTAAACCGAGGTCCAGCAACCTGATACCGGCAGGTTACCTGATATATTTATTAATTCATTTGTTTCGTAGATATTATTTAAAAGCAAGGTGCGGTAATAACTAAGGCGGCATCAAGCTTACGGTCTTTAGAATTTACCGTAAGCTATAGATGCTTGCAATACCAAAGGCATTGCTCACACGTTGTCGATCAAAGGGGAGTGGGACAGAGGGAAGGTTGGGCATCCAGCTCGTTATATTATAGGACTGCGGTGGCAAAAAAGCGCACGGCCCGCCTGATGTTAAGCAGTTACCGTAGCCTATAGATGCTTGCAATACCAAAGGAATTGCTCGCACATTGTCGACCTGAAGGGGAGTGGAATGGAGGGAGGGGAAAGGGCGGGTTTGGGCTTTCAAAACGCAGCTGTAATAGCTGCTTTGCGCCGATCTTCTGTGAGAGGGTGGTACTACCCCGGTCGAGCCAGCCCATATATGAGCTGCAGTCAATTGGCTACAGCTTGGGTCTACTACCTTAATTTATCTTCTTATTTATCTGCTTTGAAACGGATAAACTAAAATACCTAGTTCTAAATTTCTAAATAGGAGAGATAATAATAATAAATAATATCTTGGGACATTTTTTACACACGGCTACCTGATCCCAAACTAAGCAGAGCTTGAACTATGGAAACCAGATAACTGATATACTACTTTTTTATTTGTAAATACATACTTAATATACATATACACCCAGACTCGGGACATACAGGCATGTTCATGCACACAAATGTATGTCCCGGGTAGGAATCGAATCTACGACCTGCAGCGTGAAAGGCGCCATCACGCCAACCACGCCAACGGGCTCGTCAAATATAGAATTAATATAGTCGTAATATAGAATTATCAACCATCTTTACGATAATACTTGAAATATAGCCAATTTAGTGCTAGTTATGCTTTTAATAGCTTATGTCGTAGTCAGCACTGAGAGAGATTAGCACTTAAGTCTACAATGGAGGTCTTAATTGGTGGAGATTAAACAATCTATACTAATCTATTGTGGAACGCGAAATAAATAAATATGAATATTATAAATGCGAAAGTAATGGCCGGCGCACATAGAGCACGGCATGGCATGGCATTTTATTTTTTATTAATTGAATTTAATACTTATCCAATCGAAATAAGGTATATATTTCAATGCTCGGTGATCGACCTCGGAGCATCGCGGATCATTTTCTCGGTGCACCCGCTGGAGCACCTTATTTCGATTGGATAAGTATTAAATTCGATTGATAAAAATTAATATGCCATGCCATGCCGTGCTCTATGTGCGCCGGCCATAAATCTGCCTGTTACGCATTCATGACTAAATCGCTAAACCAATTTTGATGAGTTTTGGTATGGAGATAGACAGGACCTTGGAGCAGAACATACGCTATTTTTTATCCCGGAAATATGTCAGATTTCTGTGAAATTTTAAAGTTAACGCGGACGAAGTTGCGGGCAGAAGCTAGTACTAAATATATTTGGGAGAGTAGTTCTTAGTGTGTTCTATATAAATATGTGATACGTACCGTTCGTATTTAGAATAAGATGAAGTAGGTATTAGGGTAAACTGGGTAGCTATTGACCACTTAAGGATTGCCAACACTTTGTCAGTATATCAAATATTTTGTATAATAGCTACAGTCTTATTAATATTATTTTCTGATTGCTTAATAAACTAGCTTGGACTGTATTAACAGTTTTTTGGGAAAACCCAATCATTATAAAGGTTATAGACATTATGGTAAAATATGATATTTTTTAGCCATTTTCTGTTAGTAGCCACCCTCATTGCAGTGATTAGCCGCACCAGGTGTAGTGATTAGCCAATGCTATAAAGTGTTAAATTGTTGAGTTAAACCAAAACAAATACTAATATTAGATACTTCTTACATTATGAATAATAACCTTTTCCCGTTCCATTAAACATATCAAATAATTATTTACTGTTTAAAAAACATTCAATAATTCCAATGAATCAAGTGTAAGTCCTTAAGGAAATTGATAAGATTCTTAATTTTTTCAATGAAACTCACACCCGACTTGATAAAACCCACCATAAGTAATTTAATGTTCAAAAACGCTGTTCATTTAGTATTAAAATCGATTGTCTATGGCTAACAGCGTCACTTAGCCAAGTTTCATTGAATTATATTGACGGTAAATAATAAAAAATACGTTATTTCCTTAAAATGGCTTATCACTGCCGGATGGCTAATTACCCCCCGGTTTACCCTACATAATACACCTTTTTTTTATAGGACTGCGGTGGCAAAAAAGCGTACGGCCCGCCTGATGTTAAGCAGTAGCCTATAGATGCTTACAATACCAAAGGCATTGCTCGCATCTTTAAAAATAGTTCAAAAAAGAAACAACCTGTATTCTAAAACCATTTTAATAATTCTCATTCAGGGTGTAATGCTGGCTTTAAGCGGCAGTCACCCTAAACAGGCTTTGTGGGTACTCAAATTGCTGAGTAAGCTTTAACCCTTAAACAAGCTAACAAAACACACAAAAGGGTTCACTTTCTTTAATATTCCCACGAGTAGGTAAGTGCGGTCTTTTAGAAATTTTTGTATAAAAACGCAGTTAAAACAAATGGCTTTCAAACTGTGGTCTGAAGTCATAATTTTAAACGGAGTAACGAGTTTTCGGGCACCTCGGAAGTGGAAGTGTAATGTAATATTTTTCAGGCAAAGTGTCGCGGTACATTATACTCGCGTAAATATACACGTAAATATTACTGTACCGTGACCGTACCGTAACGCTCATCTAGAGAATAGCCGTGGTACGTTTAGGTACTTTAGGGCAAAGTGGAATACAACCACGTATCATGGCTTTCCTCTAGATGAGAAAAAAAAATTTTTTCATACATTTTAGAGTGTGTTTTTTTTTTTTTTGGTTTTGTAAAAAGTCATAGAACAAAAGTTGTTGTTTTTGATGTCAGTAATACGGCCCTGCAAGGTTGTTAGTGTTTTACCAATAACCCTGTATACCAGTGCCGAGTTATACCTAGTTTTACCCTATATCTATGTTTTTTAAATAAAAAATATTATTCCTTTCGTCTGCATCTATATTTTTTCGTTCATATTTTGCGCTAGCCCCATACAACGTAAATAAACAAATATATCTTCCGATAGAGCATCCTATTGGCCCTCCTATCTCGTTATAGTCCCGTATTTCAGCGTCAATGTACGGTGTAAAGAACATGATTTATGTCTCCATTGTCGTGTGAACGGACCGTACTATCTGTGCAGATTAACCCTTCTGTGCTATCAACAAGCTATGTGAACTCTATTCCGCCCGGAGTATTGTGTTTTTGGTATTTAATGTGATAAGTAGAGTTATTCCACATTCATCTTATGACTTCCCAGAATTAGGTTCCATAGCTCTTTCTTCAGGCGTCACTTATGGCGCTTCCCGGTCAGAATGTTGCAGCTTTCAAATTTGAGTTGAATTCGATTTTTCGAAGGTTATGTCCCTAACGATTTTTTACACTGTCCCGAATTCAGGCTTCCTAGTTAGCTAACTCGGGACTTAAAAAGGATAAGTTTACTTAGCTATCTAAACACAAACTTAAGAAGGGGAACTAGGAAGTGTAATATTTATGACATGTTTACATATTTGTAAATTATTTGATTTGACCCACTAGGTATTATTTTTATAATATAATTATAGATAACAAACAACGTATTTAACCGATTCATGATAGGAGTATTCCACTATAAGTTACAGCTTAAACAGCCTTGTAAATATTTTTCTAAAGCAAACGCTTTAACATGTCCGCCATTCTCTTTGCAAACAATAAACTTCTATTTCCATTATAGTCCCAACCGACCCTTTTAGATTTATAAGCGGAACGATTTTCGCACTTATTGAAATGCATGGTTAGCACATCGAGTTTGCTAAGCGCTTAAAATTAAATGGTCTTGTGAAATGGGTCTGAATAGCGGGATTTCAGAATCTGAACAGGCAGGCAAAGCATCTTCAGTGGTATTGTGCACGCAATTGCAATCCAACTACAAAATTATAGTTAAATACAGTTGTAAAGTCTTTCGACAAACCATATTGTATGAAAAAGTCAGGGAGCACAGCCGTACTCCTACCAACCCTAGCAAGCGCCTTTTTATATTGGTTTCATAATAACCCGCGCCGCCGTTCATTACAAAGCGCGCGCGGGGTAAATGACGTCACGACGACCGCGCGCGAACTTCGTAATTTGGTCACAGCTTCGTAAATTTTTGTCGTAGACCTTAAATTTTTGCACTGTATGTTATGGATTTCTTAGCTCTATAAATCTGCGTTCTCAACTAAATTCGTTACGGAAAGCCATTATTATTTATTTCTTTACGCACTTCTTTTCTATACTTCCAAATTACTCAGCTAGAACATATAAATTACTCCGTTTAGAGCGCACAGCCGCGCCTGAAAAATAGCAGTTATGGTCTTAAGGCTACACGGTCAGATGTCAAACTGATTTCTCGGGCGCTCCGCTCAGGCACATGCACACGCACCTATTAATTTTCTTAAATGTAAGTCCGCCAATGGATGCGGCTATATGAGGCAAGCTGCGGCATCTGTGCCACCAGTTATGACATTATGTCTATGCGTTCCAGCTTCAAAACTGATTGCTCAGTCGCGCCGCTCGCGTCATATAAACACACGTCAGTTCCTAATGGGCTCACTCACCTAACAAATAGTCCACAGTCCTAGGGTCCAACTTGGCTAGTTGTTCTCTGGAGTGTATGTACTGTGCTCTGAGCCGCCGTCTCTTCTTCTCTCTCGCCCAATCCTCTGCGAGATTCCTTCCATCCAATCTCCTGCCTTCGCGATTTGGATGTTCCGGATCTTGAGTTACAGTGGGAAGAAAGTGTCTTCTTCCACCACCCATGATTACCTGGGCATAATTAAACTATAGTTTAGTTTAGTTTAGTTTTCTATAGTTTAGTTTAGTTTGGTGTACGTGGGCTTTGAGTTGGTTAATACCTCCACAATGTGGTGGTGTATGGCCACTCAAGCCTCTGACTACCCCCGAATGGGGATAAAAGTCGTGACGTTACAGACACACATACACACACATTTTTAGACTAAATATATTAATATATTTACATACAGTGTAGATTAAATTCCTGGCAAGAATGCCAAAAATCTTTGAAACAAAAATATCAACCTATCTCTTAGACCATTATCTGGGCTCTAAGCTGCTATCCAGCTGCTACCCTCTGATTGGTTGCCCGACCGGCTGATCGGCCTCTGATTGGTCAGTCAGAATCAACCAACCAATCAGAGGGTAGACATTATAGCAGCTCAAATGCAATAGCAGATCATTGGCTAAGCGACTTAGAGACGAGGCCACTAGCGCCGCCACCAATATCGAGTCAAACAAGTGGCGCTATCTACTCATTTCCGAAATAAAAGCTCTTCACACGAGTGGAGTTTTAATCCTTAAAAGAAAATCATTTACGAAAGACAAAACCAAGAGCCAGGGAGACTTAAAATCTTATAAAGGCAAAGATAAGTGTACTCAGGTTATAACAGCCTCTTAAAGCACAAAGGCTAGATACGCTGAAATCGGTAAGTAGGTAGGTACTAAATTTACAAATTTATTTCATCTCGCTAAAAATAGGCCACTAATAAAATTCCTCTATACCCGGCAATCTAATATCGTAAAATCGTGTACTTATTTTCCTTGGCCGCAATTCATGAAGAAATTATACCAAAAAAATATCATTCGCGATATGAGAGTTGTCACGATTTTATTGCTCCTCATATGTGTTATGTCGTCACATAAAAATAGAGGTGCCCATTTTATTTGATCAGATGCAGACGGTAATAGAAAAAGAAAGTTTCGGGGAACACTGTCGTAAGACGTAACAAGTTTCTTCTTATTCCCTTTCTTGACACTTGGTTAAGTTGTTATCGATTTTTAGGGTTCCGTACCCAAAGGGTGCCAACAGGACCCTATTACTAAGCCTACGCTGTCCGTCTGTCTGTCTGTCCGTCCGTCTGTCTGTCAGCGGGCTCTATCTCACGAACCGTAATAGCTAGAGGCTTGAAATTTTCACAGAATGTGTATTTCTGTTGCCGCTACAACAACAAATACTAAAATAAAAAAAAGTTTAAAAATAAAGGGGGTCCCCATACAATAAACTCGATATTTTTGACGTTTTTATTTATAACTCATAAATTAAACTATTTATAAAGAGAAAACGAATATTTTAACCATTAGTAATCATTATAATAGCTTTTACATAAATTGTTGAAAAAAAATATCGTAAAACTACATTTTTTTACCAATTATTTAACTTTTAAGCGACAGTGGCGCCATCTAGTCGCATGTGTGTAAACTAACAATTTCACAGGATGAATTTCAATAAAAAATAATAAAATCTATACGGTGTTTGGTACGGAACCCTCTATGTGCGAGTCCGACACGCACTTGGCCGGTTTTTATTTATATTTAGTGACAATCTGGATGAATGATATCAAATTCAAAGTACTTTATATAAAAAAATACTACAAAAAGGATACAAAAATAATAATTTAGCCCCAAAAATTTAGTCAGATGGTACCTTCTAACCAGAGTTGGGCAACATTTAATTGCAATTAATTAATTGGAAATTGCATGCGATGTCACAATTAACAATAAGGTAATTTTGATTTGTTTGTCAATCGCGAACAAAATATAATTAATTGTTAATTGTGACATCACCTGCAATTTGCAATTAATTAATCGCAATTAAATTTTGCCCAACTCTGCTTCTAACATCGCAATAAGTAAACCTGTGCTCAGCGCACCACTACATGCACCAAAATTCATGCATCATTTCTTTGTTTTATTAAATACCTAAGAAGGCATTTCGATGCATATTATTGGTGGTAGAGTCAAGCTGTAGCCAATCGACTACAGCTCATACTGGCTGGCTCGGCCGGGGTAGTACCACCCTCTCACAGAAGATCGGCGTAAAGTAGCTATAACAGCTGCGTTTCGTACGATGAGTTAGAGATCTAGATAATTTGATTGTAAAAAGACAGCGAACAGCAGTGTTCCTGAAAATTATTTATACCTATCATACATGACGAGAAATTGAGAAAACTCGACGAGTAAAACAGAGGGAAATGAGGAGCATTAAAATTGCGCCAGCCAGCCTCATTATTCTGTCCGCTGGATCTGCTGACGGCGCACATCTGAAGTGCCGTCATCTAATTAACCTTGCTCACTAATTTACAAAAGGGATCTCGCGCAACTTCACAATGAATTTTTAATATCCTAGCACTATCAAAGTTTTTAGGATTCCGTACCTCAAAAGGAAAAACTGGAAATCTTATAGGATCACTTTGTTGTCCGGCTGTCTGTCAACTTCTAAGATGACAAAATAGGTCTCAAATTTTCTGAAGCTGGAGTCATGGAAATTAGTACTAAGCCTACTCTTTACAAATAAAAAAATAGACAGACAGCCATGGACAAACGGATTCAGATAGACAGATTTAGACGGACGTAATACAGATTAGATGATGACGTAATACCTCAAAAGGAACAATGGAAACCTTACAGGATCACTTTTTTGTCCGTCTGTCTGTCAACTTCTAAGATGGCAAAATAGGTCTCAATTTTTCTGAAGCTAGAGTCATTATGGAAATTAGTACTAAGCCTACTCTTTACAAAAAAAAATAGACAGACAGCCATGGACAAACGGATTCAGATAGACAGATTTAGACGGACGTAATACAGATTCGATGATAACGTAATACCTCAAAAGGAAAAATGGAAACCTTACAGGATCACTTTTTTGTCCGTTTTTCTGTCAACTTCTAAGATGGCAAAATAGGTCTAAATTTTTCTGAAGCTAGAGTCATTATGGAAATTAGTACTAAGCCTACTCTTTACAAAAAAAATAGACAGACAGCCATGGACAAACGGATTCAGATAGACAGATTTTGCCGGACGTAATACAGATTCGATGATAACGTAATACCTCAAAAGGAAAAATGGAAACCTTACAGGATCACTTTTTGTCCGTCTGTCTGTCAACTTCTAAGATTACAAAATAGGTCTCAATTTTTCTGAAGCTAGAGTCATGGAAATTAGTACTAAGCCTACTCTTTACAAATAAAAAAATAGACAGACAGCCACGGACAAACGGATTCAGACTGATTCAGATAGACAGATTTAGATACAACAGATCTAATACAGATTAGATGATAGACAGAATTATATTTAAGGGCTTCACCGACTGGCGGACGGAGTCACGGGCACAGCTAATTAGGACTAAGCATACTCTTTACAAATAAAAAAATAATTCAACACCTAATAATTTCGTATGGAACCCTCAGGGCACGAGTCCTAATCCTCAACTCCACACGCCTACTCCAGAAAAATCACCAAACATCTTTGATCCAAAAGATTGTTTATTTTTTTATTTTTATAAAACATGATCAATTATGTGCTCGTTAAAATTGCGAGGGCTAGACTTAACTTAGTTTATTACATTATTCATCAGTTAATTAGCTTAACAAACAAAGCTTGTACCTAATTATAAGAGCTATTTTATTAAATTATGATGTTAAAGCCACTACTAAACAATTCAGTATTTGGTTAGCCAAAAAACTAAGGGTTGAGTTTAAAAACACACAAACGGACGGTTAGAGCAGTAAACGGACTATTTAAAAACATAAAACAATCAGTGACTTGCTGCGTTAATGATCCATTAGTGTTTTAATGTATTTGGCCGAATAAATAAATAACGAATTATGTTTCTTTGTAATTCTTACCTATACCACGGTCAACAAGAAGCGATACAAAGTGGTAATAATGATCGAGTTCGAGTCAGTCACTGCCAACTATCGGAAGACTATGGGCTATCGGTTCTCTCACTCATCGTACGAAACGCAGCTGTAAAAGCTGCTTTACGCCGATCTTCTGTTAGAGGGTGGTACTACCCCTGTCGAGCCAGCCCGTTTATGAATTGCAGTCAATTGACTACAGCTTGGCTCTACCACCTTTAACTATACTAGTTACTTACGTTCATACTTCTGCCGGGTTCATTTTCCACCAGCTGCATCGCAATATCCTTGCAGTCTTTCCTGACAGTGGGCGGTACCCTGCTGTCGTCTTCCCAGTACCGGGACGGCGCGTGCGCATACAACGCCGCTGGGGTCGCGTGAGTGATCCGCGCTGTTGTCACTATACCACTTGATTTACCTACAATGCGATTTAAAAAATAAGGATAGTACAGGCTCTGCTAACTTCACTCATATAAGTGCGGTACCAAGTACTGTATTTATGAGTGAAGTTAGCCGAGAGCCGTACCAACTTCCAGTTGTTACGTAACAACGTGGCGCTAGGCCGGTCCTATTCTTATATTAATCGCACTTTTTTTTGTATAGAGTAATGTGCAATTAAGGCCAGTTTTGACTTGAAAAGATGCGTCTCGCTACAACCTGCAAGCGAAGAGTCCTCAAGTTCTTTGCGCACACAGTCAGGCTAGACCCAGACAGTCTAGAGAGGCTGATTTATCACTGGCTGTGTCGAAGGAGAGAGAGGCAACGGACGCTCACCGAGGCGATGGACACACACCACTCAAGAGGCAACAGGGGCCACCTTACAATCAACCGGGGCCGACGCCCGGGCCCGGGCCCGGGCTTGGCGGGCCCGTTAGCGTGGTTGGCGCGGAGGCGCCTTTCACGCTGCAGGTCGTAGGTTCGATTCCTACTCGGGACATGCATTTGTGTGCATGAACATGTCTGTATGTCCGGAGTCTGGGTGTATATGTATATAAGGTATGTATTTACAAATAAAAAGTAGTATATGTAGTATATAGTATATCAGTTATCTGGTTTCCATAGTACAAGCTCTGCTTAGTTTGGGATCAGGTAACCGTGTGTACAAAAATGTCCCAGGATATTATCTTATCTTATCTTATCTAACCATGCGAATGGTGGTAAGGGCTATACCAAAATCACGTCCCTCAGTCAAGAGTATCTTCACGATAAAGAAGAAATAACACGTCACATAATGTCACATCACGAAAAAAACATTTCATTATGTTCCATCATTCATAAAGTTCAATGTCTTATGTTCACCGAGCGAACTATTCGATACTGACATTATTTACACAAGGGAACATAAAATATTGTATTCAGACAAATATCACTCATTTTTTTTGTCAAATCATATATTTTTATTGTAAGTATTCCCAGTGTTCGTATCCATCTTCCTAATATCACTAGGGACCAAGTATTTTCGCTGATGTTTCAGAATTGTATAAAAAGTGGATTCGTTTTGTATTTATGTTACAGAAATTATATTGTCTGTCGCGTAAGTATCTATCTTGTAAGTAGGTCTTGAAAAATATAGTCGAATAGAGGTCTTTGTGGAAATTTAATCAACGTCATGTTTAGAAATAATAGACTAAAATGAGCTGACCGCCAAATTAGAAAAAAAATTTAGCCAGTTCAAAATAGTTTTCCAAAGCATCTCTACGAACAAAAATTATTTGTAATCCATCATAACTTTCTATAAATTTGGAGGTCTTACCAACACTCCTTTAATGGACTTTTCAGCATCTACTCCTATGATTAAGGAAGTTAAGAAACTATCGAGGTGTCAAAAGAAAAAATAATAATCACCTGTCAGCTGAAACTTCATGGACTACCCTTTTATTACTAGCTTTTCTACTCCATCTTCCAACAGTAGTCAGAATTTTTCAGGATTGCAAGAGTGCCCTAGATAGAGAGAGATGTCGAGAGCTATATCAGCTACACCGACAAGGGTCTTCGGACACTTCAATAAGAAGGGGTAACTAAGGTCTCCTGCCATGCAAGTACCACTTACCAGCTTCATGTGCCCAGTCTACCAGAGAAGTGACTTTTGAGTTGATAGTCGATGCGCAGTTGTTGAACCTGCCTCCAGCGTCAAGACCCAGGGTTTCGTACCGAGCCTTGACTCCGCAGAGTAGAGCAGTGGCGCAGGCCGACGACTCCCCCGTCTGTGCGTCTATATTATATGTCTGTAGACAAAGCTTTATTGATTAATCTTTATGTTTCAGTTTGACAGGCCAGTCAGAACTTTACCAAACTTTCAGATTATGCCTTAGGCAGTCTTTAGCTTAATTTTGAGTAAGATTTCGTTGGCATTCAGAAATATACATACAAAACTAAATTAATCAAATCTGCGAAGATTTGTCTACTCTCTGTGTTTGTAATTTCTCCTGATAAGTCTTAGACAAAAGAAATGGGGTCTTGTTAGTGAGCCTATCTTTGTAAAAAGTGTCTTATGGAGTACCTTTGCTAATGCCACGGCTGGGAATGTATCCCAGGCCAGGTCAGTGTCCTCTCCGGACTGACCTCGCCTCTGTCCACGGAGTATCCTGGCTGCTGTTGCGGTGGTCAGGCTCATACCGTCGCCTACCACTAGTATCACGTTCCTAAGGGAAACGAGACAGTTGTGATAATTCTACGAAATTCAGATTACTTTGTTATAGATGTTTTTATAAGGGCCAACGCAGACATGCTACGTTTAGCATTAGGCGATCGGCGATTTTGCGACTGTATCGATGCTGCGTCGCGTTTCTTCGAGCGAGAACGAGCGAGATGCAGCATCAAAATCGCCGATCGCCGATGCTAAAAGTAGCAAGTCTGCGGTGGCCCTTATGGAGTAGATGTTTTAACATTACTCCATAATAATACGATCAACCCAAAAAACTCAACCACAGTAGCGAATTTTGACTTTATTGAGGTACTCCGAACATTTTGAAAATGTATTCAGTCGCCTCCAGTACTGAAGACGTCAATTCAGTATTAAAATCAAAACGGCACTAAAATAATTTTCAAACTAAGTGTACCTATTTACTGATCTATTATTAATTGTTAGAACTCAATAAAAGATATAACTCAATAAAAATTATTCTGTGCTCCATATAAGAGGCTTTTACTCTGATAGCAACTGTTCCGGGGATCCATGATTTAGTTATACTGTAGTTTCGACGGAGCCATACAATATTCAGAACCCATTTGAAGGGTTCCAGGAGGTATACGCTGAACATACAACATAAGTTGTTTCATATAATATTTAAGGGCACGAGGCCGATTTCGGGAAGTGTATTTTTACTGTGTGATTTTATTTTAGTATCTATTTCGAATCGTATACGCTACGATATGCTGAATGCACACATTATCGATTTTGAAAAAAAATTTTGTAGATAGGTATTTTATCCATCTGTGTATAAAGCTGCGGACACATCCATCGCGATGACGCAAAGATAAGCGCTATCGCGATATTATATGTATGTGTCTACGTCTTAGCGATGACTTTGGCACTTCTTCCAAGAAAAAGTCACTTCGCTAAGCTGTCATTATACAAATTTTATCGCGATGAATGCGGCTATATAGCATAAACAACAATACAGTAAATTTTGAAGCGGTATCTGAAACGAACAATTTATCGAAACACAATCGGTTCATCTGTAACCACCAGTAAAACTTTTACACCGATTTATATTCTCGTCTCTATTTTTGGACAGCATAAAAAAGAGACAAAATAATAAATCGGTGAAAAATGTTTCCTCGGTGCAACCAAAGGTAATACGAACCCAAAGCATAACATTATTGTGGTGATACAAGTATGCCTACTTGTGAATCTTGTGATGTGGTCAAAGTGTTAATTTCAGGAGAAAACCAACTATCTTAGACTAATAAAATTCACATAACATGTTAGGTGGTATTTTAGCAATGTCCTAACTTAATAGCACAAAACATTTCAACACTAACATTAATAGATTACAGTGATTATTATGTACACAACATATCAGAATATTTGCCTCCCGTTTCGCCGTAGTGCTTATACTGTATTGTCTGCGAGCACGCGACGAGATCGCTCCAGAGTGTTTGCTCACATAATAAAGGAAAGTGTGAAAGTTCGTCCTTTACTCCCAAGAGGCTAACGTGGGTAGGAAAGAAAAATAAGACAATCTGAACTGAAGCTATAATTGGAATCCATATTATTTCATTATACCAGTAGGTAGAATCCATACTATATCGATATAGCAGTAGGCAGGCGGTAACAATAGGTGCTTATTGATCTTTTCGTTGAAAGAAAATGGCCTACGCTACGCTTGTTACATGAGGTTAAGACTGGCTGTTAATAATTAGTAAGCATTTAAATAGACCAGAATATTACTGACTCATAATTATAGTATATCGAGGCTTGTAGACAAAGCCATAGGTATATGCGGCTTTATTTTATTAAAGTACTTACTTGGCAACAGGATTTTTGTCGGCCGCGTACTGGAGACGTTTTTGGAGCGTCTCTTGTGCTTGAGCGTACCAGTAACTCCGATCTGCAATCAATAACATTGTAAGTGTGTATACTTTTTTATGACAGGGAGGGAATCTTCGAAAGATGCCATGACCTCTTGTGGGAGAGGCCTGGGATTACCACATACCCCATTCTCACCCACTAAAACCTCACCGGTGACCTCCTTCAGCACGTCGGAGGCGCTCCGGGATCTCAAAATGTAACGCATCCGTGCCTCTCATGTGCCGCGTTTTCTATGTGAGGTCGTCCCGAGGAAAGATGGTATACCTACTAGATACACAAACTTATCTGACCCGTTGGTCAAAGGAGGAACAAACATTTTCAATAAAGAAAAGTAATATTCTTGTATCGACAGACGCTACTTTCTCAGCGGGCGAGATAAGCTTGTGGCACTGTAAAACCTTAAACACATTTCTTGCTTAATATAATTGCCTCTCTTCTGGCAATCAAACCCGCAATATCCGGCTTCAGTACACCATCTCATCCAACCTTTAAAGTGTCTTGTGTAATAGTTTTCCTCCCTCTGTGAGGGGTGGGGGGGGGGGGGGGGGTTCGACCTATAATCCACCACGCGGGCTCAACTAAGGTTTCTCTACCTAACTACTAACTTTCGTAATAGGATTGTGGTCCACTTTACTTAGACGGTATTACCTCTAAAGTGAAGCCAATATAAAAATCCGGATAAATGCAATATTGACATATATTTTTAGGGTTTCATCCAATTTAATAGGTATTCCGTCAGTGTCAAGTAAGAAATAGCTACAACGAATACCAAGGGCCTGTTTCAGAATCGTCATATAACTTTTATCCACCAAATAAAAACTTTATAAAAAGATAGCTTTGATAGACTTGCGAGCGAATAAAATACTGGGGAAATTTTAAAGTATGACTCTACATATGATTCAGAATATTTTAGCAAAATAAATAAAAAAATCTATTGATAAAAAAATATTGCTCGGGTAAGCAAATAAGCAGAACATTTTACTGTTATACCTTACCTGGGCAATAATATTTTATCAATTTATTCGTTGATTAATAATTCCTAAATATTCTGAATCGTGTGTAGATTCACCGTTTAATATATTGCCCACGATTTCGATTTCACCCAGTATAAGGATAAGGTAGGTGGAAAGAAAAGCATGGCTTCATATTGAAAGACCTTGGGATAGCGACGTCACCCTTTAACGTAGTAAAATTTCTAAATCCATGACGTCACCTGTCTCGTCTCAGCTTGGCTGACACGAAGGACGTTGTTAGAGTAAAAAAAATCCTTGACCTAGGCTTTCGCGTGAATCGATATGGAGACTTCTAACGCGTCCAATTTCGCTTCAGACTACCGGATCGGAATGACCATGTTTGCTTGACGCACCAACTTTATGGTACGGTCAGCAACGAAAGTCGCTGAACATTCTCAGTTTTTCAAGTAGCTTGCACACTTTTGTTTTGCATCAAATCCATAATTTTTCTTTATCGAAACAAAATGTAGACATGTTGCTAATGTTTGGTTTTATAAAGGTTTACCAACGTTTGTAGAATAAAGAGTATAACCGATTTGAAAAATTCAGAATGTTCAGCGACTTTCGTTGCTGACTGTACCAAACTAAGCAACGCTTGTACTATGAGTAACTTACAATGGACTTAGGCCGTTTCCGAAATTTGCCTCTGGCGGGAATCGAACCCGCAACCACCTGATACACTGAACTACTGCGCCCTAAACTGCGCCAACGAAACGAGTCGTATTGAGAATTAGGTTCAGAAAAAAATCTAAGTTCTCTAAATTTAAACACTTACCGTAAGGTTCTTTAGCCTCAGTCTTCTGCGGTGCCGGCGACAGTACACTGGTGCTGATAGTGGACATCATGATCGCGATGCAACACCAAGCACTCATGGTTCACAAGCCTCATCGGTGCTGGAGTCTTCCGCTTGCGTGCTGAAGAAACCCCTGCTGAGTATACTCACTAATACTTGGAGTTTTCTTTGAAGTGCTCCTTAGGTAGTTCTACCGTTACCTGTAAAGACGGAAAAGTTGTTTCAAAACGTGATTTCCAATAATAATATTTTCCTCATACAATTTCGCAAGAAAAATATGATGAAATTGAGAACCTTCCGGGATAAGAGGAAAAGGAAACCTTATCAGCCCTAAGGCCATTCATTCACGGTGCTACGCAAAGGAACCGAGTTGGTTAGTATTTAAAATTACTATTAGTAGTAATGCAACTCTTTTTTTACAAATTCTTTAATCGCAAGTCATGCGTGGCGTGGCGTGCGTCTATGGTGCTTCCAAAGCACCATACAACAAAAACAAAACACAATCAGTCAAGTACACGGTGGTGGTCTGCAAAAATGTTTAACACAGAAAAGTTCCTCGAAACACGCGACCAGCATGTCGAGTTGCGTGCTACTAATAATTGGCGGCGTCTTCATCAGGCGCATGCCTCGCGCGAGCACTCACTTTTGACGTCGGAACGCATAGACGTAATGCCATAATATGAGTGCTCGGGTGAGGCATGCGCGCCATATGGACACATCTATTAATTAATTAATTAATATAATCTATATAATCTATTAATTAATAATTGGCGGCGTCTTCATCAGGCGCATGCCTCGCGCGAGCACTCACTTTTGACGTCGGAACGCATAGACGTAATGTCATAATATGAGTGCTCGGGTGAGGCATGCGCGCCATATGGACAGTTTCTTTTGAGTAGCACCGTGTACGAGCCGTACTAATGTTAGTGCTACATTCTAGCAACTCATTAGTAATTTAAGTCGGCACCCAGTTTCTTTTGATTACCGTCGTGGACGAATGGCCTAACTGTAATTTACAATAAGACAGAAAAACAAGTGGGGAAAACTTTAAGGTATACAAAAACATAACACAGTAAGTTCCATTGTCTGTTTATCATTCTTATTTACCTTTTATTGCCCTGACTTTAGGTAATGTTCCAAATACAAGGCAAATAACTAACACACCTCTCCACTAAATATATTCCCCGGAAACAAACAACCCTGAAATATGGCAGACGAATGAAATGGCGCAGAAAAAAACAGGAAAGTGCGATCAAGCGGATCGTTTGACATAAAATCTGTTTATCAGATACCGTTCCGAGAAATATGGGGACTCCGACGAAATACGGTAATAGGCAGGCGGTGACAGGTATTAAAACATCTTTGGCGGCAATCGCGTTTGTATTGGCCCATTATAATGGTGGTAAAGCTAACCTGTAGCCAATTGACTACAGCTCATATACGGGCTAGCTCGACCGGGGTAGTACTGCCCTCCCACAGAAGATCGGCGTAAAGTAGCTATTATAGCTGCGTTTCGTACGATGAGTGAGAGAGCCGGAAGCCCCCCTCCTTCCTCTCCCTCCATCCCACTTCCCTTGAGGTAGGCAACATGCGAACAATGCCATTGGTATTGCAAGCATCTATAGGCTAGGTAGAGATGTGCCGAGTACAGCCTGACTCGAGTACTTACTCGAGTACTTAGTAAGTACTCGGGTACTCGAGTACTCAGATTATAGAACTCGAGTACCCGGTACTCGAATACGGGTTCCGAGTACTTGCTGTAACAGTTGTAGTTTTTTAGAAAATACGTTATAAATCGGGGCTCTCGCCAAAATTTTCGTCATTTTCTCCAATTTTCACGAGTGCAAGTACAACGCAGTAATTAAATGTGAAGCTCGGACGTTTGAGTGGTTAAAAATACATAATACAAAAGTACTCGAGTCCTATTAAGTACTCGAGTACTCATTACAAGTATTCGAGTACCTGTCCGAGTCCTCTGACTCGAGTACTTACTCGATTCTTTTTTTAACGAGTACCAGAATACACGAGTACCAAAAATAGCGTACTCGGCACATCACTAAGGCTAGGGTAACTGCTTAACATCAGGCGGGCAGTATGCCCGTTTGCTACCTCAGTTCCAAAAAAAATCTTTAAGTACCAATATTTTAACTGAGTTTAACTATCAAGTCCCAGTAGAGGGGACACTCTAGTTCAGCTTTATTTTACTTATCTTATTTGTCTCTACCATCTATCTGTATAAAACTTATTGGCTTCCAAAAAGTAATCAGAATTGACGGAAAAGTCATTTATTGGGCCTCTTGGGTATATTTCCTCGTTTTCTTTTAGTTTGAACTGTTGGTAAGTACTATCGAGAAAAAGATCGTGTTACGAATTACATCGCAACCATTTATGTATGATTTTAGCAGATATGGTACGTCCCAACATTGTAATCACTAGACTTATACTCAGCGCACCACTAGGTGCATGCATATTTACACATCTGTTATCGCAATAGTAATTTGACAATCAACGAAAAAGGAATCATGCGTATTATTCACTAGAAGATTTATTTATTTAATTTATTACTGATAGATTAGATACATCTATCTAATCTATCGTAAATAAATTAAATTACTACTTACACCTAAACTATTATCACTACTTATACTACTACTATTTATATTATTACTACTTATTAAACTGCTACAAATGTTCATTAACCGTAAGCAATATCGACATGTTTTCAACCAGAGTTGGGCAAAATTTAATTGCAATTAATTAATTTCAAATTGCATGTGGTGACACAATTAACAATTAATTTTGATTTGTTTGACAATCGCGAACAAATCACAATTAATTGTTAATTGTGACATCACCTGCAATTTGCAATGAATTAATCGCAATTAAATTATGCCCAACTCTGTTTTCAACATTATTTTACGCGAACGACTGTATCATACTGTGTCCACGAACTTCGTTTAGGAGAACATACCATTTTAGACAGTCATATGGCTATCTCTTTCTTGGTAATGGGTTGGTAACTGTAAGTTCTCATAGTTGCGATCTAATTCGCGATACTATCACCGAAATCAAATCTACTTATGTAGTTTATTGCTTATTGCGAACCTATAACGTATTGTTAATGCTTGTCAGCTGTTAACCAAATGGATGTATTGTCTGATAAGTATTTGCTTGGGAATCGTTAAGAGATAAGTAATTTAGCGTCCATTGTTATTGTGAATTATAATTAATTATTAAAACAAATACTGAGGAACTAGCATGAAAATAGATCGCCCTCTTTCTAAGAACAATCTGACTTGATGGTACGGTCAGCAACAGTCGCTAAACATTCTCAGTTTTTCAAATCGCTTGCATACTTTAGTTTTGCATAGATTCCACGATTTTTCTTGATAAAGAACATTTAAATATGTTGCTAATGTTTGGGTTTTGAAAATTTCCACCAACGTTTGTAAAATAAAGAGTATTTATTACGGATTTGAAAAATTAAGAATGGTCAGCGACTTATGTTGCTAACCGTGCGAAGAAAAGAATTGTAAACAATCTGTTTCAAAAGAATTCTTGTACACTCATTAAAAAATAGCAAATGCCAGGGGATTCGGGTAATGCAAGCCTCCCTAAAGCCTTAATTACCAGTGTTAATTTATAATTTCTATTCAGTAAATATTATAATTATTCAACACAACGTAGCTAAGACTTTTTGTAAAAAGTAATATTACTGTAAAAAGGCTGTAAAACAATACCTCGCAGTCCTTTCCGTCGTTTTACGATGCGTAAATATTTCCCAACATCCACATGTAAAAACCCCTTTATTCTATTGTTATAATACACCTTTTGCCTGTGCTTCCAGTATCAACGCGTAGCTTTTCACGTACAATGTTTGGTAATTAAATATTAAATCAAGAAGATGTCCTAAGCTGATATGAACGGGAGTGTTTTGAAAAGATTTACGATTATGTAAGGAGAGATTACTTCCCAGAATTCGTTCCTTATCCATGACACTACCGAATGGTGTAATGATACAGTGTGGTTTTTTTTTCAAAATCAACTAGTTCGATTCCTGGCTACGAATTTTTTTTTTCAAAAATCCTATCATGCAGTTTTAGTTTTCATCAAAATCGGCCCCGAGACTCCTTTGAATACTTTTCGCTATTACTAATAGTTTTGGATTTGGCCATCCACGCACACATGTAAAAATCACTCTGTATAGTATGTTGTATTCATTAATGTTTTATTTTGACAGATATGGTACCTCTTAACATTGCAATCAACAGACTTGTGCTCAGCGCACTACATGTACACATGTACACATGTACTCATGTGCGTGAATTTCAGTACATGTAGTGAAATACCGCATCTGTTATCGCACTCACATTTCGGCATTTTGATGCGTATTATTTACCAGAAGATGAGTCGTATTGGTCATTCTACACTGTTTTCCGAGAAAAACAATGTCGTACTGTGGTCATGGACTTATTTTTAGTAAGCGCCGCAATAAACGGACTGCTTGTAGCAGTTCATCTCGACCGCTAGAAGCGGTCGCTGCACGGCGAGTAGCAGTTTCAATACAAAATTTCCATTTACCATACACGAACTGCTTGTAGCGGTCCGCGCGCCTGCGCGTTGCATTCTTTATAATACCGGTGTGGCCAGCTGATGACCATGTGAATTTCCCACCAATTTTATTCGAACTCCCCCGAAAATTCACTTTTAGAAAAAAAACCTCCTAAATAGGTTTTACTAATTTTAAAGGAGTCAATTTTAGGGGGTAAATAAGTGGGATGGGTTTTTTTTAGGGGCGTTATATTTTTAGGGGTAACCCAATCTAAACAATCATATTTAGTTGCCCTAGCGTAGGGATTCCCAAAGTGGTCGATATTGGTTACATATCGACATAAACGAAAACTGGTTTTGGGGTTCGACGACGTCTAAAAATCGACCCCTATTAATTAACACAAGTTCTTATTTGAAACTTTCAAAATACCGTATAAGTTGTAACTATTACGTATACCAACTTGTTATAAGCATGACTGAATCACACAGTTTTTTTGTTGAGTTCATTTAGGAAAAGGGGCGTCTTGCCAAAATAGTTTGGGAATCTCTGCCCTAGCGACTTAGCGACATCTAGTACGGTTCCTCGTTACTAAGAATGCGGACTTGAATAAAAGCAAATCACCAAAACCAAATAGCCTACGTTTCAACAGATAATCACAACCCAACGTGACAGGTGGTGAACCTTGTCGCCGTGTATACAGGAACTGACTATTACCTAATCCCGAGGGATAGGTAGGTTTCCTCACGGTGTTTTCCCTCACCGTAAGCGAACTGTAAATTATGCACATAGATGAAAATCTCTGCACGTCTTGACATACACACAGACAGACAGACGGACAACAAAGTGATCCTATAAGGGATCCGTTTTTTCCTTTTGAGGTACGGACCCCTAAAAATTAAATCTTAATCGCTCCACCCGTTCAATTTTGTTCCTACATCGAAAATGTGATAAATGTTTAACACTGAAAACATGACATGTAACAAATTATATGCTAAATGAAACAGGTAAAATAAAATGGAATATAAAAATATTTGTTTATAAATATGTAGTTGAACTTATATAAAAATTAAGAGAGTATTTTTGATTTTGTATTTCTCCTAAATGAGCAAAACCATTTTTTTTTTTTTTTCAAAAAACGAATCTTTGGAGGGATTTCGAAAAAAGTTGGGAACAATTCACATGGTCATCTGGCAACATTGGGGATTTGATCTGAAGCGACCACGGATGTATAATGAAGGATTGATGACTTGAGTTTTTGGTTAAGAAGAAATTAAGAAATTCAACTTTATTCTCCTGCCTTAAGGTCTATTATGACAATTCTTAGACAGATAAACGAACCGAGCGAGAGGCCCCAGTTGGGACCGTGTCCCTCTCACTCCTAGTTGCCATGCCAAAATAATATTATCGTTGGGTAGTGATTGGTAGTTTTTAAATCAACCAAATAAATTAATTTATTATTTATAGTGTCGTGACTATTGTTTTGTCGAAACATGTTGGATTCATAATGATCATTTTTAATTTGTAGTCATATATTTTTTATAGCAAGTAATATTGAATATTATTTATATTTTGTAAAAGATCGTATTTTTTTATCTTTAGATGGTAACATTGGTAATAATGCTCAGCTAGGGTGGCCATAAAACCACATGACTTTGTCATCCGTTTGCCGCAGTGGTTTGACCGTAGGCCGCTGGGCTCATTGCACCAATTGGTTGAGGGTTCGATTCCCGTCGGGGAAAATTTTGGAAATAGCCTTTTCGTAATTTGCTCTGGTGTGGGATAGCTTCCAGTCCATTGGACGGTATTTATAGTAGGTACAAGCGTTGCTTGGTTTGGGACCTAATAGTTGATGTATTGTCTGGAGATATTTATTTATTTATCCATTGTTTGAAATGTTTATTTTACTTGTAGAGTGGCTACCAACGCGAAGATGAAACATAGTAATAAGGTACTTTCTTTTATATCTTCGACAGGCATAGAGAAACCTCCGTTAGAGTTATAAAATATCAATCATGTGCGTTACTCATGTACCTATATAATACAATAAGTACGTTAAAATTGTATTAATGCGTGGACAACCTAGTAGAGGGACACTGTACCACTATGGGCCCCTCTCACTCGGCTCGTTTTTTGTGCTGCAGTAAGCTGTCCAGTATTCATTTACGTACGTGGAAACGACCTGTCAGAGAGCGGCGTATTTACAAATTATAATGACAGCGCTCCATAAAGTTATGATCGGTTACAGGTTGGAGTAAGCCAACAAGTCAACACAGAATAAGTAGGTACATTCACTTGTCAGCCATATTACTCCATCACAAGGTCGACGGAGCCCCGTGCATTTAGGGTCACCAGTAACCTAACACGTAACCCACGTCGTAACCTTCGAACCTAACCCTAACCTAACGGGATCTAGGATCAGGTATACGGCAGTCAGGATACGGGATGCGGGAAATGGATTCGGGATTAGCCATACGGGATGCGGGAAACGGAATCCGAGATATGGGTTCCGGGATCCGGGATAAGGTATACGAGATCTGAGATCAGAGATACGGGGTCCGGGATACGGGAGTCGGGATACGGGATCCAGGAGCCTGAAAACGAGTTACGGTATCCGGGAACCATGATACGGGATCAGGAAGACGGGATCCGGGAAATGGGGTCCGGGATCCGGGATCCATTCTTTTAAATTGAAATTCTACGCGGACGAAGTCGCGGGCAAAAGCCATAAGTTATATTTTGGAAATACGCATCGACCGCTCGCCGACTGCTTGAGCAGTCCGTGTATGGTAAATGGCAATTTTGTACTGAAACTGCTGTTCGCCGTGCAGCGTCTGCTTCTAGCGGTCGAGATGGGCAGCTACAAGCAGTCGCGTGTATCGCAGCACTTAGACACACTATTTTGGGTAGTCGGCAGTCGCATGTCTTCCTCTTTCTTTGTAATTCTTAATGTCTTTGGTCGATATTGCTGACAGTACACCACAATTTCCTAATCCAAAATGCGACTACCTTTGGTATGATTCGATAGCCCAAACCCCCCCTTCCCTTCCCTCCATTCCACTCCCGTTTACGTCGGCAATGTGCGAGCAATGCCTTTGGTATTACAAGCATCTATAGGCTACGGTAACTGCTTAACACCAGGCGGGCCGTACGCTTTTTGCCACCGCAGTCCTATAAAAAAATACGTAACTATTTGTACGTTAGCTATTGAAGGTCCAAGTTCATTCATTTTAATAAAATAGTCATAGGTATCTTTCATTCAAATAGGTTACAATGTAAAACTTTTCGTTTGCTGAACTTACTTTTACCTTTTCGGCCTAAATGCCTGGGTTCAATTTACTCATACGGACTTTGGCAGTTGGACGAATTGGGATAATCGATTCCAATCTGGAATGTCCCCAAATCTAGGACGACTCGGAATTCTAATATAAAATCCTGGGATATTTCGGAGAAGCTTTAGAATATTTAAACATGGGTTCACTACATACTTGGTTGGTACTGAAAATACCTGCTTACTCTCAAATTCATAAACAATTTTTGAAAAAGATGAAGTTATGTACCTAAATTTATAAAAAGTTATAATTGATCTACAGCGACATAACAAAGGATTTTGTGAGAAAAAACATCTTGGTAAAGCTGTTGCAAATAGATTGCAAATTTCTTTAAATTTGTGGGTTAATCTACAACAGTCAGTTGTACAATGTACCTACTCAACATTATTATAATATAAATACCTTTAACTTTAAGAAAAAAAAGTTAATTAAAACAATCTTAACTTATTGTTTGGAGACTGTATTAATTTAAACTTTACACCAAACTTGTTGAAAGTATAATTAAAATTTCTCCAACCGCAAAACATTGTTTTATAAAGGCAAAAATGGCGTGATACAGATTGTTCGACAAAATGAGTCATCATTGATAATTTAAAGTTACCCGTTGCGCGTTTAACCGCAATCAGTGAAATTCAAGAGACCGAAAGTTTAACTGGATGTTTTGTCTATTCTTCCGGCAACCTCGCCTCCAACTTCGTCTTATCAATGTATTCCCAGTTTCTTTGAGATAAATTAGACTGCCTTCTTGTTCCCTTAGCGGCTTTGAAGCTTCGGTGTGTAAGTTTATTTATTTTGAGTTGGTTCTCATTAGTGAAAAAATAATTAGAGTCGAAAATTATGAGTTATCTTTTGTATAAATACATTAAAAAACAAAAAAAAAATACATGAGTGATTGAATCCAACAAATTAGTTATGAACAAGTACATACCTAACAATTCAAAAAACCGATTCTTATTTAAACGAACCAAATAAACCTAATCACTTGCATCTGATGTAGATAAAAAGCATTACACGAGCGTATTTCCATTACAAAGTGGGTGAATAATAAAACTGATACAATTGTAACAGAAGCATTCCATTTGGGAAGTTAGAAACACCAATTGGAACTTCGCCGAACACGTTTAGTTACGTTCGATAATCTGATATCTACCTTCATTATTGTTCAAAATTTCCTTTTTGATTACAATGAGTTTTCTCTGTGAAATAAAATTGTTATGTAGAGTCTTATTTTGTGATCATAATCTAATTATTCGTTGGTGTCCAATACTCTACCTACCAATTTAACTTTGCCGAACAAAGACGTGGTAGATAAGCTAATATAATTATGTTACCAATGATATATTATGAAAAGAGGTAGATGGGTTACCTTACACAACAAAAAGTGTTTACAAATGGCACGAATGCGAGTACATGGTCAGTGGGAGCGGACTGAAGTAGGTACATTGTACGTGTTAAAATCAATATTGTACACGGTATTTAAGTGCCAATCATCAGCGCGAGACCTAGCGAAATTGACTTCAGATTCGCCAATTATCAAAGTTTTTATGTGACACTTACGAAGCGCGTATAACCTCTCTACCCCTTTTTATTAAAACATCTCTGTTTGTTACTAGTTAGCTAGCAACAACGATAAAGGGAGACTTTGTTCGTCCAGTTGGAGTACATTGCAACAATAAATCCATTATAACAAAAATCTCTACTCCACTTTCTGTTCTTGTGTGAGGTGGAAGTTTTTAGTTCAAAACTTTGTAAAGGATGTCTCCAACTATTTATTGTGCGGTTGTCAGGAGTTCAAGGTGAGTATGGAAGTTTCTATAGAGGTATGGAACTTCGTTTAGTGGTACCGGGGACATAGTTTATGTAAAACATTCTGAAAGGGTCTCAGAAGTGGAAATTTTGGATTGAACACATGTTATGGAAATAGGTGATGCGTTATTCTGTCATACAGAAAGTTTATTATCTGAGGTAATGAAAAACTCACCTAAACTTAGAAGATGTACTTATTTAGGTTACAAGATTATATATGTTTTTATGCCTCGGTAAAGTATATTGTCTTATTTTAATTTTTTTTTAAATATATATATTAACTAGCTGTCCCGGCGAACTTCGTACCGCCTCAGAATTAATGTTGTCCGAAAAAGAACTAACCCCCCCCCCCCCGTTTCCCCGTTCGTCGTCTGTTCTTCTCCTTTCCCGCAAATAAAGGGTTCCGTACCACCGTAGAATAAAAACGTCAAAATTATCAAGTTTCTTGTAGGTCCCCATACAAACCCCTTTGTTTTAAATTTTTAGTAAGTATTAAAAGTTAGTAAAAATACACTTTCTGTGAACATTTTAACTCTCTACCTATTACGATTCGCCACACAGCCCGATGACAGACGGACGGACAGTGTAGGCTTAGTAATAGAGTCCCCCCTCCCCCTTAATTTTATATTTATTTTTTATTGTTAGTATTTGTTGTTGTAGCGCCAACAGAAATATACGTTCGGTGAAAATTTCAACTATAGCTATTACGGTTCGTGAGATACAGCCCGCTAACAGACATGGCTGACGGATGGACGGCGTAGGCTTAGTAATAGAGTCTATCATGAAGGGCAACCTTCCACTGACCCATCGACATGTGTATCCTGCCCGTTCTTACCTACGGCGCCCATTGGTTTCACCCTATGGTGAAAGAGCTCATGACCGCGATGGATGGAAGAAGATGGGAGAGACCTTTGCCCAGCAGTGGGATACAGTAGGTAATTAAGAAAAAAATGGTCCAGCCGTTCTCGAGTTTTGCGCTTAGCAACAAATTTAGCGATTCATCCCTTTATTTTTCGACACTGAACTGTTAAGCCGGAAACCCACCTCGGTGCACGGAGAGGCCACGCACACGGCCACGGCTACGTTCTGCAAGTAAATGTATGGATGACGTCATTCTCCGTGCGCCGTGGTGGACACGGTGACATACATTTTCGTGCAAAGCGAAGCTTGACCCACGTGCGTAGCGTGTGCGTGGCCTCTCCGTGTGCCGCGGTGGGTTTTCGGCTTTATGTGCACAACGCGGATCTATTTCTTGTGATGAATTGCCCATGAAATAAATTTGCAAGAATTTATAGTCGCCATCCGCCATCTGACACCGGCGTTCATTACGCCATCTATTGAATGTAATTTGAATCATACGTAAAATATGGGTTTTTAGCGCTTTCCGGGCAATTTTTCCATTTTTTTTAATGTATGAACCTTCCTTGAACTTCACGGAATAATCTAAAAAAAAATCATCTAAATTGGTCCAGCCGTTCTCGCGTCAAGTAATGACATGAAATAGGGATTCATTTTTATATCTATATATCTATATACTAATATATAAAGAGGGAAATGCTGACTGACTGACTGACTGACTCATCAACGCCGAGCCGAAACTACTGAAGTTAGAGACATGAAATTTAGACAGTAGATATATTTTGTGACGTAGGCAAGCAATAAGAAGCGATTTTTGAAAATTCAACCCCTAAGGGGGTTAAATAGGGGATGAAAGTTTGTATGCAAGTTCGTCATTTTTCAAGTTAGAATTATAAAAATTGGTGTGGAGGTGAAGTTTTAAAAATAAAAAATATGGTTTTCAGCTTTTTGAAAAATTCAACCCCTAAGGTGGTAAAATAGGGGATGAAAGTTAGTTGGGAAGTGAGTATAGATGTTCGTCATTTTTGATGATAGAATTATGAAAATTGGTGTATAGGTTCCTTTTTATAAATAAAAAACTTGAATTGCTGCGTTTTTGAAAATTCAACCCCTGAGGGGGTAAAATAGGGGACGAAAGTTTGTATGGAAGTTCGTCATTTCTGAGGTTAGAATAATGAAAATTTGTGTTTAGGTTTCTTTTTACGTATTATAAATAAAAAAAATCTGCATTTTTGAACTTTCAACCCCTAAGGGGATTAAATAGGGGATGAAAGTTTGTATGCAAGTTTGTCATTTTTCAAGTTAGAATTATGAAAATTGGGGTTTAAGTGTCTTTTTAAAAATAAAAAATTATGGGTCTCGGCGTTTTTGAAAATTCAACCCCTAAGGGGATTAAATAGGGGATGAAAGTTTGTATACAAATTCGTCATTTTTCAAGTTAGAACTATGAAAATTAGTGTTTAGGTGTCTTTTTAAAAATAAAAAAATATGGGTTTGGGCGTGTTTGAAAATTCAACCCCTAAGGGGGTAAAATAGGGGACGAAAGTTTGTATGGAAGTTCGTCATTTCTGAGGTTAGAATAATGAAAATTTGTGTTTAGGTATCTTTTTAAAAAAAATGTTTCGGCGTTTTTTTAAAATTCAACCCCTATGAGGATTAAATAGGGGATGAAAGTTTGTATGTATGCAAGTTCGTCATTTTTCAAGTTAAAATTATGAAAATTGGTTTTAGGTGACTTTTTAAAAATAAAAAATATGGGTTTCGGCGTTTTTTAATATTCAACTCCTAAGGTGGTAAAATAGGGGATGAAAGTTCATATGGAAATTCGTCATTTCCGAGGAAAATAAATAACACGAATGAATAATTGAGTTTAGGTTTCTTTTTACGTATCAAAAAATATGGATTTCAATCTTTTTTATGTAGCCAATTGACTGCAGCTCATATTATATGGGCTGGCTCGACCGGGGTAGTACCACCCTCTCACAGAAGATCGGCGTAAAGCAGCTATTACAGCTGCGTTTCGTACGATGAGTGAGGGAGCCAAAAGCTCCATCCCACTCCCCTTCAGGTCGGCAATTTGCGAGCAATGCCTTTGGTATTGTAAGCATCTATAGGCTACGGTCACTGCTTAACATCAAGCGGGCCGTAAGCTTTTTTGCCAACGCAGTCCTATAAAAAAATGTAGGTTGATCCTTTAAGGAAAATATTTATATAGTAAGCATCTATCATCATATACGGTAACTGCTTAACATCGGGCGGGCCGTACGCTTTATTGTCACCCCAGTCCTATAATAACAAAAAAAACAGGTTGATACTTTAATGAAAATATTTATATAGTAAGCATCTATAGGCTACGGTAACTGCTTAACATCAGGTGGGCCGTACGCTTTTTTGGTACCGCAGTCCTATAAAAATAATATAGATTGATGCTTTAAGGAAAAAATATATATAGTAAGCATCAATAGGCTACGGTAACTGCTTAACATCAGGCGGGCCGTACGCTTTTTTGCCACCGCATTCCTATAATAAAAAATATAGGTTGATACTTTAAAGAGAATATTTATATAGTAAGCATCTATAGGCTACGGTAACTGCTTAACATCAGGCGGGCCGTACGCTTTTTTGCCACCGCAGTCCTATAATAAAAAAATATAGGTCGATACTTTAAGGAGAATATTTATATAGTAAGCATCTATAGGCTACGGTAACCGCTTAACGTCAGGCGGGCCGTACGCATTTTTGCAACCGCAGTCCTATAATAAAAAAATCTGGTTAATACTTTAAGGAAAATATTTATATAGTAAGCATCTATAGGCTACAGTAACTGCTTAACATCAGGCGGGCCGCACGATTTTTTGCCACCGCAGTCCTATAATAAAAAAATATAGGTCGATACTTTAAGGAAAATATTTATATACTAAGCATCTATAGGCTACGGTAACCGCTTAACGTCAGGCGGGCCGTACGTATTTTTGCAACCGCAGTCCTATAATAAAAAAAAACTGGTTATACTTTAAGGAAAATATTTATATAGTAAGCATCTATAGGCTACGGTAACTGCTTAACATCAGGCGGGCCGTACGCTTTTTGCCACCGCAGTCCTATAATAAAAAAATATCCGGGATCCGGCAAACGGAAGCTGGGATCTGAAAAAACGGGATCCGGGATTAAGAAGATGAGATCCGGGATACGGGATCCGGGATAGGAAATCTGGGGTATGAAATCCGGGATATGGGATACGGGACCCGTGATATCCGGGGTACCGGAACCGGGATCCGGCAAACGGAATCTGGGATCCGGGAAACGAGATCTGGGATACGGAACCCGGGAAACAAGATCCAGGATAAGAAATTCAGGATATTTGATATGAGATTCGTGATATCAGGGATACGGAATCCGGGTAACGAGTTCCGGGATACGGGATCCAGGAAACGAGATCCGGGATATGGGATACGAGATACGGGATCCGTGATATCCGGGATACGGGATCCGGGATTTAGCTAACGGAATCTGGGAACGGGATCCGGGATATTCGGTATACGGGATTCGGGATCCGGAAAACGGGATCCAGGATCCGGGCAACGGAACCTGAGTAACGAGATCCGGGATACAAAATCCGGGTCCGGGATACGGGATCCGGGGTCCGATTTTTTTTAATTTAAATTCTGCGCGGACGAAGTCGCGGGCAAAAGCTAGTATATAGATAAAAATATTACCCGGCGCAATTATGTCAAACGTGTATAATGTACTGTAGTTTTTCTCAATTACCTTATACAGAAGTAGGTAATTTGTACCAATTTGCAGTTATCATGATCCTATAAAGCGTGTTTTGTATTCAATGCTCGGGTTCCGTGAACTCTATAAATGCATTCGTTTCGACCTCGGAAAACAAAAGAGGTTTATAGCAAAATACATTTGGCATAGTGTAGTTCAATAGAATCTCGGTCGAAAAGAGGCGACAGGATAAACTGATAAACTGATGGACAGACGGAAACGTTGAACAGAATCGAATAGACAAAAGAACTCGATTAATGGGGTTCCCGTTTCCAAGGAACCTTAAAATACTACAAATAAGGCTCGTATTACAGTTTGTCACGCGATACACCGGAATTTCATGATTTAGTTCGGTTTTGTGAAATTATTTCACTATTTTTTACTGTTTAATCTATATAGCGTTTCCTTCTTTTAGTCGTCATGAATTAAAGATAAGAGTTTAATTGCCTTCCTTTAAACTATTTTTTATTTTCAAGAAACAATATTTTTGATGAGTGTATATTTTCATATTCCTTTCAATATAAATAGAATATTTCATCAAAGTTAGTTTTGCACTGAAATACGAAATTATATTCCAAATTGACCACAACTTTCATCTTGAAGAAAAGTAATGTCAAATAGAATTTTGTTGCGAAATATTCTCAAAAGCAATCTTGTATTTGAAGACTGAATAAAGCAGAAAGTTTATAACATAGTGAATTGGCAGACACTTTAAATCGTCTTGAATATTACGTTCGATAAAACTCAAATCTTTGCATCGTGCTCCAATGATGGGTGCGTCTACATCAGGCACATGCCGCGCCTCAGCGAGTGCTGCTCAGGCGTTAAAACATTGCATTCCGGCGTCAAAACTGAATCAGTTTTGACGTCGGAACGCATAGACATAATGTCATAACATGAGTGCTCGGACGAGGCATGCGAGGCATCTAGACGCCTCATAATATTCCTATCAATATAATCAATGTGTATCTGCTTTATAAATTGATCTTAGCCAAAAGTCAACACTTTCTTAGATTTTTTATAAGATAAAGTAATCTTCACCAGAATTTAATTGACTGCAAACTTAATTAGATCCCGTCTAAGGCTTTAGTAACTAACGATTTAGTGACCGCTTAAGTTCTTTTAGTAATGGCTTTCTGTCTACTTAGTCTTTGGGCATATTTCATGTCGCATTATTTCAAGGAATGATAAAAAGCATAACTAATATTGCTCTACTATTTTTCCGTTAAAACAGATCCTTCAATGGTAGAGTTGAAATGTATAGTGAAATTTATTTACACTTTAGAAGGCTAAAAAAACATATTATTTACACTAGAATAGTTCACAGAAAGCCTTTACTTTTTTTAAATATTTAGTGACAAATGAGAAGATAAGTACCAATAAAGAATGTAATAATTAAAACAAACGCGCAATAAAAACTTCAATAGATACAACACAAGCGCACAATGACTTCAAACAGTAAACTCCATTTTCCACACGATTTCCCAACAAACAATTAATGAAATTTGGTTCAGAATATCTTTCTTAAGTATTTGTTATTGATCAAAAAACAGTCACAAATCGTGACTAATTACATTTTTAATTAGATAATTTATCGTTGGGACGAAGTAACCTGACCTCGATCTTATTTTTTAATCTTTATTTTTTACGTCGAACGCAGCTGTTACCCACGTCGTCACGGTCGTTTCGCCGACCATTACAAAGTTATTAAGTGCCCTTACCTACCCCGAAAACATATTAATTTCTCGTACCAATAAATTAATGTCTTCCTTGTTAGTTAAAGGTCATACTCGTTAATTAACAGGGAGAGAGAGAGACGGAAAGGTGATTAGGGGAACAAGTTGTTGCGAAGTTATATTGATCTTATTTATAATATACGACACGTGGAAGTAATTATTATTTTATGTTATGTATGTACTTAAGTATAGATGGCGACAGGTTCGGAAGTCCTTTTTCTAGTGATGTGGCAAAACGTACCAGTAGTTTTATCGTATTTTTTTTACAATGTAACAAAATAAGATTAAAATTAATTAAACATTTTATAATAATATTTTATTCATATTACTCACAGGGTAAAAATAATAATAGTTTTTTCCGTTCAATGTCACAATGTTTTAATACTTTTCTGGCTAGTTGTCGAGTTTGAGAATAAATTATTGGTTGTGACGAGGAAGTGACCAAAGCCATTTTAATACACCGCAACAAAGAACAATGTGAGCGAGATCAAAATCGATAACTATCGATAGCGATAATGCATACTCGGGGTCGCGCGGGCCATGCGCGGGTGCGGGTGGTGTTACCTCGCCCGCGCTTCAGCTCATACCCCGAAGGACTTCCGAACCTGTCGCCTACTATATGTATATTATATATTGAAGTTACAATAATTCGTTATTTTAAGCGTTAAATATTTGCCGTTACTAAAAACAAAGCTTCATTAGTATTGTCGGCATCACATAATTTGTAAATAAGCATTACGAATCGAATTGCCTTTTAAATGAAAATAGAAGCCAAAATTAGGGTGCCAAAGAAAATCTCATCTAATCAAACAGAGCCTTTATTTAAAATTACGTAAGCCCACGCGAAATTCCTGCTTATCATCCTCAACGATTAAGGATAATATCGAAGAGTGCTGATTTCCTGAAAAATGTCGGACCATTTCCATAACGGTTGCGTCGACCAATATTTTAGCTAACTCTTTTATGAGTTTATGGGTGCTTAAACTCCTTGGATCCAGGGACTCGACTCCAAACGGCACAAAAATATAATCGAAACCGATAACCCTATAATTGCGCCGTTTTTAAACGTATTACAAAACTAACAAGTCATACAGAACATGTTATATCGTAAAATCATGATGAACTAAATACTACGTTGTTAAAATATAAAGCGAGACGAGTTTACACAACATGCCCACAGAGCCTTTTATTATTAAAACGAACCTCGAAGCTAACATCGTTGTGGACATAAACTTTCAATATTTTTTCATGAGCCAGACCGAGGCAATCTCTCGTGGGTCCCCAGTTGGGATTACACACTCCACAGTAAGTATACATTTTGTGAGGATGATTCAATTACAATAATTCAACAAGGAAATGATTTGATCGTGTTTGTAATGCCTTTTTATATGTTTACGTAAACAAGTGTCATAGGCTCTGAACGGATTGCTTCAATTTCTTGAGCTCGATTATCTTTTACGTGCTTTTTCCTTTCGAGTGTAAGTATGTTGGCCAAATAAACACATACGGTGTTATTCAGATTAGTCAGATTTACCTTCTATATTTTAACATAACTCGTGTTTATCACGTGTTTGATTTTTTGTGATAATACTGATTATTATTATCCAGCGAGGAAATGCGGCCAGCATCTTGTTTAAACTTCCGCTTGGGCCAAATTTTGTATTTTTTTTGTAAATAGTAAGTTTATATAAATAGTGTACATAGTATATAATTCCTACCAAATAATAGTAATGAATCATCTTTAATATAGTAGTATAAAAATTTATTAGTTAACTAAGCGTTCAAAGCTAAGAAAATATCTTGCCTACTAATCAACACTGAAAATCTAAAATGGTATACCTGGAAGTTATTTATATTCAATTTATTTTATATCCCTCAATATTGACTAAATTCATTAATTAACTCACTTACCGAACCGGTCCTCAACTTTAGATTTTCGTGATAAAATAAAAGCTTAACTTTACAGCATTTTCGTTTACCGTCGCTAAGTAAAGGGGGTTTTCATAATAACTGGGCTTTTAGTGTGGATCCTTCTCCATTATTCACATACTACATGCGTGGATGGGTTTACCACAACGTTAAGTAGGATCAGTATCTTTCACTAGCCCGTACTAAAGAGGAAAACTGGATTACAATATGGGACGATGTATGAAACCGTTTAGAGACCTTTTAACAGGTAAGTAATCATTCGTGGGTCTAATCTCGTTGAGTAAACATGAAAGAGGTTTGTTGTAAATAAGTGCTATTTATATTCTTCGCTTTATGTGATTTTTGTTTCTAGATACAATTTATATTAAATTTAGATTGTGGGCAAAACTAAAGATAACAATAACAACACGAAAAATACATTATGCCTATTTCTGATTACTTAAAATATAATTACTAGGCCAACCACTATATTGTGACGAAATTATAAAATTAATTCTGAAACTAAACTTTGAAGGATATTTCGTAACAAAGAAGGAGGATATTGAATTACAGAAACGTTTGGTAACAGCTTTTTTAAGTGAGACAATTTTGCGGAAAAATGTTAGGGACTACACCTTAAAGGTCGGCACTCATCTATCAACTCCGCACCCGACCAGCACCGCCCCGACGCTCGGCGTCCGCATGCACTCGTTGTCGAGAGGTGGTCCACGGGCGGACACTGCTTTTACACCATAAACGTCACGTGTTCAACCAGTGGACCGCGCGTGGTTAACGAGTGAACGCCGCGTGGTCAGCGCGTGGTCCACTTATTTCCGGTTCAGTTAGTGGACGCCAACGACGAGGCAGTGCTGGTCGGGTGCCGAGTTGATAGATGAGTGCCAAGAGGAATTGTTCAAATAAAAAAATCGCGCTCTAAAAAGTATGAAACAAGAAAATATTCTCATCTAGAGGATAGCCGTGGTCCGTGTAGGTCCTTTAGGGCCAAATGGCATATGAACTCGGACCACGGCTATCCTCTAGATGAGAATATTTTCTTGTTTCTTACTTTTTAGAGCGCGATTTTTCAGTAGTCGGGTTTTAGTTTTTAAACTTACTTTTTATTTAATTATTTTGGAGTTATAGGTAACAATATATATATTTTTTAAATGTGCTCATCAAGCTCTTTCATTTGATACCCCACACGGTTTCATTAAAAAATGATTTCTTTTTAGTTCATGACATTATGACCTCTAGAGGGCGCCATATGCAATTTTATGTGACGTCACATAGCCTATAACCAGCGCGCCACTAAGCCGCTTCTAACGATACCTCATTTGTCAAATTACGACAAGTCGTTTGGAAGTTAGGTGGGAACAGATGCACATACATACATACATACATACCGGTCAAAATCATAACCCTCCGCCGTAGTCGGGTAAAAAGAGACATAAATCACAAGTATAAAGCAGGTGGTTAGTCAAAAATTTACGCAGCCTGATCATTCGTCTAGAAATATTTACACGAGAACCGAATGAAAAAATATATTAATTCACTGACCATTAAAATGTGCTTCTACCCAAAGACCATACCACAAATACCTTTACTTTTCTCTAGAACACATACCTACTGTGTCCTTCGACATTTTATGACCTGCCCCCTATGTAAAGGCAAGTCATCACTTGTTATTAAGGGCCTCCGCAGACTTGCTACTTTTAGCATCGGTGACCGGCGATTTTGTGACGTATCGATGCTGCGTCGCGTTTCTTCGAGCGCGAACGAGCGAGACGCACTATCAATATCGCCGATCGCCGATGCTAAAAGTAGTAAGTCTGCGGAGGTCCTAAATTATTTCAAAGCAAAAACTTGTCATAGGCGGCGTCTTCATCAGGCGCATGCCTCGCGCGAGCACTCAGTTTTGACGTCGGAACGCATAGACGTAATGTCATAATATGAGTGCTCGGGTGAGGCATGCGCGCCATATGGACACATCTAAACAATATTCTTTTTGATGCTTTGACAGATATTAGCTGTCATAACGGGGAAGTGAGACCGGATTATCGCTTAGAAATTACTTAAAATCAAGTAATGACTTGTTTATAGACGTGTTTACTAGTGTTATAGGTTCCATTTCATTTGGTTGCAAGAGAGTACAAGAAATTCTTATTTCGTTATTAAGGAGTTCTTAGTGAAGATTATTGTGATAGTATCTGGTTACTAAACAAAACAATAATAATTGGTCATTACTGAATAGTTCTGGTTACCAAACCAAACAATTGTTTTGTTTAGTAACCGGATAGTCATGATAATCTAACGAGTATTTTATAGGAGGAAAAATATTTCTCGTCCCTCATTGTTCAGAGTTCATGCCCACTGAAACCTGAAAAATGTTTTCAGTTGAACATGATTTCGAACAACTGGTTATGACAGCCCTGTTTGGTACAAAAAACAAGTCAAATTGAGAACTTCCTCATTTTGAAGTCGATTTTACTAGGTATGAAATTAGTTTGCCTTGATAGGAAATGGCTTTTCCAAGAATATTTTCTTCTTCAATATAATAATAAATAACCGAAAAAATACAGGAAACGTCGTGATTGATGTGGTCTGTTGTAGGTAATTTATTTTTATTACTACTTCCCTTCCATTGTTCGACTTTAATGTAATGGAAACTCATGGTACGGTCAATTGTATGAGGTTCTTCTTTTTACGTGAATGACTGGTGAATTAGGAACAAATTCTGCTTTTAAATTTGCTTTGTGTAATTTGAGCAAGTTTGCCTATTCAACAGGCTTTTTATCGTCATAATTACATCAATCCAGCGTATTCAGCTGATTTGTTTTAGAGTTTCCATTATGCTATTGATGGTAGAGCCAAGCTGTAGCCAATTGACTGCAAGCTTTCAAGTCCCCTAACGAACGCTATTTCATTGCTATCTGTTGTATCAAATAGGAAAATACGTTTACCTCACTCTTATCAGCCTTATCCCATTATGAGGGGTCGGCTTTCAGTCTACCCTGATTTGGCTGATCACCGATATTTACACGGAGCGATTGCCTTCTGCCCTCCGAGACCCAACTAGTGGGACTATCGGCATCCTAATGGTAAGACCATTTTTGTCCGATTTTCAGGCTTCTGACTGCCTGTAACAACTGTCAAAGATCTTCAAATGATACCCGGGACCGCCAACTTAACGTGCCCTCCGAAGCACGGAGGAGGTCTGATGTTATAATTCGGACACCCATACGAGGCCCAACCGAGCCGAACGTGGCTCAACGCGCCGATGTATCGGGCGTCTTACCAACAAGGCTACGACCTCCTCAGGAAAATACGATTACCATCGTGGCAAAAATCCGTAGTCGAGTGCTATTAAGCAAGACTGTTGGCTACCGGTCGGGCTGGCTGGCTCTCACTCACCCTACGAAACGTAGCTGTAACAGCTACTTCACGCCGATCTTCTGTGAAGGGGTGGTACCACCCCGGTCAAGCCGGCCCATATATGAGCTGCAGACAATTGGCTACAGCTTGGCTCAACCACCAAAAAACTTACTATAATATTATTATAATCTTATAAAATCAGGGCATAGTTTGCCTACGACTCAAATCGCGTGGCTCACGCCAATATTAAGTAAGTATACAGGTAATATAAATGTAAATAGGAACAAACAAGGCCTATTAAAAGTTTCCTTCCAACCTTATTGGAGCAATTGAGCAATCTTATTATACTTATAAATTGGTATTTTTTGTGTGCGTTTGGATCAGAAGTACTCAGAAGTAAGTTTGATCGCCGATTTTAGTTGGACAACTTCAGTAAGTTATAATACCTTTTCCCATTATCTTGTGTTGTGGGGTGGGTTATTTTTCACAATATAAAGAAAATTTTATGTAGAATTATTTTGCAAACTTCAAACTCGAGTTTCATTTTGCATTATACAAGTTTCAGCAGAAACTATTTAGATTTGAGACAGGGAGAAAAAGTAAAAAAGTGATGATCTTATTCTTAGATATCCTACGAATGAAAGGTCAAAAATACAGGAAATCATTTTATCATGTACAAAAAAAAAATAACGTGCCCAACAAGATATATCGGAAAATTTGTTATTTTATTACCCAAACCTCGTCATCTAGGGGAACACATTTCGGCCTAATCGAATTTTTGCCGCCCAAAACGAGTTTTGCATTTTCTCCGATGGATTCAATAAGGGGCTACGAGGGGCAAACTTGCAAATAAACAGGACGAAATCTGAAATTGACGTCGAACTCGAAATTTGACGGCGTTTGTTTTATTTGATTGATTTACAGTCTTGTTTGGACTTGAAGGAAAATTATTCAACTGGGCGACGTAGATTGCGCCTGCTACGCTGACGTCAGTGGTTACATTAATTGTACGTAGGCATCACGTGGCCATCGCGTAGCCCTCGCGTAGCTATCGAGTCACCATCGCGTAGCCCTCGCGTAGCTATCAGGTAGCCATCGCGTAGACATCGCGTAGCCAGCGCGTAGCCATTGTGCGTAGTAATGTGTAGAACATGCGCCGCGCCACCCACGCCGTGGGCGTTACACGATATATGCAATGTATGATGACGTGTCACTATTTGGTGTCACGATAGCAGAAAAACCAAGATAACCAATATTTAAGTATTTAAGATACAAACAAGCATTGTGCTAGATGCCCAACATATTATGACAAACTTGCTAAGTTTAGGACTATTCACGTATTCACAAAAAGTAGGTCTCCCACAACAAAAGATTGAACAACATGAAACAATTTGCCTAATTTGGTACCAGAAGAATACGAAATTGTGTTTATTTGGGCTACAATCGCGCTGAATTGGTACATTAAGTTCATTTGGGTCACGAACCTATTTATGTGTGTCATGGCGTATTGTATCAAACCTCTGAATAAATATTCCTAGTGTTGTATAAAAAAATACAGGGCTATGTTGGTTTATGTTACGTTCAATATTTTGTTAGCCGCCAAGAAGTATTTATATATTTTCAAACGACTTCAAAAAAGGAGGAGGTTCTCATTTCGACAATTTTTTTTTTATTTTTTTTTACAATAAACGACTTCAAAAAAACCAGGAGCACTAAAAAGCGTGAAATAATATTTGTATTACCACCTCTGCCTAACCCTTCGGGAAAATCAGGCGTGATAGTGTGTTAGCGAGTATTTGGAGTCGGTGCCAATCTATCTTCTTACTTTTATAGCAGGTAGATTTGACATGCTAAGATTGGCATCGACAGATTCGATCGACAGATTAGGCAGAGGTGGTAATACAAATATTATTTCAGGCTTTTTAGCGCTCCTGGTTTTTTTGAAGTCGTTTTTTTGTTTTTTTTTTAATAAAAATATTTTTTTACATTTCCTCAACTCAAACCTACTGAGTGCGTCTATGTTTCAACATCGAATTGATTTCTCGCGCCGCTCGCCTCATGTAGACGCATCTACTTAAATTACCAAAAGTACCACGTGTTTGGGTTTTTAAATTGATATCTACTATATGTATCTAGGTATTTATCATTATCTTGCAACTCACGCCACCTAAAGTTATCTATAGGCAATTAGTTGGTTCACAGAACATCATTCTGTCATTAGCAGGGTAGATTAAGTGTCGTTTATAGTATGAGACCGTATACTGTACCTACGTGAACTCATCGTTGATATTACTGTATTAACTATAATTATGTGATTGAAGTTCAATGCAGCTACCCTACCACCACCTCTTATAGCAGTATTATTTTAACCCGACAGCTACTTTTTTAATGTCATGATTCTTATTGTCATGACAATAAGGGACGTCAAATTACAAAAAGTCACTGTAAGGTTAAAATAATACTGCTATAAGAGGTGGTGCTATAGGTACAGGTCCCAAATTTTACTAATTATACGACATACTACTAGTATTATGTATTTGTTTTTATTTATTTGTAAACTTGACGTAAAAAGGCTAATTGCAATGACATTGCTAAATGGACTTATTTGTAAAGAGCTATAATATTCTCTGAAATAACAAAAGACGGGAGGACATTAGACTATATTTGTTATCAGATATTATCAGATTTTTTTTGGACGACCTTAGGGCCTATGTACACGGTGCGTTGCGCCCCGGTGCGCGGTGGCGAGGCGCTGCAGCGGTGTCGTAGCAGCGTCCTGCATACAAAAATCCAAGGTACTACCCATCCAAGCCCACTAGGAACTCGGAACCTCCCGCACACCGCAACCGCCTTTTTGTGCGGACGACATCACATTTGACAGGTTCCTAGTTGGCTTGGTGGAGTAGTATACCACACGACGCGCTCCAGCGCAACGCACTGTGTGCATAGCCCCTTATGCTGCCATATGCCCACAAAGCACCCGACTGGTTGTAAAATTCGTTATGTAGGCAACGAGTAAATCCATTGTGCATACTTTTTTGGTGAATAGAAAGCACCTCATATTTACTTTGCGGACGCTATTTAAACCATTATCTTGTACATAAAACCGTGTTTTAGGTCACCGATCGCGCCAGCTACCGTATCTCGGCTGATAATTTATCTTGAACTACTTGTTTGCACACTGTTCCGCGCTTCTTTTTCTCTCTGAACAGTTTATCAACATAATGTACCCGACTTTTTGTAGAACGCTGTGACCGTAAAACAACGTAGACGGTAGGGAAGTTGTAAGTTAAGCTACCTTATAGCCTTGTAGGTTATTCAAACTACGTGTAAGGCTTCACGTTTGAAGGTTTTCATGAGAAATAGGAACCAATACTACCTACATATTTTATTCAACTTGTATTTTGTAACGATTCGCTTGTTTTAAAACGTTTTAGCAATAAACATTCATAAAGTTACGTTTGTATTGTAAGAATTTGCATTGTTGTTTTTTAGGGAGAATCAAATGGCTGCGTCTACATCAGGCGTATTTCGCGTCAGGCCCGAGCACTAAGTTTTGTCTTCTGAACGCATAGACATAATGTCATAACATGAGTGCTTGAGTGAGGCTCGCGAGGCATTTCGACACACCAAATCATTATCTACTTGCTTCTAAGGTCAAACACCAAACTATAGATACGAATATATGCACCTAATGCTAATTAGTCAGACGTATTGTAGCCTGCGTTTAATGGGAATAGCCTGGAAATGCCACAAGCATAACATAAGCCACTGATACTGCCAAATCGAGAACATAGCTCTTCGAACCGAACTGTCTTCATTGTTAACCAATGGCTAACCGCCGTCTTCATTGTTTGCTCTAATTGGTCAATCCTATACACAGAAGTTTGATTCCTAATTTGAATAGGTCAGTTTTAAAATCAATGCAAATTAATGAGTGTTCTATTTTCAACGGCTTCAAAGATATACTAAAATATGGAAGAGGAAATTCTTGTCACAAAAAAATTATTGCTTTTCCAAAATCTACGGACACGAAGCTAAATATTTGGGAAAAAAATAAAATAGAACAACTTTAGGCATCGACTTGAGGTAATCCAATATGTCAGTTTGAAAGTAGTACTTATTTAGATGTTTTTTTTTTGTTATTTCTTTGTGAGTAATGTAAAAAATAATATTTGCATCACGCGCCAAGCTATTTTATAGTTGATCATAAAATTGGTAACACGATAAGTTCTGTTATAAAAGCTTCATAAAGTATCGATAAGAACACTCCGAATCTACTTATCTTACCATTTCTTTCATAGCATTGCAATTCAGATTCAATATAAATTTTAACAAAATAGTAAGTCGACGTGAATTAAGTCACAGACACATTTAAACAACTGTTTTCTCAATATTATTACCGGCATTATCATCCTATACTTTGGTCACTACTGGATATAGGTAGTCCTCCACATGGACCTTAGCTCTTTTTATCCAGTTTTATCAGCCACTTTCCGCAAGTAGTCACTCAAACTTACCCCAGCACAAAATTCTTTACGTTTTCCAATTCCAACCTTTGAATTATAATTTTAGTTACCTTCATACATAATGGCGTTCAAAATTCATTTTATATATTTAATTCAGTAACAATGTTTTACAATATTGTGTACGAAATTGGTCAGAATCAACCGAACAATCAGAGGCTCGATCACTATAGCAAAACGCCATAGTAGCGCCTCAATGGCTACGGGACTTAGGGCCCTATCAACGCTTTCGTTGGGTTTGCCTTTGGGGGCGTGTTCCTATATCATTAGTCTCACTAAAGTTGTCTACTCGTGACGTCAGTTCACTGCTACTTTAGCTTACTAACCCTTGATAATTTTCAATCTTCTACTAAGCTCATATTTCAACAAACTCTTGTCTATATACTTTAGTATACCGAAACTACCGTTATTGTGTCGTGTCGCCCATTGTTGTCTGTGTAACAATACTGTCTATTGTATCACACCACAATTGAGTAGCTACATGTCCCTATGTGGTAGGTAGATGGGAGCGCCCTACTTTTCAGCCCGCATCAACTTGGCAGGTTTATATAGAAGTTTAGAGTTGTACTCTCTAGACCGGGATGAGGTATAGAAATACTTTTAGAACAAAAAGGAAGGGGAAATTGTGATAAGATTTTTTTCTATGACTAAGGTGGCAAAATCGTACGACTAGACTGATTTTAAGCAGTTACCAAAGCCTATAGATGCTTGCAATATCAAAGGCATCGCTCGCACGATCATCATCACGACATCCGAAGAGGAGCGGGACAGAGAGATGGGTTTCTCACTTAGCGTACGAAACGCAGTTGTAGTAGTTACTTTACGCCGATCTTCTGGGGCAGGGTGATACTACCGAGTCAGCTGCAGCTGCACTCAATTAATTAGAAGAAATTATTTCTTTACTTTTGTTTTTTATTGATGGATGCAGATCATATAGATTGCTCATAGGACAGCTAAATACACGTGGAACAACTGGATTTGGCTTTGGTTAGGTAATTAGGTAACAGCTTATATCTGTAACAAAAAAGTAGTTAGATTTAACAATTTAACCTTCAAATAAATAAACGTGTAACCCGGCACCTGCTTGTCTTCCCAAGAATATAATAAATTATCCTCAAATTCAATTCAACAATCCGAGAAAAAGAGAACCCCGAATTTCATTATCCCAAATTTACATTGAAGTTGTCTGTTTTAATACTCGTTGGAACTTTACACGGCAGCTCAAGTATTTACAATAATTGTAGAATATTCCGTTCTAATAAAAATTCCGCAAATACTTCGTAATTCAAGGAAAAAACAGGATGACACTTAATTAGCGCGGCGCTCGCGCTGGTGGGGTAACTCGGACGAAACGGGTCGCTTTTTCTGTTAAACTTTTTACCCCTCGAACCAGTAGGTATTCAATTAGTTAAATTAAGCAGCGCAGTCGTTTTCGTTTGTATACATTTTTAAACCGTTTTACGCAACGGCCAACGAATGAAAATAGACCGAGGATATTGATACAGGGTAAAAATGTTACTCAAACTCAACTTTGGTTGAAAATCGTGTCCTAAAACAACATTTGAAAATACGCTTTTACCAGTCATTGTTGAGAGGTTAGGTTCAATTTCAAAATCTTTAGGGTAATTTTACGGACCGTTGCATATTTAATATCCTCGATATTTTAAAGGGCTATAACGACGATCAGTACCTTTTATCCACGACTTCGAATATTATTTGTTTTAACAAACATAATAATTTTATTTAATGATACCTACGATGAAATATAAGATTCACATAAAATTGCATGCCTATGTTTATATAACACCTAAAGATAAAACGTTATGTTGTCCACTATGGACTCAAACAGCTTACCATATTCTCACTATATTCGTCATGGCGCCGATAAGGAGTCTAAATCCTGAAAACATACGGATGTATATTCTCAAAAAAAGATAAACTATATCGAAGAAGATACCTTTACCAATAAAAAAAAATTGAGCACACTATAAAACTTTTATTCAAAACAAAATTGCACAATGTGAAAGGAATAACCATGTTTGAAAAACACGTTCTATATGTACCTATAAAAAAATTATGCACATCCCGCGTAACGCTGTAACTGCATAGCATTGACGAGTATTGACGTTGAACCCCGTACGTTACGTTCCGTCCACCGACCTCGGTCACGTGACGTGTAAATCCACGGCTACGTAGGGTTGCCACCCATATGGATTTCCTTGGATCTGTCACTATGTCGAAAGAATCAGCGCGAATATTTTGTATGGTTTTAAAATTGTTTGAGATTTCGCGAAATGCATTAATTACTGCGTTTGTTTCTAATACGTAGGTTTGTAACAAAACATCTTATTTGAAGGTTTTGGATATTTGATTTATTTCTATTAAATACATACCTAAGTGTTAATAAACAAAATACCTACCCCGAACCGAATCTATTTGTCCTATTTGGAATTTCAGAAACGAATGAACAGAAATTCTCCAGATTTTCATCTTCAGTCCTTGGGATAGTTTGCCAGTAGGTACAGTCAAAGCAGGTCGTTAACACTAACACCAGTTTAAGCACCTAACCACTGGGATTCACAATCGTGACAACCCTTCAAACGGAGTTTAAACAACCGTGAAGAAACGTGATACTCATGCAAAACTTTTAATGCTTTCGTGAATAAGCAGAAAATGTAGAGTTGATTTTACAGAATTGCTACGTAGTACCTTTATGATTTGCAAAACAAAAATTAATTTCATGAACATAGATTGATTATCTTAAAGGTAGGACCTAGGCTATGTACCATAGCATAATAATTATTATGACCCAGTATTGAAATAGTCTGAATTGAAAAGAATTTTAGTTACAACCAACTGGTACATTCAATATTTTTTTCTGGATCAAATAAGATAATGCGTTGCAGGATTCCCATCAGCCTCCTTGTTCAACGCTCAAACTTATCTTCATTTATCACTGGAAGCAATAAAGACGTTCCGAGCCATACATTCGCGTCCCACACTGGCTAATGATACCGTTCGCAAATAAAAGCGATGCTTTTAGAAATTGTGGACACGTCCCGTTGAGGAAAAGGGCCCTTAATGGCACGTGTTTATTTGTTTTTTGACAAATTGTTCCCCGTGAGCGTGCATCATCTCGGCGGGCTTGTTATGCTAACCGTACATTGTTCCGTGATTCGTGACGCGATGCATAAGTGATTAATCTTGTTACGCTTCGTGTGTAGGATAATCAATTGTTTTGGGAATTTTGTGTGATTTTTCAGACTGAACGTTAGTCTATCAACGTTCCTTCCAACCAGTGGAATGAATAGCACGGCCGCACAATTGATCGATTATACAGCATGTTTTAAAGGTCTTAAGTAATAATTTAAGAATCATAATTTTTCGAGTTACGGATCTCTGAATATTTGTCACAACTTTCGTGTTTCCGCCTTAGAACATATGTTCTTATGGACATGTATATACATTCTTGTTTTTTATTTATAAGTTTTTTTCAACCTGTTTCATCCTTCACTTCTCCCTGTTTATGGTTATAGTGGGTCAATTTTATGTATACCTAACAATGTAATAAAAAAAAATAAAGGATCTTGATATAGGAATCGAGATAATCTTAGGTACAATATTTTTACAGTTGACATTATGTAAAAAAACGTTCTACATAAGTAATGTATTCACGCAATATTTTATTGCTCGTCCTAAAACAAGAAAATGTAGGTACAAAAATAAAAGGCCGGTAACAAGAACTTTTACGTAAACATTAATTATTTTCAAAACAAATAAATAAGGGTCGTAGATTTCGTGAAATAAACCGAAGAAAAATGTTTTAAAGGTAAAGTTTCAGACGAACAATTATCTAACTAAGCTAATAACTTCAGACAAAAATTCTATAAAGAGGCCATCTAAGAAATTATCAAAATTATTTTTGCTTGAAGGCAGAAAAAAAGATTTGAATAACATTATTCAACAAATAGGACGTAATCTTATTCGAGTTGATAGATTTGACATACATACCAACTCTTATATTAAAAAAGTATTGCACGTAATACGACATTTTCGTCTCAACCGTAATAACCATTTCGAGTAGACAACCTCAATAACATGAAATTACAAGATTAAGGGCATGTTTCAGAACGGATAACTTTTATCCACCAATTAAATAATACTATGGCGTTTTGACAGTTTTTCCATAGAATATCACAGAAAATCGGCGTAAAGCAGCTATTACAGCTGTGTTTCGTACGATGAGTGAGACAGCCGGAAGCCCAACAACCCCGCCCTTCCCCTCTCTCCTTCCCACTCCCCTCCAGGTCCGCAAAGTGCGAGCAATGCCTTTGGTATTGCAAGCATCTACATATAGCATACGGTAACTGCTTAACGCTTGTTTGCCACCTCAAGCCTATAAAAAAACCGTCAAAACCCCATTTTTATTTCGTGGAGAAGATTTATCGGATGATTCTGAATCAGGCCCGTAGTCTACTTGGCGCTTTGAAAACATAAAATATGCTATTTCAACATTATCCCTACTTCCGCTACAATAGCACCACTTTATAGTACGAAGAATTTCACGCAAGAGTGAACTTACTCCAGTTTTAAAATTGAAGTTTGTAGAGGCATTCTTCATCTCCGCAATACGTGGATACGTACTGGGGCCCTACCACCACCTCTTATAGCAGTATTGTTTTAAGAGGAGGGTTCGAAATTTGGTTGATTTTCTATTCTACTTTTTCTTTAAGTAAGTATGTGGACTAGGAATCTTATATTTAGATGTATGATTTTTGACTATATTATCTTGAGTATCTTTAAATCCAAATCACGATTTGATGAAATTTTCTCGATAAAAAAAAATTATGAAATGAGCTCTAATTATTTACAATTTTCCTTGCTACCACGATGTTTTTACGATTTAGATCACGAAATTATTTCTAAAACATAGCAAATAATGATATCTAAACTACCCTTCAACCATATTTTAATTCATGAAGTAGTTTTTTTTTAATTCAAGTAAATGTGGTTTGGCGCTTACGTTGTTTATTTCCGAGCGCGCGCACAATATCGCCATCTCACATTTTAAGTACTTGAACTAACCATGTCTCTCTCTAACTTTGTATTGTCAGTGTCCGCTCGGACTTGTTCGACGTCGGACCTGTGAAGGATTTTTTTAAAAATATTACGAAAAAATATTACGGTCGTGCCACATTACAGGTACAGTACAGTATTTACAGTCCGCCGACGCCTATGATAAATAAATAAATATCCTTGGAAATTCTTTTACACATGACTACCTGATCCCAAACTAAGCAGAGCTTGTACTATGGAAACCAGATAACTGATATTACTACATATACTACTTTTTGTTTGTAAATACAAACTAAATATACACTTAATTACACCTAGACTCGGGACATGCGGACATGTTCATGCACACAAATGCATGTCCTGGGCAGGAATCGAACCTACGAACCTACTGCAGCGTGATTTTCGTTTGCTTTTCCTTGTCTTGTGTAATTTCTTTTCATCTCTTGTCATTTTGTGTCATCTCTTGTCATTTTGTGTCATCTCTTGTCATTTCATAGTTATTCGTGTCATTTCTGTAAAAACTCCCTATTTCGCTTACTGTTATATACTTGCAGCATGGTCTTGGGCCGACAGTGGGAATACATTGCTTGTCAAAACAATGGAGTCGCTTTATTGCGTTTGTTGTAGGTATGGATGGGCAAGTAATAAATATATCATACATCAATAAATTATCGTAAAAAATAACATTACAGATATGGATAGGAAAATGTTTGTCCGTCCTATTCAATCTATTATATTATAAACGAAAGTAACTCTGTCTGTTACCTTTTCACGGCTAAACCGCTGAACCAATGTTGATGAATTTTGGTATGGAGATAGACTGGGTCTTGGCGGAGAACATAGGCTACTTTTTAGGGTTCCAAAGGGTGCTAACGGGACCCTATTACTAGGCCTACGCTGTCCGTCTGTCTGTCTGTCCGTCTGTCAGCGCGGGCTGTATCTCACGAACCGTAACAGGTAGAGAGTTGAAATTTTCACTGAATGTGTATTTCTGTTGCCGGTGCAGAACAAATACTAAAAATATAATAACATTTAAAAATAAATATCAAGTCTCAAACATGATATTTTTGATGTGTTTATTCTACGGTGGTACGGAACCCTTTATGTGCGAGTCCGACGCCTTCAGATCTTATGAATGTTTTCTTGAATTAAATATAGTGTATTTTAAGTAATTAACTGGCCAACCCTCAGGTCCTACCTACCATGTTAGGATCTTTTTCGTTCTAGCGGGTGTAAACCGTGATTTAACGAGTTAATGTGATAATTTTTGTATTTAAATTATTCAATTCAATGTATTTGTTTCAGACATAGTCCAATATTGATTATTAAAATTATTATAATTTCACAATAAATATAAAACAATAAATAAAAGTAAAATTAAATTTAAAAAAAAAAAAAAAAAAATATTTTTCATGTTTTATCATTAAAATACAATGTAATATAACATAAATTAAAATAAAATACAATAAAATAAAAACCTACCCCTAATTAAACAAATACCGTCCGCGTGGGATACTGGCTGCATGTCCTCCCTGTATTCAAGCTGTTCCTGTTGTCAAGCGAATTTTTTGAGCAAGGAAAGAGCCAGCCCTCTTGTCACCTGTGGCGGTAACCAGTCTAAGGGTGATTTTGATAGATAAAAAAATAAAGATAAAAAGATAAACAAAAAATAAATGCATGGTTAAATCAATAAAATTGATAAAAACTGAAAATTAAATTAAAAAATTAATTAAATATGGTAAAAAAAAATATTATGACACCGCTGATGACTTCATGATCGGCATCGAAGTTAAGTACCAAAGTATTCCTTTGCCTACGAAACATGAAAAAGATACTCATATCCGGCAGTCAGTCACTGACACAGAGTATGTACATTTTTACCCGACTACGGTGGGCGGAGGGTTATGATTTTGACCGATATGTATGGATGTTCATCTGCTCCCGTATAATGTCCAAACTATTTTTATCATAATAATTTGACTAATGAGATATCGTTGGACGCGTCTGGATCGTCCGCTGGTTATAGGCTATTATACGATCGAAATATTGTTATACGTATCTATCAGCATATTGTAGGTATCGTTTGTCTTCTTTTGACTTACTTTGTCTTCAGCAATAAAAACAAAATAGAAATTAAATAATTTTTTTCAAATACACTCGACATAAAAATCCCATATAAAACGAAAAAAATATATTTGAATATTTTCATCCATTTCATCTATTTTAAAAGGTGCACTGGGACATATTATTTTAATTGTACGAATTAAACAATATTGTTCCTTCAAAAAATAACTATACTATAGTCTACTCCATAGCTGTTCTGTCCTAGCTAAGCGAGAGGGATATATCCTTCGGCAGCTCACGCGACGCTAGCCACACCCCGAAACTAAAATTCATTTTTTTCTTGTATCGTCTTAACGGTTTTGCGACTTTATGTGCAATGACGTTTCTTATTGTCATGACAATTAGGTACGTCATTGCACAAAAAGTCGCTGAAACTTTAAAACGTTACTGTAATTGAATCGCGATAAGAGGTCGTGGTAAGCCCGCTGTATTCCGGCTCAAATATCTTCGGATATTAGCCCGTGGCATGTACGCAAAAAAAATAGATCGTCTTTTGTTTTTATACCTCTGCGTAGGTGCCCGTGACACGCGATCGTACTGCCTTGTGTTGAACAAAGGACTCATTGGATTTTTCCTTGATACTACATGTAGGCATGTATAACTAATAGGAATTTATTATGTGGTATCATACACCCCAGGGAAGATGAGCGGGTTAATGGACTCTTACCAACTTCTTCTTCTTATCGTATGGTTAGTGGCCAACTTGGTGTCAGAGTACTTCAAGCCGCCCGAAGGCCTAGATGACATCCGCGACCGACTTTTTACGAGCCCTCCGAAGCACGGAGACGCTCATTTCAAATGCCACTAAATGGTCACCCATCTCTGACTAACCTTGCCAAGTACTGTTTAGCATTGTGATCAGCGATAGCAGCTGGCTATGAGCGCCCTAAACCTCTTACAAACTAAAACCAGGTCAACCGAATTAAGTAATAATCAGATCTAGAAGTCATTAGTTCCAGCAGCTAATGTTTCCAATTACCTACCGCGATTTCGCGATATGCAAATCACGCTACTGACTAAGCACTAGGCATAACAATGAAACGCCATATAGTTCGGGGTGAATGCCGATACCGAAATGATATGCTAAACGCACGCGATAACGCTTCCGTGAATTTGTGAGAAATGTTTCATGTAGGATTGAGAGAGAATTACAATAGATTTACAGTTTAAGTTTTACATTATTTGGCGGCGTACAATTTAATTTATTCATTTCAATTTATTATTGGCGGCAGAGTCAAGATTTAGCGAAATGACTGCAGCTCATATAATGGGCTAGGTCGACCGGGGCAGCACCACTCTCTCACAGAAAATCGGCGTACAGTACCTATTACAGGTGCGTTTCGTATGACGAGTGAGAGACTCGGAAGCCTAACATTTTTACTTTCATATTTCCTCCGTATACTTATAATAAAGAACAGTGCGTATTTAAAAATAAATATAAATCAATGTTGTTTTCACTTTAATCTGGGTCAAGCGATCATAAGGACCTACCGTAGCGAACGCGGAATAACCGATGGTTAGAAATAAAAAGGTATAATAATTGGATCTCGACCTGTGAAACACGCAATCATTAACAATGGAAATATGAAAGGAACGGTTTTATATTTTACAGCGTTCAAGTATTTTTTCAATGGAATAAATTAATGCTGCCGGTTTCAATTTCGACTCGTGTATGTTTCATGAATGCAGGTTTTTTTTTTACACTAAAATGACGACATGTCGGTGACGACGATGTGTTCCGTCGAACATATTATTTTGTAGGTAATAGTGTCCGAGGTCCCCATTCTGACTCATCTCGATATCCTAATACCCTGCACAGGCTATATATTTACAGCCTCTTATATTCATAAAATATATTAAACCCCGCCATAATTACCACAAATTGTGTCGAACAATATTCACAAGAAACTGATTTTGCAAACGATTCATGATTCTAATTTACCAGAAAATACGTCATCTTCTTCAAATAAAATTACAAAGTAAACCTCTCGTTGCAATCTCTCAAACAATGTACAAAGCTCCGGCGTCTCGTGTAGAATAACAAAACCTACAAAATGCAAATACACCCTCCAGCCGTCGAGAAAATGTATTCTTTGTCAACAATCTCGCATGGTTCGTTGAGGTACATCAAATAGCTAAAGGCATTACCAAGATAGAGATAGAGGGAGACATGTGACTCACCAAAATAGTATGTCCAACTAAACGGAGTCCATGAACACAGTATGATTCAGTCGTTCGCGGATAATAATGTTGAAGACAGTAATGCCAATACGGCTCATTTTCGGGTAAATTAGACGCATCAAATTACCTGCAACTATTGTTGAATTGCGAGTGTTATAACAGATGTGTGAATTTCGCTGCATGTAGTGGTGCGCTGAGCACCAGTCTAGTAATTGCAACGTTAGGAAGTACCATATCTACTAAAATAATACATCAATGGCTATGCCCTAATTTCTTATAATAGTCTCTTATAATACTTACAGCAACGAGAAAATACTACAATTTTGTTTTGGAAAAACCTTGCCACGAAGAAATGCTAGACAGCAGATGATGCAGAGAGATTATAAGAAAAACATGTACTCAATAAGTGACCTAATAAGTACCTAATGTCCACATATTTATTTAAGTTTTGAGGAATAAGCCTCACAAGCTATTTTGGGTTTACAAACACACTAACGGACCGTTAGAGTAGTAAACGACTGTTACCAGTTCATAAAACAATCGGTTCCTTACTGCTTTAACATGCTCTAACAGTTCGTTAATGTGTTGGTGAACTCGGTTCTTAGTATTAGAACAGACAATTAGCAGCTAACTTAGACGTCACTCAAGAGGCTCTTTACTAAGACATGTTCTATTCTTCCCATTACCCCAATTAGTTACTTAACAAACTCGATCATTAGGTAGCATTGACTAACACACAACTAATTACTACGCACTTAATGTTCTCGGCGTCTCACAAACCGTGTAGGAATTAATTAGTGTCACACTAGTTTCTAAACGGTTGCGTGTGGCTTTGCGTCTAATTGGGATCGATTCATTACTATTCAATGATCACGGATCTAATTGTTTATAGCACCTTGAGTGGTTAAGAAAAATAATCCGAAAGAAAATCTGTGAAAAAATAATCTGTGACTATCACCAAGATCACCAGCAGTAATCGATTGTTTGGTGTACTAAGTAGTAACAGTAGTTTACAACTCTAACGGTTCGTTAGTGTGATGGTTAAAACGGCCCTATGTGTCTTAATCACCACAGATTATTTAATGAAGTATTCAATTAGGGTATTGTATAATTATTACTTTTTTATACGAATAAAAAAAAAAGTCATTAAGTTGAATTGACGAATTTCGAGTGCGAAAAACGGAGTGTGAATTTCTCTGCATCTAGTGGTGTGCTCGGTACAAGGCCGGTGAATGTTGGGAGGTACCACATCAGCTAAAATGAAACATCAATGTACTAGCCCCTGCAATCGACCCAGTTCGGCGTAAAGAGCCGTAATTGATGGACTTTGACTTTTTTATCGTCTCATAAAAAGACTTATGCGCAAGTAATTTAATTTACCTACCCTAATCAAAGCTAATAGACTCATTATTAGCGTCGCAGTTAATTGTTAATTTACTTACTACATTACGGTTTAATGAGGTTTACTTAGCAAGATTATTTGATATGCGTAACTTGTCATGTTATTTTGTAGTCAGCTTTATTCAGGGGCTAAAGCGCTGGGTTCCTCCAATAGCGGCGCCGTCATATAACGGCCGTAACTAGAACGATGGCTATGTAATCAAAATGGCGCGGTTTCCTAGACCGCGCCAATGTTCTAATGCGGCCGTTATATAATGGCGCCGCTATTGGAGGAACCCATAGCATAGGTAACCAAACCTGTAATTTTTTTACGACCGCTTGATGCAGTGGTTCAAATGTATACCGCTCGGCTGACTGCACCCGGTGGTTATGGGTTCGATTCCCACCAGAGATAAATTTCGGAAACGGCTTTTTTTGTAATTTGGCCTAGTCTGGGTGTCACTGGGATAGCCCCCAGTCCATTGTTCGGTATACATACTACAAGCGTTGTTTAGGTAGAGAGCATACAGTTGGTGTGTAAATCTGGCGATATTTATTTATTTAAATTCTCTACAAAATATAGGTATACCATTCGTATTTATTTAAAACGAGCCTCATAATTAAGGCTTAAACTATTGTTTGAAGAAGATAATTTGCCCGTTCGCACTATTTGAATGAGGCCCGCGTTAGTGCTGACTCGGTAATCCCAATGAAACAAGTAGGAAACAAAGCTGTGCCGAGGCGAAAACGGAGGATTATTACTTACTATCCCTTTGTCAGAGCTTCAGCAATTGAACGGCCGTGGCTCAATTAAAACAGGCTTTTACTGCGAACGGTGAAACCTCTTTTTAATCAAATTTATTTTGGTGAAACGGTACCATTGAGATCCAAACTATAAATAGTTTTTCTTTCTTTAAGATTCTAGTAAGTATTTGTAATGCTTGAGAGAAATACGTTTATCATAACAGCGTAGGAGATGTATCAGCGACCAAATGGACCTACAATACATAACAAATGAATAGGGGTTTAGAAATAGTCCAGGACTTTAGAGGCCGTTAAAGAACCTATCGAATAATCTAGAAAGGTGTTTGAAGGAGTTCGAGTAGTCTCTGGAAGAATCGAGAATATTCGTAAAATTCCAGAATTACAGAAAATTCGGGAAGGTTCCAGAAGTTTCGGTTAAACCAGCAAGATGAATTGGATCGAATAGCGAGGCAGGTGTTTCAGGTTGAAATGCGTCCAATCCAATTTTGAAAACATGTGACATTTAACTGAAACTGTCTAGTCTAATTTCTAGGCACTGATAATTGAATTTAATAGCAATAATAAAAGTAAAGTACCTACATTTATAGTGAGTACAACAGTTTATCATAATGATAAAATGATGATTATAAACTAACAGACATGAGCAATAAATCATATACGTAACGACTAAGAATATATCACGAAACATGTAAAATATGGTAAGACTCCAGACACAGAGTAGTTAGATATTATTGTTGTCTGATGGAAGTAAATTCTGCGATGAATGGTTCCCCGATATTACTTCGACCCGTCAAGTGAAATAATGATTCTCAGTCTCAAGGTTATTCGTTTTATGTATAGGGGTTAAAGGGCAATCTATTTATACTAATCGTTTATTCTTAGCAACATTATTCTTAACAAATATTAAATAAGAATAATATAATCATCGATATTATATCGATGAATATAATATCCTACGAAATTATTCGCGAAAGAACAAAAGTTGTTAACATAGCCCAGCTTATTAGTTTGCTATCATGGGGAAAGGCATATATTTAGCAGAGGACTTATACAGGTTGATGATGATGATGGTGGTGATGAAGGTAGCTAGATAGGTAGTCAGAGTCAAAGTCTATTTTCGTAAGCTAGACGAAGCACTTATGGATCATTACGGTAATATTTTAGTGTTACTACCGGTTCGTAATGTTGCTTCCATTGAGAACAGCCGGCAAGAAACAATAGTTAATCTTTTCAATATTACTCTTACACATAAAAATAACTTTTTAATTACGTAAGTGAGTACCTAGTTAGTATTACTTTTCTAGAATAGAAATTGATAACAAAATGGTTGCAGACAGCAGCAATTGCAAACTTTTTAAGAATCACGTACTTAGCAATTATCTTAATTGTTCAGTCAAACATTAGACGACATTTCTCCGTCCCACACCGAGAAACATCCAAATTCAAAACTCCATCTCAAGTGCGTCAAAGCAATTCAACTTGTAATTAGTTTCAAAAATGTCTCACATTATTAGTTAAGCCCCATCTAATTTCCTAGATACGCAATAGGGCCGTAAAGAAAATGTCGTGAGCGTAAGGCAGTTCCATCGAAGTTGGCAATATCATCACGTGTATGTAATACCCTGTAATTGTGGTTCGGCGGCCGTTACTTTTTATTGCGTCACTAACTGTTCTTAATTTCTTTCGCTCCTACTATTTCTCCTCGAGTAAGTCCGGGATCAGTGAGACAAGAATGACCATTGCCCCCTCTGGCCTGAACGACCCTGTAATTTATAGTTTCTCATAAAAAAGGAAGATTTATTGGGCAGTTCTTGATGCGTACAGAAAAAAAACTTTGCGGTCGCCGGTCACATAAGTGTTATAACATCAGAATTCATATATTCGGTAATAACCATCATTCTTGCGAAAGGATAACAATGGTGTGAACGATTTTTTTACACGACTGCCCAAAAAAAAAAGAGTGTATATGTGTTTAGGGTTCATGTATGTATGTATGTTTGTATGTTTGTATGTTTGTATGTGAGATTCTTTATTCCACCATAACTTATAAATGCCTGAACGGATTTCGATGTATGGGGTATTGTTAGAATCCTTACATCATTCCGGGTAACACTGGGTATATTATTTTTGAAAAAAATCAACATGGCGGCATTATGGCTCAAATTTAATATGTGAAAAAAAAATTTTTTTCTTCCATTATTACAATATGGGTATCAAATTGAAGGCCTTGATGAGCACAGTCCAAAACTGTAGAATTTATAGGCATAATTTAACATAGGTAGGGTGTACATGCAAAACAAATATATCATTTTTGGCTGCTGTCACTAAAATGCATAAAATAAAAAGAAATAATTTAAAAAATTAAAAACACGACTGCCCTGCCAAAAAACGAACTAAAAAGTATAAAACAAGTGCAGTGTCATTGCAGTCGGGGGACCGTTCTGTGGAACATATTTAATCTAAGAGGGCCCCCGACTGCAATGACACTGCACTTGTTTTATACTTTTTAGTTCGTTTTTTGGCAGGGCAGTCGTGTTTTTAATTTTTTAAATTATTTCTTTTTATACTCTCTACTTGAACTTTGACCGTTATTGGCTCTATTTCTTCACTTCATTTCGTTGTTTTTACTATTAAGTTTATCTGCTTTTGGTTTTGTTACTAGAAAACATAAACGTTTACAAAATTTTCATCTAACAGGAAAATTTCACAATTTAGAATGAATTATATCTCGGTTTATGCCTATTGAATGCAAAACCTGGTACCTACAAAACCAATTTTAACCAACATTTGGAACGCAAATGGATTACGACGGTGGAAATCAAATTAATTCCGGCCACAAGACAAACAGACTAGAGATTAATCTGTGATTACTTCGCAACATGACGCCATAACTTGCGTAATGCCCTGAAGCACGGCTTGTGACGTGAGGCATGTCAATTAAATTTAAGATGTTGATGTTTTCTTTGTGAGCAGCAATTCCATCCGGTCTTATGTGATGCCTACGAAGCCGACACGCATTCCTGAACAAACAACGGGCGTTCTCGTCGTCGGAAAACATTACCCTCTTTATTTGAGCGCAAGGGTCGTCGACGACTGGAGGAGTTGGCATCGTCTTCTTATCCGCGCTTATTGAATTGCGAGCAAACTCTTACGTACACCATTGGTTTGTCAGTCCACTTTACTTTCATCACGGTGAAATGTATAGGAGATAAGGAGACACTAGACTAAGATGAGGACTATCGATAGGTAGATCTCGTAGGTATTCAAAACATTTTTACCATAGCGAAAATACATTAAATATAGATGAGTAGATTGTAGTAGTAGGTTGTAGATTTGATTCAAAACTTGACAATTCTTGCTGTAATAACTACCATACATTCCAAAACAACATGCCGTAAATCGCCATCGCGTCGCAATCGCCTTAGGGCCGGTAAAGCGATTGCGACGCGAAACCGATTTCTATATAAGTTTCCGCTATGTGATGCGGCCACCGCCATATGTTTATAGGGATTTCATTGCTGTTGCATCGCTGTTTTATCGCAGTCGCCTCACCAATGCGGTCCTGGCCTAATGTAGATGTAATTGTATTTCAATTGTGAGAAGCGACTCATGGCGATAGTCATTTGTCTAGAAGTGTGCAAATATTGCTTGCATGCAACATACAACCAAAAGGTGACTACAGCAAAACGTGCGACAGCCCTGACGCTCAAGACCTCCGCTTAATACAGGCCCAGTCAAATGTACACCAATAAAATGTTATTTCCTTAATTCATACAATCCGTGTTTAATTAAATGCGTTTTTCATACTAAATCGTGACTTTCAGCTGCGCCTACAATTAAGAATTTAATTGGACCGCCCGCTAATTTGTTGCAAACGAGAAAACTGGTGGTATTTCAGTCGCAAACTTAATAAGCTCGGAGCGGACAGCCGACAGCTTAATAAATGTATGTCTAAATTAGGGTTGTGTTTAGGAATGAATTTTAAGTTATCAGACGTGATTTTTCAAACGCTTTTATTCCAATCTACTGAGCGCTTCCCATCACTATAAATTATGTATCTGTACAATATACAGTCTTTCATTTTACAATCTTTTACACCAAAAAACGTATTGATACGTAGGTACAAGGTATGAACAATTTGGCTTCTAATATATTTTAATCTAATATACATTAAGGAAATTTAATTTTAGTAATTGCTTTCCACAGTCTGAATGGTATTAGCTATCCATTTCTTAAAGAGCGGTCGAAGACTGGGTTCGGATGCTTTTGCAATTGAAAATACGCAACGGCTGACTCCATGAATTTCAATCGTTGAAAGCTTTAAGATGTGAATCCGTTATCAATAATGTATTCGGCTGTTCCACTTCTATCGAAATGCGATTTCATTGAAGATAATTTTCTTTCACCGTCAATAAAATTTCCACATGATCACCAAATATCCTGATTATTCGTTTCATGTTTCGTATCAATGGAAATTGCAATACCTAGCTCTTTTTTACAAAGATTATTTTCCTGTACCATTAACATAATTTGAAACGGGAGTAGGTTAGCTGTATTATCCTATAATGTGAACAATTACTAGCGTTATTGAGCAATAGAATCAGGGCGCAATAGAAAAAGTTTATTTCCGATTTGACGGGCCCGTTAGCGTGGTTGGCGCGGAGGCGACTTTCACGCTGCAGGTCGTAGGTTCGATTCCTACCCGTGACATGTATTTGTGTGCATAAACATGTCTGTATGTCCGGAGTCTGGGTGTATATGTATATTAAGTATGTATTTACAAATAAAAAAGAAGTATATGTAGTAATATCAGTTATCTGGTTTCCATAGTACAAGCTCTGCTTAGTTTGGGATCAGGTAGCCGTATGTAAAAAATGTCCCAGGATATTATTATTATTATTAATAATTGTGTTCTGCACCACACTAATCATCCTGTCAATAGCTATTTCAAATTCCGAATCAAAATCTAAACTTTCCAACTAGCAGTTTCCAACTGCATTGGAACTTAAATATTCATAGTTCAATTCAACAGTTTAAGTCAGAAATATAATGAGGTTAGTACCCAGACTTGTTATCCAAGTCTTACAACTTTCGTTGCAGTTTCTGTACTGTAGTTTTAGAGTATTTTAATTGTTATCTGGGGATTATTTTTCTTTTGTGAAGTATTAGAATTTTGCTGGTAATGCGTATAACTTATAAGTTTTATATTTTCACAAATATACCTACCTGAATAAATAGACACCATCTTCTTCTTTTCGTGTCCCAAGACCCTTGCCGCTGTAGTTAATGTAGATCTCTCCATCTTTCTCTATCTAGGGTAGTCTCTTTCACCATATATGACATGACAATGATCTTCACTTTAATCTGGCTCATGTAAATTATTCTTGGTCTACCTACTAACTACGGGAGATTCTAATTATATCATCACCCATCTAATTCGTTCGAGTCACCCACTTAAAATTAACTTTAAGCCATTAACTTCATAGGATTATATTATAGAATAATAATCAGAGGGGCTCAAAACGCCCCAAACGTAGCAATTTCGCAAAGGCAATTAATTTGCTGCATGCTGATTTCCTGGAGAATCCATAGCAATTCTATAAAATTTCCGTTAAATGGTCACAAATTCGAAATATACGGAAATTCAATAGAATTGCTAAGGATTCTTCTAGTAAAAAATGCTTTTGCAGAATTGCTATGTGGCGTTTTAGCCCCCAGACCTAGTAGAGTTTAATTCCCCAACGTGCGTTAATCCCGAAATATGGTGATTGCACTCGGTTGAGTATCAGAATACACAGGCATTCTGTATCTACAATTTGTAGTAGGTACTGTACCATCACCGATTTCCCATAGGAGTAAGCATACCTATGCGAAAGGGGCCAGCTTAGTAGGTACCTAAGGGTTTACTTCCAAATACGTTTCACCCAATCACACTTTATCCTTAGTATTAAGGCTTTAGTTTGTATAATGTTTTAACGTGTATTCGTTTAAAACGATAACGCTGATTGCAAGTAGGAAGAATTAACTGTATTCGGATTGGTTATTTGTTTGATTGCACACATTACATTAGCGCGCAATCATTAATGAACGTGGATTGTGTTGGTAAATTACATTATACATAATTAGAAAGGCATGATGAAAATGATACTATCGGATAAGTATCTCCATCCATCCATCACCACAGACCACTTGGCGCAGTGATTCGAGCGTAGGCCACCCGCGGCTCTCAGCTTCGGGTTTTTTGAAAACGGCCTTTTTATAATTTGCCTTGGTTTGGGTGTCACTGGGATCGCCCCCGTCTATTATGGTAGCCATAGTTCAAGCATTGCTTAATTTGGAACCATACAGTTGGTGTGTTAGTCTAGCGATATTTATTTATTTATCAACTGGAAGACGTCCACTGCTAGATACAGACCTCCCCAAAGACTTCTACACGTCACGGTCCTCCTCTACCACTTGCATCCTAATGGCTAAATTTTGAGAAAGGTAATGATAGGTACCACTCTTAATATGAAAGCCGTTCTCTTTAAATTTATAACAAAACAATACATGGCAAGTACTGCAAGTTGCTAACCTAATAATAGGATGTAATAATTTTGAGTACTTTTAAATATATTATCATTATGTAGATTGCCCCTTAATCTTCATAAAATCTACCCCAAAATTAATCTAATCTCCAGCCCACAATTTTTTCACGGTATTTTCCAAGTTACAGCTGCCGAGGTCCTTGACCCCTACTGAAATAGGAAGATAAATGGGGTTCCGTCGCCCGATCAAGGCATCGTTGAGGGAAACTTCTATAGATAGGTGATGACACTTTTACGAGTTCGAAGGAGCGCAAGTTGCCTCGGAACATCCGTCAAATGCCTGTTACGTCACGAGTGACGTTGTAGGAAATTATTACCAAAGGATGGGAAGACTGTCCTGGTTAACTTCCTGATGGAAAATTGCACTATTTCTTATTAGGTACCTACATTCACCACCATCGATATTACCATAGATATCACAGGAATGTGATAGATGATAGAGTTGGTGAAACCAATGACATTAGTAAGAGGGAGGGAAATCTGTGACTTTCTTAAATAGTTCGTCCTATTAAATCGAGTCCATGGGCACAGTATCATCATGAAGTCATCAAACAACACGACTCAGTCCACGAGTTTTTTTAAAATGGAATAACATTCTTGTTGCTAAGATATTACCTACCTCCCACACGCAGATCAACATAAGGATACTTAAGGTCGGCACTCACCTATCAACTCGGCACCCGACCAGCACCGCCTCGCCGCTCGGCGTCCACTCGTTGTCAACAGGTGGTCCGCGGGCGGACGCTGCTTTTACACCATAAACGTCACGTGATCAACCAGTGGACCGCGCGTGGTCAACGAGTGAACGCCGCGTGGTCAGCGCGTGGTCCACTTATTTTCGGTTCAGTTAGTGGACGCCGACCGACGAGGCGGTGCTAGTCGGGTGCCGAGTTGACCTTGCTCGTATTAATTAATGCATCTCAAATTTGAGATCTATTTAAAGATGCATTTTTGACGTTTAATGTATGGAACATCTGTCAAAACCAGCATCTTTAGATCAATCTTAAATTTGAGATGCATTTATGAATACGAGCCTGTGTCCAAAAGAACAGAAGGAACCAGTAGAAACTGACCGTGTTAGCACCAGGTGCCCACGTGTAATTATACCATGTACTTCTACCGGTCCTTTGCTAAATAGCCGGTATATAAGCCCGGGATAAAACCAAACGAGCGATAAATCTACATAATACATTAACTCGGGTTCGAAGGCTTTATCTTTACAGCTTATCTTATTAATGGATACTTTTAAAAATCAATTAAGTGCCTAATACACAACTGCTACCCTTTAAATCTTAAAAAGATACCATTTTGCCATTGATTGGTTGTTTAGGACATAGCTGTAAGAATCTAAAGTTATTAAATTAATTGAACTTGTAATTAATTTGTCGTTGGTCACTAATTAAACAATGGATAACGGATCATCAATAAATGTATATGTACTTATTTGTGAATCAGATAGTTGGTTGTTTCTGTGCGTTAGCCATTTTGCACTGTAAGATATAGAAGTAATTTGGCACCAAACAGCCTTTTCAAGCCAACATGTCTGCAGCATTCTCGGATGTACCAGATCTCGTCCGAAAGTACGGAACATATCTCTACTGTGCAGAACAGATCAATTTTTATGCCCAAGATATTCTTCTGTACTGCCATTAGTTGCATTTAGTAATTGATTGCAATATGATCTACTCTCTAAAAGTAAGCCCTATAAGAAACTTAAACCTAATCAGTCCAAATCAACATAATGAACAATCTGCAACTTGTGTGCCATAAAGAATCACCTCACGTCCGCAGTTAAAAACTTATCACGACCTCTTCCGATGATAATCAGTCACAAAAATTCTGAGCACGGGTGTACCACAAATGAAAGAACCAATGGCGACGAAGTCCCACTCACCAATTATAATTATTAGTCCCCAGACAGTGGTAGGTACCATTTTCCATTTACTCGGCATGCTTATCTTTTTCATGATTTAAGAATTGCTCCCCAAACGGTACAATTGAGATTGTAAACATGCTAAGCCGTTTTGGCTCGAGTAAATTATGTGCCGACGTTCAGTTACAGCGTTTTTCTTGGCTCTACAAAATCAATAGGAGTGAGAGATTGCTGAGAGCTAACAAAAATTGGAGCATACTAAAATTATACATCCTTCATTGTCTGATTAATCTGGATATGCAATCTGGATAGATTTTTAACTGGACTGGTTCTTAACTGGACCGATTTGTAGCTAGAAGGAAACATAACTGGGCGTATCCTCCTAACTGGACAGAGACTTAACTGCATGGATTTTAACTGGGTGGTTTTATAACTTGACAGTTCCACCAGTGGACATTTACTATCATTTATCTACCAAATTATGTAAAAGAGGTATACATTAGATCGATTATTGGAGCTACTTTAGCTTTATAAAAGTCTGCCTGGACAGAAATGAAAATAAATTATGATACTGTGATGGACCAGAGTGGCACGTACCATAAAGGTACCTATATAACCAAAGATGCTTTGCTACCAAACAACAAAAACCTTCGAAATAATTTAAATTCCTCAATAAAGCCGAATAATAGACTAGGTCTAAATACTGCTAAGATAAATCTAAAGCAGCGGACTTTCGCTAGCGTGTCGTAAACCGGTTGCAGGTGACCTTTCTATAATCGCCCGTTAATTCATCTAGGTCCCCTGGTACTATTGGACTCGGGGCAACCTTTTCAGAACTAACCTTGACAGAATCTCCGACAACTCTTATGTATGTGGTACACCGTGGTGTACCACTTTGTGGCATTTGATTGATACAATTATGTATGCGTTTGGGGGCCCCCTGTGTATGTTCGGAAATCCTTTTGTGCCATCCGCCTTAGCGTTAGTGCTGTAGATTGAGTATTGGATTGTCGTGGCAGGCCTTCTAAGAAATATGCTGAATCTGAGCTATTAGCAGAGATTAATCAAATAATGTAACTATTAATGCATCCGGTTGAGACCACTTTGATTGGCTACGAAGGGTCCTTCGGCTGAGAGCTCTAATATGATGAAACTAGACTTAGGGTTATTGCGTGCTATTGTTCCTGATTGACTGCCTAATCTGGGACTTAATACATGGAAACGAACATTACAACAGAAATTCAGTACTTATTTATTGGACATACACATAAAAGAAAACATGAAAACACAAGGCAAATAAAACCATAAAAGTAAATATAGGTCTATACAAGCAGCAGGCTATAGTAATTAATCTAACGTCACAACTGAATCTATTCACTATTTTATTAGGTTACGAGATGGTTCCACCCTGTCGGCTCAAGCCTAGAACTTATCTAGATGTCCTAGACCATAGAGAAGTTATAGTTTGTATCGCCACCCATTCATTCTCAATGCGCCTCAGACAAACTAAGACGCGGTCAGTCTTAGTATGTCCTACACAACCAAATCGTACCCTGAAGGGGGCAATTTTATTTACTGTAATAGGTTAAATTGTGAGTATGATAAAAGACTAGAATCAAAAGTGTGAGCTTGTCCTTCCCGGGAAAGCAAAGATCACGAGAGATAGAATACAGATTGTGACATGTATTTATACCACAATACGGCTGTTCTGGACTAATATAACAGGTACGTTTATATTATTATAGTTAAGTGGATAATGATGCATTTCGGTACAAACAACCAGTCCAGACAAACCATATTGACACAATTAAATAAATCACTTAGCTTTTATACAGGGTCGCCTTACACCAACAACTTCCACAGATTCTAATTTAATTAATTAATCATTAACCATAATACATAATTATTTACTACAAACAAATCGTTCAAACAAAACTAGGATTAAAATTACGACAGTGAACTTGGATGCGACCGAGTGCATCCAAGAGTGCAACGCGAATAATCGGCGCGCACACGCAGCTCTCGGAGCGCAGTCGTCTCCCCCCACGCGGACACGCTTTCATCCCTTCACGCCGTCCGAAGCATCTCTCGTCCAATCAGCGGGAGCGTCGGTCGCACATGATTGGTCAGCAAACATTCTGACTCAAGGGCATCGCTGCGTCACCTGATGGTGTAGGCTATCTCGAACACTCCAGATATGAAATAGAAATAATTAAACCCTTTTTTAGTACTTCATTCTAAATGGTGCTTGCGCAAGACATCTGAAATAGATCACCATTATCAGTGTTGATTACTGGTTTGATGTGATGAACAATTAATGATATAAATAACACGACAGTATTTAATTGTGGATCCTAATGAATCAAAGACCAGTTGGGCGCCTTCAACTGACTTTGATTGATTATCTTATTAATAGATCATGCCCTTATCAATAACACCTATGATTCATAATCCTATGTTAAATAATATTACTTATCTCTAAAAATAACATGCGCTATTCAGTTGCACAAGCAACCGAAGCCAGTCGGGTCAGGTAGTTAGGGATTCGAAACATATGTCTCAAACTTTAAAACAAAAACTCTCTATTGAATAGATGGGACCTTGGATATTTTGCGTCGTTCTAAGTGTCTAACATTCCTGGAATCGAAGTGGGTACGCTTTCGAATTTTTTTATATGACTCTGTCTTATCTGAACACGTGTGGGATTTTTTAGGAGCGAACTTAATGTATTTCGAAAATCTTTGTATTGGCGGTCCGTTACAGACCACCCCTGGAAAATTAAACACGCAGAGTATTCGAGTGTTTGACTTTCCACCTAAAATAATGATAACTAACGTGAATTCTGAAGTGAGCTCAGGAAAAATTCTAATTGATTGTACAGGTAAGTCAATAACATGAGGCTATGTCCAGTAGTGGATACCTTTCGGCTGTCATCATGATGATGATGATGGATATTTGGCTCCAATTAGTCTTTGTCTGTATTTCTAGTAACGTAGTTTGTCAGCCTCCAATGGGAACTTGTTTCATATTGGCCTTTTAATAGGCCAATAGGGATTCATTTTCGAATTGGCCATCGTCTGCAATTCTTATAGTGCAGACTGTCAATATCCAATTGGCAAGCAATAGTGTGTGTCGTATAGGCATCAGATTGTAATAATCTTATTGAAATTGTTCGTATTGGAAATGCGGACAAACTGACACTTTTAATCAAATTTATATAATCATTATTGCCTTCATCATCATGAGGTAAACATCTAAGAAATATATTCATCTGCCCATAGGCTTGTCTCATCTTGAAGTACCTACCTACTACCTATCTAGCTAACCTAATTTACCTACTTATCTAACCTAATGTACCTAAACTTGCCTAATCATATCTAACATACCTAATCCACTAACCCTATCTATCTACCTAACGTTCCTAACCTACTAAACCTAGTTATCTATATATCCTATCAACTAAACCTACTTTTCTGCCAAATTAACCTATTAAACCTATATACCTAAACCTAACGTACTAATCCTACCTAATAATACCTATAAACCTAAGTAGTGGTTAAGAACCACCCCTAAACCCTAGTTATAATGATAATTCCCTAAACCTATTTGAAAAACTACCTAATATAACTCCAACGTAACATCTTAATTTCGTGTATGCGTGTAATGTGGCATCACTTATTCATATTTTAGCACAAATATTTGCTGTCGTCAAACCTTTAAGGTCTTTATGATCGACACTCATTCGATTCATTTGAATCCATTGCAGTTTGGTGCTTATTAATGGTCTGAGTGTTCAATTTAACACGCTATTTGTCTCCAAAATATACCATGAAAAAAACAAAAGCATAATGCTTAATATCAGGTGTATTTAATTGTGCTTTATTTTATTTATTATAGATAATGCAATCAATGCAATCGATTAGATCATACGAAAAATACCATAAGACAATGTGACAGCGTAATTAATGTTTCTTAAATTGCAATGGTAAATAATGTATTACATATTATTCATGACACTGATCTAACACTTTCACTCAATATAGTTGAATTTATTTATTGAATGTAATTGTGAAATTATTTTTGTATTTTTTTTTATTAGTTGATGGTCACTATCGTCATCTCTATTGTATAACTACCGCAGCCTTCTGCAATTTGATAGCAGGTAAAAGTCTGCCACTAATAATAAGAACCACTTCGCGATGTTAGCCTTGCTCACGACACGAATTCTGACTTCTAATCGCCGGCACAGTATTAATCAAATCTAGATGTCTAAAATCATCTTTCTATTTGAACTGCCGTCCTGTCGTTCGTCTAACCTAGCTACTAGGTTCATTTCGATGTCTATGATGTCGATGTGATGTTAGGGAATTCTACCGCGTTTAGTACAGTAACTGCTACCTATCGCGTGAATCATATCTTTCATACCTCGACTATAAAATGCCTCATAATAGAACCATATTATTACTTTCATCCGGTGGGATCGTTAGCAAACACACTGTATTGATTTGCTCCGCAAAACATTCACTCATTGTAGTTTGTGACCTAGTATCCCATAATGAATCTATTAATTAAAATTTCGTCTACCCCTGCTGCATAGGCCTCTAAATAATTTTCAAAAATCTCTTTCAATATCTGCCAAACATATCCAATCACTGTTGGATAACATATCCAATCACTGTTAGTCAGTAGCTATTTCTACTGCGTGATCTTCGTACGTTAATCAAATTTATGCACCGCTTCAGCTACTCCAAAAATCTCATAAATCAATCATCAATCAATCATCATTTGTTTATCCTTTCTACTGCAAATAGGCTTACCGCGGAAAGCGATTTCTTGACCTAAATCGGAAGAAAGAGAGTGTACCAAAGTACTACCTGTCCAATTCTCAAACCGTGGTAACTGAACTCGCAATCCTGATGGAACCGTTCTGTTTGTATATTTCAAAATCAAATCAAGTCTTATATTTCTTCGCATTAGACACAACACAATAATATGTGAATGAAAGGTGTCTTATAAAATAACAATGGTGTCGCTATAACATACCTATTAATTAGGTTACAATGTTTGCAAATCACCTATTAATAAAATTTATTATAATTTAAGCTTTTTGCCAAAATATTAGATAAATGTCATGACTAGCGTAATTTGTCATTTACCTACCTACCTATTACCTAACTAATACCTATACCTAACTACAGTAAAGTTATCCTAACGAATAATCTATCTATCATACCTACCTACCTAAAGTGATTATCTATACCTAACTTGTACCTAATCCCTACGTACTAACCTAAAGTTTTCCTAACTAATACCTAATTCTTTATTTATACCTAACTGATTCTATCCTAACTAGCTCTTAATTATTGTATCATGCCTACCTGGTGTTTTGTATAAAACAATACAATACAATAAAACACAATACCATGGAATTTGTATTGAAATTCCTAAACTTTGGCGTGTTTAGTTTATTTTTTTCTCTTTTTTTTATTGGTGCACCTGATGGCTGCACCTGTGTCATTATGAACTCAATGACAATTGTTTTATAGTTTAATGCCAATTAGTGCCAAAATATTGTCTTGTTCTAAATTTGTTGGTCCTTAAAGGCCTTATCGAATTTGGTCTCAACTAATTCATATGATAAATGATTGTACCATCGTAGTGCCATGAATGTACTTCTGTTATACAAAATTATTACCTTATATGGAAAACATAATGTTATTCCTATACTAATTACACTACTATTTGTACAATCCTACTAATAAATGCGAGCGTGTGTAAATGTTTGTTATTACGTATCGCCCTAGCCACTACACCGATTTTAATGAAATTTGAAACATAGATAGTGTAAGCTCCTGGAATAAGACATAGGCTAATCCACACATCAATTTCTACACGGGCGAAGCCGCGGGACACAGCTAGTTTCAAATATAACATACATACAGGGCATTGTGAGAATATTTAATCTCAATATAAGCACAGTTTGCCAATGTCTGTTCAGATTATAAGAAATCCTTACGCTTCTCTTTTCCGCCTTAAATACGATTTCTTTATTGGTCTAAATAACCCACGAGGGATACCCAATCGGAAAATAAACGCCACGTGCTCGTGGTACGCTATCATAAATGCGGATTTTATTAAGCATAAAAAGTGCATGTGGTTTTTTTTTCCATTGCACTTCCATTACTTGATGCTCTAGATAATTCGTAGAAATATCTGCTAATTTTCGGTCTCATATTCCTAAAGGTCATAAAATTCGTCTTAGTCTTATTAATGTTTATTCTATTAACTGTTAGCCGTTCGACTATGTTGCCATACATGTCTTTGTGCACATACTAACGTATCACACAGTATCTTACTGTATCATATAGCATCATAAAACTTAAGAGTCCTATAATTTCCTAGCAATCTATCCTAATAATCTAATGCAGTACCTAAAATCTATAAAGTATATGAAGTCTCCTAACAATCTCCTCTAATATGTTGCCTAACACCTGTAGAATACGTATAATCTCCTATCAATCTTATCTAATTTAGTACCTAATTCGTGTAAAATACCTATGATCTCCTATCAATCTCATAGAATTTAGTGCCTAATACCTGTAAAATACCTATAATCTCCTATCAACCTTATAGAATATAGTGCCTAACACCTGTTAAATACCTATAATGTCCTAACAAACTCGTCTAATTTAGTCCTAAGACCTGTAATTCTAAGCTACCTGTTAAGTTCGCTTTTAAACCTGTTGCGGGACACTTTTAAAGCTGGATTTACTCTACCGATGAATCTTTGACCACCCCTCGACTTCAATTCCTTCGTGTACCGTTTAAAAGCATATCAAACTTATAAATACCATGCGCTGAAAATAATACAAGCACTGAATAACGGTATATGAATGTTTTACAAATGAACAAAAACTTTCCCTTTTTTGCTCAGCAAGCAACCAGGAACAATACAGTCATAAAACAAAAGATAGTTTGGTGGCCAAACATCTGGCTTGTCTTGTGATCGTCAAAAATATAATTATTTTTAAATTCTACGTTGTGTATTTTGAATATTTTAAAACCAGATAATTTTTCTAAGGGTAATGCAATAAGCAATACGCGTTTCCTAGATCCTCGGACACGGCATCAAGTGTGACGGACCAGAGTGGCACGTACCATAAAGGTACCTATATAACCAAAGATGCTTTGCTACCAAACAACAAAAACCTTCGAAATAATTTAAATTCCTCAATAAAGCCGAATAATAGACTAGGTCTAAATACTGCTAAGATAAATCTAAAGCAGCGGACTTTCGCTAGCGTGTCGTAAACCGGTTGCAGGTGACCTTTCTATAATCGCCCGTTAATTCATCTAGGTCCCCTGGTACTATTGGACTCGGGGCAACCTTTTCAGAACTAACCTTGACAGAATCTCCGACAACTCTTATGTATGTGGTACACCGTGGTGTACCACTTTGTGGCATTTGATTGATACAATTATGTATGCGTTTGGGGGCCCCCTGTGTATGTTCGGAAATCCTTTTGTGCCATCCGCCTTAGCGTTAGTGCTGTAGATTGAGTATTGGATTGTCGTGGCAGGCCTTCTAAGAAATATGCTGAATCTGAGCTATTAGCAGAGATTAATCAAATAATGTAACTATTAATGCATCCGGTTGAGACCACTTTGATTGGCTACGAAGGGTCCTTCGGCTGAGAGCTCTAATATGATGAAACTAGACTTAGGGTTATTGCGTGCTATTGTTCCTGATTGACTGCCTAATCTGGGACTTAATACATGGAAACGAACATTACAACAGAAATTCAGTACTTATTTATTGGACATACACATAAAAGAAAACATGAAAACACAAGGCAAATAAAACCATAAAAGTAAATATAGGTCTATACAAGCAGCAGGCTATAGTAATTAATCTAACGTCACAACTGAATCTATTCACTATTTTATTAGGTTACGAGATGGTTCCACCCTGTCGGCTCAAGCCTAGAACTTATCTAGATGTCCTAGACCATAGAGAAGTTATAGTTTGTATCGCCACCCATTCATTCTCAATGCGCCTCAGACAAACTAAGACGCGGTCAGTCTTAGTATGTCCTACACAACCAAATCGTACCCTGAAGGGGGCAATTTTATTTACTGTAATAGGTTAAATTGTGAGTATGATAAAAGACTAGAATCAAAAGTGTGAGCTTGTCCTTCCCGGGAAAGCAAAGATCACGAGAGATAGAATACAGATTGTGACATGTATTTATACCACAATACGGCTGTTCTGGACTAATATAACAGGTACGTTTATATTATTATAGTTAAGTGGATAATGATGCATTTCGGTACAAACAACCAGTCCAGACAAACCATATTGACACAATTAAATAAATCACTTAGCTTTTATACAGGGTCGCCTTACACCAACAACTTCCACAGATTCTAATTTAATTAATTAATCATTAACCATAATACATAATTATTTACTACAAACAAATCGTTCAAACAAAACTAGGATTAAAATTACGACAGTGAACTTGGATGCGACCGAGTGCATCCAAGAGTGCAACGCGAATAATCGGCGCGCACACGCAGCTCTCGGAGCGCAGTCGTCTCCCCCCACGCGGACACGCTTTCATCCCTTCACGCCGTCCGAAGCATCTCTCGTCCAATCAGCGGGAGCGTCGGTCGCACATGATTGGTCAGCAAACATTCTGACTCAAGGGCATCGCTGCGTCACCTGATGGTGTAGGCTATCTCGAACACTCCAGATATGAAATAGAAATAATTAAACCCTTTTTTAGTACTTCATTCTAAATGGTGCTTGCGCAAGACATCTGAAATAGATCACCATTATCAGTGTTGATTACTGGTTTGATGTGATGAACAATTAATGATATAAATAACACGACAGTATTTAATTGTGGATCCTAATGAATCAAAGACCAGTTGGGCGCCTTCAACTGACTTTGATTGATTATCTTATTAATAGATCATGCCCTTATCAATAACACCTATGATTCATAATCCTATGTTAAATAATATTACTTATCTCTAAAAATAACATGCGCTATTCAGTTGCACAAGCAACCGAAGCCAGTCGGGTCAGGTAGTTAGGGATTCGAAACATATGTCTCAAACTTTAAAACAAAAACTCTCTATTGAATAGATGGGACCTTGGATATTTTGCGTCGTTCTAAGTGTCTAACATTCCTGGAATCGAAGTGGGTACGCTTTCGAATTTTTTTATATGACTCTGTCTTATCTGAACACGTGTGGGATTTTTTAGGAGCGAACTTAATGTATTTCGAAAATCTTTGTATTGGCGGTCCGTTACAATACTGTTTACATAGTTAAATCAACTGAATTCGTAAGATTCCGTTATTTTTATCAACTCTGTGGTGTAACTCGTTAGCCGGCCGACACGAAACCAGCAATGTGGATAATTAGATGTTCACGGTGTATTCATTCCATGTATCTCATGTATTTTTATTCAGGAAAAATGTGGAGGTATTCGGTAATTCATCTAACTCTCGGTATATATTATGGGAGCATAGACAGTCAATTATAAAATCGATATAACCAAGGCGGCGTCCTTTATCAGGTGGATAAAAAAACCGTATAAGTTATTTTAATGAAGATCCCAATACACAGGTTTCAGAGCACATGGGCAAGAAACTAGAACTTACCCGGGCAATCAAGCAACTAAAAATTCATACCTTAGACCTGTTTAGACTGGCTCTAAACAATGCGAAATTCAAGGAGCTGGCTGCCAACCTATAATAGTGGAGTGGCATTTAGAAATTATAGAATAACGAGAAAAATCTAGTTGGAGCCCGATATACTTGTATTATTTAAAATAATCCAAAAACCACTGTATTCCAGACTAATAAACACGTGCACATCGAAAACTCTATTTTTCTACTTCTAAAACAATGTTAGATCTTCATACAAAAATACCTAACAAAAACCTGCCAAAAATACTTGAATTGGTCGTATAATTTTATTCCCTCATATTATTACAGGATCGGTGATAAAATAGAAGCGTAACAATTTATTTTGCATGTTTCTGCTTACGAGGAGCGAAACGCACATTAGTCCCAGTGATAATCGTCTGTGTGGGACACCACGCAAAAACAAAGTGTGCGATGCAAAAGTTTTTGCGGGGTCGACACCAAAGCAACGCGCTGGGAATTTCCCCCATTAATTTTATTCACGGGAATTCGCTTGACAGACGACTGGGTATGTCATCTGTCTATTATGCGTATTTTATCAGATATGGTTTCCCGTTTCTTATTCATGAATTTACTGGTTGAAAGGACATTTTAGAGTACGGTTGAATTAGATCTACTGTACTTTGTCTACAAATACTGACTAAACTAGACTGTCCGGGAACTAATCAAGTAAAATTAGTCCATAGGCCTTTCCTATAAGTGTTTATACCCCTGTACTGTGCATCCTTACTAGGTACCTACTTTATAGACCCCAATTACTGCTTAGATATGTGTCTCCTGATCTTCAAACTAATAGATTACATTTCGAATCTAAGCTATTTTAAATACCTATAGTACACAAAAAAAAATAGTATAAGTGTCGTTTTTAGAACACAATACTCGTACATTAAAGGTCGGCACTCATCTATCAACTCGGCACCCGACCAGCAACGCCTCGTCGCTCGGCGTCCACTCGTTGTCGACAGGTGGTCCGCGGGCGGACGCTGCTTTTACACCATAAACGTGAAATCAGTGGACCGTGCTTGGTCAACGAGTGAACGCCGCGTGGTCAGCGCGTGGTCCACTTATTTCCGGTTCAGTTAGTGGGAGCCGACCGACGAGGCGGTGCTGGTCGGGTGCCGAGTTGATAGATGAGTGCCAACCTTAAGCCGCAAAAAAAGTTTTGAATTGCGATGAAATTAGATGTCAAAAACCTAAAAGTAGGGGAAAGTTAAAGACATGCCTACGTTGAGGGAACAAACAAAATCTTTTTGAGGAGAAAAGTTACGAAGTTTGGTGGAATAATTATGTACATTTACTTTCCTATAATTTAATATTAAAGCGTACTATGCCAAAGGTTGTTAATGATAATATTCTTTATAATTATGTTTCATGAGCAAACAGCTAATGCTGATACTGATGCCTGATGCCGGCATCAGACAAAAAATGCCCGCGTGGCTTCACTGCATCACTGGGCGAGATGCCGTACCCAGTTCATGTCTTTTTATTAGGGGGTTAGCAGAGCTAACCATCGGGGAAATGGACCTAGATACACCAGAGTGCATTTGCTTACCTCTTAGTTGAGAATATAGGATGTAATTGTGTGTGCGTCAATTAATAATGCGATAAATCGCAAGCAGCTTAATAATGCGATGAGAGCGTTTAATTAGTTAATTATTGTAACTACTGGCGCGTGTTTAATATGGCAACTGGGTAAATATGGAGTAAAAAGATAAATTAAAAATGAACGACACAATGGTCAATAAATGATCCTCATTTTCATACTACTTAGGTACTTTTATAAAACCAACCCGACAAATCACGTTAACCCTCTTTACGCCAGAACGTAGCTCTACACGAGACTTAATTATCTATTGTGCGTGTGTGAATAATCAAAGGTACGTGGAACATACGATTTACTTCCCAATTACGGACTTCAAAATGCCTACTGCCTGCCAAACGGTAACAAATATATTAAATGTTCCCACGCGTGATTTCCACGAAACACCACAACAATGGAAACTGTGTATGAAAAACCGTCTACTATAGCCATCTAGTGGCAAGAAAAACAACTGAATTTTTATTTACTACTGCATTATGTGCAAAGATCCTTTAAAAAATTAAGGGGATTCAAGCCATAGCCCAATATACATATCTTATTTTATTTTATTTTTAAGCTTTTCAACCATATAGGAGGTTTCGGAGCTCGAATTTTAATATCGAATCGAAATAATTACAGAATATTGTATTTGTCATGCTTATTGTTATAGTAAAAAGCAATCGCCCAAATCGAAAATGAACAAACAAACCTGAAAACTTGTCCAATTAAAATATCGACCTCGCGTTGTCCGTAACCATTTTAAAAGTTGGGAAAGTTCAACAGTGAAAACAATTCCAATCACTGATTACAACCGCCGAGATCTATAATTATAATGTTCAATAGTCTTTTTTTCGGTGATTTAATTGCTTGTACCTATTTGGCATTATGTCAGTAGATTGCATTTTGTTGTAAAACATACTTTAATACCTTTTAAAATAAATAACCTGTAATAACGTTTCTCCTTGTTTTATATTCGTAATAAATCATTTTTTAAATTGATTTATAAAAAATACTAGCTGTCCCGGCGAACTTCGTGCCGCCTCAGAATTAATGTTGTATTTACTTATTAGCCAAAAAAGAACTAAACCTTCCACCCCGTTCCCCCGTTCGTCGTCTGATCTACTCCTTTCCCGTGTCGCAAATAAAGGGTTCCGTGCCACCATAGAATAAAAACGTCAAAAATATCAAGTTTCTTGTATGGGGACCCCCTTTGTTTTGAATTTTTATTTTATTTTTAGTATAATTTGCTGATGTAGCGGCAACAGAAATACACTTTCTGTGAAAATTTCAACTCACTACCTATTACGGTTCGTGAGATACAGCCCGCTGACAGACGGACGGACAGAGTAGGCTTAGTAATAGAGTCCCACCCCCTTTATTTTTAAATTTTATTTAATTTTTAGTATTTGTTGTTGTAGCGCTAACACGCTACGGATACCGGCTTAGTAATAGAGTCCCGTTGGTACCCTTTGGGTACGAAACCCTAAAAATAGCTAAATTGGTCGAAGAGCTACTGGTCCATGGGAGACATGAAGGGCAACCTTCCACTGACACATTGACATGTGTATCCCGCCCGTTCTTACCTACGGCGCCGCTGTGGGCTGCAAATCGAGCTTCATAGTACTTTAATTTTTTTTCTCAATTTTTTTTTTTTGCTTTTGATAAGCTTCTAATGCCTTCAGCAGTCATATATAAGGAATATAATTTCGTAGGTCTACTATATTATATTTTAAAAAATTAAAATTTTGTATGGCCCAAAAGTAATAAATCCAAATAACTTCAAAACTGCTGTGTTAACCGTTATATCCTTACAGATGGCTGTTCTACCGATTATTTGTAATTTTTTGGCGTATTTTATATAACGGTAACATCTGCAGTTTTTTTTTTAAATAAATACGTTATATAAGAAAGTTTGAACTAAAATTTGAAAATTTGTTTCTCTGAAATACAGACACTTATCTGCAAAATTTCAAGTTTATAAACCCATTGGTCCGCATGTAAGTACAAATTTTAGTATAAAATATTTAATAAAAAAACCGCAGTTGTTACCGTTATATAACATACACCAAAAAATTACAAATAATTTGTAGAACAGCCATCTGTAAGGATATAACGGTTAACACAGCGGGTTTGAAGATACATATTTGGATTTATTACTTTGGAGCCATACAAAATTTTCATTTTTTATTTTATTTATTTAGTATACCTATGAAATTATATTCTTTATATATATTCATGACAGCTGAAGGCATTAGAAGCTTAAGAAAAGCAAAAAAAAAAGCAAAAATTTAAAGTACTATGAAGCTCGATTTTCAGCTCACAGTGCGGCGCCCAGACATGGTCACTAACCGAGGCTCAGAAGTCCAAACTGAAGGTTTGCCAAACAGCAATGGAGCAGCATTTTGGGTGTTAAACACTGATAGGGTGCGGAACACCCAGCTGCGTTCCATGACCCTTATCGCGGATGTAGGAGCGAAAACAGCTACACTTAAGTGGACCTGGGCGGGTCACCTGAGCCGAATGAGCTCAGAAAGGTAGGCCAAAGCAATCACCGAGTGCGGTCCCAGAGCACGACCGTCGCCGACGTAGACCCAAAAAACAGTGGCGCGGTGACCTCGACGCTCATCTAGACGGGTGGTATGAGAGAGCCTAAGACCGCGATGGATGGAAGAAGATGGGGAGAGACCTTTGCCCAGCACTGTTATGTGCACAGCGCAGATATATTTCTTGTGATGAATTGCAGGAATTTATAGTCGCCATTCGCCATCTGACACCGGCGTTCATTACGCCATCTATTGAAAGTAATTTGAATCATACGTAAAATATGGGTTTTTAACGCTTTCCGGGCAATTTTTCCAATTTTTTTAATGTATGAACCTTCCTAGAACTTCACGGAATAATCCAAAAAAAAAATCATCTAAATTGGTCCAGCCGTTCTCGCGTCAAGTAATGACATGATATAGGGATTCATTTTTATATATATAGATGATGACTAAATTTTTGGTAACATTTTGAGTAGGTACCAACTAATTTATAGGTACTATTCGACTTGATTTTATAATTTTATTTAGCCATTAAAATAAAGTGCCATTAAGTACCATTGATGTATCATCTGCGAGCGACTGATTCGTGGACTCCGTTTAGTAGAACAAACTATTTTGGAAAGACAGACACATGTCTCCCCCCATCTTGGTAATGTCTTTGGTAAGTAGGTACTAATTAAAAGTAGTAAGTAATTGGTAGTTGCTGTTGGTACATACTGCATAATGGAGTGTTTATGATACTGCATCACGAAATAGAAGACCTATGACATACCCGAGACCAAACAAAAGAGGAGCAAATTATGTTCAAGCATTTTTCCCAATTTTCAAATGTTTTTTCAGTGAATATTCGTGAATTGACGCAAGTATTTCACCGCTATTAAATAAAACCAACTTATAGGTAATTTAAAAGAATAACTCACCACTCTATCAGTAGGTACTCACGATAAGTTCATAACATTTAAAACCATGAACACGACAAAAACATAACTGTCAAGATTTATTGGCACCATCAAAAACTGTTAACAAAGTAACACTAGTTTGTTCAAAACTCACTTTCCATTTTAAATTTTAAGTTTCGAAAGTTAGTCTTGAATATTTTGTTCGGGAACACTATTTTTATAGAACACTTTACTAGTATAATTATTTGTATTGTATACTGGCAATTATTAGAAAAATCTAAATTTAAATTTGCCCGTTGGCAGGTTTCGATAGGAAAGCTTCGGGTCTTGTTATAACTCGGTCCGCTTTCAGGCGGGTTTCAGAGTAAACTGGACCCGCTGAAAGCGCACTATCATCGCGCATGCGTCGAACACGGTGTGACAGTAGAAGGAATTGCAGGAACAGAAGTTTGCGATACGGATCGCATAAAACATGAAAATTGTAGATAAATATAGTGTAGATTCAATTTGATAATAACATAACGTAAAATATGTAAGTATGTTTTTGTCTTCGGTCCGAAAACTTCTACCACTTATCGAAAATATTTTATTGAAAATGGTGGTATGAGGTATAAATGGAAAACTGGTGACATTAAATTTCCAAAAAAAAGCTGAAATTGTCTAGAACATGTCTGATTACAGTCCAATAAACTTAGAATGTTGTTGGTATTGGTACAGTCACCAGCACTTCTATGATAAACTTCCAACTTACTTAACGTGAGCTCTCTTAATTATGGATGTCAATAGTAAAGAGAGCTCAGCTTATGTTGGAAATGTGCAGTCAACCATATAGCTTAGCGTGTGGGGGTATGTAAAGAGCATACATTGAATGGAAGCTTTAAAAGTTATGGCCAGAAACCTAAACACTTGTTAATTTTATACGGTTAAGTTATTGTTATGGAGTTCAAGTTGACATAATTATTTAACAATGCTTGAACATGCTAATTTATACACGACTGTTACCTAAGGTGTTAAAAGAGCTGTGTAATATAAGAACGAACTTTTGACACGTAATGTTAAATCAATGTGACCGTAGAGAAAATCGACCTATTTAACCGCTAGAATGACCTTTATCACGGGAACGAGCCAATATAAATTCACTATGTCAATACATAGTGAATTTATATTCAACAATTCGTGCTATGATCTAGTTAGTAAGTTTTATTCCAAAATTAGACTCAATTTATCGTGAAACTTGTCGTGGCTAGACGCAGTTTGTCGAAAAGACGTAGAGCTAAGTAGGATTAGTAGCCAATAAAACTAATTATTATTCCATCAATAAGGCCATTCGTTCACGGCGCTACTCAAAGGAAACGGAACTGGTTAGTAATTAAATTTACTAATTAGTAACGTTAGTCGTGCGTAGCTCGTTCGCAGCTCTACTCAAAAGGAATACAACTTCCTAAGCTCCATACAAGAAAAAACAAAACACAATCGGGTCCGGAAACGTTTCTCGAAACCAGGGGGGCTACTTTGAAAAACGAAACGAAAACTTCGGCTGACGGATCGGGCGATTTCCTACTCCGAAAGTGTTACGGATCCGAAGTACGGATTCGATAATCATGATTTTTGACATTTCTTATGATCAAAACCATGTCAAACGCTGAAATCATAAATGTCAAATAACTTTCAGATTAGGATCCACGAAAGAAGAAACGTCAAATCACGATCATCGAATCCGTCCTTCGGATCCGTTCGCCCTATCCGTCAGCCGAAGCTTTCGTTTCGTTTTTCAAAGAAACACCCCAATCGCACGAGACCAGCATGTCCAGTCGCGTGATACGAAATTAATTACGATCCAGTTTCTTTTGAGTAGCGTAGTGTACGAGCCACAATAAAAATACTAGTGCTATTACGTTTTTGCAACTCATTAGTAATTTTAGTTAGCAACCAGTTACTTTTGAGTAGCGCTATGGACGAATGGCCACAATGTAAATCACAGAATCCAGCAATATTAAACTGAATGAAGACCATCACACCGGAAACAAAGCGCCGATGAAATTGAATTTTAAAACTTGAAATGAATCTGTCAGAGCCGAACAGATATTTTTTTCTGTATTAACAATGCAAATTTCGCTTTTATCCAAACTCATCCAAATAGTAATTATTCTTATGAATAATATCTGGGATTCATACTTTAATTTCCGTTGCGGCGATTGTTAGGGACATTTTGTTGGAATGAGATTTAAATTGCCTTTTGTCGTGCTTACGCATGATCAGCTTAATCAAGATCCGTAGGTAGCCGAGGCAATTTCAAATAAAAAATCATGTGTTATGTTGCCAAGTTTCAGAGAAAAGAAATATAATTAATATTATTAACATATTCTAAACTACGTAATTACGCTCTAGAAGGTTTATATGTAAGTTTTGTCTTATTTTTCCTAGCCTTATCCCATTATGAGGGGTCAGCTTTCAGTCTGCCCCGATTTGGCTGATTACCGATATTTACATGGAGCCATAATCATTGCCATCTGTCCTCCGAGACCCAACTAGTGGGACTATCGGCAACCTAATGGTAAGACCATTTTTTGTCAGATTTTCAGTCTTCTAACTGCCTGTAACGACACTCAATAAAAACTTTAAATGTCACCCGGGTGCGCCAGCTTAACATACCCTCCGAAGCACGGAGGAGCTCAGATGTTATTATTCGGTCACCCATCAAGGGCCGAACGAGCCGAACGTGGCTTAACGCGCCGATGTTTCCGGCTTCCAACCAACTATAGGCATACATACAACCTTCTCCTGTGTGTTTTAATTTTTTTATAAACAGTAGCGAATAGTCGTGCGAAGTCGGTTTTTAATTATTAACCTATTTCGTCCTACTGCTAGTCAAAGGTCTCTAACATCCTTCTCCACTGATCTCTATCCTCAGCGACTCTTAGCCAGTCCATCCCGAAGGCGACAAGATCGACGCGCCATCTCTTTCTAGGCCTGCCGCGGCGCCGTATGCCATCTTTTGGAACCCACTCGGTTGAAATTGTTGTCCACTTGTCGGGATCCATTCTACGTATATGCCTGCCCATCCCCACTTGAGTTTGGCAGTCTTGGAGCCCACATCTATTATTTTAGTTGTGGAACGCAGTGTAGCGTTTCTCACTGTATCTGCAAAAGATAGGGAATTAATAAAACAAAGTTGGTTTCATTGACTGCGCTTATACTGAAAATATGTATATTGTGCCTATTCTGCTTTTGTGTAAAGGATAAATAACCACCAACTTTTAATAAAGCTGACTCAGGCTAACGATGAATTTGAGTTTCTTTGCAAACGCAATGAACGTGCAGCTATACAAGGACTTGGCAATCTTGGCATCACTTTCCCTTGTGTTACGAATCACAAACGCAACAAATTTTCTATAGCCTGCTTTCTAATAGACTTTATCAGCGATAAATCTGAATGGCGGCGTCTTCATCAGGCGCATGCCTCGCGCGAGCACTCACTTTTGACGTCGGAACGCATAGACGTAATGTCATAATATGAGTGCTCGGGTGAGGCATGCGCGCTATATGGACACATCTAATCAGTTGTAACATTTCCGGTTGACATTAATTCTGTTAAGGTACCTAAATAGAGGTTAAATTATATTAGGAGAAGGAAGGAGTTGTTAATAATTATATAATAAGAAAAAAGGGGGATAGGAGTGTTAACAAAATTCTTCCGTCGTTTGTCGTTTAGACCTACAGCTAATCAATGTAAACTGAATTAAGGAGTTTTGAGTGTTTAAATAAATGTGTAGGTAGGTACTAACTTAATCTATTTCAGTTGTTTTTTATTGACGGAAAATAAAAAACCGGCCAAGTGCGTGTCGGACTCGCACATAAAGGGTTCCGTACCACCGTTGAATAAAAACAAAAGTATCAAGTAAAATAAAATATCAAGTTTCATGTATGGGATTGGGGACCCCCTTTATTTTTAATATTTTTTTTATTTTTAGTAGGTAGTTGTTGTTGTAGCGGCAACAGAAATACACATTCTGTGAAAATTTCAAGTCTCTAGCTATTACGGTTCGTAAGATACAGCGCACTGACAGATAGACAGACAGACGGACAGACGGACGGCGTCGGCTTAGTAATAGGGTCCCGTTGGCACCCTTTGGGTACGGAACCCTAAAAACTGAAAAATGCTCGAATTATTATACCATTGACGACCACTTGGCACAGTAGTTTGAGCGTTGCCCAGAGGAAAATTTCGGAAACGGCCTTTTCGTAATTTGCCCAGGTCTGGTTATCACTAGGATCGACAGCAGTCCATTGTATGTTACTCATAGTACCAGCATTGCTTAGTTTGGGACCATACAGAGGTAAGTCAGACAACATTTATTTATTTATTCAATTTTATACCTACTCATAAAACCAAGCTCCCAAGTAGGTATTAGGTATTGCTCACTTTCGAGACATCCTGTAGAAATGATATCACCTAACAGCTAGTTATCACAACCCTTTTCACTGTCACTGTGACACATATAGACAACTTTTCCGGCGGGACGTAATAGCACTAACGAGAAAAATAACCGAAAAATACCATTTACCTAAGTCCCGGAGGCACTTTATATGAAAATCGGCATCCGTAAGTGAGGTTACCTAACCCAAATACCTAGAACCCTATTTACTTGCGATTCCCAAGAAGAATAAATGGCGAAATTGCTTTTCGTCACCGCCTTTTCTGAAAATATCCCAATTTAGATAAGGCTAGTTATGGGATGTGATACCTAAGTAGATATGTATTTTGTAAGTACTACTCCACCAAGTCAACTACACACCACACAAACTTCCCGCACACCGCCACCGCCTTTTTGTGCGGATGACGTCACATTTAACAGGTTCCTAGTTGGCTTGGTGGAGTGGTGATATTTAGTATATAAAAATGCGCCGACGCGGCCAAGTGCGCGTTGACGAACTTCATATATCTTAAAATTACATTATCAAGAAAAAGGAAGATATGTGACTGTTCAAATAGTTTGTCTTACAAAACAAATTCTATTGACGTAAGATGGGGAGCCGTAGAAGGGTTTTCTGCATTTACTCCAGCGCGTCAGATTAAGATAAGGGAGATACCTTACATATTGATAAGAACCTCCAACCAGTATGAGCCCTTAATATTGGTGGGTACGATCAGGGGAACCAAAAAAAAATAGACCATCTTAAAATACTCGAACTCGTCAGATTAAGATAAGGGGGATTCATTACTAGCTAAGAAGTGTCAAAAGTGTCAATTTTGCTAATTTGATCGTTAGTCTAAGAAATGGGAGCATCTGTAAGTTTCACTGAACACCCCCTCTGAAAATCTAACGCGCTCGAGTAATTTTTATTTTTTTCAATTTATCATGTTGGAGCATGAAAAATATCAATATCTGACACACTTGAGTATTTCCATGTCATTGCTTTTTTTACAATTTTGAAATTATCATGTAGACGCTTCCCCCACCGCTGAAAGTGGAAACATCTAGAATAATGTATTCTTCCTATCATCTAATCTACCGAATATAATAGGTTTGGGCGACGCCGGAGTAAATCAACAGCTAGCATCATGGGCTCCCTCTCTATACGGAACATCATCTTGTAACACATGTTCTATGATCTCAATACGGCTCATCATTAATTTTGCTCTCCGGTGAATAATACGCATCAAAATGCCTTCAGTATTTAATAGGTGTTTTTAAGTCAAGAAACAAATAATTAATGCTGTGTGAATTTCGCTGCAAGTCAGTTACAATGTTAGAAGATAAAGTTATCATAAAAAATAATTACTATGTTAAATTATTTTAATAATACAGAAATGAAATCGAAAATATGACGAAATTGTGATTTGCATATAAATGGGTCCACTCAATATTTCCCTACCGTAAATTTCAATTCTATGAAATGAATTTATCTTCAGTAAATAGGTAGGTATGCTATACTATAGGTAGTTAGGTACAGCTAATTAAAATTTTACACTTGAATACATATCCCTGTTACTTGTTGTACCTATTTATTATAATAATATTATGTTAACAATACTTTTGTTAATGTAGGTATTTTAGTAATAATTCGACAATCAACTGGAAAGGCATTTTGATGCGCATTATTCACCAGAATATGAACCGTATTGGCAATACCGACATGTTTTTAGGGTCCCTTACACAAAGGGTACCAACGGGACCCTATTACTAAGCCTACGCTGTCCGTCTATCCGTCTGTCAGCGGGCTGTACCTGTATCCTACGCACCGTAATAGGTAAAGAGTTGAAATTTTCACAGAATGTGTACATTTCTGTTGCCTTTACAACAACAAATACTTAATATAAAATAAAATTTAAAACTAAAGGGGGTCCTATACAACTTGATATTTTTGTCATTTTTTTTATTCTAAGGTGGTACGGAACCCTTCATGTCCGATACGCACTAGGCCGGTTTTTTAAACATAATTTCCGCGTACGACTAAGGGCGAGGCTCCACTAGCGCGTTGCGCTGCGTCGTCGCAACGGATCAACGAGTCGACGGGCGAGAGACGAAGCGGGGGAGGGTGATGCGCCACTACAAAATCTTGCGACGACGCGCGCTAATGGGGCCCGGCCCTAAGTCGTACTGTGTCCATGGACTCGGTCTAGTAGGACATACCATTTTGGACAGTAATGTCTTCGCCCAGTACCTAACTCGTGGCACCGCGTAACCACCTCAACAATTTAATGAACAGAAACGTTGGTATAAACAGTAGAAATTATTTTGAACAATGAACTGGGAATTCTTGTGCAAAGTTAATTTATTTTTAAACCCAGAACCAACTTAATAAAGAAGGAAACGAAGATCCTACAACTTCAGCGGAGATGGAATTGTTACAAGAAAAACTAAACAACACAAGATGTTATATACCTACGTACGGTCAGCAACATAAGTCGCTCAACTTTCTCAGTTTTTTTCAAATAGCGTGAACACATATTTTTTTGCAGAAAATACATAATTTTCATCACCTAAACAAAATTGAGACAAGTTGCTAATTTTGGTTGTTTGGTTTTAAAAAATATTTATTAAAGTTTGTAAAATAAAGAATATTACCGATTTGAAAAATTGAGAATGTTCAGCTACTTGTGTTGCTGAACGTACATAGAAAATATTTATGTTAGGGTATCTATCTGCTAAAATAGCACATAAATGTGTTACCTACTTTACATGTCGTGTATGTAGGTCATAAAAAGTGGATTCGTCTTTTCAGATAACGTTGGTGGGTCAAGAGTTAGTTAAAAAACATCTGATCCATGTATGTAATTTGCAATAAAATTTCCATACGGGTATACGATTTTCACTTAGAATATGATCCTTTCAAATATGGGTGAAATAGGTTTACCATGGCCAACGAGAAGCGATACGATATGGTAATAATATTCGAGTTCAAGTTGGCCACCGTTGTGGGTTCGCCAACATTTGGTTGGGCTACTTATTTTATAAATTTGTGATTCATTGGCGGCGTCTTCATCAGGCGCATGCCTCGCGCGAGCATTCAGTTTTGACGTTGAACCGTATAGATACAATGTCATTATATGAGTGCTCGGGTGAGGCATGTGCGCCATATGGACACACCTATTCTGTGTCATTTCTGACACAGAAAAATCTCTTCTGACAAAACGAGAAAAATAAATGAAAATGAAAATTAAATGTAAAAAACTAATTATATTTTCGTATCGCCTCCCGGTGGCCGGAGTAAGTTGACTATCTATATTTTGGAATCTAATTTGAGTGATTTCTTCTACAAATATCACTTTTCTCTTGTTTCTAGACTATTTAAAAAAAAACTTCGCTTTGATTTATGACCTAATTCTTTTTACGAACATTCATCATAAAAATAATTGCTGCGAATATGTTGTGACCGCACCATGTTATGTTGTCGCCTCGTATTTGAATAAAGTATTTCATTTATTCCAGTGAACACGGATATGTATGTTTATATTGTGTTTATTTGGATGAATGCCAGTACTATATCCTTGAGCATATTTGCAAGAGTACTGTTGTGTGAAAATGTTGTTGACACGGAAACTTGTGAAATCAAATTCTTGGAAATTCACGTGTAGGATACCTACTAGATTTATGAATCGTAAAACGAAGACATTACTAGGAAAGAGGGAGACATATGATTGTCCAAAATAGTTTGTCCTAGTTAACGGGATCTATGAACCTATATTAACGCCACGTTATGATGGCACTTTTGACATGTAGAGGGGGAAGATGATGAACCTTATTATAACGGATTAATAATGAGTTTTAAAATTAAGAATGTCAAAAAATGAATGCTAAAATGAATCTTATTCCGTTGCAATAAGGTTCATCATCTTCCCCCCTCTACATGTCAAAAGTGCCATCATAACGTGCCGCTAATATAAGTACAACTCAGTCACTCGCGGAAAATAATGTTGAAAATATGTCGGTATTGCCAATACGGCTCACCTTCTTACCAGAAGTTGAACCGTTATAAAATACATGAGAAGGTATTATTTTACCAATAATACCATTAATGTATTTTATAAGTTAAAGTCGGAAACGCACCGCGGTGCACGGAGAGGCCACCACGCACACGGCCATGGTTACGTTTTGCAAGAAAATGTATGGATGACGTCATTTCGTGCGTAGCCTCTCCGTGCGCCGCGGTGGACACGGTGACATACATTTTCGTGCAAAGCGAAGCTTGACCCACGTGCATAGCGTGTGCGTGGCCTCCTCGTGCGTCGCGGTGGTTTTCCGGCTTAACTATTGAATTATTACGAGTGGGATAAGATGTCTGAATTTCGCTGCATGATGTGGTGCGCTGAGTACGAGGTAGATATTAGTATGAAACTAACTACTAAAACAAAGAACTGTATACATAACAATAAAAACTCCCGGTAGATGGCTTTCCGCTTTTACGATTCTGATACCACAGACTGTTTTAAACACCTGAGCTAGTTAGCTAACTAACAAGCTAGGATGTTTTACTACATAAACAAAAGTCACAGCTAAAACTCTACATAATGGGCACGACTGCTCTCCTCTTCTAGACGCACCCAAGGGCGTCTGAACGCATCACTATTTATTCCAATTTCTTTGGAACGCATAGACATGATGTCATGTCTAAAGGCTAGAGAGCTGCAGCTCGGAGCATGTATACGCACCCATAATTCCAAAACATCGACCTAACCTATGACTACAGCGTGGGGTTCTTCATGAAACATGTCAAAGGGTTTTTACAGGGTCAGCATCGTGCGAGCGGTGCTTCGGGCTTTGCAAGTGTCCAAAGGCTACGTTTTGTCGAAACTTTGTTGTATATAAAAAATATATCTTTTTGTATGGCAGTTAATCAGATTTTCGATAATTTCATTTTCTAATAGAATAAGTTGTGAGTGAGTCTAACAGAACTCATTCTAACACCCGAATCAAGTAATTACTTATTCTCATGTAAGTTCTTATCAAAAAACCTGTTTGTCAATCCCACTTTGATATCTCTATAAAATATTGTCACATAATCTGTCAAGACGGCATTTTGGGACACGTTTATTGCTTAGAATTTACTCAAGAACAATCACTTGTCTATAGATTTGAGGGTAATACTTCTCGTCTATAAAGAAAACAAATGACTAATGGTAACTAGGTATATTAGAAAACGATTTTCTATAATACGTACAAACATTAGCTTCGCGCTCGAAGTGGCCAGGGAAAATGTTGGAGGCATTAATCTCGAACAGAGGAAGGTTTGAATATGTCGTTATTAGGACTGGATGCCAGCCAATGCCGTTATACTTGATATATTCCTGGCAGTCTCTCTCAATTCTTTGTCCGAACGTATCAGGGGTTGTATAAAAGCTGTGATAGCCGATTGGTTAAGCTCGCGTCTTGCGGGCTCTGGATTTTTCGAAATCTTTGTGCCAATATGATTATCACATATTTATGGTGAAGGAAAATATCTTGAGAAAACCGGCATGTCTTAGAAAATCTAACAAATTTTCATTAGACACCATTGTAAAGCCGGAAACGCACGGAGAGGCCACGCACGTGGGTCGAGCTTCGTTTTGCAAGAAAATGTATGCGCAATCGAGTCCACCGCGGCGCACGGAGAGGCTACGCACGAAATGACGTCATGCATACATTTTCTTGCAAAGCGAGGCGTAGCCCGTGTACGTGGCCTCTCCGTGCACCGCGGTGGGTTTCCGGCTTTAGGTTTACGCCGCGCCGTCCGATACCAAAACTGATTGTTTGGATGCGCTGCTCGGCGTATGTGCCGCCATTAAATTAGTGTTGTCAGTTGTTTTATATTGACAGAAGATGGAGTAGCGAAACTTTTCCAGATGCCTCGCATGCCTCGCCCGAGCACTCATGTTATAACATTATGTCTATGCGTTCCGACGTCAAAACTAAGTGTTCAGGAATCTACAAGATAAAGATGAGTTTATAATCTAGTCTAGTCTCAATGACTCTAAGGTATGTTTCCTTTGGCGGTTGTATGTTATTATTTTCAACTCTTCTTTAGGTATATGTATACATAGCATTGATCTACATAAATAGGATCTAATAATATCCTGGGACATTCTTTTTACACGCGGCTACCTGATCCCAAACTAAGCAGAGCCTGTACTATGAAAACCAGATAACTGATATTAATACATATATTACTTTTTGTTTGTAAATACATACTTAATATCCATAATTACACTCAGACTCGGGACATACAGATATGTATATGCACACAAATGCATGACCCGTGTAGGAATCGAACTTACGACCTGCAGCGTGATAGGCGGAATCATACCAACCACGCCAACGGGCTAGTCCGGGTCATCTAGGTATTCCCTGCATTGTAAAATTAGACGGAATAACGCCTAATTGTTTCACACCACACAGGTGGCTGAGTTTACTTACTTAGGAACAAGGATTTAACATTTTGCATAGAGCCTTAATTGGCAATACGTTCAGCAAGAGCTCGCGAACTTGCGGTTGCTGTAAAACCACCTAGAGCTCCTGGCTTTGTATTTAAAATAAAAGTTTTTTTATTTTTTTTATTGGACTGCGGTGGCAAAAGCGTAAGGCCCGCCTGATGTTAAGCAGTTACCGTAGCCTATAGATGCTTACAATACCAAAGGCATTGCTCGCACATTGCCGACCTGAAGTGGAGTGGGATGGAGGGAGGGGGGGGGGGTGGCTTACGGCTCTCTCACTCATCGTACGAAACGCAGCTGTAATAGCTGCTTTACTCCGATCTCCTGTGAGAGGGTGGTACTACCCCGGTCGAGCCAGCCCGTTTATGAGCTGCAGTCAATTGGCTACAGCTTGGCTCTACCACCTTTAAATTGTATGAATAGCACTCTACATTCAGCTAGACTACATATTTTACCTTATAAGCTACAGGTATTTAACTTAACTGACTGCTGTAATAATAGTACTCATATGGTGTTGTAATAATGGAATTAAGAAGAGTTAAACCACGCTTGGCTCTGACCTGCTGTGTTAATTAACGTTGCATTCACATTATGAAGACGACAAGGTTTTTTCTATATATTTTGAAAAAGAAGTCCCAATCTTTCACAGATATGAACTCCACCTTCCAGGCTAAAAGCTTCAAGCAACATAACTTCAATAACTAATTCGACGTCTAAGATTTAGTTCTGAACTTCGGTCTAATATATCCCAATCTGGTTACAGTTACCAGCGACCCAAAGGGTTAAGGAATTGTAAATTGTCGCGAATGTCGCGGTTCTACCATAGGGTGACTGCCATTAGTGGGTAACTTAATTTCACTTAGGGGATGTTAGTAATTCGCGGGGTGATGTCACACAAAATTGATACATAATTGCTTATTGTTTAAATTTGGTATACTTATATATTTTTTATGTTCCACTGCTGGGCAATGGCCCTTCTGTCTTCCACGACTCCCAATCCTTATAGAAAATAAAACCCAACTACTGGAAAATCACACTCTAAAAGGTATGAAACAAGAAAAATATTCTCTTGTAGAGGATAGCCGGGTACCGTTTAGGTCCTTAAGGCAAAGTGGCATATGACCACGGACCACGGCTATCATCTAAAATGAGAATATTTTCTCTTTTCATACTTTTTAGAGCGTGATTTTTCAGTAGTCGGGTTTTAGTTCATAAACTTACTTTTGTAGAAAACAAGTTAAACATACGTAGTTTTCAAGCTAAATCGTAAAAGTTCTCAACAACGCCTCACTAGCTGTTTGGCAGTAACCAGAAAACACAGAGAACAAAAACGTGTATCAGAATAGTAAATTTATTTAAGTGAACGTTACTACGTTAACCGTATCCCGTAAGTAACCCGGCCTTTTCTTCAAGTCTTCAACAAAACCCAATAATCAGTTGACTTGCCCCGGAAGCACATGCGAACATGAACTAAGCTAGCTCGATTACCGCCACAAGAACATTGCAAACACGATGCACGCACTAGAACCACGTGCACTGAATAATGCTAGAACCTAGAGAAGTTAGTATAGTAGACCTTCCCAAGTAGCACAAGAGTGCTGTATAACGGCGGTCTTATAGTATACCGCGGAACTTTGAGGTGCACAAATAAGTGTTATATCGGCTGAGAAGGCGCCTTCTCAGCCGATATAACGCTTATTTGGGCACAAATTATGTACACTCATAGCTCTTATGCAGCATTTTAACGTGACCATTGTGGCCTAATATCACATGTTTATCTATGGCCCGCTGAGAGTGTCACTTGTCGAACAATCTGTCAGATGAATATGATAATTCTCTAATTGAAAATTTTAGTTTCTCTCTTGGCCACCATCGCGTCGTTTAATAATAATATCTGTGCAAGTGACATGAAATTTATTTTATATGTGGAAAATCTGGGTACGACTATGTTTTACCATTTACGTGTGAAATCTGAATGGTAATGAAAGTGTATTGTGAAATAGGATATATATTTAGTTCAAAATTTTAAAGCACCCTTGATATATGCGTGTTTTATGTGAAAAACCTGATGAATTGGGACAGTGCATTATTTTTGAAAAACGTGAATTGGTTTAATACTGACATTTAATTTGATTTAAAAGCTGTATACGCGGAAATAACTTAAAATCCAAGCGTCTTTCAATTTTATAGCCTGAAATAAAACAAACCAAAACAAACTAAATCATATTTTTATAGGTTATTAGATTTCAAAATGGTCGTCAGTGTGAATATTATATATCACAAATAAACGCTATGAGCTGAAAAAATGCCCGAGTGTGGTCACATCTGTTACACAAGTTTATTTTTTTACAGTAGTTACGCGGCTTTGGGTATAAGCCCTTTAAAGCCGCTCAGTTAAAATCAACCATTTGTGTTGCCATCGATCGACCAATAAGACAACTTTGTTTGTAAATCGGTATACTATAATAAAATCTGTATAAACATAAATATTTTTTTTACCTTCCTATTTATCTTCTAAATATATAAGAATCAAAGTCCTGACTGACTGCCAGACAACGCACAGCCTAAACCGCTGGTCGTAGGGGCTTGAAATTTGGAGGGTGTGTTTGGCATGATGAGTAGAGGCGTACTAAGAAAGGTTTTTTTAAATTCAACCCCTAAGGGGGTTAAATAGGGGATAAAAAGTTGTATAGTGGTACCAATTCCGGCTAATCTCCGAAACGGCTGGACCGATTTTGTCGGGACTTTTATTGGCTATTGGCTAATACAATACGGGATATGGGAGATGGTTTACCGGATCTGGGATACGGGATCTAAGATCCGGGATACGAGATCCGGGATCCGTGATATCCGGGATACGGGATCAGAGATATCTGGAATACGGGATCCGGGATACGAGATATCCGGGATCCAGGATACAAGCTATCCGGGGTACGACATCCGAGATATCCAGAATACGGGATCTGTGATAGCCGGGATACGGAATCCGAGATATCTTGAATACAGGATCCGGGATATGGGATCCCGGAAATCCGTGATAAGGAATCAGGGATACGAGATCTGGGATATCCGAGATCGAATTTTAAAATCTGTATAAAAGTTGAGTAACATTTGTCATTTGACGTTAACAATCTGTGTATAGGGCAACACTGAATCATAAGAGGGGCTTAAATTGCAATGCCGTTGTTTACATGTACACTCTTAGAATTACAAGCAATTAAGTGGTACACTTGTGATCTTTTATTCAGCAGTCAGCATAGTTTGACCCTTAAAATGCTTTAGTTAAGCTAATACTGTCAAAAAACTATACTTAACTGTCATGAACGTTATATTGGCATGTCTGTGGTACTTAATAAAGTCATTTTATTGTCAAAAGCATTATATTGGGTGTGATGTTCTTCTATGCAGCTGCTGCAGTTCGAGTGAACCCTAATAAGTTTTAATTAACGGTTAAACTACGGATGTGGACCCTATGTGATATGTTAGACAGAAGGTCTGTGCTACTTGGGTTGCCAGTGGTTTGATAAGTTTTCCTTTACGATAATCATAATAAATTTCACCAGACTTATTCACAAACTAAGCAAAGTTTGTACTATGTGTAGCGCAGAATGGACTGGCGATCCCAGTAACACCCAGACCAGGGGGCTTACCACGACCTCTTATCGCGATTCAATTATAGGAACGTTTCAGCGACTTTTTTTGCAATGACGTACCTTATTGTCATTACAATAAGAAACGTCATTGCACAATTATTTTTATAAAAAAAAAAAACCGACTTCAAAAAAACCTGATGCACTAAAAAGCCTGAAATAATATTTCTATTACCACCTCTGCCTACCCCTTCGGGAAAACCAGACGTGATGGTGTGTTATCGAGTATTTGGGGTCGGTGCCAATCTATCTTCTTACTTTTATAGTAGGTAGACTTGGCATACCAAGATTGGCACCGACTCCAAATACTCGATAACACACCATCACGTCTGGTTTTCCCGAAGGGGTAGGCAGAGGTGGTAATAGAAATATTATTTCAGGCTTTTTAGTGCATCAGGTTTTTTTGAAGTCGTTTTTTTTTTTTTTATAAAAATAATTTTATTTCACGATTTTTAGTAGCGCCATACCAATGAACATTTTGGCATATTGAACCTTATGAAGTAAACCCAACAAAAGGTAACTGCTGTAAATCGTTGAAGAATTCCCTCGACTGTCTATGGTCTCCATCATCAGACCTGTAATGGCACTTATAAACGATATGGGTGCAAAGTTCTCATCAATAGAAATGAATTAAGTCCAAAAACAAGGCAGCTACTGTAAAACGTTGAGGAGTTCCCTTGACTGTCCTACGTCTTCATCATCAGACCCCTAATGACAGTCACAACCCATCTAGGTGTAAAGTTCTCATCAATACAAATTAATCAAGCCCAAACACCAGGTAATTGCTGTAAATCGTTGAGGAGTTCCCTTGACTGTCCTACGTCTTCATCATCAGACCCCTAATGACAGTCACAACCCATCTAGGTGTAAAGTTCTCATCAATACAAATTAATCAAGCCCAAACACCAGGTAATTGCTGTAAATCGTTGAGGAGTTCCCTTGACTGTCCTACGTCTTCATCATCAGACCCCTAATTACAGTCACAACCCATCTAGGTGTAAAGTTCTCATCAATACAAATTAATCAAGCCCAACAAAAGGTAACTGCTGTACATCGTTGAAGAATTCCCTCGACTGTCTATGGTCTCCATCATCAGACCTGTAATGGCACTTATAAACGATATGGGTGCAAAGTTCTCATCAATAGAAATGAATTAAGTCCAAACACAAGGTAGCTACTGTAAAACATTGAGGAGTTCCCTTGACTGTCCTACGTCTTCATCATCAGACCTCTAATGACAGTCACAACCCATCTAGGTGTAAAGTTCTCATCAATACAAATTAATCAAGCCCAAACACAAGGTAGCTACTGTAAAACGTCGAGGAGTTCCCTTGACTGTCCTACGTCTTCATCATCAGACCCCTAATGACAGTCACAACCCATCTAGTTGTAAAGTTCTCATCAATACAAATTAATCAAGCCCAAACACCAGGTAATTGCTGTAAATCGTTGAGGAGTTCCCTTGACTGTCCTACGTCTTCATCATCAGACCCCTAATGACAGTCACAACCCATCTAGGTGTAAAGTTCTCATCAATACAAATTAATCAAGCCCAAACACCAGGTAATTGCTGTAAATCGTTGAGGAGTTCCCTGGACTGTCTTTCGGCTCCATCATCAGATCGACTCCAGACCTTCATAAAATAGTAGTGCTTTAAAATAGTTAATGAAAAAAATTACAAACGCACTAGTCGCCCCTACGATTTTCGAAGGTTCCCCTCGATTTCTCTGGGATGCCATCATCAGATCCTGGTTTCCTTATCATGGTACCACCGCTGGAATATCTCCTTTCCAACAAAAAAAGATTCATCAAAATCGGTTCATAAACGACGAAGTTATCCGCGAACACACATAAAAAAAAAAAACAAAAAAAAAAAAAAAAAACGGTCGAATTGAGAAACCTCCTCCTTTTTTGAAGTCGGTTTAAAAAGTCGCTGAAACGTTAAAACAATACTGCTTTAAGAGGTGGTGGTAGGGCTATTAGGCTAATTAAGAAAAGGCCGTTTCCGAAATTGCCTCTGGCGGGAATCGAACCCGCAACCAGATACAGTGAGTCGAGCGGCCTGCACTCGATCCACCAGCGGTCGCTAAAGGGTAATGTACAATTGTAAGTATTATGACTTGTGCTTTTATTACCCCAAGTTAATGACATTTTAGTTGCAAGCTTTAAAGTTAATTCATTTTTAAAAGAAAACACTTCGTATTCAAGATATTAAAGAAACATTTATTTCGCCGGACATAGGTTATTTTCGTCTCCATATCTTCGCAAGACAAGCAAATCGCTTGAAACGCTTGAGAGATAGATGATCGCACTAGCTCAGTTTTATTGCCGACCCCGGTGGCGATTTAGGGCATTGACTATGTCCCCTCGTACGTGCAAGAAATACGCTCTGCTGAAAATATTTTGGACTTTATAGCCGTACTCGCCTTTGAAATTTACGTTATATTTTTTAGGGTTCCGCACCCAAAGGGTGCCAACGGGACCCTGTTACTAAGCCTACGCTGTCTGTATGTCCGTCTGTCAGCGCGCTGTATCTCACGAAACGTAATAGGTATTAGGCAATAGGTAGGTAGAGACTTGAAATTTTCACAGAAAGTGTATTTCTGTTGCTGCGACAACAGCAAATTCTAAAAATAAAATAAAATAAAGGGGTCCACATACAAGAAACTTGATATTTTTGACATTTTTATTCTACGGTGGTTCCCTTTATGAGCAAGTCCGACATGCACTTGGTTGGTTTGTGACTAAGGTGGCTGTTTACTAGCCTGGCGTTAAGCAGCTACCGTATTTTACCATATTTACACTTGCAATACCAAAGGCATCGCTCACACGTTGCCGATCTGAAGTGGAGTGGTACAGAGGGAGGGGAGGTTGAGCTACCGGCTCTCTCACTCTCTCTCTCTGACGAAGCGCAGCTATAATAGCTAATTAACGCCAATCTTCTGTGAGAGGGTGGTACAATTCCGGTCAAGCCAGCCCATATAATATGAGATGCAGCCATTTGGCTACAGTTTGCGTCTACGCGCCTTACCTAGACTAAAATCTGCACCAGCTATAGGTAAGATACCCTATAAAAAACCAGGCAACCTAAGTGTAGTTCCTATACTAGGTATATTAGCCCAAACCAAATAGGTAATTCAGGTGCGAAATTTCCAATAACTTCAAGTAAGCCGTATTCTGTATTCTCCTTTCTGAAAAGGTATTAACCATGGACCAATTACTAAGGGGACTGGCCCTAAGCAACTCGGCCGAGTGGTCGGCCTAGTACTAACATCGACATAAAACGAAGCGAGTAGTTCAACTATTTACCGGTATATAGAAAAATGAAAATGAAAAAACAATGACCACGTTTTTTTTCATACATATATCTAATAAGGGCACCTCTTTCTTTAGTCTTTACTCTGTGGTATTAACATTTCCACTGTAATTCAGAATAAGTAACCCAACGTCTCACGTTATTAATGGGTAAGTTAATTTACCTAAAAGTCATGGTATTGAAAACGTATGTGAATATCGACATACCCCGAAATAAATGGTTCACTGCGTGTCGTAAGACATCGCCTATTCATGCGAAGCCGTCGGCGATTTCTCAGAATAGTTGGCCCATTGATGTATTATGTAGCAGATATGGTACCTCCCAACATCGCAATCACTAAACTTGTGCACACCACTACACGCAGGGAAATGAACACATCTGTTAACACACTCGCAATTCGACGATTAACTTTTTATAAGATGGCATTATTTGCCAGAAGAAGATCCGTATTAGCAATACCGATATGTTTTCAACATTATTATCAGCAACCAACTGAGTCGTACTGTGTCCATGGATTCCATTTAGTAGGACAAACTATTTTGGACAGTCACTTGTCTCCTTTCGTGGTAATGTCTTTGAGTTTATCCTTTGTACCTAAACTAAATCTAGAGGACTATATGTGTGGTTCTATAATATTCCGTTGAATGGCGCCAGTTTAAAATCAGTTACCTACTAGAACTTAAGTACCTACCTAGATCTCCGGTGCGATCCGTTCGAAGATCGGCGTAAAGTAGCTAGGTATTACAGCTGCGTTTCTCGATCAGTGAGAGATCGGATATGTAGGATCCGTATTGCGGTATGGCTTATTGCTGTGGGGCAACTCAACAGATGCTTACCGTGCGTTTTTGTGTCAAAAAAAGTGTATAAGGGCAGTAGTAGGCATACCTCCTTACGAATCATGTAAAAGCCATTTTAAAGAGCTTAACATTCTGCCGCTCCCATGTATGTACATTTTCGAAATAGGCTTCTTTGTAAAGACACATTTAAACTTTTTCAAAAAGGCTAGCGATGTATTTCCACGTAACACCAGGAATGGTGAGAGACTTGTACTGGACTGTTTTACTAGGACCACGCAATTCTAAAAAAAATGTTACTTTATGTGTATTCGAATATACAATAAATTACCTTCCTCAATTAAGAACCTGCCAGTGATAAGTTTTAAAAAGGAGCTAAAAACGTGGTTACTAAATAATATGATATACTCAGTAAAAGAATGGATTTAATAATGGAAATTTTGAAATGAACATGACATTATTATATTGACTTAATTGATTTTGTACCTAATGATAATGTAATTGACTTTCCAATGGACCTATTATTTTTAATTCTTAAATGTTTGCATGTCATTATTTACCTGACAAAGCATGCTGCACACACTATGTAAAACAAGTTTAATTTACCATGTTTTATGCAAATAAATATTTTGATTTGGTTTTGATTTGATTTGATCCGAAAGCCCATCCCCCTTACCCCTGTCTCTTTCCCACTCCCTTCAGATCGAATAATTACTAGAGCTACAACGAGGCAATCATTTCTTGGAAAGCATAACTGCGAACGCCCTAACTACAGGATGAACGAAACCAATTAAAACATTGACATAAAGTTATGCAATCGCCATCTTTGCTTACCAAATAGGACAAGTATAAAAAACGTACCTACTATACCTACTAGCTGTGCCCGTGACTTTTTCCGCGTGGAATATAACAAAAATGTTTACTTAAAAAAGTTGCCTAAGTTACTCCTTACAATAACAACTATCTGCCAGTGGAAGTCTTGTCAAAATCAGTGCAGCTATTTCGGAGGTTAGTCGGAACAAACAGACATACCGACGAACAGAATAAATTGTAAAAATAGTTTTCTGTTATAAGTACCGTATACACATACTTTCATATGCGTTTAATAAAAATCTTGAAATTAAAAACACTTGTTTATAAAAAAATACACTTCAATTGTATTTATTTGTATAGATTGTACCTATACAGGGTGTTTGGAAGAGCGTGTGCCAAACGGTAAGGGTGAGTAGCTAGGGTCATTGGCTATGTATTCTGGCCCAACTAACCCTTGCTTGCCTTATCGTTTTTTTTTTCTCGAGATAGTTTTAATTATTATGTTTTTTGCCGAAAGTTGAACTTTTAGTCACGATAACATTTTTTTTTATGGGTGTCCCGGTCTACAGTTACTTGTATTTTTATCGGGAGTGTATGCCTGTTCTACTAACATCGATATTTGGTTTAAATAATGAGAAATAAAATTATTATGACCTATCAAAGTCTTGACGAGGGAAGAAAATAATACTAAACTTCAACTTTAGGTTCATTTAAAAAAAAAACGAAAGGCGCGTCAGATTTTCCAGTCGCCTCAAAACTTCTCTAGGTCATGCCCATTCTGGCGGTATGCTACATGCATGGAAATAATAAAAAAAAACTCGTGAAATAAGCGATACTAAATTAAGGGTCCATTTGTGGGAGATCAACAAAACACTGGAATCGGGCCAAGGTTGTCAGACAATGGTCCCGCAAGCATGTAAAAATCTCAAGCGTGGTATTTAACGTTCTCCTGTCTCTTTATTTCGTATGCACAGTACACGCGCCGTGGATAACAATGGCTAAGTTAGATCATGCATCTCTTTTCATCACGGGATACGGGAATCTTCTTTAGTGTTGATTTCATCTTTGTAGACTAGCTCCTTTGCACGTCCCCACACGTAAAAATCAAGCAGCGTCAGGTGGGGGGACCGTGCAGGCCACTCGATTGGTCCAGCTCTCCCAATCCACGAGTTGGGAAAGCACATATCTAAATGCTCCCGGACCGTTAGCCGGTAGTGTGCTGAACAGCCATCATTTTGAAAGACAATTGGCTGGTCTTCGTTTATTGGGATCTCATTTAGCAGCTCAGGCAAGTAATTGATTAAAAACTCTAGGTAGTTTTCTCCGTTGAGATTGTCGAGGTAGTGTGGCCCGATAAGCGACTGGCCAATCACACCTGCCCAGACGTTCACGCTGAACTTACGTTAATACGACATCGGCCTTTTTACTTTCGGGTTTTGTTCCTTTGGCGCCCAGCTGTACAAATTATGTAAATTTACGATCCCCTCCCTCGAAAATTTGGACTCATCCGTCCACAAAATTCTTACAAAATTCTTACTTGCCTGAGCTGCTAAGTGAGATCCCAATAAACGAAGACCAGCCAATTGTCTTTCAAAATGATGGCTGTTCAGCACACTACCGGCTAACGGTCCGGGAGAATTTAGATATGTGCTTTCCCAACTCGTGGATTGGGAGAGCTGGACCAATCGAGTGGCCTGCACGGTCCTCCCACCTGACGCTGCTTAATTTTTACGTGTGGTAACGTGCAAAGGAGCTAGTCTACAAAGATGAAATCAACACTAAAGAAGATTCCCGTATCCCGTGATGATAAGAGATGCATGATCTAACTTAGCCATTGTTATCAACGGCGCGCGTACTGTGCATACGAAAGAAAGAGACAGGAGAACGATAAATACCACGCTTGAGATTTTTACATGCTTGCGGGACCATTGTCTGACAACCTGGGCCCGATTCCAGTGTTTTGTTGATGTCCCACAAATGAACCCTTAATTTAGTATCGCTTATTTCACGAGTTTTTTTTTATTATTTCCATGCATGTAGCATACCGCCAGAATGGGCATGACCTAGAGAAGTTTTGAGGCGACTGGAAAATCTGACGCGCCTTTCGTTTTTTTTTTAAATGAACCTAAAGTTGAAGTTTAGTATTATTTTCTTCCCTCGTCAAGACTTTGATAGGTCATAATAATTTTATTTCTCATTATTTAAACCAAATATCGATGTTAGTAGAACAGGCATACACTCCCGATAAAAATACAAGTAACTGTACACCGGGACACCCATAAAAAAAAATGTTATCGTGACTAAAAGTTCAACTTTCGGCAAAAAACATAATAATTAAAAATATCTCGAGAAAAAAAAAACGATAAGGCAAGCAAGGGTTAGTTGGGCCAGAATACATAGCCAATGACCCTAGCTACTCACCCTTACCGTTTGGCACACGCTCTTCCAAACACCCTGTATATAGGTAGAGTACCTAGGCAGAGAATCGATGTTTCCACTTTAGATTTCACTTTATGCAGCAAACAGATTATGACGTTTAAAGGAATAACCCCAATACAAAAGTGGCAGTTTATCTCAAAGTAATGCGCTCGATAATATCCGACCTCTCTTATCGAACATAATTCCTAACATTCACTTTTATCGACTCATAATGTTTGTATTTACATAACGTATCTGTAATGTTATAATTAAGTGGGTACCTCTCTGGAAGATGATGATAATTGTTCAGTTCATATTTATTAATCTTACGAATAACACGTGTACACAATGGCTGCATTCAGCGGCTTATTGCTGCTTGCTTTGGCTGGATTGGTGCTTTCGGAAGGAGGTATTTAATATTAGTTTCGATATCGGCTATGTTTCTTAATAATGTGAATCCTTAGGCCAAACTATTTAACTTTCGTTAGTCATTTAGCGCGTCCAGTTGCCTCTCATGCCCCGCGCGAGCACCCATGTCATGGCAATAAGTCTATGCGTTCTGACGTCAAAATGTGCTCTAATTTAATACAGCCATGAAGTCACAGACATAGTGCATGGATTGCTCAGACGAGGCAGACCCTGATGAAGACCCTGCCATTAGAGCGTATTGCAGAAAGTTCAACGCCATAAAAAGCTTTCTGTATCTTATGTCATCTAGAAATCATTTTTATAATTTGTGTTATTGCAATATTAGGTTGTGGCCTCAAAAATATTATCATTTTCGCAGGAACCTTTTTCGACCCATGCCTTAAAGATGATACCACATGTTTGGCCACGGCCACTCAAAATTTCTTGGAAAAATCGTACTTAGGACTCCCGCAGTACGATATAAAAGCGATAGACCCTCTAGTTATACCCTCATTGGTGGTCGATGTCGATAAGAATATCGGATTGCGGTTCCATTTCAAAAACCTCACCGTCACTGGATTGAGGCATCAACAATTTAATGATTACCAGTAAGTTAAATAAGTAATTTTTATTGAATAAAACAATTTTTAACAGTGAGATCAAAATGCTGTTAAGGCTGGCCTCAGTCGGGGACCATACAGTTCTAACCAGTATAGCAAAGCGAGGAAGTGGCAAAATGCAGTCGACACTTTTACGCAGGCGCCTATAATGGTCACCAGAAGCACTAGCCAGAGGGAAGGAAGACCAAAGGGGCTTTTACTCAGCAGTAGAACGTTATAGACTTACCCCAAATTCATAGAGATTTAAGAATGGTTTTCAAATGCATTTCTAGGAACAAAAGTGATTTGTAATGCCAGTGCATACCGATCATAACTTTCTATGGGGGGTTAAACTTTTTAAATATGTGGTATTTATGACATTTTCACGTGTGTTATGTTATCTCTAGCATGGACACATCGAAGAAGTCAGTTGTGTTGAAGATGAAAGTTGATCTCAATATAGTCGGTGATGTCACGATAGAGTTAACAAAGAAATCGAAAGAATTTTCAGGCACTTATTCTGCTACCGCAAGTAAGATATTTTGAAACTCATTTGCATGTCATATAATGTCACTTATCATCATTTATTTAATTTTCACTTGACTCCAAAATATTATTTTTAAGAAGGTGGAAGTTGAAGTACCTACCTGTATTAGTTTATTTAGAAAATAAGTTTGAGTTAAAAATAATAATGATTTAATAATGAACATCGTGAGGAAACCTACCTATCCCTCGGGATTAGGTAATAGTCAGTTCCTGTATACACGGCGACAAGGTTCACCACCTGTCACGTTGGGTTCTGACTATCAGGTGAAACGTGGGCTTTGAGTTGGTTAATACCTCCACAATGTGGTGGTGTATGGCCACTCAAGCCTCTGACTACCCCCGAATGGGGATAAAAGTCGTGACGTTACGTAATAATGATTTTGATTTCTTAATTTATTATAACCTCTATCAATGGTTATATCTTCTTTGGGTTCCGTGCCACAGTATCGGATTAGATTTTGGGTTAACCTCTTTTTGTATTAAACAATTTTACAGCTGCACTAGGAACTTCGCAATATAACTACAGTTTGAAGATAAACAGCGAGAATGGTTTAGAATATTTTGAAGTGGGTGCTGAAACAAATACCTGTGAAATTATTGGAGAGCCCAATGTGACAATAAACCAGGAGTTGCAGAATGCTTTGGAAAATGGTAGGTACCTATAAATATTTTGTACAAAGTTTACTCTAGCCTTTATTCCAGAAACTTAGAGACAACCTATAGTGTCTTACCCAAGTTCTTAGAAAAGAAGGATATCGTCTTAAACAGTATTTTACGATATCCTTCTTTAATATGGGTATTCCCCTACATTATGAGATCAGTCATTCTAATGCGGTTTTAGTGCATCCAGATGCCTCGCATGCCTCGAGCACTCAAGTTATGACATTATGTCTATGCGTTCTGACGTCAAAACTGAGTGCTCGTACCCGACATGCGCCATATGTAGACTAACTAATTTTTGTTTTTATATCGGCAGATTCAGACGCGAAGCCCGCGAAATCAGACTACGAGGCACACAAGGTCGCTTTACGCAAGAAAACACTGTGCGTGATTGTAGAAAAGGCTTACGTCACAGTTATTCACAACTTGAGAGCAGCTGCGAAGATTCTTCCAAAGGCTTCCTTCTTCATAGACATTTAAAATAACATGAACAAGCATGAGAAGCTTTAATACTCCAGAGTTACACCTCATTGTGTTTGTATTTATAATCAAGTAATACATATTTAATTTAGGCATAAAATCCGAAAGGTATTATCGTATCGTATCTATTAATATACCTAATTATTATAAAAAATATTATGTTACATTATTTCATTTACTTCCACTATCTATAGGTTCATATTGATACCTATAATAACAATAACATAATATCTAATCTCAAAGTAGCATTTAAATGGAATTCGAAAATTCTCGGAAAAGCTTTTAGTAATTTGCCCTCTACCATTTTCTCACATTTTATTTTAATTAATAATTATACCTAACATACAGACTTCCTTGTTAATTCACTATTATCGTCAGTTTTGTCAAATCGAGAGGTTAAATGATACTGCATTTTAATCTTGTTTTTATTACAAGTTCATTTTATTCGGACATTATATCGCGCAAGCCGTTGAGGTTATATAACATTCATACTATCTCGAGTTTAATTAACATTGCGATATGTTTTTTTTTTATTTCCGTGATATAAAGACGAGATACATGCCATTAAACGATTACCGTAATTAGATAACTACTATAGTATGAGTGATCTAAGGTAGGTACTCAGATTAATTGCGACTCTACATAAAACAGATGTTCAAGCGTGTAGCCACTAGGGCAGGTATATACTCAATTTGAAAGAGACCGCTGTATGCCATATGCTATGAACCTTTTGGTTTTATTCATAGATTCTTTTGATCTTCTGCTAGTTGAGGGCTTCAGAGAATAACGGCTCTACATTCTGATATTAAATGGATGATTCTACTTTTGAAATAAATAATGCAAGTTGTTCTTTGAGACCGATATTTTAACCGAAATAGATGACTTAACGAAATATAAATGTTGTTAATTCAAGTAAATAATAATTATATCCAAAACAGAAATTAAAAACCTACCCCTAATCATTATAAATCCCGTACACGTGGGTGGCAAGAATACTGGCTTATTTTAAATTATAATGGCATCAAGTACAAATAATGGATAAGTAATCATGTGTTACAATAATATTATGTAGTTTGTTATTGCTGTGATTTTAAGTACCTAAGTAAATTGGTTTTGTTTGCTGAAAGGTCATTCCCCAGACAGGTACCTACAATAACTTCCTCGATTCTCTAAAAACGCGACCGATAAAAATAGTTTCTAATATATGAAACTGAATTCTAATAAAATCAGATACGTTCTTATGTTACTTTTGTGTTGATATAGTGAGGTCGTACAAGTCCTCATACATTTTAGATGAGACGTAGGTTACCTTTGAAGACTAGACAAAATAAAATAGCTACAGTATCTTTGAATGTACTCTAGGTACCTATAACTATCCGAATTTGTAAATACATAACGAAACAGGATATGTAGTTATGCAGTTATCTACATAATGTATCAATGTTTTCATAACGGAGAGTTGATAAGTGTTTATAAAAAAAATTATTAATAAATTAATGACTTCATGTGGTTTATCTCTGAACATAATCTTTCATAACATTGTAATTAAAATACACATACAAAAGGTAATGAATAACTGGTATAAGGTTAGCGAGTTCTCTTACATTTAACGGGAACTTAGTATTTTCGTACAATACTAAAAGGAATACCTACACCCACGTTATCGAAGAGTATAAAATATACAGGCTGTTAGGTAAGACGCGGAACGTATCCAAACCGATATTAAATTCATGCTTAAACTAAAAAATATATAAATAAAAAAACACAAATAGATGACAGAGAAAATATTGCTAATAATTTCGCAATGCATACCACCCTTACGCTAGCGAGTGACTATATTCTATTATAAGCTGTCTTATCAAAAGGATTTTACTCGTGTGAATATACTTAATCCGGTTTTCCTTCATAAATCATCGTATGGTGAAGCAATAAGCTGAGGTGTTAAAGGTATTGTGGATATTTAGCAGCTGGGTCTGCACTAAATGGGCACATGCAATTGCCAGAATAAAACGGTGAATGGAACCGGTAAATTGTCAGACGCTATATCATCACGAGGTTATTCTATTCATTAATTCGTATTTTATTGGATAACTAGGTCAAAATTTAAGGTACCGAATATTTTTTAACATATTTGGAATAAGAATCGAATACTGAATACCTTTCTTCAATACGTCTCTCGTCCTACCCAACACCCTGTATACCGTCAAAATTTGCTACACCAACAAAACTCCTGAAAAATAAATCTTGATAAAGCGACGTGGCACGTTGGAAATACTTTACACATAACGCACTGGTACCTTTACCTCCCAACTTTGTCGAGGTATTTCGCCGTTATTTTACATTGCAATGTCAAAGAGGATCGCTTATGATGCGATTTAGGACTCGTAAAGATAAAACAGTGAAGATGTCTACATAGTAACCTTGGGGTCTTACGTTCAAGAGCGTATTCAAGGTTTTGTGATGTATAAAGTATTTTAGCACGGAGTACCAAATTTTTTATGTTTGATAAGTTGAAAGTACTTTATATCTATTTATTTGTTATCATATCACCAACTGTATGATCCCAAATTAAGCAACGCTTGTACTATGAATACCGTACAGTGGACTGGGCTCAGGGGGCGATCCCAATGACACGCAGACCACGACAAATAACGAAAACGCCGTTTCAGAAATTTAATTCTTGCAGGAATCAAACCCGCAAACCCCCGATGCAGTAAGGTGAACGGCCTACGATCCACTGTGTTATGACATTATGTCTATGCGTTCTGACGTCAAAACTGAGTGCTCGGGCGCGGCATGCGCTTGATGTAAACGCAGCCATTTGAGGTCAACACGGACCACAAGAAACACATTAGTGTTTAACTTCTAACACTTTATTACTACTACTATACTACCGTTTAATTACTAGCACTTTAATTTATCCTCTGCTCATTGTAAATAGTGTAATAACTGAGTAAAGTTAATCAACACTGCATCAGACGTAGCTTTGCTGTAGCCAGGCAATGACACTGAGAAATTCTTGGAAGATGCCGTATTTTTCTTGGAGCTTGTAATTAAACTTTAATTAGAAAATGGCGGCAGAACCCTTTTATAGTGATCAAGTCTAGTGAGGTAAAAAACCAGCACTTCATATCAACCTAGTGCCCATGGACCAATGAGTGGTCGGCCTAGTACTAACATCGACATAAACCGAAGCGAGTAGTTCAACTATTTACCGGTAGATAGAACAATAAAAATGAAAAAACAATGACCACGTTTTTTTTCATACATATATCTAATAAAGGCACCTCTTTCTTTAGTCTTTACTCTGTGCTAGTGCTTGAATAAATATTGTTTGTAAACCCACATTTGGGTAAGTGACAAAACTAAGTAAGAGCAGGCGCTCACAGAAATGTAAGCTTCCGGATCTCTCACTCATCGTACGAAACGCAGCTGTAATAGCTGCTTTACGCCGATGTTCTGTGCTGTGAGATGTTAGTACTACCCCGGTCGAGCCAGCCCGTATATGAGCTGCAGTCAATTCGCTACAGCTTGGCTCTACCACCAAGAAATATTTTTAAACATGGCCATATAATTATTATTAACCATGGACATCCCTTAACTACCTCTAACTCTTCTATTTAGGGTCATAAGTAGCCCTAATATTGAGACCAGCTCCCACTCAATCGCCGGAACACATCACCACGACGGCGAACGACACAGTTGATTTTATATTTGCCGACGGGATTTCGTGGTTTTAGAGATTAAAATATTGCTATCGAACATCAAACTTTACACGGAACAACATAGAGGCGACAATAGCTTAAGTGTTACAGTTTAGTTCAGATGTATTTTACCTACTGTAATCTATAAGCCGGATTGCTTTCCGCAACGGGACGGGATGAAAGTTGTGTTCGGACTTTTAATGAGCTTTTAACATGATTCGATAAGCTCAATTTATGGAACATGTCGATGGAAGTGTAACTGTTAGCCTGATAGGAAAGAAATAAGTACCTACTTAGGTACCTACTCCGGTCTGGAAGAAACTTAAGTCATTAATGTATTATTTTCGCCGATATGTTACTTCCTAAAATTGCAATTGCAATCACTATAGACTTGTGCTCAAAAACACACGGTTCACAATAAATTCAGAAAGGAAATATGCTTCTCCAAATATAAGATTGTAGTATTACTCAATTTTATTGGGATGTTACTTTATTCCCTTTCGGTTCAAAATGCACATTAATGTACCTATATTTTATAAGAGCGGAGTGCACTTATCAAGTTACGAGACAAGGTGACGAAGTGATGTCGCACCAAAATTAATAGCGTACATTTCAACCTGTACTTGCGATGTATTTTTTGTTGGTTTGACTCATTTTCATGAAAGCTTTTAGATATTTTTTACTGGCAAATTGGTGGCAGGTTCCTGCTCGGTTCCATTTTTACAACACACTTTGTAATTGAGACCATGTTGCTTTTGTATCTCAGGAATTGTTTTAATGATTTCTGTGGTTTCGTCTACTGTTCCGGAATCATGTTTTGGCAGTAGTCTGGGTACTGCTTATAACATCAGCTATCTGCCAGTGAAAGTCCCGTCAAAATCGGTACAGCCGTTTCGGAGATTAGCCGGAACAAACATCCAGACAGCTAGACGGACAAAAATGTTTTAAATATTTTTTTGTTATAAGTATATACAACTTTCATTGCATTCAGTAAAAAGCTGGACATTACAAACCAAAACTTCAATTTTATTTATTTGTATAGATGTGATGGAGGATTCCGTTGGACACAACAATATTCAACACTGATAAAATATTCTGCTTAAAATGAAATGGCTCGCTACATGAACGATTCTCACCCCACTACTGTGAACAAGAAACACAATACTCAGGCAAAACTTAAGTGTCCTCTAAGCAGTTTATTGCTGAGAACGTGACACATAACGTAACTGCGGTAACCGCCTGCAGAATTTATATACGCTTTGTGTATGCCGCAACTTCTGGTGAACAAAAGTTCGGTATCATTTCATGGGTATGCAAACAGTGACGCATTATATTATAGACCTGACACACACGAACAATAGAGCTCTAACTATACATTTTTGTTTTTATAGGACTGCGGTGGCAAAAAAGCGTACGACCCACCTGTTGTTAAGCAGTTACCGTAGCCTATAGATGCTTACAATACCAGGGGCATTACTTGCACATTGCCGACCTGAAGGGGAGGGGGATGGAGGGAGGGGGAGGGGGGTTAGGCTTTCAGCTCTCTCACTCATCGTACGAAACGCAGCCGTAATAGCTGCTTTACGCCGATCTTCTGTGAGAGGGTGGTAGTACCCCGGTCGAGCCAACCCGTATATGAGCAGCAGTCAATTGGCTACAGCTTGACTCTACCACCTTTAAACATTTTCAATATGTCGACCGCCAAGAATTTACGATTTATAATGAAGAAGTCACGAAGATAATATTAGAGCACTATGGTTTCGCAATGGATGATTGTTAACTGTGTCAACCCCAAGGAATACCCAATAAAGATATTCCATATACAACATGTTAAGAAAACCCTGTCCGAGCCGAAACCGGTAATTAGGTTCCCCAATCACATGACCAAATAAAATAATAAAAATAAAAAAACATGATAGTAAACATATTAATGAACATTTAAAGTGCCATTTCTTTTTGCCTTTTTCCCACAAAATGTAGCTCATTTTAAAAATATGACAACACCGTTACCGGAAGTAATTACGTTAGATCGTGTGGCGTCACCTCAGACCACAAAGTATGTGATGACGTCATTTTATGTTTTTTTTTTTTTAAGTAAACGGGGTATTTGTATTACAAAAAAATATGGGAGGCCTTTGCCCAGTATTGGGACACATACTATGCTAAAAAATGAAAAAAACAAAATTTGAAAAATTAAAAAAATGTTTAAAAAAAAGGTTTTTTTTACAAAAATGGAATCTAATCTCGATACCTAACAATACGTTTTCGGGTCGGACAGGGTTTTTTTAACATATTGTATAATGCTACCATAAGCTAAGCTCTATGCGGCTCTACAATATCTATATCTATTGGATATGACTGGACCAAATAGTACAATGACTCTACATTGCGTAATCAATACGTATATAAAACATAGTACCTCTATTTCTATCTATCTGATAAAACATTTGAATCACATTCGCAACGACTTACGACTTGGAAGGTCAGAAGGACTTATAAACAAGATTGTTAACCTCATGTAGCGTAATAAATTCCCTCAATTTATTATTGTTATCCTATACTTTGGTGCTATAAATAAAGATAGTTTAAAGCCATATTTCGTGTACCACGCCTAATTTAATCTGTTTTTTGTTTTGCGTTTCATATTTCGTTCTCCACCATTTTAATGATACATAGTAGGTACGTACAATTCATTTAAATCTTTTATTTCTATATTAATGAGTAAGGGAAGCTGCAAAAACAGGTTAGGACACATAGGTACTTGATCCCGATACCACGATACGGTGTTACGAAGGCTTAAGAATAATAATCCTTTACGCAGCTATGTGGGGACCAATTAAAGCCAACGAGTAGACTTTCTTAATCAAAGTTCAAGTTTTTAGGGTTCCATAGTCCCTACGAGGAACCGTTATAAGATCATATAGTCCATCTGTCCGTCCGTCCCAGTTCGACACAGTGCCATAATTTATTGTCTAGTTACAGATATCTCTTAATTTGGATGCAGTTACGTCCTTGCTCTCATAGCCGGCTGCAATCACTAATCGGTAAACGATCGGAGGTTACGCAACGCTTGCAAGGTCAGTCAGAGATGGGTGACCATTTAATGGCATTTGATCCGAGCGTCTCCGTGCTTCTGAAGTCACGTAAAAAGTCGGTCCCGGTGGTTGTCATCTAGGCAGCAGTCAATAAGCCTTGTCAGAGGCCTTCGGGCGGCCTGAACAACTCTGATAACAGAAAAAAAAAATGAAATATACGTCACGACTTTTATCCCCATTCGGGGGTAGTCAGAGGCTTGTGGCTATACACCACCACATTGTGGAGGTATTAAGTCAACCCAAAGCCCACGTTTCACCAGATAGTCAGAACCCAACGTGACAGGTCGTGAACCTTGTCGCCGTGTATACAGGAACTGACTAGGTATTACCCAATCCCGAGGGATAGGTAGGTTTCCTCACGATGTTTTCCCTCACCGTCTGCGAACTGTAAATTTTGCACATAGATGAAAATTCATCCATTGGTGCATGCCCCACCGGGGATTGAACCTGGGGCCTTCTGATTGCTAGCCCAACCTGTTCACCCCTAGGCTACAGTCGCTTCAACTGTGATAACAGGTTGGCCACTAACCATACGATGACAAGAAAAAGAAGACGCTCTTGCTACCCATCCAGGTATTAACCTAACCTCTATTTCGCTGACTGTAATAAGTTATGTTCTCGGCACCTTGTGATAACTTGCGTGATATATGTAACTTTCTTTTTTTATATGAATGATAAAACAATTTGTATTGCAAATTTTCCTCTCAGTATAATAAAACAGCGTCAAGTAACGATTGGACCGAAAGTTGCCTTAATTGGATTCATGTGAGGATTTATAATAACCAATATAGGTACCGGCTATAATGAGGATCTTTAATTGACTTCGAACTTTGAAGATAAATCGTAAAGTACCTTATCTTAAGGCGTGATGACTTACATCTGTATATTATATAAGTAAGTACGCCCCCAGTCGTGGTATGATTATGGTATTAAAGTTTTTAACCTCACTGTTATTTAACACCGTATTAGGATTATTATTGATTATATTTATTAGGTTTTCTTAATTAGAAACATTAAATCTGTGCGAGAATTTAATTGAACCGTGGACATTTAAGGTTTTATTCACCTCAAGTGTTAAGATATTTTTAATCAATTAATCAAATCATTTATTCTCAGACAACCTTTGCCCATAAATAAACACTTTACAAACTAACATAAATACAAAAATACACGAGGTGTTAGTATACAAAACTTATAACTATATTAGTATTATAATTATTTTAAACTCGTCTCAATCTACGTTTGATATCTTAAGATACTTAACTCTATAAATTAACACGACATTCTGGAAATCTCCATGAAGTAATTCATAATGAAGAATAGTTTCTTGTTAGTAAGACGATACTGAAGACCAAATATTTATATTACGTACTTAGTACGTACGTACATTATTTCCCTTCAAAGAGGTTTCCAATAATACTCTGGTTGCGGAGTCCGTTAAATTATTTAACATGTGAAATCTATTGTTACTACCTCGATATTGAAACATTCCCGGTATCTGATCTGCCGATAGTCAAAGCGCTTTGTACAAAAAGCAATACCTACTGAACAATATTTGGCATTGCTTGAATCCTAACCTTTATTAGATATCACTTTGAAATTCCCGACAGACCATGAGCAAACGTTAAAATTTTAATTGATTGATATATTGTAAACCTGTTTTACTTAATCTTTAGATAAATACACTGGACCGCAAAGAAAAAGGGTCGGTTAGAAAATCTTAAATATTTTCAATCGCATTTTTATTTATTTTACATTTATTAAAAATAAAAAGCTTGAATTCATTTTTTTTTATTTTCATTTAAGCAAATTAAAATTTTTCTTTAATTTAGTCTTTATTTTATAAAGCTAGGTCAGGTACTTTTGAAGATATTGAAGATTTTCTAACCGAACCTTTTTCCTTGCGCCCGGTCCAGTGTATTTTAACGTTAAGTTTTTGAGCATGGGTTTTCGCAAAATAATCACAAAAAAATGTAAGTAGGGGAAGGTTGCTCAAGTCGTACCACCGCGTAAGTAGTACCACCCCCTTAATATTTCGTACGCTATTTACAAAAAGCGCAATCTTGTACCGTAATCTTAAAGTGTTTAATGGAGCGAGCACACAAAAACATTAGGATGGTCGGCCGACTTTGCGTGGCAAAAATAATCAAAAAGTCAGTTTTATTCACAGTTTTCATTAACATTTTGGGCTCACTTGTAAGCTTTTTAAAGAAAGGATATAATTCTTGTATTATTTCGTGTTATCATACTATATTTATCGTATTCTGGCAATCACTTAGGCATACCTAAATAGTAGATTAATTTTAGGGTATGTCAGTTATATCGGTTTAAAACTTTTAAGATCTGGTCGCTTAAGTCGTACCTGTCGAAAACTCTTAAGTCGTACCTCACTTTCTTGACCTTTTTTCCTGAAAAAATATAATTTTATTTTTCTGGGTGTAATTAGTAGTTTGGTAACTAGTCCGACTTTGAGTCTGTGATAAAAACAACAAAAAATGTTGTACGTTGATATTTGTAGTTTGTTAACATGATCTCTTAGTTTAAATATTTTCTGTATAGTTTATGACGTCTTACTCTAGGTACGACTTAGGGTATAGGTGGTACGACTTAGGCTACTAGGCTCCTAAGTCGTACCGAAGGAACTTTTTGAAAAAAGTTAATATAAGTTTTATGATAAGGGTTTTTGAATTTGTATGAATGCTGGTTGAAAGGCAAAATTGATTAAAGATTCCATCTATGCGAAATATTTTGCTTCATTTGAATTACAGTAAAAAATACGTCAGGTTTCCCTTAGGGGGTACGACTTAAGCGACCTTACACTATATACCTACTTACGGCTTTGCAGCTGCTGCTTCCTTATTATTCATAATAAGAACCACCATCATAAATAATTAGTAATACACTGAGCACTTTTCCTGAAACGTTTTTCTGAATCATGAAACCGCAAACTTCATTAATCACACGAAAATTCCCAAAATAATCCTACAAAAGTCTTACACAGAAAGAGATGTTATTTAAACGAAATACTGAAGACATTTCCATTATTTCGTAAGACGGGAATTGGAGTTATAATTTCATCAAACAACTGAGAGCCTGAGCGAAAAAATAAAACAAAACTCTTTGATACACTTTTTAATAGAGCTAGGCATTAACCTTCTAAGAAGACAGAACCCTTTTTAGCGAATGCTTTTAACGGTAAAGTTGCGTTTCTAAACAAAGAATTGTAGGGAAGGTATATTAGTTTAGGGGTTCAGTCAGAGAGGAAGCTAATATTTCCGCAAGGGTTTAAATCATCCTCAATTTGTTTACTCAAGCTTTGCTCTTTACAATTTGCAACTTGAATAAGTTCTCGACGCTTTACGTGATCAGGTTTTAGGAATCATGAAAAGCACGGCTTTTCTTTTTACGTTTTAGTATTGTATCTGATATTCGTACTCTTGGCACTTAAAAACTAGGTAGGTACTGAATGAATCCTATCTAATAGTTCGAATGCCGACTTTGTTATAGACTGGGAAATGAAGCTTTTCAAATTAAACTTTCTGTCTTCAGGGAAATTACTTCACAAAGGAGACAAAAATGTCACAATGTCTAATGTAATTCTATCTGACATCCAATACCTTTACAAAGGAATCCCAATTCTCTAAGTAGATGCTCTCTTTTATAAATCCATACTATGGAATTGCTAATCATATTTTTTATGTCAAAGTGGGAGTGAGTCGGTCACGTCTCACGCATGGACCCGCGAAGGTGGGCAAATATCAGCATTGATCCAGAAGAAGGTAGTCAGCCCCATAGGCTAGTAAAAAAAAGTTGGAGCGAACGTAAGTATGATAGATAAGCGGGAAAAAGACAGTACGCTGACCTTAGATAATGAAAAAAGTAAGACAGATGATGAGTTGTTTATAAGTATAGGTGCTAACTAAGCGAGAGCTTATAGGTATATGGAAGCACTGCAGCGCCTCCACCAAGGCAAGTCAAACAAAGAGATGCTGTCGGTATAAATGAGTTTCTCGAAGCGATTCGGTGCTTTTTAAAGCCTTACCGTCTTATTAATAGAAATTTATTAAAACATATTTCAAACGCCTTTTAGCTAATACGCATTTTAGGCTCTGAAACCTGTTTTAAAATTACGTCATTCATAGAACCACGAAATGTCAATTTTAGTTAAAGTACGTTTGTCATGGCGTAAGTTTGGCAACTATGTAAAGGAGATGTAACTGGGTCCAAATTTGTATGAATAAGACGGTAAGTATATACTGAAACCAGATAGTTGATAGTCAACCATTACTTATCTATCATCACTCAAAAAGAAGGCGGAGCAAACGAACACAAACCAAAGCTTCAGCTACATTCTAAGGTGGTAGAGCCAAGTTGTAGCCAATACGGGCTGGCTCAACCGGGGTAATACCACCCTCTCACAGAAGACAAAACAGCTATTACAGCTACGTTTCGTACGATGAGTGAGAGAGCCGAAAGCACAACCCCCCACCCCTCCCTCCATTCCACCCCCTTCAGGTCGGCAATGTGCGAGCAATGCCTTTGGTATTGCAAGCATCTATAGGCTACGGTAACTGCTTAACATCAGGCGGGCCGTACGCTTTTTTGCCACCGCAGTCCTTTAAAAAAATGGCTGTTGCATACAGACACAGAGTTTTCATTGCGGTGATGATGATGTCCCAGCACATACAATATACCTACAGTGTATATAAAATATTAATAATCGCTTACGTTATCAACGAATAGCCGTAATAAACTTAAAAAAGCTATTTGCGTTCCTAAGACAACAAAGACTGCCATTATTCTTAAGTTATGATAAGCCCTTTTTGCGAGGAGTCGACGAACTTTGCCAAAGTAAGATTACGTAACTCACAACTGTCTCGATTGCTAATAATTTTGCGATTATTGATATCAATATGATATAAATTAAGTAAGGAACGGTACTTATTTATTATTATTGAACTTGATGCTTTTTACTTGACATGTTGCTAAGCAAATTGTATGTACATTGGTGGAAGAGCCAAGCTGTAGCTAATTGACTGCAGCTCATATACAGGCTGGCTCGACTGGGGTAGTACCACCCTCTTATAGAAGATCGGCGTAAAGGAGCTATTACTATGTTTCATGCGAGTGAGAGGGCCGGAAGCCCAACCCTCCCTTCCCAACCCTCTGTCCCACACCCCTGGAGGTCGGCACCGTGCGAGCGATGTCTTTGATATTGCAATCAACTATAGGCTACGTTAACTGTTTAACATCAGGTGGGCCGTACGCTTGTTTGCCACCTTAGGCACATTAAAAAAGTCGTGAGTAAGTGATCTAAAATGCAAAGAAATATAAACATTTGCATTAGACATTCCTTTTGTTCCTAAAAATGCTTTGTAAAACCATTGTAAACTGCCTAAAAATCTCTATAAATTTGGGGCTTAATTCGTAGACTAAAAGTTAGTACAAAATTTCAGTGCCCGAAGCCTTCATGTGTTATGCTGGCTTCACATGGCGCGTGATATCACATGCCACGCCGCGCCCCCTCGCGCCTCGCGCCGTGTGAAGGCAGTGGCTCGGCGCGACTCGGGCTGGCGCGTTATGGCGCGTCCGATCCGCCAAATGTCGGTAACTTCAAAGGCGCGGCGCGAGTGGACTCGTGGAGCCGCGGTTTGGTTTCGTATATAATTGACACAGGATGAACGAAACCAATTGAAACATTAACAAAAAAGTTACGCAATCGCCCCGCTGGACGCCATCTTTGCTTACCAAATAGGACAAGTATAAAAAAACGTACTATTGGCTACAGTCGCTTTTTTTAAAACGGAAAGATAATAAATGAGTGTATATTAACTTGATCTGTGGTTATTCCAGAGCTGCATTCTCAGCCAGCCAGACAGGATGAACCCTAGTAACTTTTTACCTTGAAATACCTACATGACGGTCTCGAAGTCACGTTCCGAGGGACTTTATCAAGTTCCTAGAATTAAATAATTGCAGATTGGTGGGTTGATACATCACGAATGTTTTATTTTCACCGACGACGGATTTCCGCAATTTATACTTAGAGAGTCATATAAATATAGATAACAGCTTTACAGAACACCTAAATCTATTCAAAACTTGTTCTTTATGTAAATAATAGCTTCTTATTGCTTTGTGAAGTAACAAAATATACCTACTGTCTGAATTTCAGGACCCTAGCTTCAGTAGTTTCGGCTCGGCGTTGATGAGTCAATCAGTCAGGACCTCCCTTTTTTATTTTTTTATTCATTTCTTTTCAGGCGACATAGTTCCATAGATAAATACCTACCTTACAGCCTAACATATTAAATAATATTAGTATAGACATAAAAGAAAAATAATAACATACGAAAATTAAACTCAAAAATATTATCAAAATGGCTCATTAACACGCTTTAGAATGTCGCTTTAGAATGTCAACACAAACATTATATTTTTTGCAAAGATCGACTGGTGAAAATAAAACCTAATGATTTTATTTATTTTGCCCTTTTTGTCAATCTAATTATGTCTGGTTCCATTACGTCTGTTCAAACAACCAGTTTTCAATGTGCATGATACGCAACCATGAATATTTATAGCTCTTGTGACATTAAAATACAGTGATAAAAGTAAAATGTAGGAAATCAAGTAACAGCACAGCTATGTGAAAGGATTGTAGAAGGCAAAGAATTTGTGGACAGCTGTTCAGTGTTTGTTATGAATATCCTGCAATTTTAGAATTAATAATAATAAGTAATAAATATGGCCGGACTAAAGCGGGGCACGCACTTGTCATCTGGACGCAACATTTGAATTGGTGTGTCTTAGCCCTCGAGTTTCTTAACAATTGTCCATTGCGAAACCACTGGTCTCTAATATATGCATTATCTTCGTGAATTCTTCATTGTAAATCGCAAATTCTTTGCGGTCGGTATGTTGTCGGCTAGAGGACTACTAACAGATGTCCGAAAACATGTCCACCGCCAAATAATTACGATTTATTACAAATAACACACAGTACAGTAAAGTTTATTTACAGTTCGCTGACGGTGAGGGAAAACATCGTGAGGAAACCTACCTATCCCTCGGGATTAGGTAATAGTCAGTTCCTGTATACACGGCGACAAGTTTCACCACCTGTCACGTTGGGTTCTGACTATCTGGTGAAACGTGGGCTTTGAGTTGGCTTAATATCTCTACAATGTGGTGGTGTATGTCTACATAAGTTTCTGACTACTCCGAATGGGGATAAAAGTCGTGACGCATATTTTTTTTTATTTTTTTATTAATAATTCACGAAGATAATATTAGAGACCAGTGATTTCGCACTGGACAATTGTTAAGAGACTTGAGGCCTAGATCCATCGCATGCCTCGCCCGAGTTTTCATTACGATATCACGTATATGCGTTCCAACGTCAAAACTGAGTACTTGGGCACAGCATGCGTCTGATGTAGAAGCAGCCAAGAGCATGTTTTCACTATTGCAAAATAATATACGCGCGTGCTATACGCAGCTGTTGGTCGGAGCCAAACCAAAACCACTGAGCAGATTCAAATGAAATGTTCACTTTTTTATGAGTATGACTTTAGGATATCAAATGCCTGGAGATTGATGTGCACGCCAAAATCTAAGATGCCGCGGACGTAGCCGCAGGAAAAAGCCACGCAATAAAACAGAAGCAATGAACTAAGAAATCCCGTTGTCTGTTCATCGCTCACCGAGTTTTTTATAAAGAGGGGGAGACGATCATTAAATTTGCACAGATCATTTATCAACCGGACACGGACTTAATTAAGGATTGGGGATAGTGAATTCCCCCTTTTTGCAGCCCCAGGAAAAAAATGAAGCTCATGCTTTAAAGGTTTTATTACTATTTACACTGGGAATAATCCTGTTGAATGTGTACTTACAATTTCCGCAACGTGGAACGTTCCGAAATCAGTGACGTAGGGTTAAGCGTAGTGAACACAGTGGTTGCAAGTTTCATAAATTGTCCTGGTCTAGGGGTCTGGGTTCTGGTCTAGTCAGGTCTGGGTTCACTGTAAGTATTACCTGTACAAGAGTTAGCTGTCAGCATGCCCTTTAAAGAACCTCATGTTGTAGGTTAAAGGAAAGACTTCAGCAATAAGATCATCCAGGAAAGAAGGCTCGTAGTACCTACACGTATATTAGTGGGATAACAGCGGGTCTAAGAACGATAGATAGCAATTCTGCAAATGCAATTCATTTTTCTGATTTTCTAGCAGAATCCACAGCAATTCGCAAAATATCCGTAAAATAGTTACACATTTTACACCATTTTACCATTGACCATTTTACCGAAATTTCGAGGAATTGCTAAGGGCTCTGCTAAAAAATCAGACAAAAATTTACTGCGTTTCCGAATTGCTGTGTGGCCGTCATAGACCCGTATTAATTAATGCATCTCAAAGTTAAGATCGAGTTTTGACGTTTAATGTATGGATTCTCTGTCGATAACAACATCTAATGTGATGCCAAATCGCATAGCGGTACTGTTTGAAAATGTATACAATTATTCTTTTGAAAAGAGTAACCATTGAATTTCTTGCCGGCTCTTCTCAATGGAAGCAACATTACGAACCGGTGGTAACGCTAAAATATTGTTTATTATTGACTATTTATAAATGCTTTATTGAGCTTACATGAATAAAAACCTTTTGATTTGATTACAGATCGATTTCAACTTTTAGATGCATTTATTAATTTATACGAGCCATGGTGTGACTTATCTACGTTTAAAATCCCAACGCCGTAATTCAAAACGTAAACTCACGAATCCGGTTTGTTTTGGAGTAAATAAATGCGATATATAGTGTTGTGGCGGACAACCGGCTCCTTTTTGCGATTATTAGTGCAACCAAGATGGTACTCGGTCGCGCGTGGCTCGTACTCTGTGCGATATTCGTGTTCGATCATGTTTCGTGTAATAGCCAGAAAACGGAAAGATGGAATTTGGAAAATAGTAAGTACTAATTCAAAGTTACGCTAAACAACACTACGCCAAAGTCACGCTAAACGCGCTACGCTCCGCTAAATTCTTCTCTGCAACATTTATTAGGGAGACATCTGGATAGATTAATGATTTTTTGTTGACTTACAGTGGCATGAACTCAAGTGCAAAGACTCAATTTAAGGAATGTTGTAATAATAATTCGAGCTTTGGATTGATATTTTTATCTACACTTATGTCTATGATCTACACTGTACCTCTGTTTTAGATAACACAAATATATTATGTAGTTAGGTACCTATATACTCTTGCGTTTATAGTCTGGCTAGCGTAATATTTAATTCTCGATTCATACCAACAGCCAACTCTTCTAAAAGGGGAACCATTGAGTTTTTGCCAGGTCTTCTCTATGGAACAGCATTACAAAGCTAGTTCCAAGCTAGTTGTCTTATATGAATAACAATATTTTGAATTCAGTCGAGAATAATTTTATTTACCTACTTCCCTAAGTACTAATTATTAACGTGTAAAGCGCAATTTGCAAGTAAATTCGAATTTCGATCGAAAACTTTATTAGTTTTCACCTACGCAGCTTATGATGGTGTTAAAACATTTCACAACAGGCATGTCGTAGTTCGGATATTGTTTACGTTTTTGTTAGTTGTGAATTAGTTAATTAATAGCTTTTCTTGCATTAATCCGATCTCTCATACATTTTCTCTCCTACTTTCATTGATAATGTACTGATAATTGAACTTTCTTTATTATTAAAAAATAAATAAAATAAATGCATAAATTAGCTACCTAGTAATTAACATTATTATTATTGTAGTCCCAAGGTTGACTGATCATTCATATCAAGCTACATTTAAATATAGAGTCCTAGATATAAAGTTCCATGGACTATAAATCATACAAAATGGAAAGCTAAAAGTTTATACCTAGCCTGTATGGGAAAAAAATGGGTTGAACGATTTATGGTAGTTGCAAACTTTTTAAATTTCCGTTAACGCATCGATATTCAAACTTCATTCGGTATAGTAGAGATGTATAAGTAAGTAATACATTTCGGAACGCATGTTTTTAACACAATAGGTATTAAAAATAGAAAAATTATAAGACAGTTGCTGGTTATTGATTTAGTTCTAAACTCGTCTTGATGCAATTTAAAAATATATTAAACCTACCTAACAATTTTTTTTTCAAAGTACACAAATGATGCTACATAGTTTATGATAAGATATATCTAGTTATGTGCTAAGTGGTAGCATTCCAATTTAGCCATTGTCAGTGAACCTTGCACTGTATCGTGAGGTCTGCAGCAAGGGTTCTAATTATTATCTAAAACCACAATATCTGACCTCTCTCGGTCGTTTAAAAGTCCATAATATACATATAACACAAGAATTATAAGCCTTGTAAGGTCAATGTACTGCTATAGTAATACAGTAATTGTTTGTAAATATCAAGTGCCTGCCCTTGATTTTTGGCCGCAAATCTGTATGCAAGCTAACAACCAAGGTTGACGTTCTTATTGATTTGGATTGATGCCTTTTGACAACACCGACTGATACGAATATATAAAAATTGAGAAAACGGCTAGACCGATTTTGACGGGACTTTCACTGACAGATAGCTGATATTATAAGAAGTAACTTAGGCTTCTTTTATTTCAGAAAAATAATTAGGGTTTCGCGCAAAAATAATAAAACTCATTAAATTCCACGATGACCTAGTCGCAGGTAATCGTTTTCAAAAATGTACGCGTACGAAGTCGCGGGCGCAGCTAGTGTTTAAAGGACATATTATATGTAGGTACGGTAGCGGCATTTTACGATGGCCGGTTTGACATGTGGGGGGGGGAGAAAATTAACCTTATTATAACGGAATAAGACTGGCCGATTTAAAAAATAAGAATGTCAAAAAATTAATGCGAAAAATAATTTTATTCCGTTATAATAAGGTTCATCCTTTCCCCCTCCCACATGTCAAACCGGCCATCATAACGTGCCGCAGGTATAACCTAGGCAGGTTTCGATTCGTTAAGATTGAATATGACGAGCATGCATGACTGCTGATGTCATATCTATAAACTTTCCCAGTAACCAAGGACTTTTGAATGTCTTTGGATTTACGATTATACTCGTATGTTTTGTGTCAGGACATAAAGGTCAATGACTCACTGAGTCATGACAATAAACCCTAATTTATTAACACCACTAACAGTAGCTCTACACCAAGTTTACGCTCGTTACTTAGCGTTTGCGTTAAAGATATTAATGCTTTGTGCTAGCTTAGCAATGATAACTCATGCCATGTATTAATTTTGTTTAGTTTATTTCAAATTGCATAACAGATATTCTTATCTATAAATAAAATATAATATAATAAATCATTCATTAAACTTAAAATTTTAATCCATTATCTTGTACGGCCCCCGTACAAGAAAATGGATAAAAAAACAGGTAGGTATATTCCACTATAGTATATCCCCCTTATTCATAAAGATTTTAGCCAGTTTACAATGGGCTTGAAAAGCATTTTTAGGAACAAATGTGTTCTGTAATTCCACTGCAAGTCGATCATAACTTTCTATGAATAAGGGGGTAAATCTTCACTAACTGTTCTTTAAGTAAAGCTTTGCAATAAATATTTACTTTCACACATAATCACGTTAAGTGGAGGGGCGTGCCTTTTTAGAGTAAGCCATCTCTACCTATGACAATAAAAATAAAATGTTAATATACCTATCGTTATGTCACTAATATTCCACTTCCTGGCTTGTGTAAACAAAACCTAACTTACCGGTTTTGTATCTTGGTTCAACATACCCACGGAATTTGAAACTGGTACAAAATGAATACTGAAAGTAAATGTAAGAATGTCCCTAATAGGTGCTGCCTTGATCTTTCAAAACGTACTGAACCAGTTATGGACACATGATGGTATTATATTTCTTTTTATTAAAATATACTGCGGTTATGGTCTGGTGCTGTGGAACTGCGGTTATTTTTAACTGGAGGTACTGTTTTTAAGTGTAAATACTTAAACGTCCAAAATAATACTTGAAGGATTCGATGTGTATCAGGTATAGAATTGAACGCTAAGAAATTTTAAAATTACCTAAATTCGGTGTGCACAAAAGATGTACAAATATTCAAAGTCCTAACTAAATTATGTTAAAATCGGTAACGAACAGTCTACACATTCAGTACCTACCGTAGTACCTAAATGTTTACTTCGTAGGTACTATTGAAACTAACTGTAGGTATAGATACGTGATACCCGAAAAGGGTTATGCTAGTCTAGTGGGCATTGCCCTGGCTTGTGTTCCAAAAGTCATGGGCTCAAATCCTGGTAGCGGACGTGCACCATGATTTTTTTATCACGAAATGTCTATGCGCATAACGCGTTCCCAAAACAGAAGCGCACGTGGCAGTAAACTACTAGATGGGTGACCACAAGTGGCATTTACATCTTTTTCCATTAAGCTGTCGTTCCCGAGTATCGCACTCGTTAAGCCATGTCGCAGGCCTTCGGTCGACCTGGATACTCCGACACCAGAGTTGGCCACTACTTCGTACGAGCAACCTAACGAAGGAGTTACTTAAATAAGTACTGTAGCGGCCGTTTTGACATGTGGAGGAGGGGGGGGGGGAGAAAATGAAACTTATTATAACGGAATAAGAATGGCCGTTTTAAAATTTAAAAATGTCAAAAAATTAATGCGAAACTTAATCTTATTCCGTTATAATAAGGTTCATCCTCTCCCCTCTCCCACATGTCAAAACGGCCATCATAGCGTGCCGCTACTGTAAAGTATGTGAGAATGTACCTACCCTTAAAAAGGGTCAACGTCAAATATGCACATTGTTTAGGCAAAGGGAAAAATGTGCAAAAAAGGGTTTTGCCTATATACTCAAACACCACTCGCTACACAAAGTTATCGCCTATCTAATTTACTTTCCCCAGTTTTGAAGTGCTTAACCTCCAGCGGAAATGTGTACCAAAACATTTCTACCTAGGAACATTTCGTACCTTACCTACTACACCACCAAGCCAACTAGGAACTCGGATAGAATGCGGCTTCCCCGCCCGCATACCGCCCGCACACCCGCCACCGCCTGCGGCTTCCCGCCCACCACACCTCCCGCACCGCCACCGCCTTTTCGTGCGGATGACGTCACATTCGACAGGTTCCTAGTTGGCTTGGTGGAGTAGTACCTACAGCAGAAGATATTATGCGAGCGTTCTCACTATCATTTCAATTTACTGATGAAATTGTGATAATAAAATTTTACGACTGCTATCTTTGCACTTATCGTGGTACATAATATTAGTGTTCTTCTGCGGTTTTGTTCTTTACCTTGGTGTCATAGAACTTTTAAGTGCAGCAGAGGTCGATAACCCCTTGGCAACTAGTTAATTTAATTTATTTTTTTATCGATGGTAGGTTATATGGATGGATGGTATATTCTATTACTTGCTTGGCTAATCAAAATATACTGCTGTCTGTCTCATGCTTATAGCACAGGTAATAGTGTATGATGCATACAGTAAATTTTAAGTTGTAGGTATCTGTAAACTGATTTAGAAATAGGTAGTACCTAGTTACTTATCTTTGTTTTTTTATGTCTCTAAGGTGGCCAACAACCGTACAGCTCGCCTGATGTTAAGCAGCTACCATATGCAATAACAAAGGCATTGCTCGCACGTTGCCCACCTGAAGGGAAGTGGGACAAAGGGAAAGGATAGGGAAGAGGGTTGGGCTTCCGGCTCTCTCACTCATCGTACGAAACGCAGCCGTAATAGCTCCTTAACATATCTACTATTAACTACTACTAACTTAGCTCCTTTTCATATTATCTGAGAGGATGGTACCTACCTACAGAGTTGGGCAAAATTAAATTGCAATTAATTGATTGCAAATTGCATGTAGTATCACGATTAACAATTAATTTTAATTTGTTTGTCAATTGCGAACAAATCACAATTAATTGTGACATAACCTGCAATTTGCAATTAATTAATCGCAATTAAATTTTGCCCCACTCTGCCTACCTACTACCCCGGTCGAGCCAGCCCATTATATCAGCTGTAGTCAATTGGCTACAGCTTGGCCCTAGCACCAATATCAAATAATCTTAACCAAATCTAATAACTAACTGTAAAATCAAATAAGTAACGGTAAAAATAGATTTAAGGCGCTGAGGGCAATTGCCAATAACGAATCCAGATCAATAATATATTATATAAACGAGGGCTGACAGCTAAAGCCTGTTAATTTCTATTTATTGAACAAATAAGCTACAAGTTCTTATAAAAATAAAACATTTTGTTTACAAAATAATTTGCCTTTGTTATTGCAAGCGTCCATAGGCTACAGTTAAATCATACGGGCCTTAGCCGCCTTAGTAGGAGTAGGTACTTATAAAAAAATTGTAGTGTTTTATAATAAAAAAACTTAAGACACCAAATACCTAATTTTCTGTTAATAAAATGTAGGTACCTCTCTATTGATTACATAATAAGACCTATCTTACCGACGAACACAGGGCCGATGAGAAGTGGTCTACCTACTTTAGGTACTAACCTTTTTTTTTTGTTACAGTGTCTCCACTCCCGTTTCCCACTTGCAAGGCAGACAACCTCGAATGCCTCAGGCGAAGTGTTAGGACTTTCTTTTTCCTCATGGACTCCGAAAAGTTCGGCATGAAGCAAGTGGATCCGGCCATCATAAACAGCGTAGCGTTATCCATGCCCGAACAACAAATATCATTTTTACTAAGAAGGGTCAACGTGACCGGCGCAAGGTGGACTAAACTCGTAGAAAGGAGGTTCGTTTTTATTAATTATTTGACATTTTAGAAAAATATAAAAAAGGTTGATGACCACTTACCTACTACTGATACTAGTTGAAAATTTCACTTATATTAGCAGCCGGGGGTGTAACTCAGTGGTAGAGTGTCTGCTTCGCATGCTGAAAGTCCTGGGTTCAAATCCCAGCACCTCCAAATCAACTATTTTTTATTTTTGTCGAGTCCATTTGTGTTTTATTCATGGGATATTTTTTCGACTTGAAATAATAATTATCAGAAATATTTTCAACAGGTTTAACTTAGAAGGCGGAAAAAGCGGTGTCGTGTTCAATAGTGACTTGCACGTCACGGGGCAGTTGACGATGGACGTCGCTGGGAGACTCGAGCCGCGCGTTGCTTTTCTTACTATGGACATACGTAAGTTCCTCCTTCCTACCTAATGATATCAATAGATGCTTCTACATACGCCACGCTGTAGGGGGCTTGTGGACGCGGCCAATGAGCTTAAGTTCAAAATAGCCGCGTCCACACCGGACGATCCACCGCGCTCCGAACGCGCGGCAAGAGCACGATCAAAAGGCGCGCCTTTTAATCGTTTATTCCAATTTCTTTGGGTTACAGACTATATTGCGCTTAGTTCTTAGTAATTTTTAGGGTTCCGTACCAAAAGGGTGCCAACGGGACCATATTACTAAGCCTACGCTGTCCGTCTGTCTGTCTGTCAGCGGGCTGTATCTCACGAGCCGTAATAGGTAGAGAGTTGAAATTTTCACAGAATGTGTACCTATTTCTGTTGCCGCTATAACAACAAATACAAAAAATATAATAAAATTTAAAAATAAAGGGGGTCCCCATACAAGAAACTTATATTTTTGACGTGTTTATTTTACGGTGGTACGGAACCCTTCATGTGCAAGTCGAACACGCACTTGGCCGGTTTTTAAATTAGGCGTTACTACCCTAACTAGGTAGGTTAAACCAGAACAAAATACGTATGGTGTAGGTCTACTTACGGAAATAACTTTACCTACGTTATTTATGTAGGTACCCATGTTGTATCTACTTAAATTAATGCACAATAATTAATTACGGACGGTACAGCCAACCACATGTAATTAAAACTTCGACTACCGATCTATAATTAAGCCATGCTTTGAAAATTTCAGTGAGCGCCGAGAGCAACATTACTTATCCGTGGAGCATACAGCGGGGGATCGATAATGAGGATTACATTGTAATCGGCCCCGAGAGAGTAGCTGTCAGGAATATGCGAATACCCACATATTTTTTACAACCCAGTGAGTATCTACTAATCCACCAAGCCAACTAGGCGCCTGTCAAATGTGACGTCACAAGAAGGCGGTGGCGGTGTGCGGGCGGGGAAACCGCATTCCACCCGAGCGCCTATTAGGCTTGGTGGAATAGTACCTATTTTATTAGGTATCTTTTTTTCAGAAAGTTTTGTGGTGGGCTATTCATCCACGGAGAAACTCAAAAGAAACTGGTTACTTACTAACTTAAATTACTGATGAGTTGCTAGAATGACATAGCACTAAGTAGTATTTCTATGGCGGCTCGCATACGACGCTACTCAAAAGAAACTTATGAGTAAATTATTAGTAACTACTTGTGTTTTGTTTTTTATATGGAGTTTGATGAGTTACTAATCCAGCGTTCCTTTTGAGTAGCAGCCTGGACGACTCACTCAAGCGCGACTAGCGTTACCTACTAATTAGTTAGTACCATAATTACTAACCAATTTCGTTTCTTTTGAGTACTTAGCGCCGTGGACGAATGGCCGTAGGCGTAGGGTCTAGTGGTTGGTAGGTATTAAAATTTTGTCAGCCAGTGCTTATTACATACCTATTTTAAATACCTAATAAAATTTAATAGGAGGAACCATTTAACTATTTATTTTCTGTCAACCCTTAATACCCAGCTGGCCTACTCCGAAATACGAACCTAACGTTTCGGCTGACGGATTGTCGTGATTTGACATTTCTTCTTTCGTTTTTCTCTACGATTTGACATTGTTTTGATCGTAAATCGAATCCGTACTTCGGACGATCCGTCAGCGACGTATTTCGGAGTAACCCCCCAGTTGTAGATGTTATACTTACGTACTAGTACTTATATGTCAGCCCATAAATAGTGGATTAATATTATTTACCAAAATACTAATAGGTACCTGGTAAAATGATTGCCTACTTATCTTAAGGTGATACAAATGTTCAACTGGGTGGGTCTAAGTAAATGGTTAGATGAAGCAGCTGGCTTATGTGCAATATAAAGTATACAACATTAAACCTCATATGGTCGGGAATAAAATGGCTTAGCCGATTTACTTTAAATGTTACCAAATTTTGTAGAAATCGATTTCAAAATATGAAATTGTCAACCTTAATCGTAAATGTTCTCCATAGCAACTGAACAGATTTACGTGAAACCTATACCAGAAAAATTGTCAAGACTTGTCTAAGAATCCGTGGATCCAAGATTTAATATTAGTCATTTTATTTAAAAAATAATCAATAATAACCTTAAATATGCGACAAACGTCATGGGTCATCATGACTTGGACTGCAAAATGTTCGTCGCAGATCCGCGATGGCGGCCTCCAAAGCTGGACGTGCGCGCAAATTTTTGCGTGAAATTCGTAAAAAAATTACGTCTTCTTAGCATTTTATGAATTAAATCACGTTTTAAATAGTTTAAATATAATATTGAACATAATTTTTAGGATATTATATGATTACAAATATTTTTAAATTAATATTTATATCAGTGACGCGTTTTCTTGTCATCATAGATTATGAATAATATAGAATGATGAATAGGTATATGATTAAAAAGCATAATCGTCCTCTAAAAACCGCTTACCTACTTTCTAATCTTATTGTCTTGCCTAACAACAACAACAGGTTGGGCTAACAATCAGAAGGTCCCAGGTTCGATCCCCGGTGGGGCATGCACCAATGGATGAATTTTCATCTATGTGCATAATTTACAGTTCGCTGACGGTGAGGGAAAACATCGTGAGGAAACCTACCTATCCATCAGGATTAGGTAATAGTCAGTTCCTGTATACACGGCGACAAGGTTCACCACCTGTCACGTTGGGTTCTGACTATCTGGTGAAACGTGGGCTTTGAGTTGGTTAATCCCTCCACAATGTGGTGGTGTATGGCCACTCACGCCTCTGACTACCCCCGAATGGGAATAAAAGTCGTGACGTTACATTTCATTTTTTCATATTTTTTGTCTTGCCTATGATATCTTTTTATACCACTGAGTTGCTAGACAAACTTGTTTTTTTTTGGCGGGAAGTGGCGAAGTGCAACATTGAAAATCTATATTATTATAGGTAGGTACTTGACACTGGCTATATGCGACAAGAAAAGCCAAGACAAAAACACATGCGTACGGCCCGCCTGATGTTAAGCGTGTTTCAGTTGATGTTATTCATACTACTTAATATTAGTAATACGAAATTATTTTTGTTTGCTTATTTTTAAGTTGGACTAACCACCGTTTGGTGGGGTAGTACCACCCTCTCATAGAAGATCGGCGTAAAGCAGCTATTACAGCTGCGTTTCGTACGATGAGTGAGAGAGCCGTAAGCCCAAACCCCCCCCCCTTCTCCCCTTCCCCCTTCCCTTCAGGTCGGCAATGTTTACTATATGTTTAGTTTTATTGAGCATCAGGATTAAGTTGGGAGACCGGAGTTCAATGCTCTACATTACTAAACCATACATCAAATAAACATCACAGCTTCTTAGGGATGGGTCCAAATTTAATAAGTCGCTAAATTTGCAGTGCTAAATTTATTTAGTGTCATCACCTGTTAAATATTTTTTAGGAAATGTAACGTCACCACTTTTATCCCCATTCGGGGGTAGTCAGAGGCTTGAGTGGATATACACCACCCCATTGTAGAGGTATTAACCAACTCAAAGCCCACGTTTATACAGGTGAATTTGTCAAGTGTGCGTGGATGGCCAAATCCGAAACTATAAGGAATATCGAAAGGTACTCAAAGAAGTCTCGGGGCCGATTTTGGTGAAAACTAAAACTGCAACTTTGGATTTTTGAAAAAAACTAAATTCGTAGCCAGGAATCGAACTAGTTGATTTCGAACTAGTTGAAAAAAACCACTTACTATATTATTACACCATTCGATAGTGTCGCTGATAAGGAACGAATTCTGGGAAGTAATGACATACGGCAAACTTAAAAAAAACTGTGTTTTTTAATAAACTGCTGCATATTTTCAAGTTGACTGTAATAGGTCATACGTACATTACCTTTACCTTGTTCGAAATTATGCTCAATATTTTTATTTATTTACCTTCGCAGCGCAGTCATCTTCATAACATTATGTTCTAATTACAAATTTTCAATCATTTTTGAACAATTAATCAGTTTAGGTTTAATAGTTAGGTAACTTAAGAGAAATAAAATACTATTTTGTTTAAAATTAGCTCTTTCCTTAAGTTTACCGTAAAAACAATATTCGTAGCCAGGAATCAAACTAGTTGATTTAGAATAAAAAACCAAATACCGTATTATTACACCATTCGATAGTGTCACTGAATAGAAACGAATTTTGAGAAGTAATTACAACTTCTCAAAATTCGCATGTGTGTGTGCATAATTTACAGTTCGCTGACGGCGAGAGAAAACATCGTGAGGGAACCTACCTATCCCTCGGGATTAGGTAATAGTCAGTTCCTGTATACACGGCGACAAGATTCACCAACTGTCACGTTGGGTTCTGACTATACAGGGTGAATTTTTCAAGTGAGCGTGGATGGCCAAATCCGAAACTATGAGTGATATCGAAAAGTACTCAAGAGAATCTCGGGGCTGATTTTGATGAAAACTAAAACTGCATCATTGGATTTTTGAAAAAACAATAGTCGTAGCCAGGAATCGAACTAGTTGATTAAGAATAAAAAACCACATACTGTATTATTACAGTATTCGATAGTGTCGCTGATAAGAAACGAATTTTGAGAAGTAATTACAATTTTCATCAAAATCAGCCCCGAGATTCTTTTGAGTACTTTTTGATATCACTCATAGTTTCGGATTTGGCCATCCACGCACACTTGAAAAATTCACCCTGTATAGTCAGAACCCAACGTGACAGGTGGTGAATCTTGTCGCCGTGTATACAGGAACTGACTATTACCTAATCCCGAGGGATAGGTAGGTTTCCTCACGATGTTTTCTCTCGCCGTCAGCGAACTGTAAATTATGCACATAGATGAAAATTCATCCATTAGTGCATGCCCCAACAGGGATCGAGCCTGGGACCTTTTGATTGTTAGCCCAACCTGTTCACCACAGTCGCTTGCAGTGCAATTGTTATCCCGAGATTCGAGTCTTCATGATTTTCCCTGTTTTCGGAACAATACACACTTAGGTGTTGTAATTATTATGTAATTGTTCCGAAAACTAGCAAAGTGGAAGCTCGAAGAACCCCAGCGAGACAGTGGAGCACATCTTGCTTCATTGCCCTGTATTTGCACGCCAAAGATATGATGCACACACAAACATAATAAAATTTGTACGGAACCCTCAGAGCACGAGTCCTACTTGCACTTGTCCGGTTTTAATTTGTAATGAGTAGCCCAAATACAAATTTTCATATCTCTAGCTTCAGAAAAATTGGGACGCCTATACAAACTTGCACCCCCTATTTTACACCGTTAGAGGTGAAATGATCAAAAACGCTGAAATTACTATTCTTAGTTAATAAGAAGCCTAAATACAAATTTTCTTGTGCCTAGCTTTAGAAAAATTTGAACCCCCATATAAACTTCCACCCCTTATTTTACCCTCTTGGGGGTAGAATTTTCTAAAGCGCTGAAATTACTATTTTGTATTTGTATTAGTAGCCTAAATATAAATTTTCATGTTTCTATAATCAGAAATGAGGGAATTCCATACAAACTTCCACCCCTTATTTTACCCCATTAGGGTAAGAATTTTCCAAAATCCTTCCTTTGCTCTTCTTTTACGCTATGAAAGGTACTTACTGTCCAAATTTCATGTTTGTATCACCAGCGGTTTGAGCTGTGCACGTTTTGACGGACGGACAGATAGACAGACGGACAAAAAGTGATTCTATAAGGGTTCCGTTTTTTCCTTCTGAGGTACGGAACCCTAAAAACTCACAAAACGAGGCGTTTTGTGGAGCAAGTATTTTAATTTTAATTATACCATATATTATTATTATCATGGAGCTGCTCCAGACCTATGGCTCTGGCTTGAAAATCTTGACCTTACATGAAAATTAGTATTTCGGCTACTCAGCCTACAAATACAAATATTCATGTCTCTAGCTTCAGAAAAACTGGGACTATCCATAGATACTTTCTCCCCTTAATTGTTGAATTCTCAAAAATCCTTCCTGTGGTCTTCTTCTACGCTATAAAAAGTTACAATTTCATGTTTCTAACCCAAGCGGTTTAGGCTGTGCACGTTTTGACAGACGGACAGATAGACTGACGGGCAAAACAGTGATCCTATGAGGGTTGCATGCATGCCCGGCATGCGTTGCATTGCCACTCCATCCGTCCGTCATCCTCCATCAATCCATCAGTCAAATAAGGGGTAACCTTTTCCAAAAATGTGCGCGTACTAGGTCGCAGGCACAGCTAGTAACTAATAAGGATTAGTACTACTTTTATTTCAGTTATTAACCGATGTTGTCAACAATTTTTCTTGTTTGCAGTTATTTAGAATTTTAAGTTGTTTTAATTTTACTTATTTTGTCCTATAATATTAAACATTTAAATTATGTACTAGTCTTTTTTTAAGTAGTACTACCTATTACCCAGTGTTGGGCAAAATTAAATTTCAGAACAATTAAAAATTAACAGTTAGTGAGCTTTTATTTACTATATCAACAAAATAACAATAAAAAAGATTACAAAGAAAAAATATCCTACCCACCTACCTATTAATAAAAATGTAGTACTTAAATTGTACTTAAGATTTAGTGAAAATTGTCCTTTACGAAGTTACCCTTATACGACTAAATAAAAGTAGGCAAGATACGAATTTAGTATATGAGTCACTTCTGTTTTTGATTTATCATGTCGTCTTTTTGATGTATCGTGGCGTATCGAAAATTCTAAATTCAAAAAATTCAACTCGCGGTCCTTCGACATTGTTTGAGCAAAAAGCGGTCAACCTCGAGCTGTCAGTTGCAATGGTTCCAGCCTTAAATGGACTTTACCAAATTATTTTCTGTTTCAGATTCTGAAGACTCATTTATTATTGATGAAACACTGCAGATGAAACAATCAGTATTAGATCATTTTTCTAATGAAATAACAGCAGCATTGATGCATTCAATTGTTGATAACTTTAGATTATTCTCTTCTAAGGTACCCATAAGACATTATTATAAATATTACTAGAGAAAGCACGCAATGTAAATATTAATTTCTGAAAGTAAAACTTTGTCTGTTAAGTTTTGATATTTATTAATAAAAATATTACAACAGGCATATCTGGCTTTTAATCCCTTCAAAATGCATCACCTAACGATTCTTCAACAAACTTTTTGTAGATTGCCATGAATTTGGCGACAAAAGCTTCTAAATGGAATATTGGCTTGTTACCAAGTCTCATTCTATGTTCATAGTTGGCTGCACTGCTTGCTACTTGGCATTTCATAGCCATGTCACAATTGCGAACAAGTTCTTTCAGTAGACCAGCAAAAATCATATCCGGTGGTACTCCATGAATTATCAATTCATACAATTTCTGTCTAACTTCTCCCAACTTTTTCGGTGACTGTTCCGAGAGTATCATTGACGCTGTTTCCCTAATAAACTGTTGCCAATCCGGTTCTGGAACCTTCTGATCAGCTGTAAATGGATATTGTTGGACTTTGCAAGCTTCGCACATCAATAACGCTCTTCTCAAATTCCTGTCTGCGCATTTGGCAATGCGTAACGCCAATTCTGTTGGTATATTCAAACTTTCTTTCTTACAAACCAGTTGTAGTACTGAGGCTATCTCGTTTACGGTCGGTGCAGGTACTCTAATGGTCAAACAACGTGACCTAATGGCGGGAATGACACGAGATATGGAATTGGCGATGAGGATAAGGCGGCACGTTGATACATACTTCTCCATAGTCCGACGTAATGCGTGTTGTGCATCCTTGGTTAGATCGTCAACTTCATTCAATATAACCACTTTGAATTCCCTCTGTCCTGATGAATCAATCTGATGTGTTTGCGCTACATTCTTCACCAAATCCATGATCACAACGCGATCGTAGATCCCCACATCGGTTGGATTCACTTCAATGTGATAATTACTACTTACAGTCATGATTTCTATTTTCTTGTTGGAAGGTGTCGTAAAATTCATAGTTTCTTGTCGTAAGCGTTCCACGCCTGAACCGTACAATTCTCTCAAAAGGCACATGATTCGTGTCTTCTTGCCGGCGCCGGAAGGCCCGTAAACCAGGAGATGAGGGAAGTCGCTCTGTTGCACGAGGTTTTTCAGCCGCACCGCTTGATCTTTATGAAAGTCCAACTTCATTAGATCTCTGGGCCTATGCTTATCTACCCAGAGACTCATTTTCCAAGAGAATTTATTTAACTAAGTATGGTAAACTACTGTCTGTTTAGCGAAATTTCTTCAAAGTTGCTCGCCCGCCGCTCTGCTGTTTACGTTTTGCAAAGAGAATTACGTTTTGTTTTTAAAAAGCAGTGCCGCCAACCGAAAATAGCACCCTAGTTCGTTTCACGAACGAAGTGTCACGGCAATAAGTGGAATTAATTTCATATTGCATATGTTTTTCTGTTTTAATGTAAATCAATTTAAATAAATTACTGGACCAATACAATCGGATTCATCCTGCAATGGTTAAACTTTGAATTTTTGAGGAGTCTAAAATAATAGAAGGTTAACAACATTCCGTCGCATGATTGTGGCGCCCGCGGCTGCGGCCGCGGGAGTGCGGGACTTATTTCGTGAAACGGACTATATCACCAATTTTTTTTTTCAAGACCGATATTTTTGTGGTTTCATTAATCTATTGTAGTTTATGTTTTTATGCCTCGCTTCTTCTGAGACTGGCTATATGCGAATAGCGAGGCCAACAAAGAAAAAACACTATTCAGGGCTGCCAGATTATATAATTCGATACATTTGTATAACTTTTTAGGGTTCTGTAGTCCCTACGAGGAACCCTTATTTTGACCCTATTCGTTGATTCTTGACATATCATATCGACTGATGGATGAAGTTAATAAAATGCAAGCATGTGCTTTTTGGAATGAATTCCATTCGGATATAGCTAATGGGAAATGACTACAGTAATCGCATAACACTATTAAATGGCTGCGTCTACATCAGACGCATGCGGGGTATCTAGATGCACCAAATAAATTTACTTTTCGGTTCGATAATAAAATTTATTTCATCATTTAAGTGCAAACAATAATTTCTCAACATTTTTGTTGGTATGTATAATAAAGTTGGATTTTTTATAATTTCGGGGAACCGGGTGTATAAAATAAGGCGGCTCTGCTGGCAGCACTTTATAACTATCTGTGGTGTAAATTCTTCATTCACTATTTTATTTACAATGGATTTGGATTTATTTATTTTTCTCCAAATCTGTGTTTTTATGAGTAAAACTCGTGGTGAGGAATATAATTTGTATGGTGATGCGGGCCAGGCTTATTCAATGGTGGCTAATTTTGGCCATCCACATCAAACTGTAAGTAAATTTTTAGTTTTTAGTCTTATTGGAGGACTAACATCTGATGTTGATGGTAGTTTAGCTTTTTGCCAATTCAGTTATTACCCGTAACAACGGACAGCGGTAGGTGGATTCCCATTTTATTTAGGGTTTACGTGCTTACCTACATCAAGTTTAGATAGGTAGTGAAAAAGTAGATAAGCTTCTAAACCCATCTATTAGTGCTTGTAGCGGGCTACTAATGGCTAGACGCGGGTGGAGTGAACACGGCTATTATGGTTGAATGTGTGCGTGGGCCACTGAACGCGGCCACAAGTAGCCAGCACTCGCCACTCTTGTAGTTTTTGTCTCTGCAGCGGTCACTCAAACGCTTAGTACCATATAAAATGTATGAAAAATTTCATCTGTTGCATGTGGAGGACATTAGTGGCTGTTCTGTGGCTACTAATCGTCCAGTGAGTGCCTCTATTTTGCTTTTGGAACACATTCTTGCACTTCCAAAGGCCTTAATATTACTTTTAATCTGGTTGCTCACCTACCCAGCCATCAATATGTCTCAACCCTTATTTGAAATACTGAAATTGCAAATTAGTATTTGCTATACCCACAAAGCAAAACTGATACCTATGAAACCGATACTAAAAAGCAGTTGAAAAAAGCTAGATAAAAAAATTGTGTATTATTTTATGGTTCCAGTTGAAACTGTTAGTAGACACAGGAAGCACAACAGTTGCTATTGCATCATACGCACGAGAAGACAATGATGAATATTTCCACATGGACAACTCTAGCAGTATTTATGACAGTGGGAAAAGTGTAAGTATCCTCTAAATACTATATTGACATCCTCTGTAATCATAACCTACACTCTATTATATATTGCCCTTCTTTTTCATTAACCTCATCACTGAGGGACATGATTTTGGTGTGTAGCCTCTGCCACTGTCTTTCTCCAGATCCCTATATTGCACCATTCATATTTATGTTTGCATGGTGGCCCCTGTTGCCTCTAGAACTATGCTAACTCATAACAATGGTAGAAAGTAGGCTTGTATCCTGCCTTCGTTATGATAATGTATAAAAATAAGTGAACTGTTTATTGTCACAGGTCCAAGCTCAGTACTCACAAGGGATGTGGTCAGGCCGTCTAGTGTCTGACTTTATACAGTTCCCGTCACTCCCGTCTATTCCCGAAGTGAGGTCTGATATAGCACTCATCACACAGAGCCATAAGTTCTTCATGAACGGATCTGGATGGCAGGTGTGTGTGATACCTAACAATTTGTAAATTGGTTTCTAATGACTCTTAAAATACAATATCTACATAGTAATATTGTGCTAATGTGACTGAGAATCTGTATGTAATAAATCTTTATCTGTTGAGAATTCAAATTGAAATTACATGGAGCTGTGAAATCTTTAGTTGGTGATAAGGTATTATTTTAGTATTGAGTAATTATTTTAATTGAATTTAAGCAACGAAACGATAGATGACGCTTGTCGATAGATGACGCTTGTCGGTTTGTCTGTAAATTTATTCCTCAAATTTTTACTGCCTCAGATAAAGCTGCTATCTTTGTATATAGTACCTATTGTTTGTAGAATGGGTTTTTGATATGTTAGGAAAGCGTAGCGTGGGTAGGCCTCCCACAAGGTGGACCGACGAACTGGTGAAGGTCGCGGAATACGCTGGATGCCGGCAGCGCAAGACCGGTCATTGTGGCGAGCCTTAGAGAAGCCAATGTCCTGCACTGGACATCTTTTAGCTGAGATGATGATGATGATACTGAAATCTGTTGTAATGTTTCAGGGTCTCATGGGCCTAGCGTACCCGCCCGTGGGAGCGTGGACCGACGGTGGCGGCGTGGTCGAGTCTTGGCTCGACGCAGTGGACCACTCCCTTAATAAACCAATGTCTTTTCAACTGAAACTGTGTGGTCCCTCCAGCCCTACTAACACTACACATTATGGGAATTTCAAAATGCTAGGTATGTATCACTACATAGTATGAAACAAAGTCGCTTCCGCTATCTGTCTGTCTGTCTGTATGCTTTGATTTTTAAAACTACGCAAGGGTTTTGATGCGGGTTTTTTTAATAGATAGAGTGATTCAAGAGGAAGGTTTTAGTATATAATTTGTCAAGTTTTGTTCGCGATAACCGATATCCACGCGGGCGAAGCTGCGGGCATAATAGGGCTGCGGCTAGTTGAATATAAATGGCACAGTTACACGTACAGTACATCAATGTCCCGAGTTACCATACAATGTGGATTATGATTGCTGGTAAGGATGATTCGGACTTTCGTCAGATGGCTTGGGTGTCACTGGGATCGTCCCCAGTCCATTGTTCAGTATCCATAGTCCAAGCCTTGTTTAGTTTGGGACCATACAGTTGGTGTGTAAGTCTGGCGATATTTACATTCACAAATCCCAGTTCAAAATTTCAGATGGTCATTCAGTCTATTTTCTATGACCCAATGAAATTGTCAAGCACTTCTCACACTATCTCGCTATACATGTATAGGCAGTATGCCATTCAATTATTCTGTACTTAACTAAATTCTAATACTTATGTATTAATTAACAATGTGCTGTTGTGGTGTGTGGTGGTGTGGTAACCTCCACAATGTGGTGGTGTATGGCCACTCAAGCCTCCGACTACCTCCGAATGGGGATAAAAGTCGTGACGTTAAATTTTATTTTTTTCTATTTAATTAAGGATACCTACTTTTTGCATTTCAGATGACTTCATATCAAACGATAACCAGAACAAAACTTACCGAACGCCAATATTGCGCAGACGTTGGTACGAAGTTGGTGTAATATCGATCAGAGTGATGTCTTCAAATGATACATCAGTATCAGATGATATAGTCCGAGATCCTGATGCGAACGTATGCCAGAAACTGAATGCTGTGAAGAGTATCGTTGATAGTGGTACAACGAATATTAGAATCCCAGACGAACTGTATAGACAGGTATATTTCGTTAAGCTTATAATAATTATTAGCTTTAAAAAAAAATTGGTGCATCAATACGCGGCTAATGAGAAGTAACTTTTACGCGGCTAATAATTATTAGTTTACGGTTTCACTTATCTACTCATTTTAAGGCTCAAAGCTGTGATTTTACACAAAATTGTTGATGAATCCGCTGGCCCTTACGCTTTATACCTATACCAAAATAAACTTCAGACCGTCAGGAATAAAATGCATTCAGTAATTTATGTTAAAATTTTACCAAATTTTGTAGAATACAAGTTAAAAATATAGTTTACAACCTAAATTGTTCGTTCTCCACAACGGGTCACGGTTAGTATGTGAAATTTGTGCCAAAATAATGCTTAAGACCTTTTAAGCAATGTATTTTACAGATTTGGACATTAGTTATTCAATAAAATCCTTATATTCGCTACAAATGTCAACATCGTAGCTGTAACAGCCGCATGTTGAAGCTTAAGAATTCCTGTGTTTCAGGTAGTAGAAGATTTAAAGGATGCTTATCGAAGTTCCCAAGTACTCATATTGGATCAGTTTTGGTACCAGGGGGAGGTAAGTTCCATTCCAGATTTTTTAGTCCACAGTAATGTTCAGTATTCTTCCATTTGGTTGTCGTCCAACCGGCACGAGTAGTCCAGCCGACCGTGACAAGACAATGTTAGAGATAAATAGATTTGGTCTCATTCTCTCCCATGAGTTAAGAAAGAGAGAGAGTGAATGTACCTCGTGAATCTTGATATCGTGATTCAGAATTTCTATGCAGCATCGCATTTTGTACTGGAGTGTGCACTCACCGCCATCTAATTGGTGGCGTGAATGTTTAATATGTTTAACTTGTATATGTAATTGGTTGGAATTATTACAGGCTGCATGTTGGCCAGAGCCTCAAGTGTGGACGCAGCCGTGGTTGGCGATAGATCTGCTCAGTGCCGACGCAGACAACCAGTACTTCACATTAGAGATACCACCGCAGGTGACATTGCATTGCTGTCAGTAATCTATACGAATATGATAAATAGTATATTGTGCTCATGCCACTTTACCCTAATGGCCGGCGCACACTGGGGACGGCAAGGGAGAGGATTTTAATTTTTATCAATCGTAATAAGGTATATATATTTCAACGCTCGGTGATCGACCCTGGAGCATCTCGGTGCACCGAAGAGCACGCCGGAGCACCTTATTTCGATTGGATAAGTATTAAATTCGATTGATAAAAATTAAAATGCTCTCCCCTGCCGTCCTCAGTGTGCGCCGGCCATAAAGAACCTAAACGGACCACGGCTATCCTTTATACTCTGATTTTTAATTTCGAGACTATAATGACAGCTTTTTATGTCAAACGTAAAATTAATTTGATCTGGTCATCATAAATAGTGTTGTTTTTATGATTCTGGTTCAAATTAATTCAATTTTATTTACTAAAGAATAACAAAAACAAGATCAATCATAAAAATTGATTCAATTAAAATTTAAATTGACATTTACCTGTAGCTGTCATTTTAGTCCACGTAATTAAATATCAGAGTATAGATATGACAATATTTTCTTGTTTCATACTTTTTAAAGCGCGTTTTTTTCAGTTAGTTCAGTTTAGTTTAGTTTAGTTTTTGACCTTACTTTTTAAGTAGTGTCGTTACTAATTAGTAATTTTAATTACTAACCAGTTCCGTTTCTTTTGAATAGTGCCGTGGACGAATGGCCTCAGGCTAACAGAAATGTATATTTCCAGAACTACATGCGTGCTGTGGGGGTGTACAACAATAGCCACAAGGACGGGTCCGTGCCGGAGTACTGCTACAAGCTGGGGCTGGAGGCGGGCGCGGCTGACACCGTGCTGGGGTATACCGCCATGGAAGGATTACAGGTACACATGGAACTCAATATCGCCAGACAAATATTACAATAGGGAACCACTTAATTATAAACAATCCATTCACGTAGGTACAGGTTTTTGTTTTTTAATGTTTATATAGGTATCTTCGCTTATAATATACATATAGGTACTAACATAAAGCGTGTTACAAGGCCTTTGAATATATAAGTGACAACTTTCGTGTTATGGGCTTAGAACACACCAAATGCCGTAGAAAACGGTTTAAACTGCATTTAGGAGAATATTTCTTGTAAAAAAATGCATAGTTCGTGAGGTATATTTTGTTAATTTGGCAGGCAAGAAATATTTCAAAAAAGTTCTTCGAATTTCATTTTTTTATACCATTATAAATGGTAAGTATAAAATTTATTGGAGGTGTATTCCCGCTACTCATTCATCTCCTCCATCCATCTCATCCTCTTAGGGCCGCCACATACATCCGGAATTCCGTTTCGGAATATCGAATCGGGATTCCGTAAGCTTATCACACACATACGTTTTTTCCGTTCGGAATAATTCCGGACGCACAGGCTACCATTCGAAATTCGTAAACGGAAAAATTCCGTAGGTATGTGATACGTCCATACATTTGGATGGATTGACTGCGTTTGGAATCCCGATTCGATATTTTGAAACGGAATTCCGTATGTATGTGGCGGGCCTTATCCGTTTAACAAACTGACGAAATTTAAAATTCGAAGTGGCTAGTTACTGACTGTAGCCAGTTATAACCAGTGCTAACCCACCTTATTAATAGTTCATATTTTTGTTATTCCAGTTGTTATTCAACAAATCGGCCGGCTGGATCGGCTTTCAAACGTCCGACTGCGGTCCCAACGCCCGCATCACCGGCCCATACAACGCATCTACCTCCCTCAAACAAACCTGCGAATTACTTCAACCAGTTTCCCACGTAGCTATATCAATAAAAGCTGCCCAATGGGCGCTATTTGCTGTTTCAATAATCGCCGCTGGTGTATTAATATATTCATTAGCGCCGTGTATTAAAACGTTCTGTGTGAGGCGATTGCCGGGGTCGCAACAGATTTCGATGTCGCAAGCGGCGTTTATAGAACATGAGTCTACGTAATGATGAATGAGTGATGAGAATGAACGGCGATGTTTTTGTCAGGGTAAAATAAATGTTTAATGATTATGATGTAGTAATAATAATAATGGGTACGGGCCTCCCCTCAATGCGAGGGGGTTTCAGAATCATCAGGCGTACTTTACGCCGATCTTTTGTGAGAGGGCGGTACCCCGGTTGAGCTGGCCCATATATGAGCTGCAGTCAATTGGCTACAGCTTGGCTCTAAAGGTCATAGATAAACCGCCGATAAAGGTCTTGTTTATGTAGTCTGAATTCTTATTTTTAACCGACTTCAAAAAAAGGAGGAGGTTCTATGTTCGGCTGTATGTATGTTTTTTTTTTTTTTTTTTTTTTTTTATGTATGTTCACCGATTTCTCCGGCATTAATGAACCGATTTGAAAAATTCTTTTGCAGTTCGGTAGATCGTAGCTCCAAGTTGGTCCCATAAAAAAATAATTCCTAGAATCAACCCCTAAGGGGGTAATTTTGGGGGGTGAAGGTCGTCTGAAAAAAAATTTTTTGTCCGATTGACTTGAAACTTAATATGTATATTTTGCATAACAAATAATGAAAGTCATGTTTCAGGATTTTAAAAAAATCCCCCCCCAAAGGGGTAAAACGAGGTGTTAAAGTTTGTATGGAGAGTTACCGTTTATCTCTAAAGTTTATGAACCAATTTTTCTTTTTAAACTGTTATTTGGTAGGTGACTAAGTCGTTTTGGTCCCGTAAAAAAATCATTTCGGAAATCTACCCCTAAAGGGGGAAACTAGGGGTAGAAGTACGGTAGAAAAATATATTTGTGTCCGATTGACTTGAAACTTAGTATGTATTCTCCATATAATAAATTAAGAAACTTTTGTTTTGGAATCTTGGAAAAGTCACCCCCCAAGGGGGTCATTTGGGGTGATAAAGTTTGCATGGCGCCACTAAAAATCATGAAATAAAATTATTTTTATAAAAAAATAAAAACCGTCTTCAAAAAAAACCTGGAGCACTAAAAAGCCTGAAATAATATTTCTATTACCACCACTGCCTACCCCTTCAGGAAAATCAGGCGTGATGATGTGTTATCGAGTATTTGGAGTCGGTGCCAATCTTGGTATGCCGAGTCTACCTACTATAAAAGTAAGAAGATAGATTGGCACCGACCCCAAATACTCGATAACACATCATCACGCCTGATTTTCCTGAAGGGGTAGGCAGTGGTGGTAATAGAAATATTATTTCAGGCTTTTTAGTGCTCCAGGTTTTTTTTGAAGACGGTTTTTATTTTTTTATAAAAATAATTTTATTATCTACTTTTTATGCCAAAATTAGAGGAAACTTACTTGATAGTAATAGAAAATTGCCATCGTGCTATTTAGATGATACGTATTTTACTCTGAAAGAGTAGTTTTTTTCTAATATAATATACTTAAGTCTGAATAGATAGGCAGGTTTAGATAGATAAGTTTACTATTTTTAATATCATTTACAAAATGTATTTAAAAATGAGAACACATTATTCAAAACGGGTGGTTTGCAATCAGATTTGTAGAATAAATTATCATAAGAAAATAAATCGAATAAAAAAAATTGTATAAATAAATAAATATTGCAAGACTTACATACCAACCCCCTTATTCATAGAGATTTTGGCCAGTTTGCAATGGTTTTGAAAAGCATTTTTAGAAACAAATGTGAATTGTAATTCCACTGCGGGTCGATTATAAATTTCTATGAATAAGGGGGCAACTGTATGGTCCCAAATTAAGCGACGCTTGTACTATGGCTACCATACAATGGACTCGGGGCGATCACAGGTATGCCTCTGGTGGTAATCGAACCCGCAACCAATAGATGCAGTGAGCGGCTTACGCTCGACCCACGTCGCCAAGGGGTCGTCAAATACACATCTCATCAAAAAAATCGAAACAGTACTGCAAGTACTATTCAGGCATTTAAATAAAAAAAATGATTGATACCATTAAAAAAATACGCCAATAAATAGCTGGCAGTTTAGTCTACACAATGGTGTACCACAATTCCAAATTTGAATTAAAATTTTAGAATTTTCATCCAATGGCCGTTTTCCGACTGCTTGGCACGGCACCGGCACCGGCACAGTGACAGCTATTTGCGGGGTTTTCATTGGTGAGTAACCAATGACAACTGGTCACTGACCAATGAAAAAGCTGCCGCCATGCCGGTGCCGGTGCCGTGCCGTGCAGTCGTAAAACGGCCAATAAATGAATGTAGATGTTTCGATTTTCTGATGAGAAGTGTATAAGTATGATTTATCATAATTGCACTGCTTGTTTTTCCGTGTGTTCTAACTGCCGTTGGCCTTCAAATCGGATCGTAAATAGCCCAGAGTCACCTTCTAATGTTGTGGTTATAAATTAAGACTTATTAGGGTGCACTTCATTTAAGAAACGTTTCCATAGATTAATGCACGTGCATGTTTTCATTCATTTAGAAATACAGTACAACCCGTTTAAGACAATTTCACAGGGATCCAACCAAAAACGCGTCTTAAGCGAGAAAACGTATTATGCGGGATAGGGAAAATAATACGTACTATTATTATGTATTATGTTCTAATTTTGTATATGTAGGTATTAAATTATACATTCATAAATTACATTAAATACATAGTGTAATTCTAATACATAGGCAGCTGCAATCACTGATCGGTAAACGATGGAGGTTAAGCAACGCTTGGCACAGTCAGTCAGAGTTGGGTAATTTAGTAGCATTTGAACTGAGCGTCTCCGTGCTTCGGAGGGCACGTAACATCTGTCCCGATTGTTGTCATCTAGGCAGCAGTCGTTAAGCCTTGGTAGAGGCAGAGGCCTTCGCTCGACTTGAACAACTTTGACACAAGGTTGGCCACGAACGTATGGATATTGGAAGATAAGAAGAAATATATCTTGTAACGGTCAACCTAGTCTTGCAATGCATTTTCTTATGAATTTTTATTTTCACGAAACGAAGATAAATTGATTTACTGTAGCTCAGTTACTTTACTGTAATTAAACTGTAGCTTAGTTTTATTGCCATTCGAGAATTATAAATAAATATGATGTCACAACATTACTGCCGGAAACCTACCGCGGTGCGCGCTATGCTCGCTACGCACGAATAACGTCAATGATGATAATTTTGTTCGACAATGACATGAATGACGTCATTTCGTGCGTAGCCTCTCTCTCCGTACGGTGGGTTGCCGCCCTAACTCATAAACTCTGTATTATTCGCAGCTATTTCAGTATTTACTTAGTATTTGTATTAGGTGTGCTTGTAAATATTTTTTAGCGTTAAGATTAACTTTAATATACTTAAGTATATCTCGGAAAAGGGAATCGTGTATATAAAATAAAGACTTTCCTCCAAATTTATAGAAAGTTATGATAGACTTACGGCCGAATACTCGTACGCAACTTAAATTTGAGAGCTGGGGGCTTACCACGAACTCTTATTGCGATTCAATCACAGGAACGTTTTAACGATTCAGCGTCTTTTTGTGCAATGACGTACCTTATTGTCATGGCAATAAGAAACGTCATTGCACAAATGGCCGCTGAAACGTTAAAACAAAACTGCTATAAGAGGTGGTGGTAAGCCCCCTGCTTAACTTTGACGCGCCATACAAAAAATTACAGTTAACGACGTCTCAAACTGCTAAGTGGGACTTAAATATTTAAGTAGGCTTTGAGTATTCGGCTGTTACACTAGCATTATAAATCACTTTTGATCTTAGAAATGCTCTGTAAAACCCTTGTGAACTGGCTAAAATTCTCTATAAATTTGGGGATTTATTTTTCTAGTTATTATTTTTAAGTGAAGTGTATTGTTTTCTGGTCAACGAAAGATATCCTTACTACTTTCATTGTAAAAGCCTCTTATAATTAATAATTTATTGTAATAGATCAAGTCGATAATGTTTGGGCGACTTCAAAATGTCTTCTACAAAGTACCGAAGTACTACTACTTAGTTAATTATTGTTATAGTGATTGTTTAGTCATTTCTGAGTATCATTTTACGCTTAACTTATTTAATTTATACTCTATTTAATCTATACTAACTTAACTATTTTTCTAAGATTTTACGTCGATTAAGGAATGTCCATAATCAGAATGGAGTTTTTGTTGGCTTCAATTAACACGAAGCTTAACGAAAATATTTGGGAACAAATTATAGTCCGTAATACAACTCCACACGAAGTCGAGCGAGTACATTTAGGGTCATGTCAGACGGACGAAGTGACGGAAGAGAGACTACCTAATAAATAATTAATATCGCCAGACTGACATACCAACAGTATGGTCCCAAACTAAGCAACGGTTGTACTGTGTGGGTACTGCACATTGGACTGGAGGCGATCCCGGTGACACCCAGGAAGTAGCACAATTGTCACAATAGTGCTACTCAAACGCTAAAATAGTGCTACTTAAAAGCCACAATAGTGCTAATAATAATAATAATTTAGCCCTTTAACGTCCCACTGCTGGGCACCGGCCTCCCCTCAATGCGAGGGGGTCTCCCCCCAATAGTGCTACTTTCTCGAAATCCATTGTTCTACTGACTCTCCTGGGCTTTTTGGCTGTCAAAGCCCGCTACAACTGCAGTTGCCGGCACTGGTCGGCGTTAGCTGTCGACATTTCGACAGCAACTGCCGAACTACGTCAGCAGCAGCCGACGGCTAGCGCCGACAAGTGTCGACGGCTGCAATTGGCTATGACGACGCACGGCAAAGTGCCGTTGGTGTGTTTGCGACCTTAAGGTTGGCACTCATCTATCAACTCGGCACCCTACCAGCACCGCCTCGTCGGTCGGCATCCACTAACTGAACCGGCAATAAGTGGACCACGCGCTGACCACGCGGCGTTCACTCGACCACGCGCGGTCCACTAATTGATCACGTGACGTTTATGGTGTAAAAGCAGCGTCCGCCCGCGGACCACCTGACGACGAGTGGACGCCGAGCGGCGAGCCGTTGCTGTAGCCCGATTCACGTAACCAAAACCGTAACGATGTCTCAGCGATATAGTCGTTGATAGCCTTTTTGTATTACGAAAAAGCTATCAACGACTATATCGCTGAGACATCGTTACGGTTTTGGTTACGTGAATCGGGCTACTGGTCGGTTGCCGAGTTGATAGATGAGTACCAACCTTTATAGCTGTAGTGAGCATTTGCTCGTTTGATCGAACTAAGTCAAAAGTATCATTTATAACCGTTGATCTGTTTATATTATTCTAATATAGTGTCACGGTCGTTTAACTGTGTCATTATCGCAATTATTAACTGGCTAATGTACAAGGTGTAAATGTACACATTTCATACTTACCGCTCGATATTATCTTTACATAATGATTATTAGCTTCCTCGCGATGCTCCATTATAAGCACTTTATTGGCCTCGGGTTTTTGTATGATGTGTCTACTTAACTAATAGCTTTTATTTTTTGCCGTACTTTAAACCTCATCCTATTAACATTATTGATGTCTGAAATAAAACGCCTATAGATACAGTAGTTACGCTAATTATTTCTCAAAATAGATCAACAAAACCTGTACCTAACTACGTACTTATCTTATATATTTTTTATAATTGCTTACTGGGACGTGTCTTTAGTCGAATTATGCCATTTTTATATTCATGTGACATAATTTTACAGACCAATAGCTGCGTCTAAGGCGCATGCTTGGCTCAAGTACTCATGACATTATGTCTATGCGTTCCGAAGTCAAAACGTTTGCTTGCGCGCGGCATGCGCCTGATGTAGACACAGCCATTGATGTAAACTTGTTGGTTTGAGCTGTGTTTGGTCATAAGTAATCCTAATTATAAGTATATTAATTCTGTGAAAAATAACACTGGATGTTCTGTGAAATACTATCGACCAATTGAGGATAAGGAGTTAAACGCTAATGACGAATGTAAAAAAGTAGATATGTACCTAAATAGTAGGTAAATATTATATGTACCTAGGTACTTATTTATAGTGAATAAAGTGATATAATTTTATTTTTGGGGTATTATTTTACCAAGGTTCGGCGCAAACGGGCCACCGACCACAGCCAGCGGTGGCTAGCGTCAAGCAGTTCTCAGTCGCGGACACTGCTTGCTAAAGCGCTGGGTTCCTCCAATAGCGGCGCCGTAATATAACGGCCGTAACTAGAACGTTGGCTATGTAAACAAAATGGCGCGGTTTCCTAGACCGCTACCTGTTTACGTAGCCAATGTTCTAGTGCGGCCGTTATATGCTGTCGCCGCTATTGGAGGAACCCATAGCATTAGCGAGAGGCCGCCACCGGCCACGCGTGTGCGGCGAGTTTCTACAATGCATGAAAAAGCGTTTGTGCCGAACCACAGAATAGATGCCGAACCTTAGTCAACGTCACAGAGTAAAGACTAAAGAAAGAGATATTTATTAGAGCCCTTATTAGATATTTGTATGAAACAAAACGTGGTCATTGTTTTTTCATTTTCATTTTACTATTTACCGGTAAATAGTAAAATGAAATTGCTTAGGGCCAGTCCCCTTAGTAACTGGTCCATGGTCAACGTACACCAACTCTGTAGGCGTTTGAATTTTATTGCCCGGCTTACCTACACTCGCGCCGCGAACCCATTGTTTTTGCTATGGGTTCACAGACCTTAAACGCAAGTGTGGAACCGGCTCATGGACTTGTTTTTAAAGTTTCAGAAAAGTCGAAAACTTTTCGAAAGGAGTAAGCGTCGAAGCCATACCTCACTACTACAAGATATTAGGTAGGTAGGTACCTATTTATTAGGTACCTAGGTACCTAACAAATAGGTTGGTGAGAAGGTACCTATATGACACTATTAGTGGTGGCCTATGAAGTGTTTTTAGGGTTCTGTACCCAAAGGGTGTCAACGGGACCCTATTACTAAGCCTATGCTATCCGTCTGTCTGTCAGAGGGCTTTATCTCACGAACCGTAATAGCTAGAGACTTGAAATTTTCACAGAATGTGTATTTCTGTTGCAGCTATAACAGCAAATACTAAAAATAAAATAAAGGGGGTCAACAATGCATGAAAAAGCGTTTGTGCCTAACCACAGAATAGATGTCGAACTTTAGTCAACGTAGGTATACCGACTCCGTAGGCGTTTGAATTTTATTGCCCGCCTTACCTACACTCGCGCCGCCGCGAACCCATTGTTTTGCTATGGGTTCACAGACCTTAAACGCAAGTGTGGAACCGGCTCATGGACTTGTTTTTAAAGTTTGAGAAATGTCGAAAACTTTTCGAAAGGAGTAAGCGTCGAAACCATACCTCACTACTACAAGATATTAGGTAGGTAGGTACCTATTTATTAGGTATCTAGGTACCTAACAAATAGGTTGGTGAGAAGGTACCTATATGACACTATTAGTTAGTGGTGGCCTTTGAAGTGTTTTTAGGGTTCTGTACCCAAAGGGTGTCAACGGGACCCTATTACTAAGCCTACGCTGGCCGTCTGTCTGTCAGAGGGCTTTATCTCACGAACCGTAATAGCTAGAGACTTGAAATTTTCACAGAATGTGTATTTCTGATGCAGCTATAACAGCAAATACTAAAAATAAAATAAAGGGGGTCAACAATGCATGAAAAAGCGTTTGTGCCGAACCACAGAATAGATAATGGCCAAACTTTAGTCAACGTAGGTATACCGACTCCGTAGGCGTTTGAATTTTATTGCCCGCCTTACCTACACTCGCGCCGCTGCGAACCCATTGTTTTTACTATGGGTTCACAGACCTTAAACGCAAGTGTGGAACCGGCTCATGGACTTGTTTTTAAAGTTTGAGAAATGTCGAAAACTTTTCGAAAGGAGTAAGCGTCGAAACCATACCTCACTACTACAAGATATTAGGTGGGTATAGGTTGGTAGGAAGGTACCTATGTGGTGGCACTAATTAGTAAGTGGTGGCCTTTTAAGTGTTTTTAGGGTTCTGTACACAAAGGATGTTAACGGGACCCTATTACTAAGCCTACGCTGTCCGTCTGTCTGTCAGAGGGCTTTATCTCACGAACCGTAATAGCTAGACTTGAAATTTGTATTTCTGTTGCAGCTATAACAGCAAATACTAAAAATAAAATAAAGGGGGTCACATCTCAATATTTTGACGTTTTTATTCTACGGTGGTACGGAACCCTCTATGTGCGAGTCCGACACGCACTTGGCCGGTTTTTAGAAATACAAATAGGTCATCTACCTAAGCATAAAAAATCCACGTATAGAAATGGGTAGGTAGTTTAAATATTGAACACGGTAAAAGAAAACAAGTCTGAGAAGGACCCGCGCCCTGAGGGTTCCGTTCCGTACAAAAATAAAGAGTTGAATTTTCAAAAACAACGAGAAGTACCTAGGTATATTTTTTATTATTAGTGGGTATACTAAAGAGTAGCTATAGAAAAATTAGGGTCATACAAACTTTTACCCCCTATTTTACGGGTGTAAAATACCTGGGTAGGTTTTAGTTTTAGTGGTATTAGTAGGTACTTACTAATTTTCATATATCAAGCTTCATAAAAATTGAGCCATACCTACAAGCTTTCACCCTTATTTTACCCCCTTAGGGGTGAAATTCCCAACATCCTTCTTTAGTTGATGTCTACGTTATAAAGCGTAAAATTGTAAGGAACCTAACCTGTATTTTTTTTTTGTTTAATGCACCAGTAGCGGTTTGAGCTATGCAAGTCTTGCTCTTTTCAGACGAGCAGACAGACAAAAAAGTATATAGATACCTAACTATAAGGGTCCTTTTTTCCTTTGTACTTACCTACGGAACCCTAAAAACGTAGATAGGTACTTATTCAAATAGCTTTTCAAGAGTCAGATTAAATAATCCGGTCGTCAACCGTTCCGCGGCAATTTGCATAGAAACGAGATCAGACAGAGTCGCGAGTAGGATCGGAAGAAATTAAATTGCGATTATTCAAGGATTGGAAAGAATCGTGGCTGATGCTCAATGCTCTGTAAGTGGAAATAAATTTAATTTTCTACACAGATTCCCACGGATTAATACAAAGAAAGTACCTACCAAGAAAGAGGACGACATACCTATAACTTTCAAAAATAGTATGTCCTACTAAACGGAGTCCATAGACAGAGTAGTATGAATCGTTGGTCTACCTACTTACCTAGGTATATGTTTAAGTTGTTAGGTATCAGCTTAGATACCTATCTATCTACCTAAACAAAAAGTTGCAATCAATTTCTTATCATATTTTTTGTCGGCAGACTTGCCTACCTAATTCACATAATTACCCAATGTTTTTTGAAAATTAAAGAGGATGTTAGTGAAACCTGAAACGTGTTTATATTATAGAGGTACTTAGGTATGCAGAATTAAAAGTTAACTACAGTCTACAGTCGTACACAGTCGTTATCAAAAACCTACGAGATAACTGTAGGTTAGCTACTTAATTACCTACCTATTCTTTTGTTGACGGGGAGTAATTCTTCGAAAGATGTCCAGATCTCTTGCGGGAGAGGTCTGGGGTAGACCTACCTACCTGTAGGTATGTGAGACTCTTACCTACCTACTAAAATCCCTTTGGTGCACGTCGTCGAAGGGGTTCCGGGAACTCGAAACGGCGTACCGGTGCGTAAACGGGTGCCAATGCCTATTTTATAAGTACCGAGGCACTTACAGGATGGATTCAAACTTTATGGTGGCCGTGTACTCCTTATGAAATACTAGCTGTGCCCCGCGGGTTTGCCCGCGTGGAAATTGATGTGTAAGATTAGCCTATGTCTTGTTCCAGAGCCTACACTATCTACATTGCAAATTTCATTAAAATCGGTACACGACGTGGTAACAAACATTCACGCACACGCACTTTCGCATTTATAATACTAATAAGTAGGAAGTAGGATTAAGGAAGTCAGCGTTGCCTTGAATAAAATCACAGGCGTCTCTAATCATGAGAAACGAATAAGTATCTCTTAAGTTCCACTTAATCCAACGCAGATTTTTTTGCATGAATAACAAACACATTGTAAATTATATTAAAAAAAACGGTTTCTGGGTGCTATAAATGTGTAAGGGTCAAGAAAAAAACTCAATACCTACCTACCGTTTCAGTGAAATTTTGAATTTACTGACGTACCTATCATTTGTGTTTCCGAAATGCAACAAAGCTTAATAAATAGTGTTATAGATGCTTTATAACATTAAACTCTGAAATATACAGTCAAAGTAATATAATTAAAATTTTCCATAAAAAATAGTTTTTGTAGGTACCTACTACCTACTCAAAAAATGCCAGAATTTAGTGAACTTTGGATGTACCTATTCTTCTTAACAGCCACGCACAATCGGCACACTGCAGGTCTACTCCGGCGTTAAGAATATTACCACTGAAATTATCCGATCCCAAGCCATTTTTCAACACACTTAGCCCCCATGAAGTTTGGATATCTGTTAGGCTGGTAGGATGAGACCCCAATCTGGTGTTGTGTTGCGTCGTCGCAACGGATCAACGCATTGTATCACCAGCGCATCACCCTCCCCCGCTTCTTCTCTCACCCGTCGACCCGTTGATCCGTTGCGACGACGTAAGAGCCGGGCCCCACGCGCGGTGCGCTGCGTCGTCGCAAGATTTTGTACTGGCACATCACCCTCCCCCGCTTCGTCTCTCGCCCGCTGACACTTTGATCTGTTGGACGACGACGCAGCGCAACGCAGCGCAGCGTGCAAGTGGGGCCCGTCTCTAACGCAACGCACTAAGGGGGCCTCACCCTTAGGTAGCTAATGTCTGATATCATAAGAACTTTTAACACGTCTACTTATTTATTAGGTACCTACCTATTTAACTACCATGAATTAATTAGAGTATCCTTGTGAATTGACGATGAACAGTCCTTCCTAGGACAGTGTTCCTAGGACATTTTTATTAGTTATGCTAAGGATACAGGAGAACACTAGACACTCCATGTACCTATACACTGAGAGTCTAGTGTCTGGGGGGTTACTCCGAAATACGTCGCTGACGGATCGTCCGAAGTACGGATTCGATTTACGATCAAAACAATGTCAAATCGTAGAGAAAAACGAAAGAAGAAATGTCAAATCACGACAATCCGTCAGCCGAAACGTTAGGTTCGTATTTCGGGGTAGGCCAGCTGGTGTCGTGTCGTCGTGTATCCTTAGCAAAAGAGTGGTTACCGAGTGACATAGGTTCTTAAATGGTTTCGTGATGCCTTCCTATTTAACCGATCATCATGACTTTACATAGGTACCTATCAAACAAGACTTTTATAATAGATTAGATCAGTTCAGTAAGAAGTACGTATAATGTTTTTACAGTTCATTTTTAGGGTTCCGTACCCGAAGGGTGCCAACGGAACCCTATTACCTACTAAGACTACGCTGTCCGTCTGTGCGTGTGTCTGTCCGTCTGTCAGCGGGCTGTATCTCACGAACCGTAATAGGTAGAGACTTGAAATTTTCACAGTATTTCTGTTGCCGTTACAACAACAAATACTAAAAATATAATAAAATTTTGAAATAAAAGAGGTTCCCATACAAAAACACGATATTTTTATTCTACGGTGGTACGGAACCCTTTATGTGCGAGTCCGATACGCACTTGGCCGGTTTTTTACTTACCTACTAATATAAAAATGGATGTTTTATGCCAAGATATCGTAGACGAGATTCACCGGTAGTAAATCAAGTCATCGAGGAATCATCAACCTTGACACTACCGAGCAGTTTATATAAAACCGTTGACGGTGCAAGCAAATATTGTTGTTACTAAGCTTTCGTGAAGTGCGGGCATCAAACATTTAATAAAAATAAAATCATAAAAACAAAAATGAGTGCTATATTAAACACGTTTATTTTGTTAATTCAAGCGACGGTTATATTTACAGCGTGTAAGTTTTATTTCTCTGTTATTAAATTTTTTATTAGTAGGAAGCGGTTTGGGACTAGGTTTTCTAATGAAAATTACTTATTCTAATCTACCAAGCCAACTAGGCACCTAGGTAGGTATAAATATCAAATGATAATAAGTCATGTTTGGAATAATAATAGGTACTTAAGTAATAAGTAGTGTGTTAGGCCATATTTCAAGAAGGTGCCATGTAAGTAGGTACACACACACACCTTTGTTTGAATTAGAAATCACTCGATCACCGGCGACAGAGGACGTTTTAAGCAATTACCTCTTTCCTTGATTATTTTGATGAGAAACCAAGACGTTGACATAAACGAGCAAGTACCTACATAGGTAATTATGACTATAGTATGTTTTTTTATACTTGTCCTATTTGGTAAGCAAAGATGGCGTCCAGCGGGGCGATTGCGTAACTTTTTTGTCAATGTTTCAATTGGTTTCGTTCATCCTGTGTCAATTATATACGAAACCAATTGAAACATTGACAAAAAGTTACGCAATCGCCCCGCTGGACGCCATCTGTGCTTACCAAATAGGACAAGTATAAAAAAACGTACTATAGATGCACTAACTATTATGAAAAATTATGATTAGGTCAGTAGTTAAATTACTGGGGTAAATGCGACAACAACCAATGAAAATTTGACCTCTGGGGAAAAGTGAAAATCTATAAAATCGTATTGTTAAATTATGTATAATTGTGTAAAATTATTAATTTGATTAGTTATTCATGAATAATGTTTTTTTTTATAATACTGGTTCAAATTAATTAAATATTATTTACTAAAGAATAAAATAAATAGGATTACTCCTATAAATATATTTAATTAAATAAAATAGGTATAAATTATCATTTATAGCTCATTTTAGTCCATGAAATTAGAAATCAGAGTAGGTATAGATAAAGTTTCATTGATCAATAGTCTTGTCTAAAATCACACAAACCTAATAGGTAAACCGCTCATAATTTAGTAGGTATTATGTAGACCCCTTACAACCTCCCCTTGTTTATAAGAATTAAACCAATTACCATGTTCGAAGCATTGTTATATGAGTAGGTAATTAAACAAGTTAAAACAAGTTATATGCACGCGTTAATTATAATGCAATTAGTAGGATAGTGAAGACAATAGGTAGAGTGGATGCCCAGGGTGTCCAGTCTCTTAATAATTAACCATTGCGAAACCACTGGTCTCTAATAGGTATAATCTTCGTGATTTTTTCATTATAAACGTTTTTTTGGTGGTTTGTTGTCGGCAAAAGGACTGCTAACAGATGGGCGACAACGTGTCGACCGCGAAGAATTTACGATTTATCATAAAAAAAATCACGAATTGAATAGGTATTAGAGACCAGTGGGCTTCCATTGGTTTAAAGCAGACTTGAGGGCCAGGTAGATATTAGCCATAGGTGTAAAAAAGTTCCGCGCGCCCGCGCGCGCCGGCTTTTAAACAATCCCATGGATGCTCATAATGACTCGTTTAAAAGAACAGACAAGTGGTAGGACAAAAAGGTGATGCATTTTTAAATGTAGAAAAAAAGTACCTATTGGGAAAATCCAAAAGTGCACACCTCAAACCCACATGTAATATTTTGAATAATCATTTTTTGATGTAATTTTCTAACTCATACAGCTTTTTAATTGGAAGTTACTTACAGTAAACATTGTTTAATCTATAACTAATAAATCAGTTGAAACGTGCGAGCGGGTAAGGTTTCAAAAATAATGCTTATTTTAATGGTTGGGGTCATGGGGTCTCTGCACCCACTATTTGGCTTTCATGGGTGCTGGAGCCGCCGAGCACCCACGGAGTAGGCGCCCCTGCGCGCCAGTTATAACTACCACCAACCAACTACCAACTTATTAACGTCGTGGCACGTCTGTTTCATACATTGGTGGCTGTTAGGTAACTGAAGTAACCGACTTTTGCGTAGTATCAGTTTTTTATTAGTGCGCAAACTGCATCTAGTTGGAGCGCTTTCGCGGAAACCAAAATTAATCCTTAATATTAGTATTTGCATAGGTATATAGGTATTACATACCTATATAGCATTTGTATATAATATAGAGCTGTCTGCACTTATAGGTACTAGTTTGCGTCAAGGTCCTAAATATTTACATAACGTCAATAATGTGATCACTTCTTCCATTTACTTCGAATTATAACCGCTTCGTTTTTTTAGGTATTGTTATTAGGACCTACCTAGTGGTTACCTATTGAACTTCTTTAAGTATAGGTGATTATCTACTAGGTACTTAATTGCATTTTTAGGATTCAGTAGTCGCTACGAGAAACCCTAACAATATCATCCTGTCCGCCCGTCCCAGCGTGTCACAGTGCGATAACTTCTATAATTTTCGACGGAAGCTGATGAAATGCGGTGGAAAAATTAATTAATAGAAAAACACGATGCAAAAAAGATAATAATGATAAAATATTTTTTTGAGTTACCTACCTCCGTAAATGGAATGTAGGGGTTTTTTTTATTTAGTATATCGTGTGATATCATTAAAAGGGTACTTTAAAGTAAAATAGTATTTCAATACTTCATGTTATTATCTCCCATGCCATTTGCGAGATTTTAACCTCTAAAGGTTTAAGCAATGTGTAGGTACTAAATGTGCAGGTCAAAAAATATTCTTGTTTTGGAAATGGTTACGGAACTCTTCACTCTGCATGGCGCAACATGCACTTGGCCAATTTTTTTAGTTTAATTAAAATTTACCTGGACACTTTTATGGGAAAGACGTGGCCGGAAATTGCCATGGACAGAGTGGTGTGGAAAGAAAAAGGGGAGGCCTTTGCCCAGGAGTGGGACAGCACTATAGGCTAATAAAAAAAAAAAAATTAATGGTTATAATAAAATTAGAATACCAGACTAACAAGGTCGTCTATATTGTTATAAAAAAGATGAGACACGCGTAAACACAGAATAATGATTTTAGATAAGTAAGCACCTACTAAATTATTTACGTGAAGGTATTTTTTATGTTTAGTAGGTACCTTCCTACTTAGGTCATTGTACCTTCAAATTAACAGATTTTTTTGTTGATTGGACTGCCAATTTGAAAACGTTGGATTGGAATAGGTTTCTTTTTATATTGAAAAGAGTAGTGAGTTTCTTGCCGGCTCTTCTCAATGGAATCAACATTACGAACCGGTGGTAGCTACCCCTAGCTTATGAATAAAAAAAATCACTATGACATTGCAATGTTCTTGAGATTTTATTAAGTAAACATTTAAAACATTAGCAATACTTACCTAAACATATTATTATTATAAATAATTGCAAATGAAGCTTGCAAAACATAAGAGGCCATGACTTGATTAAAAAACCGGCCAAGTGCGTGCCAGCCCACGCACAATGTAGAGTTCCGTAGCCATTTCAATACTTATCAATCAAGTGGCCGAGCAATAAAGTTTGACGTACTTGACCACGTCCACATACTGTACTTACTTACTCGATTTTTATTTCCAGTGCCACCAATCGAAAAATGTCAACTCTCCGATTCTGCATGTCTAAAGAAATCCGCGCAAAATGCTCTATCTACCTTCGTGTCAGGGATCCCCGAAGTCGGAACAGAGGGCTTGGACCCTATGCGTATTGAGACAATCAAAATTGACTTATCCGGACTGAAACTGACCCTCAAGGACGCTGATATTAAAGGGTTGGCATCAGCAGGAGTAGATAAGTTAAGGTAAGCCTTCAGAATTTTGAATCTTACCATTCATTACTTAGGTACCTAACGAGTCCACCAATTCAGTTCGACGATGATCCGGCGTGTTGCATTTAGAATTCGTGAGTGGTCTACACCAAGGGAAGGGAAAGGGAAGACCAAGAAGAGAAAAGCCAGGGGTTCAATAGGTACTATCCAGAACTCGAGGAACTCGTTATTGGTTAGGGGGACTGAAATTACCAGGGGAAAACGAAACTAAAGCTTCGGCTGACGGATTGTCCGAAGTACGGATTCGATGATCGTGATTTGACGTTTCTTCTTTCGTGGATCCTACTCTGAAAGTTATTTGACATTGGCGGCGTCTTCATCAGGCGCATGCCTCGCTCGAGCACTCACCTTTGACGTCGGAACGCATAGACGTAATGTCATAATATGAGTGCTCGGGTGAGGCATGCGCGCCATATGGACACATCTATTTACGATTTGAGCGTTTGACATGGTTTTGATCGTAAATCGAATCCGTACTTCTGATCCGTAACACTTTCGGAGTAGAAAATCGCCTGATCCGTCAGCCGAAACTTACGTTTCGTTTTTCAAAGTAAGCACCCTGTAACGGCAAGAGTGACTACATAGCAGATGAATAAATAGTAGTATATGAAGTAAATTATGATAGGTATCTATTTCTTTTAACCTTCTTTTTACCTTCTTTTCAGTTTCGATACCGCCAAGAAGCAAATGGCCCTGACCTTCAGCACTGATATAGTATTGAAGGGGCAATACAATGCTGGCGGGAGACTGCTCATCTTGCCCATTAACGGTGATGGGGAAGCGACTATTAAAATCAGTAAGCACTATTTCTATTTTCTACTAGGTTTTTCCCGCGACTATGTCCGCGTGGATTTTGCGAACGGAATTTACACACACACTCCCATCCCCTATATAACCCCCCTTAGGACTGTAAAATCAATTGCAGCTTAACCCACGAGAGACAGTGTTAACTTCCGTCTTCCAAAGAGAATCGATAGTTTTAATTCTGCAAGGTCGATCAACTACCTACCATTGATCTTTGATATCACAAGTTGATAATGACATGAGTCACTAAATTGGATAACTACCTGTGACCTACTATACCCAAATCCCATAGTTAATAGATTCAAGTGTGGATAGCTCATCTTCTTCTTATCGTATGGTTAGTGGCCAACCTGGTGTGAGTTGTTCAAGCTGCCCGAAGGCTTCTATCAAGGCTTAACGACTGCTGCCTATATGAAACCAAGCACGGAGATGCTCAGTTCAAATGCCACTAAATGATTACCCATCTCTGACTGACCTTGCCAAGCGTTGCGGAACCTCCGATCGTTTACCGATCAGTGGATTGCAGATTTAAAAACTACTACATACATTCGATTTCCAATCATTACTACATTTATCTGTTCAGTGTTTAGCACAATATTTTAACGTAGTAATCGTATCGACATCGATAAATACAAAAAAAAAAAACATTGTGCCACTGAAATAGATGGTAATAATAAATATCTTGGGACATTCTTTTTACACACGGCTACCTGATCCCAAAATAAGCAGAGCTTGTAGGTACTATGGAAACCAGATAACTGATATTACTACATATACCTACTACCAATTGTTTGTTAATACATACCTACTTAATATACATAATTACACACAGAGTCGGGACATACATACATGTTCATGCACACAAATGCATGTCCCGGGTAGGAATCGAACCTATGACCTGCAGCGTGATAGGCGGAATCTTACCAACCACGCCAACGGGCCCGTCGATGGTGCTAAATTCTGTTCTCCTATAATTCCACAGAACATCTTGAAGTTCAAGTGACCATGCCATACACGATTGCTAAGAACGCCGATGGCAAAGACGTCATCGAATTGAAGAGCTACAAATACACGTTTGACGTCACTGGCAACGCACACTTCCGTCTGACGAAGCTCTTCAACGGCAACAAGGAGCTGAGTAAGTTGCTTGAGTATTATACGTACATACATATCAAAATCTTATATCAAAAGTAAAGGTTGTAGCTCAAGAGAATGGTACATCAGTTGGAAAGATCCACGCCGATTTTATGAAAGTTTACACACCACCACACACACACTTCAAAACCTTCTTAATTACTTACCTATCTTACATTCCTGTGTGATACACAGCCCTCAAATTTGAGTTTCATTCATCGACTCCATATCCAGTAGACACCTAATACAGGGCAAACGTTCTCAGATACCACATTAGGAAGACAGATCTAATATAAGTCCACACCCACAAAAGTTTGGCCAGTAACGATAGATCTGTGTCTGTGTTCGTGTGTATCAAGATATGGGTATGACCTTATCCGGACCAATGAGCAGTCAGTAGTACCCTGCGCCCGCGCACCTCACTTGATTGAAAAGGGCGCCGCCGAGTTACTTAGCTATAGCTTGGCTGTAGTTAGCTTAGCGTCGTTTTGCTGTTCTGACCGACAATCTGATTGGTCGGTCAGATTCAACCGAATCAGCTGACCAATCAGAGTGTCGGTCAGAACCATGGACCAGTTACTAAGAGGCCTGGCCCTAAGCAAGTCGGCCGAGTGGTCGGCCTAGTACTAACATAGACATAAAACGAAGCGAGTAGTTCAACTATTTACCGGTAAATAGTAAAATAAAAATGAAAAAACAATGACCACGTTTTGTTTCATACAAATATCTAATAAGGGCACCTCTTTCTTTAGTCTTCACTCTGTGGTCAGAACAGCAAAGCGCGACAGTGACAGTGCAGTGGCTAAGGGACTCGGCGCCCTGGTTTGGTGGTTGATGGTTTCATTTGAGTATCTGATCCTTGGTTTGATCATTCTTCTGATCGGATCCTTCTTTTAAACTGATACCCATGTTCTGATATCTTTCAGGTGACGCGATGCACAAATTCATGAATGAAAACTGGAAAGCGATCGCACAGGAGTTCGGAAACCCCATGCTTGAGCAGCCCATGGCGAAATTGTTCAAGGCGATCAAAACTTACCTCAAATCACAGCCTCTAGAAGAAATCACTACTGCTTAAGTTACTTTGCCGGGTTATTCCCGCCCGCTCCATGATTTCCTTCCAAGAGCTCCAAGGCTGTTAAAAACATATTAGAAATACGTAGCCCCTTACGTATTTCATTCCCGGCGGCTCCAAAACAAATTGTGTATGGTTAGCAGAATTAAAACAAATGACGTTAATCTCTGGCGCCACCGGGAATTATTGGTAGGTATGGCTTTTTTCTTTTTTATAAAATTCCTTGGAGCCGGCGGGAAAAATCTGTGTTAGATAAGTATAGCAATAGATTTGGAGCTGCCGGGAGTAACCCATTTTGCCAAGAAGTAGACAATTTAATAAATAATTTGTACTTATATCAAATAGTTTGTTAATCATGGATGACAGGACTCTGAATCTTCAAAGGATTGCTTGTGTACACATGTCGCAAAAAGTTCGAGACCACTTTCGTATAAGTTCTCGTAACTTGAAATAAAAATAGTGATCCCAAACTTTTTGGGATGTGTGTTTAGAAAAAGATCGTAAACTCAAATTAAATAAAAAACTTAGGCTGTGTTTGTTGAGCATATAATGTGAGTAGAATTATGTTGTTATGAAATCACGAATAGGTACTTATTTCTCTCACAATAATGGTATTACGATCTTTCATCCATTATTGAACATTGCAATACTTCTTAACTAAAACTTAATTAATATAATTGTAGTTTAGTTAAGTTTAGTTTATGTACAGTCTTCTTGTCCATCATTATGATTAAGGAATAATTAAATAAATATTTTATAAAACAGATTCTGGTGGCGTGCCTAATTTTCGAATGTAAGTATAGAATTCAGAACCCATTTCAGAATTTGTTAAATTTTGTTTAATCTGGAAATGTTTTTGTTATTTATTGTGACAATAAATCTGTTCGTTTAAAACACGTTTTTAAATGGCTACCTACCTTTATCAATAGCCATGTCCAAATGTCTCACATGCCGCGCGAGGCAGCTTTGCCTCGCTTAGTTTTACGGAGTTCACCTGAGCCAAATGCTCGCATTGCCTCACCCGAGCCCTGTTATTTGCCTCGCCTAGTTTGGCCTAGTTATGAGACAGACCGATAATGTAACTGTACACTACACTGTACTGTACTGTATTGGCTACAGCCAAGCTGTAGCCAATTGACTGCAGCTCATAAACGGGCTGGCTCGACCGGGGTAGTACCACCCTCTCACAGAATATCGGCGTAAAGCAGCTATTACAGCTGCGTTTCGTACGATGAGTGAGAAAGCCGTAAGCCCACCCCCCATCCCCCTTCCTCCATCCCACTCACCTTCAGGTCGGCAATGTGCGAGCATTGCCTTTGGTATTGTAAGCATCTATAGGCTACGGTAACTGCTTAACATCAGGCGGGCGGGAAATAGATGCAGCCAATGAAGTAAGTAAGTAGGTACGGTAAGTAGGTACTTTTTTTATAGGACTGCGGTGGCAAAAGAGCGTACGGTACGCCTGATGTTAAGCAGTTACCGTAGCCTATATATGCTTACAATACCAAAGGCATTGCTCACCCATTGCCGACCCTAAGGGGAGTGGGATGAAGGGAGGGGGGTGGGCTTTCGGCTCTCTCAGTCATCGTACGAAACGCAGCTGTAAAGGCTGCTTTGCGCCGATCTTCTGTGAGAGGGTGGTACTACCCCGGTCGAGCCAGCCCGTTTACCTATAGGTAAGGTAACCTACCCACTTTTTTATCATGAAATTTTGATCATGAGCTCATCATCATCATCATCATCATTTCAGCCAAAAGACGTCCACGTTTAACATAGGCCTCCCCCAAGGTTTTCCACAACGACCGGTCATGAGCTCGGTACCTAATAATTTATTTGCGTTACCACAATCTGAATTGAGGAAAACTAGCTATAAATAGTTAATATCGCCTGTAAATAGTGATTCTGAGGCGCTCGTTTGCGTCATATTGCTATTCGTAAAATAATAGGGTACTAAGTTAGGTAAAATATCAGTCTAATTATACCTATAATTAATACAATGTTTTTTTTTAGGGACTTAGCTCGCCACACATTACCACCACTGTTACTCCTGTAAGCCAGGATCGACAATGGTGTCCAACGATGACGCCAAGGTTTGACCCTCGACGAGTCCAGGGGATAAGCTAAGTTGTCTTGGAACCCGCACGAATTTAATCAGAAGAAAGGATAGGAGGAGTCGGAAGAAGATTATCCACTTCCCTCCATAACAAAGCGGGAGACAATAATAACAGTATAGGCTGGTAGCCACAGAAATAAGACTGTTACAACTAGTTAATAATAATGTACCTACTAGTTAAGAGGAGGGTTCGAAATTTGGTTGATTTTCTATTCTACTGTTTCTTTAAGTAAGTATGTGGACTAGGAATCTTATATTTAGATGTATGATTTTTGACTATATTATCTTGAGTATCTTTAAATCCAAATCACGATTTGATGAAATTTTCTCGATAAAAAAAAATTATGAAATGAGCTCTAATTATTTACAATTTTCCTTGCTACCACGATGTTTTTACGATTTAGATCACGAAATTATTTCTAAAACATAGCAAATAATGATATCTAAACTACCCTTCAACCATATTTTAATTCATGAAGTAGTTTTTTTTTAATTCAAGTAAATGTGGTTTGGCGCTTACGTTGTTTATTTCCGAGCGCGCGCACAATATCGCCATCTCACATTTTAAGTACTTGAACTAACCATGTCTCTCTCTAACTTTGTATTGTCAGTGTCCGCTCGGACTTGTTCGACGTCGGACCTGTGAAGGATTTTTTAAAAAATATTACGAAAAAATATTACGGTCGTGCCACATTACAGGTACAGTACAGTATTTACAGTCCGCCGACGCCTATGATAAATAAATAAATATCCTTGGAAATTCTTTTACACATGACTACCTGATCCCAAACTAAGCAGAGCTTGTACTATGGAAACCAGATAACTGATATTACTACATATACTACTTTTTGTTTGTAAATACAAACTAAATATACACTTAATTACACCTAGACTCGGGACATGCGGACATGTTCATGCACACAAATGCATGTCCTGGGCAGGAATCGAACCTACGACCTGCACTGCAGCGTGATTTTCGTTTGCTTTTCCTTGTCTTGTGTAATTTCTTTTCATCTCTTGTCATTTTGTGTCATCTCTTGTCATTTTGTGTCATCTCTTGTCATTTCATAGTTATTCGTGTCATTTCTGTAAAAACTCCCTATTTCGCTTACTGTTATATACTTGCAGCATGGTCTTGGGCCGACAGTGGGAATACATTGCTTGTCAAAACAATGGAGTCGCTTTATTGCGTTTGTTGTAGGTATGGATGGGCAAGTAATAAATATATCATACATCAATAAATTATCGTAAAAAATAACATTACAGATATGGATAGGAAAATGTTTGTCCGTCCTATTCAATCTATTATATTATAAACGAAAGTAACTCTGTCTGTTACCTTTTCACGGCTAAACCGCTGAACCAATGTTGATGAATTTTGGTATGGAGATAGACTGGGTCTTGGCGGAGAACATAGGCTACTTTTTAGGGTTCCAAAGGGTGCTAACGGGACCCTATTACTAGGCCTACGCTGTCCGTCTGTCTGTCTGTCCGTCTGTCAGCGCGGGCTGTATCTCACGAACCGTAACAGGTAGAGAGTTGAAATTTTCACTGAATGTGTATTTCTGTTGCCGGTGCAGAACAAATACTAAAAATATAATAACATTTAAAAATAAATATCAAGTCTCAAACTTGATATTTTTGATGTGTTTATTCTACGGTGGTACGGAACCCTTTATGTGCGAGTCCGACGCCTTCAGATCTTATGAATGTTTTCTTGAAATAAATATAGTGTATTTTAAGTAATTAACTGGCCAACCCTCAGGTCCTACCTACCATGTTAGGATCTTTTTCGTTCTAGCGGGTGTAAACCGTGATTTAACGAGTTAATGTGATAATTTTTGTATTTAAATTATTCAATTCAATGTATTTGTTTCAGACATAGTCCAATATTGATTATTAAAATTATTATAATTTCACAATAAATATAAAACAATAAATAAAAGTAAAATTAAATTAAAAAAAATAAAAAAATATTTTTTATTTTTCATGGTTTATCATTAAAATACAATATAATATAACATATATTAAAATAAAATACAATAAAATAAAAACCTACCCCTAATTAAACAAATACCGTCCGCGTGGGATACTGGCTGCATGTCCTCCCTGTATTCAAGCTGTTCCTGTTGTCAAGCTAATTTTTTGAGCAAGGAAAGAGCCAGCCCTCTTGTCACCTGTGGCGGTAACCAGTCTAAGGGTGATATTGATAGATAAAAAAATAAAGATAAAAAGATAAACAAAAAATAAATGCATGGTTAAATCAATAAAATTAATAAAAACTGAAAATTAAATTAAAACATAAATTAAATATGGTAAAAATAAATATTATGACACCGCTGATGACTTCATGATCGGCATCGAAGTTAAGTACCAAAGTATTCCTTTGCCTACGAAACATGAAAAAGATACTCATATCCGGCAGTCAGTCACTGACACAGAGTATGTACATTTTTACCCGACTACGGTGGGCGGAGGGTTATGATTTTGACCGATATGTATGTATGTTCATCTGCTCCCGTATAACGTCCAAACTATTTTTATCATAATAATTTGACTAATGAGATATCGTTGGACGCGTCTGGATCGTCCGCTGGTTATAGGCTATTATACGATCGAAATATTGTTATACGTATCTATCAGCATATTGTAGGTATCGTTTGTCTTCTTTTGACTTACTTTGTCTTCAGCAATAAAAACAACATAGAAATTAAATTATTTTTTTCAAATACACTCGACATAAAAATCCCATATAAAACGAAAAAAATATATTTGAATATTTTCATCCATTTCATCTATTTTAAAAGGTGCACTGGGAAATATTATTTTAATTGTACGAATTAAACAATATTGTTCCTTCAAAAAATAACTATACTATAGTCTACTCCATAGCTGTTCTGTCCTAGCTAAGCGAGAGGGATATATCCTTCGGCAGCTCACGCGACGCTAGCCACACCCCGAAACTAAAATTCATTTTTTTCTTGTATCGTCTTAATACAATGCTTGGCAAGGTCAGTCGGAGATAGGTGACCATTAGTAGCATTTGAAGTGAGCGTCTCCGTGCTTCGGATGGCACGTAAAAAGCCGGTCCCGGCTGATGTCATCTAGGTAGCAGTTGTTAAGCCCTGTCAGAGCCTTTGGGCGGCTTTATCAACTCTGACACCAGGTTGGCCACTAACCATACAGAAAGAAGAAGAAGATGACCTATAAGTACCTAATTATTCGTAGGTAGTAGACTTAAGATGACAAAACTAATTTGACGATTTGGAGCCGAAGATTACTAAGATCACGCAAGGAGTTTGACATAAAAATACCTATATATTACACACTAAGCAACTTCTCAGACGGAAATACATGATTAACAATATTTTAATAAATTACAGGATAGGTAAAAACTATGGGTCATTTTAATAATTACTCTTATTATCTTAATTATGACTTCTGTTGCCAAATATAATTTTTGATAACATTTTTTGATATTTTTTATAACAATTCCTATTTTGGATGACATCTAAAATATTATAATAAGTGGTTGAATGTTAATTATTTTTTAAATTATATTAAATAGCTATATTATTCTGTTTATATCTAGGTACTAACAGGTAATTATGTTTATGACATTACTTGGCTAGAGTATATATTACATGCACGCACTTGTATTTCGCAGTTGATTGTTACCTTCGAAAAGCGTGTGTAGCGATGATGGGAGCCATAAGCTGTGTATTGAGCTTCAGTTTGATGGTGTTAGGCGTTCATTGCGCAGGTATTTATCTCGAATGTCTACTACCATATAAAGAATGTAACCGAAAATAACAAAAAAGCTTATTTTAATTTTGAACTACAAGGCGTCTGTTCATTCCAAACGTATATTATATCGTTGGAATCTAATCGCCTCGATACATATCGCTGGAATGCTGCACAAGTTTTAAGTGCTTGGCCATAATTTATTTTTGATACGCATGCTTACCTAAATAAATAATTAACTTACCACGCATTTTATTTTATCGTTTCATTGTTAGATTATTGTTTTTAACACAGGATGCTTTTTGAATAAATTTGACATGTCTTAAAATATGTATGTCTTTATGCGATAAATGACAAAATGGAAATACAGTAAAGTCAAATATAGAATATTTTCTTTTCACTTTTTCTTATGTTTACAAAAGATTTTATTTTATCTTATATGCACAAACTTAACAATTATTTTATTTTATAAACCCTAAAATAAAATCATCAATTTTATATTTCTCAACTGGGCACAAGGCTCCCCTCAAAGCAAGGAGGATTCTAGCCAATATTCAGTACACATTTTCAAAATGAATGTTCTCATTGTGACTAGGACCTCTTGAAGTGTTAGAACATTGCTGATTGAATTAAATAATTCATACAAGACATTTTCAGAATCAATTTGATGTTTTAGTTTATCAGTTACAACGGGTCTAATGTCCCTTAAATTTATCCGGACAGTGCGTGTTATTTGTCTCTATTATTAAGTGCCGAGACCTTTGGGAGGGTAAACATTTCTGACGACCCTTATGTTAATCTATGATAAAATATGGATATGATAAAAATATGGTTAAAGCACAAATGTAACGTTACAGTGGGCTATTTTACTATAGTAACGAATCAAATTTCAAATCGCCCATAATTCATAATGCCGGAGCCACACTGGTAAGGCGATCGTGACGCACCAGCGACGCGACAGCAATGAAACCCCTATAAACATTATTATGGTGGTGGCGAACATTTGATCAGAAATCACCGTCGCAACGCAACGGCCTTACCTGTTCCACCACGGCCTTACGCTAGGTAGGTACTCATACTTAATACAAGTATTGCTTTGAAATAATTTACTTTGATCCTGTGATCTTGCAGACTGCATATGTATGAATCTTGATCAGCAGGTTTACCTTCACAATATGCCCTTTTAAAACGGCGCAATTTTCTACATGGATATAGTAGATAGTATAGTAGACAAGTACTTAACAAAGTTGCGGAGTCATTTAATAGACCGCAATCATGAATAGATGAATAGATGTAATTAGCATAATCGATCATATTTTTTAACTGCACAATTGCTAATTCACCCTGTTACATACTTGTCACTTGGTAGTTAAATAATAAGAGGCAGAATTAGTATAAAGTACTTAGACATAAACGGCGTTATTACCTACAAAAAAGTTAAACTCGTTTTGAACGTGTGTCTAGTCAAATTTTCTTTGTAAATATATTATTACCGTGGCGTGGCGCAGGGGTTAGAGCGTAGACCCCTCGACTATAATATCTCCTGCGCAGAAGGCTAGTCTACTTAGAGAAGTTAGGAGGACTATTATTAAGGTAAACGCAGGTATTAACGACCCATCGAAAAACTGCAGGTTTTACCGACCCATTTATTAAATCGCATTTCTTACGCTTCTGAAACTATTTCTGCTAAAGATATTAATGATAATACGCGTGTTTATTCATTGGGTATCGTATAAATTTACATTAGTATACGTGGCAGTCCGGAAAAGACATAAAATACGCAATTTCTGTGACAGCAGCGGTATCTAGTACTGGCCCTTGTTCTTTTAGGTAAGTACGTCAATTTTTTTCTTAAGACATTTTATAAGTATTAACAATACTTATATGTATTCTGTATTATTAAATGTATTCATTGAAGTGTAAATTATTTATTTCGTGTCGCATTTCATTTAAAAAATGCTTATTTATAGGATAAAACTTTAAATATAAATAAAACGGTAATAGCTTCACTGATTTTATTAGTTGCAGCTATTAACGATCCGTGGGTCGGTAATAGCTGGATGGTTATGTTTTGTATTTCTCAAATTTTTCCTTGAACTGTTCAATTAAATAGATATTTTAGTAAATCATTATAATCACCAACAATCAACCTTTTTAGAAATCTATTAGCGACCTACTCTTTTTTGTATACTTCACCCTATTTACCGTTATGTGTTTACCCTGTAATATGAGATTATTCAAAGTTTGTTGTTGAAGTAAACATTTTTAAATTACCTTTATTAGTGTAAATATGCATTCATTTATAATTACTAATTGATATATCAATCAGTTATAGTCTGTGTTAGGGTTAGGAAAGCCAATTTAATCAATATTACGTACTTTTTAAGAGTCGGTAAAACATTTTCATATGCTGTACACATAACCTATTACCGACCCATATTACTTCCATACAAATTATTTTATTTTCCTTATGAGTCGGTAATGGCAACACATCGAACCTGTCACCGACTCTAATAAATTATTTGATTTTACTATAGACGGTAATAGCTTCATAAAAATCGTTAATAGCTTCATAGCCGTTGCTATGGGGTCGGTAATAGAAACATTCGACTTGTTCACTTTATTAATTATTTTTTATATGATATTCTTCCATATTAAATGATTTAAGGTTATTAATATAAACTATATATTCTATATTTACAAATAAAAATTTAATATTGAGTCTAAAGGCAACCACTACTCTTAATATTTGACATCGAATTCAAAAATCTCTTAAGGGGGTCGTTAATACCTGCGTTTACCTTATTATTATTTTAATCTGCATCTATATTTTACAGTTCTGCAAGTAGAAAAATGCAAGCTAGAAGACTCTACATGTATGAAAACTCAGTTCCAAGCAGCTGTGCCCACGTTCATGGCTGGTATACCAGAATTAGGCATTGAAGTACTGGATATTATGGACATGGACGATGTCAAGTTTGATCTGGCTGGCCTGCAGTTCACTTTGACGAAAGGGAAATTGAAAGGCTTGAAGAACTCTGTGGTTGATGATGTGAAGTGAGTATTTAGGAATAAAATGAAGATAGGTGGACTTTTTCACGTCAAATGTTTGACCTTATTTGATGCTTGGAGCAGTAGTTCGGGCGTAAGCCGCTCGGTTCACTGCATCGGGTGGCTGCGGGTTCGATTCCCGCCAGAGACAAATTTTGGAAACGGTTTTTCGTAATTTGCCCTGGTCTGGGTGACGCATGCACCCAAAGTGTTTTATTAAACTGTATGCTTGCATTATTTTTCGCTGTGAATAGTACCTACCAGGCCCAGCGCATTACAAAATGTTATATAGGTAATTTAATATAAGTCATTGTAAAATACCGCCGTTTCTCTACTCATTCATCTTTCTATAGCATTGCTTGTTATTTGCTATATAATTAAAAGAGTATATACCTATATATCAATATATAAGTGCCTGATGATCAATATGGACTGAAATTTCGTCTTAATTACATTTCAGGTGGGACGTTAAGAAAAAACAATTCATTATGGATTTCCACATGAACGGGACTATTAAAGGACATTACACCGCCGCTGGTCGTATATTGATATTGCCCATCACTGGTGACGGCCGTATGACATTGAAACTGAGTAAGTGCACCTATAAGGTCTTAATTACCATATTTGTAGTAATTAACATACATTTTATGTTCAATTTAATTTCGCATTCCTTACTACTACTATATACTTGTATTAATTAAACGATAGGCTGCACTAAAATACAATTAAAGTAGGCAGTGAAGGATCGTTAGGAAACCTGCATGTCTTTTAAAAGACTCGTTCGTGGTTGACTATGGCCCGAATTCCCCAAGTTTTGAAGGAGAATATGCCCGGTATAATAGCGATAGGATCGCTCCTTATTGGACTGAAATACCATTTGTGAAATATATGGATGCACTTAAGTGCACCTTTATCTACCCATTCGTGGAATAGGCTTGATGGTGCGTTTTACAAATTAATAGCCCCTCACCTCCCTTTGTCCTACTCCCCTTCAGGTCGGCAACGTGCGAGCAAAGCCTTTGGTATTGCAAGCAACTATAAGCTACGGTTACTGCTTAACATCAGGCCGTACGCTTGTTGGTCACTTCAGACACATAAAAAAACTAGTAATCATGGACTTCCGTGTGACAGACGAAGTTGAATTTAAAATTTAGAGATAATATGTACGTATTAAATACGCTATTCTATTTACAGAAAACGTTGCCCTCAAATTACATATAGATTACGAAATGGTTAAGGGTGCTGACGGTAAGGAATATGTCGAGACGACTAAATTCAAACCTGAATTTGAAGTAAAGGACAACGCTCATTTCAACTTGACGGGTCTCTTCAATGGAAACAAGGAACTCAGTGAGAATCATTTACTCATTAGCTACATCTACATCAGGCGCATGCCGCGCGAGGCTGTGCGGTAGCCACAGTCACATGTTTGCGCGAGCCAAACTACAGCCTAGACAGAGACGGGTATAGCCGACTTTATCAACAGGATTTATATGTCTCATAACTAGGCCAAACTAAGCGAGGCAAATGACAGCGCTCGGCAGGCAGGGCGAGCATTTGAATCGGGCGCGCCTTGTTAAACCAAGCCAAGAAAAGCTGCCTCGCGTGGCATGTGAGAGAACTGGACGCGGCAATTCTAACGTCGCAATCACAAACTTGTGCTCATGAGTAGTATGACCTTCTGTATCTTCCTTTAAAGTTATGGCCCACCCTCGGCCCACCCATGTTAAAAGTTATTTGTCCAGAGTCTAGCAATGACCATCGATTAGGGCAATTTGAGAATCTGAAACCAGCTTTGGCTGCCATAATATGAATCTGCGTCTCTACTTTATTTTTTTATACGTGTATCGCGTTCTACCTGATTTCTATAGAATCTTTCCTGGCTCCAAAAATCATCGTTGGTTTATAATTTCAGGTGACGCCATGCTGAAATTTGTGAATGAGAACTGGAAGCAAATTACAGAAGAATTCGGCCGGCCGCTGTTAGATTCTGCTGCTAAGAAACTATACAGAAATATTAAGCAATATCTTGGGAAAGAAGCGATCGGTGATGTTGCTTTAGTTTAAAGTACATAATGATTATTATTTCATTTGTTTAATAAAGTTATGTCCTTGGTTGAGAATTTACTAGCTGTGTCCGCCACTGTTCATGTATATCAGTCCTTCGCAACCTTTCCATGTCTTAAAATGTTGACCATACCAAGTCATAGCCAGCTGCAATCACTAATCGGTAAACGATCGTAGGTTAAGCCACGCTTGGTAAGGTCAGTCAGAAATGGATCATTTAGAACTGAGCGTCTAGAAAGTCGGTCCCGCTTGTTGTCATCTAGGCAACAGTCGCTAAGGCTTGTCAGAAGCGTTTGGGCGGCTTGAACAACTGACACCAGCCCCTCTAGACAAGTGGCTGACGTCTACAAGCGTTCCTTCAAGTCGCTACGATTCATGTATGGAAATGACATAAGTCACGTGATCTACATAGCGACTTTTAATGTCATTTCCATACATTGTGAAGTCTGTTCTATTCGATTAGCGTTCATGGCACTTGTCTAGGGGGGCAGGTTGGCCACTAACTATATGATAGGAAGAAGAACCATACCAAGTTTCGTTAAAAGCTGTCTTATTTAATATTTTAAGTAGGTACCTATAGGAGTACCTATGCAGACTCAAAAGAGAAAGGTTTTTTGGACCAGATTATGTTGAGGTAAGAGAGTGTAGCTATCTGAATTCAAGAACATTTTTCTGTATCACATCTAACAGTAATCGCCTGTAAATACAGTGGCTCTGCGGCGTGCGTTCAAATCACATTGCTCTTCCCATAATGACAGGGTTTTAAGTTAACAAGAGTTTTATGTGACTAAGGTATTCAAGTGTAAGGCCCACGTGATGTTAAGCAGTTAGGGGATGAAAGTTTGGAAGGTCGCCATTCTTGTAGTTAGAAATATGGAAATGATGTTTTGGATTGTTTTTATTAATAAAAGTCAGTTTTTCTCCGGTTACGGAAAATTTTCATTGATATCTAGGTACCTACCTATTTTCACGGCATTACCTACATGGCAAGGTTATATTAACTCATGCACTCTGACTTTCCTCACAGTTGGTTTTACTAGCGATGGATGTCATAAGCCATGCTTTGTGCTTCGGTTTGATAGTGTTAGGTTTTGTTCGTTGCAAAGGTAAATATAATAATAACATTAAAATATTAGTGCTTGTAACGATTCATTCCTGGGCACGGGCATCCCCTACATGCAAGGGGGATTTAGGCCTTAATTCACTTCGCTGGCCCAGTTGGTGGATTTCAAATGATTTAAAAAAAAATTGTTTCTAAGCCATGCAGGCATTTCCTCACGATGTTTTCCTTCACTGTAAGCAATGAATAATCTATACTAATATATAAAGAGGGAAATGCTGACTGACTGACTGACTGACTGACTGACTGATCTATACTAATATATAAAGAGGGAAATGCTGACTGACTGACTGACTGACTGACTGACTGACTGACTCATCAACGCCGAGCCGAAACTACTGAAGTTAGAGACATGAAATTTGGATAGTAGATATATTTTGTGACGTAGGCAAGCAATAAGAAGCGATTTTGGAAAATTCAACCCCTAAGGGGGTTAAATAGGGGATGAAAGTTTGTATGCAAGTTCGTCATTTTTCAAGTTAGATTTATGAAAATATGTGTTGAGGTGTCTTTTTAAAAATAAAAAATATGGTTTTCGGCGTTTTTAAATATTCAACCCCTAAGGTGGTAAAATAGGGGATGAAAGTTAGTTGGGAAGTTTGTATAGATGTTCGTCATTTTTGAAGTTAGAATTATGAAAATTGGTGTTTAGGTTCCTTTTAAAAAATAAAAAACTTGAATTGCTGCGTTTTTGAAAATTCAACCCCTAAGGGGGTAAAATAGGGGACGAAAGTTTGTATGGAAGTTCGTCATTTCTGAGGTTAGCATAATGAAAATTTGTGTTTAGGTTTCTTTTTACGTAGTAAAAATAATGATATCAGCTTTTTTGAAAATTTAAACCCTAAGGGGTTAAAATAGGGGTTGAAAGTTTGTATGGAAGTTCGTAATTTTTTGAAGTTGGAATTATAAAAGTGGTGATTAGGTGACTTTTAAAAGATCAACAATATTAATTTCAGGGTTTTTCAAAATACATCCCCTAAGGGGGTAAAATAGGGGATGAAAGTTAGTCGGGAAGTTTGTATAGATGTTCGTCATTTTTGAAGTTAGAATTATGAAAATTGGTGCTTAGGTTCCTTTTTAAAAATAAAAAACTTGAATTGCTGCGTTTTTGAAAATTCAACCTCAAGGGCGTAAATCCCCTAAGGGGGTAAAATAGGCGATGAAAGTTTGAATGTAAGTTCGTCATTTTTGTAGTTAGAATTATGAAAATTGGTGACTAGGAATTAAAAAAAATATTGCGTTTTTGAAAATTATACGGGGTATGGGATAGGTACGGGAAACGCGATATGGGATACGGGATTTGGGATATGGGATACGTGATACGGGATACGGTTTACGAGATACGGGATGTGGGATGCGGGATACGGGATGTGGGATGCGTGATACGGGATACGGATACGGATACGGGATACGGGATACGGGATACGGGGTACGGGGTACGGGGTACGGGATACGGGATACGGGATACGGGATACGGGTTACGGGTTACGGGTTACGAGATACGGGATGTGGGATGCGGGATACGGGATACGGGATGTGGGATGCGTGATACGGAATACGGATGCGTGATACGGGATACGGATACTGATACGGGATACGGGATACGGGATACGAGATACGGGATACGGGATACGGGATACGGGATACGGGATACGGGATACGGGATACGGGATACGGGATACGGGATACGGGATACGGGATACGGGATACGGGATACGGGATACGGGATACGGGATACGGGGTACGGGATACGGGATACGGGATACGAGATACGGGATACGGGATACGGGATACGGGATACGGGATACGGGATACGGGATACGGGATACGGGATACGGGATACGGGATACGGGGTACGGGATACGGGATACGGGATACCGGATACTGGATACGGGATACAGGATAAGGGATACGGGATACGGAATATGGGATACAGAATCAGGGATATATGGATACGGGATTTGGGTTCCAGCAAACAGAAACGGATTTTTTTAAATTTATATCCTGCGCGGACGAAGTCGCGGGCAAAAGATAGTACAGAATAAACACACATTTATCGGTGGTAGAGACAAGCTGTAGTCAACTGGCTGGCTAGACCGGGGTAGTACCACCCTCTCACAGAAGATCGGCGTAAAGCAGCTATTGAAGCTGCGTTTCGTGCGATGAGTGAGAGCCGGAAGCCCCCCTTCCCCTCCCCTTCAGGTTGAAAACGTGCGAGCGATGCCTTTGGTATTGCAAGCATCTATAGGCTACGATAACTGCTTAGCACCAGGCGGGCCGTTCGATTGTTTGCCGCCTTATCCCACTAATATTATAAATGTGAAAGTTTGGATGGATGGATGGATGTTTGTTACTCAATCACGCCGAAACGGCTGAACGGATCTGGATGAAATTTGGCACAGAGATAGATTATAGTCTGGAATAGCACATATGCTACTTTTTTTCTTTTTTTAATTATGCGCTGACGAAGTCGCGGGCAAAAGCTAGTCATTTTATAGTTACGATTCGCACATGGATTAAAAAAAAACAGGTGCAAGCCGGGGTTTGAACCGCAAGACGCGTGCTTATCCAATTGGTTATAAATGATCGTAAACACGTACTATGGATCCGCTAATACCATACAAAATGCATAACACTCAAGGATCAATCAACTAGATCACGGGTTATAGCCGACCACGTTAATGCAAAGTTGACCCCGCGTCATTCCCGAATAATCCCAATAGTGAGAATCAGAAATCAACCGCAAACACAACTTGGTTTCGCACTTAGCCGGTATTTCAAATAGCTGTGCCTGTTGCACCGACCAAATCGGCGCGTTTGTTACTTGGATCAATGTAGGTACTTAAATTTACTGACAAAATTAAAAATAGACTGACAAGTTAACGTAGAATAGTCATTCAAACTACTGTAAACTGTACTTTGTACTGGTTTATGATTATGATCTGTACAAAGTCCAGTTTAACACACAGTTTAGAGTCACTATGAATTTTAAAACCTGGAACATGATGCAAAAGATTGTAAGTTCAAGAGTAGGGTCAAGCCTAACCTTAACAACAGCATATCATACCTTTTATATTGAATTAACTTGTTGCGTAAAAATATTCGTAAGACATGCGAAATGCACCAGTGCACTGGGCCAGCGTGATGGACTGTGGCCTCACTCCCCTTCGCTTTGAGGCCCATGCCCAGAAGTGGAAAGTGGGAAGGAAGAAAAGGGCTAATTATTGTTTTGTTTATTATTTTTTTGGCTGTTTGATTTTATCTGTAAAAAAACCGGCTAAGAGCGTGTCGGACTCGCACATAAAGGGTTCCGTACTACCGTAGAATAAAAACGTAAAAAATATAAAGTTTCTTGTAGTGGGGCTCCCCCTAGATTTTTAAATTTTATATAATTTTTAGTATTTGTTGTTGTAGCGGCAACAGAAATACACATTCTGTGAAAATTTCAACTCTCTACATATTACGGTTAGTGAGATACAGCCCTCTGACAGACGGGCGGACAGCGTAGGCTTAGTAATAGGGTCCCGTTGGCACCCTTTGGGTACGGAACCATAAAAATGGCCACTTAAATGGTGGTTATTGTATGTTTTCAAAACTACTTAGAACTGAATCAACTAACCCGCTATGTTTCACAGTTCTCCCAGTTGTAAAATGCAAGTTCGAAGACTCTACGTGTATGAAAGTTCAATTTCAAACAGCTATGCCTACATTCATGGGTGGTATACCAGAATTAGGTATTGAAGTACTGGATATTCTGGATATGGACGATTTCAAATTCGAACTGGCTGGCCTGCAATTCACTTTGACGGAAGGAAAACTGGAAGGCTTGAAGACATCTGTGATAGATGATATGAAGTGGGTACCTATGGTATTATCATCAATCATCCACCTATCGATGGAAGAATGAGATGAGTTGACGTTCTTACCGAATCGATCGCTTGATTTTTCATTGATCGAGTATCGATCGAAAGTCAATCGATGACAGAATGGCTGATTTTGTACCGTGTACGAAACTGTACATAATTACTATACAGTGGACAATAAAATTGTTCCAATCGATGCCATTGATCAATCATCGATAAGCCGTCGATTGATCATCAATATTAATCAATCGATAGGTCTTTAATTCTGGAAACACACACAAAATCCAAATTCTTTACCTTAGAATTAAAGTTAGGTTATGAAATCAACAAGAATCAGATAACACACTATCAATCAATCAACAAAATTATATGAATAATGAACACATGAACACACATGAACTAGGTACCTATAAAATATAAATAAATATAACGTCACGACTTTTATCCCCATTCGGGGCTAGTCAGAGGCTTGAGTAGCGATACACTACCGCATTGTGGAGGTATTAAGTCAACTCAAAGCCCACGTTTCACTAGATAGTCAGAACCCAACGTGACAGGTGGTGAACCTTGTCGCCGTGTATACAGGAACTGACTATTACCTAATCCCGAGGGATAAGTAGGTTTCCTCACGATGTTTTCCCTCAACTAGGTAGGTATCCACAGTGACTAAAACTTTCTCGCAATGATATTTCAGATGGGACACCAAGAAGAAACAAGTTAATGTTCAATTCCACTTGAATGGTACTATCAAAGGGCATTACACCGCCGCTGGTCGTATATTGATATTGCCCATCACTGGTGACGGCCGTATGACATTGAAACTGAGTAAGTGTAACACTAAGGGCCAGGCTCCATTAGCGCGTTGCGTTGCGTCGTCGCAAGATTTTGTACTGGCGCATCACCTTCCCCCGCTTCGTCTCTCGCCCCCCGTCGACCCTTTGATCCGTTGTGACGACGCAGCGCAGCGGACTAGTGGAGCCGCGCTCTAACCCCCATATATATAGAAATCTGTGATTACTATTAGAGATTTTAAATAAAATAAAATAATTACTATTTGGTGCGTACCAGATACCTCGCATGCCTCGCCCAGGCATTCATGTTATGATATTATGTCGATGGGTTCCATCTTCAAAACAAAGTGCTTGGGCGCGGCATGCGCCTGATGTAGACGTACCCCTAAGTCTCTTGACGCACTATTTGTTTTCTAAATTCTATTATTTTTATTGGTGAACTATAATTTATTCGGCGAAGTAGCCTTTACAAGTTGTGGTCGCTTTGTTAAGATACCCATGACTTTCGACATAAATGACATGCAATGAAGTGTTTACCCAACCAAAGTTATCGTTAGCTTGCTACTTACACCGTGTATATTACATTTATAAATTTACAGAAAACTTAAGCATCAAACTGCATAACGGATACGAAATAGTAGAGGGTGCTGACGGAAAGGAACATATGAAATCAACTAAACTCAAAACTGATTATGATGTAAAGGGCAACGTTCATTTCCACTTTACGGATCTCTTCCATGGAAACAAGGAACTCAGTAAGAATTATTTGCCAATATTTTCGTTACAAGATTTCGTCCTAGCATTCTCTCAATTCGTTTAGTTAGGTACCTACTTGTGTAAGCAGACTTACACACCGACTGTTTGGTCCCAAACTAAGCAAAGCTTGAACTATGGGCACCATACAATGGACTGAGGACGATCACCCAGACAAGGGAAAATTATGAAAATGCCGATTCCGAAATTTGTCTGTGACGGGAATCGAACCTGCAACCACCCGATGCAGTGAGCCGAGCGGCTTACGCTCGAACCACTGCACCAAGTGGTCTTCGATAAAAAAATAATTATCTAAAGTGCAAATTCGTGTAATAGAAACGTTCAAAATATTCAATAGCGGGTTCAAAAATAATTCTTCTTCTTTTCCAACTATGGAAAACGACAAGCTTATTATAGCAAAACTATTCTTTTTCCGAAACCGGGTATCACAGAAAATAAAAAATAAACATTGTTTTATACTTTCAGGTGACGTCACACTAAGATTCTTAAATGAGAACTGGAAGATTGTTACTGAAGAGTTTGGCCGGCCGCTGATAGAATCTGTATCGAAAAAAACTGCACAGAAATATAAAACGGTATCTCGAAAAAGTACCGCTCACGGATATCGGTGTAGTGGCATACAATTAAAATGCACGTTTATGATTGTTCCCTTTTTTTCATTAAAACTGTTTAATTAAAAAATATTATCGACTGGGTCTGCCCGAGACCTCGTCCGTGTGAATTTAGTTTTTTGTCTGTTCTGGGGACCTTTACATTTTCTGGGATTTAAGCAATGATAAGCATTCTAAATGAAGTTTATTGGTGGTAGAGCTGTAGCTCGTATACTGATTGGCTCGACCGGGTACCACCTTCTCACAGAAGATTGGTTTAAAGTACCTATTACAGCTGCGTTTCGTACGATGAGAGAGTGCGGTCGAGTCAGCCCGTATATGAGCTGCAGTCATTTGGCTACAGCTTGGCTCTACCACCTAGAAATGTGCCTTTGGTGATTGATCTGGTGGGCGATTGGCGGCCTTTAAGTGTATAGCAGAGCTTATACTGAGCACCTGGAACCCTGTTCGTTCGCTATGAATATTTTATTACGACAAATCCGATTACGAGTGAAATGAAATCTGCGTGGGCAAGCCTCCCTTCATGACCGTACAGTTACTGTATGTAGTACATCCGTGTTCCCTTTTCATAACTCACGGGATATTAATATACCTACTCGGAATATATTCGGGTTTTGTTACGTAACGTTATCATTTTATTTTTAGGCTAGGTTGTAATTATACGTTTGAAAAAAAATATTTTTCTATATAACGTTAAAATGAAATTGTAATGTAACGTCACGACTTTTATCCCCGTTCGGGGGTAGTCAGAGGTTTGAGTGGCCATACACCACCACATTGTGGAGGTATTAACCAAGTCAAAGCCCACGTTTCACTAGATAGTCAGAACCCAACGTGACAGGTGGTGAACCGTGTCGCCGTGTATACTGGAACTGACTATTACCTAATCCCGAGGGATAGGTAGGTTTCCTCAGGACGTTTTTCCCTCACCGTCAGCGAACTGTAAATTATGCACATAGATGAAAATTCATCCATTGGTGCATGCCCCACCGGGGATCGAACCTGGGACCTTATGATTGTTAGCCCAACCTGTAAAATGAAAAGAAATTAAGGTTACATTTAAAAAAAAAATAGGAACTGTTGGAGCAACTCCGTATGTTTTATATTTATTATATTACTATGGTGGAACAAGGAGTAGTGGGACAGCGGGAGGGGAACCGAATTCAGATCTCTCACTCATCGTACGAAAAGCAGCTGTAATAGCTACTTTACGCCAATCGTCTGTGAGAGGGTGGGACTACGCCGGTCGAGCCAGGAGCTGCAGTCACTTACTTGGCTATAGCTTAGTTCTATCACCAAAAAAACCATAACGCTATACTACAATAATACATCAAAGATTTATACATATACGTACGAATTATGTATCTTTGGTATAAATGAATAGAATACTATAGGTACCTAGAGAGGCACATTGCATAAACTAAGAATAATTACGAAAAGTCCAGAGTACAACAGTATTAGTCTAGCTAGACTATCCAATGAAGAGCCTGTAAAAGGTATAAGCCAAATGGACCCAACAAACCGATCTAATCTACCAATAACCCACAGTCTTATACATCGATTTATCTCAATTAAATTGTTGACTGTCGTGTCCCTTCGATTGAAGGATGACTGGTTTGGTAATTGGAAGTGACATTTAACATGGGTGCCGCGGGTCACCCCGTGTTTAATTTTTTTTTCTATGTAGGATGGTAATCCGGAAACGAAATCTCGTTAACTTTTTTATGGAGCACTATTATTGAACCTTAAGGTCGAAATAGGGAGAGCTATTTTTAAATCTCTTTTTTATATTAAGAACCTGCTGGCCTACTTCGAAATATGAAACGAAACGTTTCGGCTGACGGATCGTCGTGATTTGACATTTCTTCTTTCGTTTCTTCTTTACGATTTCAGCGTTTGACATGGTTTTGATCGTAAATCGAATCCGTACTTCGGACGATCTGTCAGCGTTCGTTTTTCAAAGTAACAACCCTGTTTCAGAATCGTCGGATAACTTTTAAACGAATAACTTAACGGATAGTTTCTGAAATAAATAAACTTTTATCCACCAAATAAATATTAAAATATAAAATAAATATCCTGGGACATTTTTTACACACGGCTACCTGGTCCCAAACTAAGCAAAGCTTGTACTATGGAAGCCAGATAACTGATGTTACTACATAATACTACTTTTCGTTTGTAAATACATACTTAATACATAATTACACCCAGACTCGGGACATGCAGACACTTTCATGCACACAAATGCATGTCCCGGGTAGGAATCGAACCTACGACCAGCAGCGTGATAGGCGGAATCTAAACCAACCACGCCATTTTGACATATTTCATATTTCATATATAGACATATTTCATAGAACATAATCTGTGAAAACGCCATAAGTATTTATTTGGTGAATAAAAATTCTCTGACAATTCTGAAACATGCCCTTAATCCAAAAATACTACCGGATTATTGGGATTGGATTGTCGTTTATATCTAGAAGGGCTAGATTACTCTTTTAAAAATAAATAGCGGGAATATAGCTGCCTACATTCTTGTGTACCATCACGGGTAGTATAGAAATACGAGGTTACGTACAATTGTGGTACAATATAGGTAAACTCTTAGTAATACTAGCCACTAATGTTTAAAAATAGTTGGTACACATTTTATTTTTCAGCGTAGGAAGAGATAATTCCAAAGGCCATCAGGGGGCTTACCACGAACTCTTATTGCGATTCAATTACAGGAACGTTTTAACGTTTCAGCGACTTTTTGTGCAATGACGTACCTTATTGTCATGACAATAAGAAACGTCATTGCACAAAAAGTCGCTGAAACGTTAAAACAAAACTGCTATAAGAGGTGGTGGTAAGCCCCCAGATCTACAATATATCAGTCTCGGTATGTCAAAACAAATAAAGTTAACGAGCCAGAAACGCCAGTCGGTTTAATGTGTTATTTATAAGCAGGGGTCACTGTAAAAATTTCGCGGCACGAAATTATAGCAGGCTCGCTGTCACCTTTTACACCGAAACCAAATATTGATCGAATCGTCTCACTTTGTCCTGTCTGTTTTGATCCCGTATAGGTTACGTAGTACTATTTCCAATTACCTAGTGCCATAGGATAAAAATATTAGTTTTCCCTTTATATATAGTTTAATTTATGAGTTATAAATAAAAACGTCAAAAATATCGAGTTCATTGTATGGGGACCCCCTTTTTCCCGTTGGTACCCTTTGGGTACGGAACCCTAAAAATATGGTTAGTCCTATGTTCCACTGCTAGGCCGAGCCTCTTATTCTAAATGCGAGAGGGATTCAGGTCAGTGTCCACCTTGTTGGCCTAAAGCGGGTTGGTGGACTTCGCAATCATTTTCAAAACTAATTGGGCACTCAGATAAATAATAATAATGCAAGTTTAAAAAATAATGACTCATTTGCTTTGTTCTTCAATACAAGCGGCAGATTATAGCAAGCGTTTCCTTAGCCCCAAACAAAATCAACGGTTACGAATGTTCGCTCGCTCAGTATAACAATTGTGCCGTTCCGTTACACCGCGGTGTAAGGGGAGCAACATTTTTATTGGCAACCCGTGTTGGAGGTGTTTATGTCACTTTTCCGGGCAGATGCCCATTGATATGACTGCAGTGTTAATAATTTATATTGACGCAGTTGGCTTAGCTTCGGACGTGGCCATACAATGTCCCCGTTCATTTTTAATCGTATGTAAACCACCCATTTTTTCAGAAATACCAATATTTGTTACAGAACATATCGCGACTGAAAATCCGCAAGGGTACAGTTTGGGTACAGATTTGGTACATCGGGGCTTCATCATTATAATTATGTGGATTTTTCATACTATTATTATAAGGAATAATTAATTCCTGTCGCATATACTGACTCAAGTTACGTATAAGCTGGAAATGTAATGCAAATATTCACACAGACATCATGAATGTAAATGGTGGTGTAAATGTTACCAAATTAATTAATAAAGGATTTATGAACAATTGAGAGGTAATGCGGTACACTACCAGATTTTTAGGGGCCCTTTCCCTTATTAGGGAGGTGTAAAAAAATAATTAAATATCGCCAGACTTAGGTACACACCAACTGGAACACAATATTCGTAAAATGGACTGGAGTCGATCCCAATGACACCCCGACCAGGGCAAATTACGAAAAAGCCATTTTTGAGCCTTTGGTGGGGATCGAACCCGCAACCAACCGATGCAGTGACCCGAGCGGCCTACGCTCAAACCACTGCGCGAAGCGGTCGTCATCCAAGTTTCTCGGCCAAGATAAAGGGATTTTTAAAAGTTAAAAGAGTTAAATGTTCATTTAATATTGGGGTTTTATCATCGGGTAGTATACGGGTTTTTCTTCGGTATGAATTAACATCTTATATCCCCCTCCCCGAAACAATATTTACCATCAAACAAGACAATTGGTGACGCAAATTTATTACGAACTCTGTGAAGTAATTAACAAAGTTACGAGCCCTCAAAACCGATGGGCAATAAGGTAAACGACTTGTCACCGTCCCTACGCCCGTATTCTATTGATGTAATGGACGTTGATTAATACGGCTACCCTACCTTGAAGGCTTGTCCGTAATTAGTTGAAGATAACGTATTATCTTATGTAAGTATCAGGAACCAGAGGTCAGGAGAATTCATTAATGAGATGGAATTTAGAAGCAGGCGCGTTACTAGGCACATATGTTGGCTTTAATAAACAAATATTGGTACTTGTTGGGTCTCTGAACAGTTTATTACGTGCAGGGTTGAAAAAAAACTGTTGTTTTACATTAGTTTTATTTTTGTACAAAACATGATATTTAAAAAAGTAGGTATTTATGCGGCTGATTGCGTCAATGAACGAAGAAAGTAGTAAGAAGATGAATCGTTATTAAAAAATTACGCTGTCTCACGAAAGTTATCAGAAAATGATTTTAAAAAGTTAGAATGTAGTCATCATTGAGTGAACTTTTGTACCAAAGTTTTAACGAATTCATTTGAAATTGACTTCATGACACGACAAAATGTTACATCATAATCATGGACCTAAAAATAAATATCCCGCCCAGAGCAATTACTGCAATAAATTGATCCCGCCTGAAAGAAAAAATCTGTGAGTCCTAAACTCGCCACTCAAAAATTGGTGGTTGTGTAACATATTTAAATTTAGTTGTGATTTAATCATTCCCTTTTATGATGAAACTATTATTAAAATAACTCAAAAACAAAAGCAATGTTGTTGTTGATTAATTAATAAATGCGTCAAAATAGAATATTTACCGCTTAACCGCTTCTACTAATTAGTTGACAATACAGTGTTTATGTTTTACATTTACATTCGTTTCATGGTTTTACATTTAAAGTCTCAACTTTTCGAAGCAATTCGTTAGAAAGACAAACAATGGAACGCTGTGAGGGCAATAACTTTGAATATTTATTGTTTTTATTAATTCTAAATTTAAAATTCATTGCTCGTGAAGTTTTATAGTTAAATTGAAATTTTGCATAGACATTTCGATAATTGTCTTTTAAGATGCCAGATGCTATTTTGTATTTGGCCGGGTCATGTAAAATCTATTTGATATTTTCAATTACAGTTTTCATTGTATAATGTTTTACAATTATCTTCTTGAAAATGAATAAGTGTTATTTTTATGTGACTACGGTGGCATACAAGCTTATGCCCGCCTGATGTTAAGCAGTTACCGTAGCCGTATAGATGCTTGCAATACCAAAGGTTCTACCGCTCGCACGTTGCAGATCTGAAGGGAAGTGGGACTAAGGGGGGGGAGGTGCGGGGTTGGGCTTCTAGCTCTCTGACTCATCGTACGAAACGCAGCTGTAAGAGCTACTTTACGCCGATCTTCTGTTAGAGGGTCGTACTACCTCGGTCGAGCCAGCTCGTATATGAGCTGCAGTCAATTGGCTACAGCTATGCTCTACCACTAATAGAAAAGTCACCCAGCCTGGCAAATGATTACAAATAAAATATAAAATTATATTTTATTTACGTTTACGTTGTACAGACAACATTTTATTTACTATAATGGCTTAAACGTCTGAATACGATTATGCGTGTATAATCCAATCTACCCTCATTTGACTTCCCCATAGGAGCGTCTTACCAAAGATAAGGGATGCTTGTTTGCATAAAACAATTATTAATTATATCTCATGGGACTCGAGCATTACGTTTGAATATTAAATAATATTACGGTATGCATACGGTATGGATGTTATGTTAACTGTTCGTAATTAAGTTGACATTTAGCAATCAAATTAATTACCGCATAATACTTAAGTATAGAATACAAAATAATACTTAACCGATCGCGTGTCACGGTCACCTACGCATGGGTATAAAACAAAAGAAGATCTACTTATTGTTTTTTTTTTGCTGCGACATTACACGGGTTAATTTAAGTAGCAAAGTTGGTACCTAAAATCGGGTTATGGAAAACTCATACAAGTCGTCAAAGAAAAAAGATAAATAATATAAATAGAAGTAAAAGAAAATAAAATCATCCGTTTTGAAGCTGTCATGCCCCTGTAGTACCTACTACCTCTTCTTGCAATGCGCCGGCGGCGTTTAAAAAACTAAGCTCATTAATAAGACAAATAAACTCGTTTAAACTTAAATTATATCACAATTTGGCACTGAAATCCTCAAAATTAATATTCCACCGAAATACGGGCAGCTCAATTTTAAACTCTTTCAACTTTGGCCATTATTCATGGAGGTACCATTCCATGTTTAAAACTCGCTGTCAGTGGTCCATACAAAAAGTTTCAGGGAAAATACGAGCCGTGTAATGAGAGATGCGAAATGTATGCTGAAAACACAATTTCTAGGGTTCCGTAGTTAAATTAAAGAACCCTTATACTTTTCATCATGCCCATTCGTCTGTCCATTCGTCCGTTGTCTGTATATAACAAGGTTTTTATTCGTAGACTATTTTGATTATAGCAGAAAGTTGCCACACTTGTAGATATTTGTTACCCGAACAAAGATATTTACTCAAATCACGAGAAATATACGGTTTTAGGGTACACGGAGTGTGGGGGTGTAAATCTCATGTTCAATTTTTTTTTATAGGACTGCGGTGGCAAAAAAGCGTACGGCCCGATGTTAAACAGTTACCGTAGCCTATAGATGCTTGCAATACCAAAGGCATTGCTCGCACATTGCCGACGAAGGGTGAATGAAAACATCGTTATGATGCATGGTTATCTTCCCTCTCGCGATAGAGGGGGCTCGTGCGGCATGCCCACATTTGGGACAATGGGCCTACTATTTTCATTATAATTATTATATGAACCGCATGCTTGAGACCAGGGGGGTTACTCCGAAATACGTCGCTGACGGATCGTCCGAAGTACGGATTCGATTTACGATCAAAACAATGTCAAATCGCAGAGAAAAACGAAAGAAGAAATGTCAAATCACGACAATCCGTCAGCCGAAACGTTAGGTTCGTATTTCGGAGTAGGCCAGCAGGCCCCCAAAATGCGTACCGCATTTGGTACCTATGTTGCCCTATTTTGGTAAAAAGTGGGTGTTCCAAATCGTTTAAACTGTTTCAAAATATTCCTACTAATCCTATTAGGTATATAATCTTAGTTTTATGTATATAAATTTTCGTGAAACAAAAATGAATAGTAATTTTACTCAATTAAAATTTTATACTAATGTCGGTAATAAAGGGAACCTATTAATCATAACTAAAGTAATTTCTTCAAGTCTGTAAAATTAACTGCGAAGTTCGTGTCTTACAACTACAAATGACTCTGTAATGTAATGTAATGTAACGTCACGACTTTTATCCCCATTCGGGGGTAGTCAGAGGCTTGAGTGGCCATACACCACCACATTGTGGAGGTATTAACCAACTCAAAGCCCACGTTTCACCAGATAGTCAGAACCCAACGTAACAGATGGTGAACCTTGTCGCCGTGTATACAGGAACTGACTATTACCTAATCCCGAGGGATAGGTAGGTTTCCTCACGATGTTTTTCCCTCACCGTAAATGACTCTGTGATTTTGGAATTTTACTAGTACATTAAAATGTATCTGTACATTATGAATACTTTGTATACAATCATTCCAATCTGTAGGGCTTGGTCCGTCACATACTCCTCTTTTGTTACTCCTGTAAGCCAGGATCTACAGTGGTCAGCAACGACGACGCTGAAGTTTGACCCTCAACGAGTCCAGCACTGTAGCACAGCCGGACCGCGACAAAACAAGGTGGTAGAGCCAAGCTGTAGCCAAGTGACTGCAGCTCATAAACGGGCTGGCTCGACCGGGGTAGTACCACCCTCTCACAGAAGATTGGCGTAAAGCAGCTATTACAGATGCGTTTCGTACGATGAGTGAGAGAGCCGAAAGCCCATCCCCCCTCCCCCTCCCTCCATCCCACTCCCCTTCAGGTCGGCAATGTGCGAGCAATGCCTTTGGTATTGTAAGCATCTATAGGCTACGGTAACTACTTAACATCAACCGCAGTCCTATAAAAAAAAAAACAAAACGCGCGATAAATCGACTTTGTCTCATTCTTTCCTATGCATTAAGGTAGAGAGAGCAGTTCGATGCGACATAAATCTTGTCTGGGGGCCTATTATGAACCCGGTTCATCTGTCACATTCGTTTTTGATTTTGACACTAATTTACTTCGGTGATGTATCAAAATTGAAAGCCCAAACGGATTATTGCTTACGTACCGGTTTTTAATAGCAGTCCAGGGGTCAAGATTTTTGCGACGGAGGACTAAATAGCCTTGGCACCCAATATGTTGGACATATTGGTTCGTAAGCGACCCTTAAGTACTTACCAACAATCAAAAACATACCCACAAATTTATAGGGAGTTATGACAGACTTACACTGGCGTTACAAATCACTTTTATTCCTATATATGCTTGGTAAAACTAGACGTAATGTGGCCGCACCGACTGACCGTTGTGCGTACCGAAATCCCCAGGCTTCCTCATGGGATTACGACAGGAACGTAATGCGTTAAGTAGGGTAAGCCAATTAGTGGGTATTTGACTGTTGAGGTTACTTGCTGTTTTCAATCTTTAGGGAATAGTTGAGTTCAATGTAAATAATAGTTTAGGTAAGCGTTTCCGGTGAAACCGTGAATAGTGGATTGCGGTGGCCAGACTGCACCGAGTAGCCGCGCCTGAGAAATCAGATATGACTACGTGGTCTGACGTCAAACTTATTGCTCACGGCTTGTGGACGCACCTATTACACTTTTAGGGTTATTAATTTAGTACTAAGTCCATTCTCAATTCGGTTATTAATCTGTTTGGGGCTTGTTTTAGATTGCCATAGAATATTAGTCAAAACCTCTAATTTATTTGGTGGATGAAAGTTATCTGACGATTATGAAACAGGCCCTTAGAGCAGTATCGCTGGTACGTGAGTATATAAGCTTTTCAGTAAGCACACCTATAAAAGTATGTTTCCTAAAATATCTTGTTGGAAAAACGAATTAAAATATAGAAATTATATTCTATCTGTTGTTTATATTAGTACTTTAATCGCATGCAAAACAATCTTCAATTATTTTTACTGTGGGTCAATAATGATGGTCCCAATAGCGAGGGAGCCCATTTTTAATTATAATGAATGTATGTGCGCACTTTTAAACCTTGGGCTCGTGTCCAGCGTTGGGCGCATTAAGCCGAAACTTTTTTTTTCGATGACCTATTTTTTCAATATAGTACAGGGTTATTTACGTACTTAAAACCTTTACACCTTGCACTGTCGAGGCTCACGTCTTGATATATCGCCCTTCATCTTAGCATTACAATGGAGCTATTGTTTTTCAGAAGGGCCTATACAACGTGACCTTCGTCGTAAAAAACGTTGCTTTTATAAAAGAAAATGGAATGGTGTGCTTATTTCAGTATAGTCTAGATTTATTGCCATACGTTTCTAGCTTGCTAAATGCAGGGCATTTTTATTTTATTTCAGTCTTGTTATGAAAAGTAAAAACCTTATGAGTTCTATTTTGTATATTATGTAGGTTCTCCAAATGTCCACGTAGGTACTCTAAACCTCAGTCGTGTGACTCATTTTAAATCATCTTAAAAAACAGACCATGTAACAATACATGTTTTTCAGACTATGATATTGTTTAATAATTTCAAGGTAACAACGAGGTACAAATGCAAAATATTTTTGTTTGATACATTCCAAAACTACCCATAAAATCTTATACATCATAAGTCATAATGTTATGCTGGTAATGCCGCTACATAAGCAGTTAACTTGAAGTGAAGGTAGAGATATTGGAAACAAACTTTGTAGGTAATCAGCTTAGCACTACCTATTGGACTTTATCTTCACGACAGCCAAAGCTCCTCTGCAGGCATCGGAATATTTCAGATTTTCAGCTTCAGTCAGTCTCTACTGAACCGTCGCGGGGGTAGGACGTTTGCGCGGTTCATCGCGGGTCGCACTACGATATTGAATATTGAAATTCAAAAGTTCTTCAATACACTTTCTAACTTGTGTTCCTTTTTTAAATTGGAATGACAATTTCTGGCTTTCTTTTTTTCGTCCAAATTTTAGTGTTGCTATAGTGCTGGTGCAGACTGTTAATTAATGTTGATGGTGTTGACAGATGAATGTGGTAAGTGGTAGAAGCGGATTGTGCAGTAATTTTTATACGGAAATCCAACTGCCAATCACGAATCAATTAAATAGGGTTCAATTTGTGTCTGCATTTAATATTAACGATTTCACTAGGTGTAGGTAATAACGATCCAAGCTGACTAATTAAACGGTTCGAGCATTTAAAAAAGTAACACTTGAAAAGAGAATAAAAATTAAACGTGCGAAAATTAAATTTCGCTGTTGGAATTGGACAATTGTCGTTTCGTTCAAGGGAGATAACGAAATAAAACTTTCCTCCGAAGTTCTATCTCGAATATTCGCGCGACGGTTCGGTGTGGCCGAGCGATTCGTCAGTGTAACTTATCAAAGTAAAATCCGAAATTGACGGAGATTTTCCGAGAAATTTTTCGCTTTAGGCACAACGAAGCGGCTTGTTAGCGTGGCTTTTAATTCGCACCCGTTTCACTAATTAAGGTGGCAATCATCTTCACAAGCTCAAAATCCTTTACCGTAAAATATCTTTCAACCCGTATCGCATTGAATGTATTGAGTTCCCGATTTTGTATTCAAAGAGTATTTTATTGAATCAGTATTGGGAAAAATGAAAGGTGAGCCGAATCTAAAAATAGCTTCCTTGAATTCGTTACCTTTCGATATTTCTCTCATATAATTGGTTTAACTTTTCTTCGGCTCTGGCACTCTCGTTGAGAGGTTCCCCTAAAGTGATTTTCTTAACCCAAATGCGACACAATCCCTGAAGACAATGGTCGACCCTATTCAGTTAAAGGGGATCTCATTGTTTTATTTAAGAAATTGATACTTAGGAAAGGGACAAGCTATAAAAATATTCATTGAAATCAATGTAAAATTCTTATTTTAGCCGTCGGTACATTGTAGAAAATAAATGGTTGACTTCACTAAGTAATTGAATTGAAATATCTATAAATATGAAGCAATAACATGGAAGAAATACCTACGTTTTTTTTGGAACCATGAAAGACTCTGAAAAACACCACTGGATTTTGGTTGGGATCACTTGCAATAATTATTATTTGGTATCACTGTGAGGATTAATCTGTGGGATTAATAGTGTGATCTTGCATTTAAGGACTCATTAGTTTTTTAAAGTCCGTCAGTCCTCACTAGGGCAGCATGAAAGTATTGGAATATGGCTTGAATTCCTCGCGCATTGAAGAACTGTTAATTCCTGTCTAAGAAATTTAATTAGTTTTATGAGATGCTAAAACAATAATTAGGTTATTAGCAATTCTGATACAAAATGTTAATATAAAAATATTTTAGTGAACTTCGCCCAAGAACCACTTTAGCAGATTCAAAATTATAATTATAACAATTCGACAGCACTTGCGTAGAAACTCAAACACTTCGAATCCAGCCGTTGCAAATTACTTAATTGTAATCTGTCCGAGAAATTGAGGCGATTTTGTTCAATTTGTTTGATTAAAAGTTAACAATCGCACATCATTTCCGGAGCTGTTATCGTCATTTGGGAAATTCGGACGAAACAAAAAAAAATACACAATACTAAAACAATAAATACATTTCTCAATTAAAACTCGGCAAAGCGGCAATTTCTGTGCGCAACGCAATTTGGGCCTCCGTTGAAAATCGTACGGCTAGATGGGCAAAAAGAAAGATAAAGAAAGGCTGGCAACAAATCACGGCTGGAGGATGCGTAAACATCCCTCTCGTGGGGGTCGAAACAATGTTCCTTGCAAACTATTACGAGATAAACCGCTGTCGACAACTCGCCGGCCAGAAATAGACTTCTTTTGTTTTCGTAAAACAAGTGCTTAATTGTTCATTTTACAGGATGTTAGCGGAAAGCGCAGAAAAATACGGTATAGCATTATTTAAATTTGCCGTAATAATATCGGTTGAATTGTCGACTGTTCTCAAATATTTTTTAATTTTTTTCTGTTTTGGGACGTGGTCTTGGCTCCTACGGTCTCCTACGGCTCCTACGTTCTGTAGGATTGCATGTATCGTAGTGACTCTTGAGTCTTGGGTAAAGTTTCTTAGGATCTCTTTTTTATAATTAGCATTTCTTGATAACTTATCCACTCTTTTCATCCTGCTTTTTGTATCTAATAATATTTTTTTTGATCATAACTTATCCATTCTTTAGATCTTTCTCATATTGTCCCTGAGACTATTTACACTCCGTGTATGCCTACCACAGAGTAAAGACTAAAGAAAGAGGTGCCCTTATTAGATATTTGTATGAAACAAAACGTGGTCATTGTTTTTTCATTTCATTTTACTATTTACCGGTAAATAGTTGAACTACTCGCTTCGTTTTATGTCGAGGTTAGTACTAGGCCGACCACTCGACCGACTTGCTTAGGGCCAGTCCCCTTAGTAACTTGTGCATGATGCCTACTGTACCTAAAGGGTGGGTATTGTGTTTATCCAAACGATTGGTCCCTTTATTCGACAGTGTCAAATTAAATTTTATTAGAAAATTAAAACCCAAAAGCCTGCTGCAATGTGAAGTTAATTACAACTTTGCTATTCAATTACCACAATTTTCAATATTAATAAGGCTATTATCAAACGGAGCTCTTGAGATCACGGAAGATTTATTGTCGGTAATATTAGATCCTCATAAAGCTGCTCCGATAAGCTCCTTACGTACAGTATCGAGTTCATTACACAAGCAGTGGCCAGTAACGCAGAATGTTTATTTGTAAAAAGACGAGACACATCAAGTTGATCTATAGGTACAAATAAATATTTTTTTTTTGTCATTTGTTATGTCAAACTAACAGATTTTTACTATATGAAAGCATATAGGTACTTATAACACAGCAGTTTTTTTTTATTGTCTGTCTGTCTGTTCCGGCTTATCTCCGAAACGGCTGGACCAATTTTTGACGGAACTTTTACAAGCAGATAGCTGATGTAATAAGGAGTAACTTGGGTTACTTTTATCTTAGCAAAAGTTACAAAGCTACTTTTCAAATAAACCTCATCTAATCACTATGCGGCGATCAACATACTCCGCAACGAAAGCAATGTGGGTAATTCTATGTTTTGGATAATCTCTTAAATTGCGCACTCAACGCTTGTGTTCGGTGGCTTTGTAGAATATAAATAAACAAAAATATCGCCAGACTTACACACAACTGTATGGTCCCACACCACAGAGTAAAGACTAAAGAAAGAGGTGCCCTTTATTAGATATATGTATGAAAAAAAAACGTGGTCATTGTTTTTTCATTTTCATTGTTCTATCTACCGCTAAATAGTTGAACTACTCGCTTCGTTTTATGTCGATGTTAGTACTAGGCCGACCACTCGGCCGAGTTGCTTAGGGCCAGTCCCCTTAGTAATTGGTCCATATCCCACATTTAGCAAAGCATAAAATCCGTGTTAGATACAGACGCCCATATCTATTACATTATTATTAAGTAAATTCTAAGCAAAAAGCTTATCACAAAAAATCCAGTTTTGACAGATTTTCCAAAGAATATGACAATATTCTATCAGATTTTGCTGGTCTTGCATCTATTTTTGTACACTATAATATCGCATCAAATCTGTTGTGAGAGAAATAAATAAATTCTATAGATTATCTATTCCGTCAAAACATTTATTTATTTTATATTTTATTTATTTTGAATGAACCACAGGTAGAATTGTAAAATGTATTTATTTGAATACTGATAAGACATTTTGGAATTCTTACTTAATCTAATGAAGGTTTTACGAAAAATTAAAAGTAGGTACTCCGAAAATAATCCGATGATAAATTTAATTACAGCTTATTATCGATTCAACTTTTTCAATTAAAATGTCGGGTCTACCTTATTATGAATTCGAGACTTTCCTTATTAATATGCTAATTGTTGCTACAAAATTCTTCCACTGGAGGGTATTCAATGTTGTTTCTGTTTAGGGACCGTGTATTACCTTCCTACGTTCTGAAAAGCGAACAATCTGACTTCACCAATTTCACTTAATTTATTATGTTGGTAAACATTACAAAAACGATAAATCACAAATTTTCAGACCTAAGAGAGATGTAAGAATTGAATACGGTACTTTTTATCATTGCAATCACAACCACCCACATCGGGTGGTTGCGGGTTCGATTCCCGCCAGAGGCAAATTTCGGAAACAGCCCTTTCGTAATTTGCCTTGGTGTGGGTGTAACTGGGATCAAACCTTGTCCATTATACGGTACAAGACGTACAAGCATTGCGTAGTTTGGTGCCATAAAGTTGGTGTGTAAGTCTGGCGATATTATGGTCTCAGCTCACTACAACCACTCGCCTCGGCAGCCGACCAGCACTGCCTCGCCTCGAGCGGTTAGTATTCTTTATAATATGAAATTCTATGGACAAATGCTCTCTAGGTACATCATCTCCGTAGCCTCACCGGATCGCCTCGCTCACAAGCAGTCTACGTGCTGGTCGGACGCCGAGTGGTTGTAGTGAGCTGTGACCATTATTTCACTCAAACGCGTGACGCAAATTCGGGCAAATTGACAGTACAAATGGGCTCAGTGGCAGCGTGTGGTAATATGGTAATTGCTACCATTAGTTACGGCGAAGACATAAATAGCGCAGCCTAGTAATCTACGACTAATGACTGCACAGACTGTTAATGACGTTCTCATTAGTATTGCTGGCGGACCCGACATTCTGGATCCATTGCATTTTAATTCTATTGCATTCGTCGGCAAATGTTTTGGGAACTCTCTCACCCTAATGGGTCATTGTGGCTGTGTCTCTATTTCTTTTGGTGAGCTTTATTTTTTCTGTAAGTAACAGTAATTAGTTAAAGTTTGAAAGTGATAGGATTCCTTCCGGACTTTTAAAGCTTATTTGGAGAGCTAAAATAGAGTCAGCTCTATCTAAACCATGGACCAGTTACTAAGGGGACTGGCCCCAAGAAAGTCGGCCGAGTGGTCGGCCTAGTACTAACATCGACATAAAACGAAGCGAGTAGTTCAACTATTTACCGGTAAATAGTAAAATGGAAATGAAAAAACAATGACCACGTTTTGTTTCATACAGATATCTAATAAGGGCATCTCTTTCTTTAGTCTTTACTCTGTGATCTAAACAGAAACGGTAATATATGTCTCTTTTCAGGCTCCATAGAGGCTTCTGAAGATTTCTGAAGATCTTTAGTGCAGAATTGAATAGGGTTTCATTTCTGTCTACTCTCCCACAAAATTAATGTCACATTAGCAGACTCTGGCCTTCTAATAGATAGTGAGATGAGGATCAGGGAAGATCAGCATAGATAGCCGTACAATCACACACTTTAATGACAGTACTGATGACTTAATTAGGGTTTCATTGCTTCGCAATGCTCCCGATTTGTAATTAATGAACCAGACATGCTTAAACTATAAAACTTGAACACCAGTTAAATCAAAAAATAAATTATTTTATGGTTGAGCCAAGCTGTAGCCAATTGACTGCAAATCATAAATGAGCTGATTCGACTGGGGTAATACCCTTGACTCCAGATTGTTTGACAAATTATGTAAAAAACTGGCTTTTATACCTTGGGATCTATAATATTATGTGAAAACAATATATTTAAGATCTTAATATCCTTAATAAACTTTGCAAGTGGTGATACCGACTGCATAATAACACTGACATCACTACGAAACCCTTCATACCCTTCAGCAAACAAACATTCTCACACATCGCTCTGAAACTTTTTAATTAAACTACATTGTTTGGGTGTTTCAAGGGCACATAGTGCTACAATTTAAATCCAGTTTAAAAGACCTGGCTCACACTAGATAACACCCTTTATTTCTATTTTTAGTAACTTGAGATACGTTTTAGTTGACCCGCTATGTAGGTTCACTCTTGACTCTGTCAAGATCTTGACAGAACTCGCTTTGATAAGCTGTCATCTTATTGTCGTCACTTCAAGAATGCTTGTTAGAAGCTTGAACCTTGTTAGTGAAATGGAATATTGCTACTTGAAAAATCAACTTTATTTTTTATGTTTTTGAAGACGTAGGTTATTTAAGTATTTTGTTGGCGCGTGGAATCTACTAATATAATCATTGTTGATGGCTTTAAAGAAGGAATGCTTGTCTAAAGAGCGCCCTCACTGCGAGCATTTACCCGTAATGAGCATTTGAGCAGTGAGTATGGGGAGCCGTAGAAGGGATTTCTGGATTTACTCGAGCGCGTCAGATTAAGATAAGGGAGATTCCTTACATATTGATAAGAACCTCCAACCAGTATGAGCCCTTAATATACCTAGGGGGGTACGCTCAGAGGAACCAAAAAAAATTAGACCATCTTAAAATACTCGAGCGCGTGAGTTTAAGATAACGGGGATTCACTACTAGCTAAGACGTGTCAAAAGTGTCAATTTTGAGTATTTCCATGTCATTGTTTTTTGTTTCCATTTTTAAAATGTACATGTAGACGTTTCCCGATGACCATTTATTCTTCCTATCATCTAATCTACCAAATATAATCTAATCTGGGTCAGGGTTTCCGCGACCCTGGAGTAAATGCATGTTAGTATAATGGGCTCCCCATCTATAACTGTAACATTGAACTGAGCTTTAGAAAACTTACTCGCGAGATAGTACGTCCGTTTGGCCAAAGATACGTTTGGCCCGCTAAAAAAACAAAAACAAGTGAATATCGAGCGCTCGCTACAAAATGCTTCGAGAATAAATGCACACCAATCCGAATCAAAATTAACAGGACCCGATAAACTACTAAAATCGCCTACAAAATTATTAAATTAAATTATTTTGTTGCGTTGCGGGTCCTGGTATTTTTGATTCGGCTTTTATTCTGCAAAAAGCTCATAACCTGAATGTCATCTCGACCTGTCGCGAACTATACATATCTTCCCTGTTTGTAAAAACAGTGTGTCGATTACACAGAGGTACGCAGATTGAGTCGCTTTTAATTAAGCACCCAAGTTTACACAGCCATAACAGTATAGTAATAATGTACATAATTCCGTGACTCGCAACTCTTGGCGAGCGAATAATTTAATTACCCGTACATTTCGCTGATGTGAATTTTGTATAAATTATGTGTATGTGATTATCTCTCGGTTTGGAATGTAGGAATTCATATTTAGCGTGTCTAATGTATAACGTTAGCATTATTTAAGTTGAATAATTGGCTGCGTCTACATCAGGCGTGTGCCCGAGCACTCAATTTTGGCGTCAGAACGCATAGACATAATGTCATAACATGAGGGCTCGCGCGAGGCATGCGAAGCATCTGGACGCACCAAATCAACTTTGTTGATTTTAGTTTTAATAAACAGCTAACAATGTGTTTTATCTGCTTATACTCCATTCTATAACGTATTTATTATTATGCCCTCGGACTTCAGTTGCGAAATTTCAGTGTCTATAATGTACGTTTGAGACACATTTTCGAAACTTTGCCCACAACATTATGTTGTTCGAGAACTTTGACCGGCTATTCCCGACTGTCTTTTACAAACTCGTTGACGCATACAATATGCTGTGAATGAAACATGAAGAGGCCAACTTTGGAAAACCTAGCTCATTTGCATTTAATGGCGATGACACTTTTGAAACAGAAAGCTGCTTATAGAGTGAAGGTATTATTTTTTGCTATGGTGTAATTACATAACTACAATAGGTAATTTTCAGAGCGTTTGCTAATCTTTGTTATCAGTGCCCGTACCATAGTAGAAAGATGGGTAGTAGGTTATCTTCATACAACTCACCGCGCGCGGCTTGTATGTGTGCGCCATGCGTATCTATGCGTCGCGCACGCACACTCAAACATCACATGCATTGTTTCGCACTGCGAACCGGGTCGAGATTTTGTTTGAGTGTGTGTGCGCGACGCATAGATACGCATGGCGCACACATACAAGCCGCGCGCGTGCGTTGTATGAAGATAACCTACTACCCATCTTTCTACTATGCGCGTACTGTATTTTATCTCGAAAACCTACAATATACTTTATAGTCTGCCCGCTAAATTTTTAGAGTCATTTTTAGCCAGTTTACAAAGCATTTCTAGGAACAAAAGTGATTTGTAATGCCAGTGTAAGTCAGTCATAACTTACTATTTTATGGGTACATATTTTTTAGTTTTGTATGTAGAATTGTAAGTTTTGGATACCGTCCGCTGAGGTCACTGCTCAATTTGCCATACAAAATGACAAATACGCAGACTATAAAGTACACAGCGTACGAGAAAAAATATGCTCAGGGCTCAGTTCCCTAGTTACTTGGCTGTATTTCCAATAGCTGTACTTCAAGCACGGCTATTTAGGGCCTCCACAGAATAGCTACTTTTAGCATCGCGATCGGCGATTTTGATGCTGCGTCTCGCTCGTTCGCGCTCGAAGAAACGCGACGCAGCATCGATAAGTCACAAAATCGCCGGTCGCCGATGCTAAAAGTAGCAAGTCTGCGCAGGCCCTTAAAGAGTCAATCATGTAGAGATATAGATAGGTACATTCTCCAGTCGACACAAAGAAAATAGTCGAAAGAAACCCTAAAAGTTCCAATCCAATTACGTTGATTAACAAACAGTAGAGTACCTACATAACAGCTTAACCTAATGACCTTTTATGGTATGTAGCCCTCCCATAATAGATACCACCCACCAAACTTTTACGTTTGTTCTCTTATAATTTTAAAGCGATATAACGGCGTAATCGTACCTAGGATCTTAAATATTTATGATCATAATGCGTGTACGGTAGGGTCGGTTCGTGATTTTAGCCGTTTACCGAGGATTGTGGCCATTAGTTGGGATTCTCTAATGGACCAGACCGCCGCCCGTACGCATTATACCCTTTAAAGACAAGATAAATGAAGGACACATGTGTTCACATTTTTATTATCTGCAATCTCATCTACTCTAGAGTCGTTTCATCAATCCATATGTCAAAATTGGTTATGATTTGAAAAAATCAACATATATTTTTAGTTTTAGGACGTGTCAGGAATCCAGAGGCAGAAGGGGGTGTCATGCTAAGTTTTACTCTATCACGGATAAGTTGCATCCCTTCTTATATTTTTTATTTTAAATTCTGCGCGGACGAAGTCGCGGGCAATAGCTAGTATATATACCTATTGAACTAATTGTCAGATATATTTAAATATATTGGTTTTAATTAAAACTTACGTAGTCAGCGATTGTGAAGTGATTATGTATAGGACACTGGGTCCGTGATAAAATGAATTCAAATAATAGTCCATTCAAAGTCAAAACACAGCAGGCTTCAATAATGAGGTCCTTTAAAATGGGCGGCCTTTTGAATATCTGGAATAGCGGCGGGGTGGGAAGGATTCCACTGGACGTGCCGGGACTCTACGTGCCATATTCACTGCTAACCCGGCCTATTCTATTCAATAACCAAGCAATTTACACTATTCGACTATACAGTACCTTCGTTGATTTCTGTCGTAGGGTTGGCGACTTTTTCTTGTGCGAATATAGTAATTTCAAGCTCATGCGCATAGAAATATAGCTTTCTTCTTCTACTTCTTATCGTTTCAGAGTTGCCACCCGAAGGCCAACAAGGCTTAACGACTGCTGCCTAGAACACAACAAGCGGGACCGTCGGCACCGTTTTACGTGCACGGAGCACGGAGATGCTCAGTTCAAATGCCACTAAAATCACCCATCTCTGACTGAGCTTACCAAGCGTTGCTTAACCCTCCGATCGTTTACCGAGTAGTGTAGTAGAGTGTAGCTGGATATGAGCGCGTCAAATAGAAAAATAGTAAGTATGTGGTATTTGGCATTTAGCAGTATTGCCTTCGTTTGGTTAGGTCTGGTGGGATATATTAGAAACTAAGTAGAACATAAAAAAATCTAAATGATTGTTCGCCCGCCGTTAACTCTATCTTCAAAATATCTAAGCAAACATTCTGTTTCAATCTGAAAGTGTTAATTTAGCTTACCTAGGTTTACGGTAATCTGTTTCAAAGTACGAGGATTTCAGAAGACTTAGCTGTTTATTAGCTCACTTTCCGGTCCCAGTCGCCTAAACTTGTCGTACCTATCTATTTCTCCTGAGAGCAGTTTACAATTTGTATCTGGTTCCAAAGTTTGTCTGTATTTATATACGATTGCTACTTGGTTATAGGTAGATATTGGAATAATTGGGTGCGTACACAAGCTTCGAGCCGCCGCCACGCCCAAGCCTTCATTTATAGGTAACCTTATCTCTACACATGTAGACCTCAACTGATTGCTCGGGTGCGCCGCTTGCCTCTTGTATCCATTGCCATTAGTGGTTCGGGTTATGTTTATGTCTTCCTCTTATTGTCGCTAAGCTTATAACTTTTTCTTGAATCACAGCGTCCACACGTATAAGTAATCAGGTATAACGTTATATCTACGTGGTCAGGGTGGTTACTTTGAAAAACGAAACGAAAGCTTCGGCTGACGGATCGGGCGATTTCCTACTCCGAAAGTGTTACGGATCTGAAGTACGGATTCGATTTACGATCAAAACCATGTCAAACGCTGAAATCGTAAATGTCAAATAACTTTCAGAGTAGGAACCACGAAAGAAGAAACGTCAAATCGCGATCATCGAATCCGTACTTCGGACGATCCGTCAGCCAAAGCTTTCGTTTCGTTTTTCAAAGTAACCTCCCAGTCGTCAAAGCTGATTGCTCGGGTGCGCCGTTTGGCAAATGAAGACCTTTTTCCCCTTAGACCACAATTTAAAAAATACCTGCTAATAGGTATAGGTATTAAAATCTACTAAGATATTTTTAATACGACTTGACATTTTTTGTTAACCACTTTGGTGAGATTTAACCCGAAGGTGATACAAATCAGTATGTATTGTGCAGACTTGTTTGTCGAAAGCTTGTCGAAAAAACCAACTTCAATTTCTTGCTTGTAAACTCGTCCTTCAGAATGTCTCTGAGAGTTAATTAATCTTATATTTCATAATTAATAACAGCAGTGACATTGTTTTAATGTGCAAATATAACTGAAGTTTAGGGTCTTAATTAATTTCGTCAAAATGTTAATTTCATAGTTTCAAATTCACGCGTGGATGACTCGTCTCAACTCATATAAAGTTATTGGAACAAAAGCAACTGTAATTAAAATTGTTTTGTTCGCTTGAAGATATTTATCAAAGTGAGCGGATTTCTTTGTACTCCTATTGCAGAGTGAGTTACGTCCGCAGTGTGGTTTTTTCCTGCTGGTCTAATCAAAATTTGAATTATGCAGATAATTAGTGCTCCATCTCGTGTAAATGTGCCGAAAATTTTAAATTTGTGCCTATAGCCGTTTTGGAGTTATTCACGAATATATGATCTTGCTGGCGTAACGTTACCGCAGCAGTGTGGTTTTTTCCTGCTGGTCTAATCAAAATTTGAATGATACAGATAATTAGTGCTCCATGTCGTGTAAATGTGCCGAAAATTTTAAATTTGTGCCCCCTAAGGTTTCAGAGTTATTTCAAATCTTGCTGGCGTAACGTTTTGCGAATTCCTGTATCTCAAAAACTGTTTGGCACACAATCATGATTTTTCGTACACACATTAGTGTTAATTTGTGCCCATTTGTGACAGTTTCATATTTCAATAAATCGGAAAGATTCGGGTGTTATAATATTTTTCCTAAAAAAACTAAAATAGCTCCTAGCTCTTACACTGGGAAACCTAGAAACCAAATGTTAGTGCTAGCTTGTATTTCTTATTGATCCTAAGCATTTTTATAATGATCGTAAGCCTACTCCAAGGTATTTACGATTTATTATGATTTTATTGCTATCTCGCGATGAAATTATTTGAACCCTAAATACACGAGTTTCTTATGTTCCGATTACTTTTATTAATATACAAAATTAGTGCCCTACTTCAAATATACGTGTACCAAATATCAGCTCTGTAAACCTTATAATTATAAAATAATTAATAAAAAACACCATGACAAACTTTCAATGGTTAACCGACCAAATAAAATGAGTTGAAAAATGCGGCCGCCCGATACATACCGCCTACCATCTTAAATGTATACAATAAATTGGCTGTGTGCTAACAGTTCTGTAGAAAAGTGAATGAGTAATATTTATTTTTATATTTTCTTTGTAATGGTTAAACTCGACTTCCTACCCTTGCCCCCTGTCTAGACCCCTTCGTCCGCTCACTGTTTGTACTGTGCTACTACCATAAGTTTTTTTTATTATTTCTAATATCAAGATATTTTTTTTTTTGTTTAATGTAAGTACCTACATTATTTTTATATTTTGATGTTGTGTCAATGAAGTAATGTTTTGTTTGTTTATAATTGTTGAAAATACTAATATTTATAAGTGTTCATTCGTTTTATATCTCGATGATGGTGAATGATTTCGATTTAAAGAATGGATATTATTTTTCAAAGTCGTATTGCTGTTTATAAGCGTCGATTTTTTATCTCTAGAAATATATAAAAGAAGATAATTTTACTGTTGTTGTCTGTTATTAGTTAAAGCTCATTTAGCTACACGAAACATAAAAGGAATATTAAGAAAGGTACCTACATATTTAAATTCAGCATACCCTGTGATTATACATTTATTTACCTTATTTAATAGTTTATAAATACACTCCAAAGTATTATGTACGCGGCTGTACTCATTACAACGCTGTCAATTGAAATAGGATGGCTTGAAGTACGGAGCGTTCGCTTGTTTCTATACATTCCAATTCCGTCAGTTAACCACCGAAAGCGCTTCGTGATGGTTATTTATTAATAATATTTTAATTATAAGGTTTACAGAGCTGATATTTCGTACACGTATATTTGAAGTAGGGCACTAATTTTTGTATATTAATAAAAGTAATCGGAACATACGAAACTCGTGTATTTAGGGTTTAAATTATTTGACCGCGAGATAGCAATAAAATCGTAATAAATCGTAAATTCCTTGGAGTAGGCTTACGATCATTATAGAAATGCTTAGGATCCATAAGAAATACAAGCTAGCACTAACATTTGGTTTCTAGGTTTCCCAGTTTAAGAGCTAGGAGCTATTTTAGTTTTTTTAGGAAAAATATTATAACACCCGAACCTTTCTGATTTATTGAAATATGAAACTGTCACAAATGGGCACAAATTAACACTAATGTGTGTACGAAAAATCATGATTGTGTGCCAAACAGTTTTTGAGATACAGGAATTCGCAAAACGTTACGCCAGCAAGATTTGAAATAACTCTGAAACCTTAGGGGGCACAAATTTAAAATTTTCGGCACATTTACACGACATGGAGCACTAATTATCTGTATCATTCAAATTTTGATTAGACCAGCAGGAAAAAACCACACTGCTGCGGTAACGTTACGCCAGCAAGATCATATATTCGTGAATAACTCCAAAACGGCTATAGGCACAAATTTAAAATTTTCGGCACATTTACACGAGATGGAGCACTAATTATCTGCATCATTCAAATTTTGATTAGACCAGCAGGAAAAAACCACACTGCGGACGTAACTCACTCCCTATTGCAAGATATAGGAACTTACGGGAAGGAATGAATGCTTTTATTTCGAGAGCAACGCTAATTTAGATTTAAATGTTGAACATTTTTTTCAGTGTTAAATGAGTCAATTTTGTGCATCCAGCATCATAGATTATCAAATTTCAGATAGGTATGTACGTATTTAGGTACTCATTTTAAAATAAATTTTACTTGCATGGTAATAAAATTCTACTATTTAGAAAATAAACAAGAAAGCAGAAAATACATGGAACATGTATTATTTCCAAAACAAATGTTCTCTGACAATTATTACTAAAATAAAGGATGGTAACTTTGGTGTTGATTGACATAACTTTTGCAGAAATATTGCTTTGATTAAAGCTACGCGGGGACAAAGTCAATTTATTTTCTCCAACTTTGAGATTAGGAAATATACTCCTTGATTGTCAAAACAACATGAAATGTTACGATTGTAAGGTCTTCATTGTTTTAATTTTTATTAATTGTAGTTCTTCTTATTGGGTTTAAGCAGTATTAAAAATAATGAATTTTGGTAATAAAAACAGACTCGTTAGGCGTAAAAGAATCACTCGCTTGCTCTTTAAGTGATTCATATTTTAATGTAACAAAATTACTAACCATTGTATACGAAATCTTATTTCAATAATAAGAATTTACATTGTTAGGCCTTTGGATAGGTTATAAGGCCGCAACACGAAATTTGTGACAAATGTTCAAAGGCCCATATTATAGTTTACGTAGTACCTTCCTAAATACATTGTTTCGGACGTGTTTAGAGTTTAATTCCATATCACCTGTGGTAGTTTATAGTAGGTACATAAACCATGCCCAGTTTGAATTGTATTGTGAATAACTTGCACCCCTGACTATCGATCTCTTGAAATGACGACAGTATTAGTAACATGATCTTGAACATCTAATAGAATACGTAATGAAACCCTTCTCGTTATCCCTAGCAGTAATGATCGCTTTACATGAATTATGGTCTCTGACATCGTTAAAATACTATGCATCACTAATGCTAGTTAACAAGATGTAACTCTATCATCTATAACATTAGGTAGGTATTCATTTCTCTACCTTTGAGTTGTAATATCTGTCCTGAGTTTACTTTGCCAATTCTTGAGAAAAACGCACAAAGTTACCTTTATATATCAATAAGGTGGCAAACAAGCGTACGGCCCGCCTGATGATGAGTAGTTACCGTAGCCTATAGATGCTTGCAACACGAAATGCATCTCTTGCACGTTGCTGACCTGAAAGGAAATGAAACAGAGGGAGGAAAAGGGAGAGGAGGGGGAGGTTGGGCTTTCGACTCTATCACTCATCGTACACTGTTTATGGCCTATGACCAAACACTTTGGTAGACGGGTACGTCAATGAAACCCAATAGACCAAGATCCCAGAGCTGTAAGACATAACTTATTTTCAGAAAGATGAAGCCTTAGGCTCTCAGTAGTGTCTCATGTGCTTTGAATATCTGCGTACTTTTGGGGACTCGCCCTGGGGCGCCTTGGCTGATACCAAGTGAGACAGGTAACTAACAATAAGAGTTACTTAAAGTATAGGCTAACCTCCAAATTTTCAAGTCAAGTCAGTCAAGTTTTCAGCCAGATTACAATGGTATTAAAAAGCATTTCTAGTAACAAAGGTAATCCCACTAATATTATAAATGTGAAAGTTTAGATGGATGGATGGATGGATGTTTGTTACTGTTTCACGCAAAAACTACTGAACGGATTTGGATGAAATTTGGAACACAGATAGTTTATAACCTGGATTAACACATAGGATACTTTTTATCCAGATAGTACACCCGTGAACACCCGTGGGATAAATTATGCGCGGTCGAAGTCGCGGGCAAAAGCTAGTTTGTAATAATACCAATGTTAGTCCATCTTTCTATAAATTTAGGGGGTATTGTCTAAGCGCTCTACTAGAGTCATCAAGTGTTTCAAGGCTCGAGAAATGCGGAATATTAGTTTAGCATACATTAACTTTATTCGCACCACTAATTTTAATGTAGTTGGTACATAGCTGCCAAGAGAAGGGCATCTCTGCATAACATTTGATTTCGTTTTTTAGGGTGCCGTACCCACCCGTGGGTAGTTTCTTGCCGGCTCTTCTCAATGGAAGCAACATTTCGAACCGGTGGTAACGCTAAAATATTGTTTATATTGACTATTTATAAATGCTCTAATGAGCTTACATGAATAAAAACCTTTTGACTTTGACTTTGAAAGGGTGCCAACGGGACCCTATTACTAAGCTTACGCTGTCCGTCTGTCCGTCTGTCTGTCTGTCTGACAGCGGGCTATATCTCACGAACCGTAATAGCTAGATACTTGAAATTTTCACAGAATGTGTACGCTACAACAACAAATAGTAAAAATAAAAAAATAAAAACACGGGGTCGCCATACAATAAACGTAATATTTTAAACTTATTTGCCTTATGGTCGGTTTCCATACAAAAGACTTCAACGTGTGACTCTAAATATCACCATTTTGGGGATGATTGATATTCTACGGTGGTACGGAACCCTTTCAGTGCGAGTCCGACACGCACTTGGCCGGTTTTTCGTACCTAATGCCTAGTAAGATTTCGTTAAAAAGTGAATAATATTATTTGATAATGTACTTGCTTTTTTATTTTACTATGTTGTACATTTTATCTAGGTACTTTGGTCTAGACAAACAAGTTTTAAAAATATGTTATGACTTGAATAATAAGAACTCACTTGCTTATTATTTATCTAATTTTTTTGTGGTTGTTTATTTATAAATTCAGTTAGACGACTTTCAACGTTTACTGAGGTCGAGTGAATTACGCCAGCAGTGGGGTTTTTTTCTGCTGGTCCAATCAAAATTTGAATGATACAGATAATTAGTGCTCCATCTCGTGTAAATGTGCCCAAAATTTTAAATTTGTGCCTATAGCCGTTTTGGAGTTATTCACGAATATATGATCTTGCTGGCGTAACGTTACCGCAGCAGTGTGATTTTTTCCTTCTGGTCCAATCACAATTTGAATGATACAGATAATTAGTGCTCCATGTCGTGTAATTGTGCCGAAAATTTTAAATTTGTGCCCCCTAAGGTTTCAGAGTTATTTCAAATCTTGCTGGCGTAACGTTTTGGGAATTCCTGTATCTCAAAAACTGCTAGGCACACAATCATGATTTTTCGTACACACATTAGTGTTAATTTGTGCCCATTTGTGACAGTTTCATATTTCAATAAATCAGAAAGGTTCGGGTGTTATAAGATTTTTCTTAAAAAACTAAAATAGCTCCTAGCTCTTAAACTGGGAAACCTAGAAACCAAATGTTAGTGCTAGCTTGTATTTCTTATTGATCCTAAGCATTTCTATAATGATCGTAAGCCTACTCCAAGGAATTTACGATTTATTACGATTTTATTGCTATCTCGCGGTGAAATTATTTAAACCCTAAATACACGAGTTTCTTATGTTCAGATTACTTTTATTAATATCCAAAAATTAGTGCCCCACTTAAAATATACGTGTACCAAATATCAGCTCTGTAAACCTTATAATTAAAATATTATTAATAAATAACCATCACGAAGCGCTTTTGGTGGTTAACTGACGGAATTTGAATGTATCGAAACAAGCGAACGCTCAGTACTTCAAGCCATCCTATTTCAATTGACAGCGTTGTTATGAGTAAAGACGCGTACATAATACTTTGGAGTGTATTTATAAACTATTAAATAAAGTAAATATATGTATAATCACAGGGTATGCTAAATTTAAATATGTAGGTACCTTACTTAATATTCCTTTTATGTTTCCTGTAGCTAAATGAACTTTAACTAATAACACACAACAACAGTAACAGTATCTTCTTTTATATATTTCTAGAGATAAAAAATCGACGCTTATAAACAGCAATACGACTTTGAAAATTAATATCCATTCTTTAAATCGAAATCATTCACCATCATCGAGATATAAAACGAATGAACACTTATAAATATTAGTATGTTCAACAATTATAAACAAACACAACATTACTTTATTGACACAACATAAACATATAAAAATAATGTAGGTACTTACATTAAACAAAAAAAAATTCTTGAAATTAGAAATAATAAAAAAACTTATTGTAGTATCACAGTACATACAGTGAGCGGACGAAGGGGTCTAGCTAGACAGGGAGCAAGGGTAGGTAGTCGAATTTAACCATTACAAAGAAAATATAAAAATAAATATTACTCATTCACTTTTCTACAGAACTGTTAGCACACAGCCAATTTATTGTATACATTTAAGATGGTAGGCGCTATGTATCGGGCGGCCGCTTTTTTCAACTCATTTTAATTTGGTCGGTTAACCATTGAAAGTTTGTCATGGTGGTTTTTATTAATTATTTTATAATTATAAGGTTTACAGAGCTGATATTTCGTACACGTATATTTGAAGTAGGGCTCTAATTATTGTATATTAATAAAAGTAATCGGAACATAAGAAACTCATGTATTTAGGGTTTAAATAATTTCACCGCGAGATAGCAATAAAATCGTAATAAATCGTAAATTCCTTGGGGTAGGCTTACGATCATTATAGAAATGCTTAGGATCAATAAGAAATACAAGCTAGCACTAACATTTGGTTTCTAGGTTTCCCAGTTTAAGAGCTAGGAGCTATTTTAGTTATTTAAGAAAAATCTTATAACACCCGAACCTTTCTGATTTATTGAAATATGAAACTGTCACAAATGGGCACAAATTAACACTAATGTGTGTACGAAAAATCATGATTGTGTGCCAAGCAGTTTTTGAGATACAGGAATTCCCAAAACGTTACGCCAGCAAGATTTGAAATAACTCTGAAACCTTAGGGGGCACAAATTTAAAATTTTCGGCACAATTACACGACATGGAGCACTAATTATCTGTATCATTCAAATTGTGATTGGACCAGCAGGAAAAAATCACACTGCTGCGGTAACGTTACGCCAGCAAGATCATATATTCATGAATAACTCCAAAACGGCTATAGGCACAAATTTAAAATTTTGGGCACATTTACACGAGATGGAGCACTAATTATCTGTATCATTCAAATTTTGATTAAACCAGCAGAAAAAAAACCCACTGCTGGCGTAACTGACTCACTGAGGTCAAGTAATGAGAATAATGTTTTCATAGTATGTATTAGCTTGTTTACTCTGATAGTATGGAAGAATCTAAATTTTCAGAAATTTTATTTTGAATAACGAGCTTGTTTATGAAAATTTACTTTCAAATAATGACCTTTAATAGTGATATAATTTCTTTATCATAGGCCACTTTCGTCTAATTTAATAGTCATATTTCTATATCATAGGTCACTTTCGTCTGATTTATTATACACCTCATCACTGTCATTTTACTCATCAACTTGATTTTTAGGATAGAAAAAACAGTTGTTTTTAAGTCAAACGAAGTACCTTACTTCTAATCGGGATGAAATATACCCCAATTTGTCAAAGAAAATCTCCTGTAAGTAAACCTCACAACTGCTATCAAGCCGTTTAATAAAAATCTTTCTTTCCTTGTTCGCCAAAAGGGCCATGTTCAAGATTCGAAGGTCTTCAGTAATCGCCGAACTTCCTTGTAAAATGATGTTCCGTTCTTAGAAAATAATCTAACTTTGCAAAAACGTACCTGAAAAGTTTTTAAATTTGATGAGCGGCGATAATTTATACTAGTAAGTATTGTACGTGCCTTTTAACTGGCTCGGTGTCGGAATGAGATTATCGAATTGTTCTGTTCACATTGGCTTGTCCATATGCCGCGCATGCTTCGCCCGAGCACTCATATTATGATATTTTCTGTATGCATTTCAACGTCAAAACAGAGTGCTCGGTCGAGGCATGCGCCTGATGTAGACACAGCCAAATGGTTGTGTTTAGATCAGGCGCATGCCTCGACCGAGCACACTGTTTTGACGTTGAAATGCATAGACATAATGTCATAATATGAGTGCTCGCGTGAGGCATGCGCGGCATATGGACAAGACAAAAGTTGTAAGTGCAGTTTCAAAAGTCTAAATGTAGTGTTTTGTTTTGATACTTAATCTATACTAATATTATAAAGAGAAAAGGTTTGTATTTTTACACGACTGCCCAAAAAAAAAAGAGTGTATATGTGTTTAGGGTTCATGTATGTATGTATGTATGTTTGTATGTTTGTATGTTTGTATGTGAGATTCTTTATTCCACCATAACTTATAAATGCCTGAACGGATTTCGATGTATGGGGTATCGTTAGAATCCTTACATCATTCCGGGTAACACTGGGTATATTATTTTTGAAAAAAGTCAATATGGCGGCATTATGGCTCAACTTTAATATGTAAAAAAAAATTTTTTTCTTCCATTATTACAATATGGGTATCAAATTGAAGGCCTTGATGAGCACAGTCCAAAACTGTAGAATTTATAGGCATAATTTAACATAGGTAGGGTGTACATGCAAAACAAATATATCATTTTTGGCTGCTGTCACTAAAATGCATAAAATAAAAATAAATAATTTAAAAAATTAAAAACACGACTGCCCTGCCAAAAAACGAACTAAAAAGTATAAAACAAGTGCAGTGTCATTGCAGTCGGGGGCCCTCTTAGATTAAATATGTTCCACAGAACGGTCCCCCGACTGCAATGACACTGCACTTGTTTTATACTTTTTAGTTCGTTTTTTGGCAGGGCAGTCGTGTTTTTAATTTTTTATTGTATGTTTGTATTTTTGTATGTTATGAATAAACTCAAAAACTACTGGACCGATTTCAAAAATTCTTTCACCAATAGAATGCTACATTATCGCTGAGTAACATAGGCTATATTTATTACTAGAAAAAATTAGGGATCCCTACTAAAACTTCAATAATGTAACCCAAGGTGTAAAAAAATTAGCCGTAAGATGCCTTTCATCGCATGCGCTAAGGAAACTATTGATGATAGAACAAAAAAATGTTCTACAATATTAAAGAACATATCAATATCTACAAAAAACTTCGCGATACCATATGCCCAACTATTGTAGTTACGTTACTATAACTACTTTTTTACATTTTAAAACTTGATAGAAATGCTGACCAAAATCAGACCATGTTATCCATACCTTAGTATGAATCCTTATCCAAATAAATCATTTCGTATTATACTATACTAATAATATTATAAAGCGAAAAGGTTTGTAGTTTTGTATTTTTGTATGTTATGAATAAACTCAAAAACTACTGGACCGATTTCAAAAATTCTTTCACCAATAGAATGCTACATTATCGCTGAGTAACATAGGCTATATTTATTACTAGAAAAATTAGGGATCCCTATTAAAACTTCAATAATGTAACCCAAGGTGTAAAAAAATTAGCCGTAAGATGCCTTTCATCGCATGCGCTAAGGAAACTATTGATGATAGAACAAAAAAATGTTCTACAATATTAAAGAACATATCAATATCTACAAAAAACTTCGCGATACCATATGCCCAACTATTGTAGTTACGTTACTATAACTACTTTTTTACATTTTAAAACTTGATAGAAATGCCGACCAAAATGAGACCATGTTATCCATACCTTAGTATGAATCCTTATCCAAATAAATCATTTCGTATTTGAGACTATTTTAATACCTGTAGATTACTTTTTGAATTATTTAAATCGGACATTCCATTCAAAAGATATTACGAATTTAGAAAAGGGCGTTAAATCGGGGATTAAGGTTTATATGGAAGTTCGTCATTTTTGAAGTTAGGATGATAAAAATTCGTCTGGAGGTTTCTTTTTTATATAAAAGAAAGAAATATAAACTTCAGCGTGTTTGAAAATTTAACCCCTAAGGGGGTAAAATTGGGGGTTAAAGTTTGTATGGCGGTACCGATTCCGGCTAATCTCCGAAACGGCTGGACCGATTTTGAAGGGACTTTTACTGGAAAATACGATACGGGATCGGGAATCCGAACTGCGGGATCCGAGATCCGGGATCTGGGATACGGGATCCGGGATATACGGGACACGGAATACGGGATCCGGGATATCCCGAATACGGGAACCGGGATACGGGATCCGGCAAACAGGATCCAGGATCCGGTAAAAACGGGAAACGGGATCCGAGTTACGGGATCCGGGATCTGGGATCAGAGATCCGATTTTTTTTTTAATTTAAATTCTACGCGGACGAAGTCGCGGGGGAAAGCTATAAATAATAAAATAAATATCCTGAGACATTTTTTAACACACGGCTACATGATCCCAAACTAAGCTGAGCTTGTACTATGGAAACCAGATAACTGATATTACTACATATTATACTACTTTTATGTTTGTAAATGTATTTACTTAATATACACCCAGACTCGGCACATACAGACATGTTCATGTACACAAATGCATGTCCCGGGAAGGAATTGAACCTACGACCTGCAGCGTGAAAGGCACCACCGCGCCAACCACGCCAACGGGCCCGTCACTTGGATGTTTTATTTAGAGAGACGATAGACTCAATTTCCATAGAACTCAAATAGTCACTTTTTTAGTAAGCATTAATATTGATGACATACCTACTTACATAGATCTTTCTATTCAAAACTAACATTGGCCTTGTATTGTATTCACCAAACTCATGCATATCAATCATATCCATCGCCTATCTATTCAGTACAGATGTACTTTACAGACTGCATAATACCAGATACTGTTTTGACTACGTGTCAAAACAAGACGCTATCAGATGTAGGTATAATGTCTTGTAGATATGTATGGTGTTATCGGCCTACAGTGCCTACACGATTGTATTATTAATGTACCTATATATCCTATTATTGATATACAAACAAATACCTGAATTAGGCAACCTCTTATTGTCAATTAATGTCTAACTATTTTTGTAACCTACTTTCGATTCGTGATGACAGTTCAGATAGAATCAGTTCATCTTCTTATCATTAGATCCCTCGCATACTAATATTAGATAGTGTTCTACAAAATATATAGTCTCTACATATCCATATATTGTGACGACCTCTTGGCCTAGAGGTTCGAGCGTAGGCATCGGGTTGTTGCGGGTTCGATTTCCGCCAGTTGCAAATTTCGGAAACGGCCTTTCCCAAGCCTGGGTGTCACTGGGATCGCCCCTAGTCCATTTTACGGTACCCATAGTATACCTAAGCGTTGCTTAGTTTGGGACCATACAGTTGGTGTGTCATTCTGGCGAAATATTTTTTATGCATATAACACACAATACCTACATAACGTTGCTGACAAAATATTTTATTCGCCAACCTTACAATTTGGCTTCACGAAATACATAGGCACGTCACGATTTATCTCCACGCAGATCAAGGCGAACAACTCCGCAAAATTTGGTGTTTCGTTATAAAAAATGTACTACGCATTTTTGTCATACGTGACCCCAAAAATCGGCGAAAATTTCTAACGTGTATTGGAAACTTGCACGCTTATTTATCGTTATATTCGCAAACTTTCCCCCCAATGTGGGTGAGGGGAGAAAGTTTTGGACGTGTTTTTGTTGCAAATGTCGAGGAAAATAGGAAAATTGCTTTATTACTTAAATAATTACTTAACGCAACCTTTTGAAAGCAAACTATGGGTTGCCTCAGTACCTACGACAAAATACGAAGAAATATTATATTCTTCTTCTTATCATAGTGGAGTCGGCTTTCAGTCCCGCCATTATTCTGATTTGGCTGATCTATTATCGACATTTTATAAGGAGCGATTGCAATTAACATCCAAGTCGTATCTAAAAAGGTGAGCGGAGCACACGAGCAGTCAGTTTGGACGTATGTGATGGCTCGGGTGCGGCGGCGCAGCTCGGTGGTATGGCTATAAAAAAAATATAAGACGTCGTCTAAAAAAAAATACAACTATTTGAATTTGATTGAGTTTTTTTCGTTGAAACTGAAATTCGGACTTACATTTTCAACATTAAAAGCTGATGCTAGCTGGAGATCCATCTACTTACACTTGTCCAAGCCGTTAAACTAATTTGAGTTACTTATCACTGTTTCTGCAAATATTACTTATAAGTAGGGTAATATATCTATAGGTAGCAAGTATCGACGTTCGTTAGTCTGTGAGAGCCATTTAGGAGAAGTGTCCGCCATTTTCCTCCATTAGTCAACTTAACCACACAAAGAGTAACGACTACAGCTGTCGTCTGCCCAATTGTGGATGATTATAATAAGATTTATGTATAAGAGTGTATTTATATAGGGACGCTATAATTAGTACCTAAGAACCAAAGGCTAGCCGCAGTAGTAAAAAGCGACAGCAAACTATGAGAAAAGATTTCAATTTTTTGGTGCAGTGGTTCGAGAGTATGGCCGCTAGGCTCACTGCATCGGGTGGTTGCGGGTTCGATTCCCGCCAAAGGCAAATTTTGGACACAGCCTTTTCGTAATTTGCCCTGTTCTGGGTGTCACTGGGATCGCCCCCAGTCCATTGTATGATACACATAATACAAACTTTGCTTAGTTTGGGACCATACAGTTGGTGTGTTTGTCTGGCGATATTTACTAGTAGGTACTTGTTCTACATACCGTTTATAGTGTGATCCGTGCTACTTACTTGAAGTAGATCTATTGTCATCTGAAGCCTATTAACAAAACCTATCTAATGCCTCCTATAGATGTTGAGGTCTGATTGTGTCATTCGAGACTATTGTATGACCACATGGCATAGTTTGTGATTTATAGGACGTTACAGAGTCCTTGGTGAATATTAGCTCAAATTGCAGCTAAACTAAGTTAGCGTTTCAGTTAATTTAGTTGGTGTATCGACAGATTTGGCAACACTAAGCGCCGCCATACACGGACTGCATGTTGCTGTCGGCAGCGACAACTCTATTGCAGTTCGTCGCAGTCGACAGCTCGCGACTGCTTGGTGTCAAGCAGTCGCGGGCTCTCCCGAGCTTTCGGTGCGGTCGACTGCAATAGTGTTGTCGCTGCCGACAGCAACATGCAGTCCGTGTATGGCGGCGCTTATACGACAATATGAATTTGTTATTTTTTCGTCATGAAATTAAAGTGTAGCTGCTATGAATTCATGCAAAATAAAGAAATGTAAAGGCTGCTTCTAAAAAACTTTGATATTTTATGCATCACAACGATAATACATTATGCAAACGATTACCATTTACATAACAAGTAGGTATGGCAGACTAACTTTGTGCTTGATGTATTACTGCGACAAAGAGTTATTATACTTAGTTATTGAAATATGCTGAACTTTCCCCACCCACTTTTCAGTCTTTATCGCATAAAGTTTCCAACTACCAACCAAACAAATTTTTCATCCAAACGCGACAAAGATCAAACAATCTCTACATACTTTTATCCCAGTTTCTCGTTATACTAGATGTCCTCGTGAATAATTTTCACACAAAATTGAATACCAGCACCTCCATGACGTTGTTGTATATGTCATTGCTGAGAGTTGACGCGATCCCCGTACTGCGCATTATCGTATGAAAGCAAGCGACGATTCCGAACGAGTACGGGCCATTAGCCGCTTGTCTGTGTTCGCACTATCCAATGCTTCCTTTGTGATGTCTAAAGATAAACGACGTGATTATGATAGGGAAATGGACATCAATTTGTGTGTATCTCTCGTTTTGGATGGTGAAATGTTTTCCCACACGTCGGGTAAGAGGGATTTGATTGGGTTGTTTACCGCGATATTAATATTCGACTTGAATCATCTCGAAGATAATGTCATATTTACCGTCAGTCTAATCACAGTAATAATTGTATTGGTCAAGTTTAGTTTGTGTAAGTACCATATTTAGAAATAACTCTACACTACAAAAAAAATAAAAAAAACCTGGGAGATTTTTTACACACGGCTACCTGATCCCAAACTAAGCAGAGCTTGTGCTATGGAAACCAGATATCTGATATTGCTACATATACTACTTTTTGTTTGTAAATACATACATACAGACTCGCGACATATAGATATGTTCATGCACACAAATGCATGTCCCGGGTAGGAATCGAACCTACGACCTGCAGCGTGAAAGGCGCCACCACGCCAACCACGGGCCCGTCAATCTTGTAAGAATATACAGGTTTCAATCGAAATTGTAAGCAATATTTTAATCAGTGACTCTACACATGATTCAGTTTATTTTGGGAACATTAATCAACAAATTACATGATAACAAAAATTGCTTGGGAAAAAAATAAGCAAAACATTTATCCTTACCTGGGCAATATCAAAATAATCTAAATCACTATACAAGTTATCGTTCAAAATATTGCCCACGATTTCAATTAGGTACACCTTGTACCCTACATGAAGACAATAAGCCTATTTTGTTTTGTTTATCTAATAATTGCTATACTATATATTATAGACTATTTGATGCGCTTCTGTCATAAAGGCGGATAGTAAAAATGAAACTACCGTCAAAGCTATCAAAATGGACTTTATGAAGAAAATATAAGCAGTGCAGTTTATGATACTTCACTCACAGTGGAGCTTTATCGAAAAATACAGCTGTATCTAACCTATTAAATATTAAATAACAGCAGGTTTAATCATATTAATACAAATACTTCAGACATTTTCAAAGTTGGTATTTGTGAAATAACTTTTGCATGCAAGACTCGTTGGAAACCGCTCAGGCAAGCTCACAGTTTAATGAATAAAATGTACAATATCAGCAAATATACTGCCTTTTGTTGAGATATGCTAATGGTGTTATTGATTTTCCATCAGGTGTCGGGCCGTCTGTCTTGATAGCGTGCCTTCGAATGCCTCTCGCATCTTTGACGAAATGTGTTAACGAATGTGTACCTCGGAGGATTTCGAAGCTTTGTCACGTACAGCTATTGCGCATTTCAAAATCATATATTATACATTATATTAAATTGTAGGCCTCTGTGTTTTATTAACATCTTCTTAAATAGTATAAAACTTAGATTATCATTGTAGACAAATACTTGAAATAAAATATAATGCGACTATTCGCATTATATTTTATAAGAATATAATCGCTCACGGTTACAGTTATACAATTTTTCCAACGTTTCAAACGAAAGAGCATAGTTTTTTATCTCCGAATTTTAGAATTTGTCATGCGAATCTTACTTACAATAATGATTATTACTTGTTAAGTGATGTGCTAAGTAATATAAAGCTGCAAATCTAAGCGACAATAATTCTAAGAAGGCGTATGAAGTCTGCAAGTGGTGCATTATACATTTTCATAGCAATGAAGGAAATTCTGTGGTCAGCAGAGCTATCAGTACATAGGATTATCAGCTTTACGTTATGAATTTAATCCACTTTTTGGACAACTCTAGCTAGAGATTATTTAACACAAGCTTTCACCACGATCCCCGAAACACTGCCACAAATAACATGCTAATGTACGAAAATGGGTAAACATTGCACAGATGGTCGGAATAACAGACAAATGTCATTGGTTAACCCGAAATGGTTATATCCACCTAATTTTGCGGTCTTCTGGGTACAAATAGATAATACAGATAGAGCTCGTTGTAAGAGCGAGCGAGTGAGAGATACATTTGATGGTATATTAAAATTCATTATAATACTGATAGTACTTCGGTTAAGATAAATATAAAAAAAATATTATATTTAGATACATAGCTTTTGGTAATTATGTCGTAGAAAGTAATATTAAATTTAAAAATTATATTGACTTCCATGATTAGTCTTAACAAATTCATATTAAGAGGTCAAAACAGGTCCCTTAAAAAAGTATTTTTTACGAATTCTTTGATGTCAAACTAATATACATATTATAAAGAGGTAGCGTTTTAGGTTTATATAATAGTAATATAATTTTTATTTCAGACCACACATTAGTCCATAAATTATTAGAATTAAAAATACAAAATATTACACACACAAATAAACAAACTGTAATATAATAATAATAAATATGTAGGGGGTAATCCCTGGAACTACTGATCCCATTGTAAACATTATTTCACTGATAACTACACTATCCTTGAGTGACGTAAGTTATATCTTGAAATACCACGCGGGCAGAGCCGCAGGTAACATATACGGCTCTCACACTCATCGTACGAAACGCAGCCGTAATAGCTGCTTTACGCCGATCTTCTGTGAGAGGGTGGTACTACCCCGGTCGAGCCAGCCCGTTTATGAGCTGCAGTCAATTGGCTACAGCTTGGCTCTACCACCTTAAACCACCTTACCTACCTTGTTTACTTCAATGATGCAAAATAAAAAGCAAACTTCTCTTCCAACTACTTGCTACAAAGTTGTTATCTCATATTACAGTCGGTACTCACGTTATTTCATCTCTTTCAGTGTCTTTTTCTGAGGTGGTGACGTATTCCTAAGAATATATTCTCCCTCTGAAAAAGTTACCCGAACATCAATCGTTGGCAAAACGTAAACGTAAAAGTTATTCCCTGTCAATTGTTTACGAATTCTGAATACAAAGTAATAGGACAAAGAAAGGGTAAGACCACAAGTGTATTGGTGAACAATACATTGTACCTACTAGGTAATATGCAAAAATACATAATTAACTTATATACATGTATCGCCAAATTTATAGAAAATTATAATGGACTTACACTGACATTACAAATAACTTTTGTTCCTAGAAATGTTTTGTAAAACATGCTAAAATCTCTTATAAATATGACCGTCAGATTTTTCAGGAAATAATTAGCAGTAGAAAGAATAAAATACTATGTAGTTCTCGTGTTTTTTTTCATACGGGCGTAAATAGAGATTTCACAAAAACAGATACAAGATATATTCATAATTAGCTTGGGCATATGCCTAATGCATTGCATTGCATATGCATTGTCTAACTTGAATATTAGACATTCCTGTTTTTTATATTTTTATTTACTTTATTATTTACAGACTTATTTACGACTTATACTTAAGTATCTACACACAATAAAATTGGAAAACATTAAAACCTCTATAAAATATGTACATAATAGACAGGTACAATAAAAATTCCTCCTCATCATTATAATCGATGCAAAACGGCCCGGGCTGGCTGCATTTCCACGCTTAATAGTGAGGCTTACTGGAAGAAAAATATCTGCAGGTAAACACTTTTTTAAAAACCAAGCAAGCTATTTGGGAGTAAGGTACCAACTGAATTATTATGACGGAACACGTTTGTTCCATTTGGCACTATCCTAGTATAATGTGTTAGTGTCTCACGTAGTATTAATCATCAGACTACGCCAAAGTTATGGTTATTGCTTGGCGTAGTCACTACGAAAATGTAATTCATGGCGTTGCGGTATTATTTTAAAATGTAGCTGTATTTTCTGTATTTAAAAAAAAAACAACGCCAAAAATTGGTAAGTTTAGGTTTAGGTTAGGGCATTGATGTACCTATTAATAGCAGGAATGGTACCTTCTAACATCGCAATCTCTAAAATTGTGCATGGTACCACTACATACAGCGAAATTCACATATCTGTTATCGCACTCGTAATTTACTAGAAGAGGAGCCGTATTGGCAAGACCGATATTTTTTTGAATATTATTTTCCGCGAGCGACTGGTATACTGTGTCCATGGACTCCGTTTAGTAGGACAAACTATTTTGGACAGTCACATGGCTCCCTCTTTCTTGGCTTTGCGTTAGGCCGTGCCATCGGCCGCTTACAGCGTTAGAGCCGGGCTCCATATACGCGCTGCGCTGCGCTGCACTGTGTCGTCGCAGGTGTCAGCGGGCGAGAGACGAAGCGGGGAGGGTGACGTGCCAGTACAAAACCTTGCGACGACGCAGCGCAGCGCGTAGATGGAGCCTCGCCCTCACGCGTACGCCGCGTCACAATGTATACTATAGAAATGTACTGTTGTGGTCTCCTTCACACGCCGACGTCCGCGTCACTATAGTAAAATTGTGACGCGGCGTATGCGTGCACTGAGAAAAAATTTACGACAGCAAAATGGTTTTTGTAATTCCTAGTAGTGTTTTTAATATGTTTTACTAAACGTTTTGTATTTACAGCAACTGTTTTATGTAATGTCTCGCATTTATAAAACATTTGCTGTGAATACAAAACTTTTAGTAAAACATACTAAAAAGACTACTTGGAACTACAAAAACCATTTTGTTGTCGTATTTCTTTTTCTCAGTGTGACGCTGTAAGCGGCCGATAGCATTTAATAGGAGACCACGGCCTTAGGGTTATTTTTATAACCACTCAGAAACACTCACAGAACAATCCAAAAATATTTCGTTTAGTTTGTGAAACTAAGAAACTAGAACTAGAAACCTAATCCAGAAATTCTAGCTAGCCAACAATTTTGTAATTAAAACAACTACAGAATCACGCACTTGGCTGATTTTTTGTATTCAGCAAATATCTATGCCGATTATTTGTATTCAGCAAATAGGTATCTAAAGCGATATTATTCTATGCCTTAAGATTAAGATTATAATTTTGCTTCAAAACTAAAATTAAAATGCTTAATTTTGAAACCACAATCAATAGAGTTTGGGATCAGGTGACGTCTAAAAAGTTCAGTAAGTTTTACGACATAATTTAATACTTACTCAAAACTTGTAAATAGTAACTTCGTTATAAAGACCTCAAACTTTTTGCGAAACTTTTCGCTTTTCATATCATTTTGATGAAACAATAATATTTTATCAAAGCAAATGGTCCAGAACAAATTGCCTCTACTTTTTCCTTGTTAGAATTGTGTCTATAAGTAGAGTGTCCCCACATTTTTCGATTCGAAGAGAATGTTTATACATTCTTATGTGGTTGGGTGTAATGGTGCCCGTGTTATCTTTATCAGATATATTCTCTTTGTGGAAACGGCCATAAAACAAACACTCAGGACAATATCCACGGTGCGATTTAAGGTCGGCACTCACCTATCAACTCGGCACCCGACCAGCTTCGCCTCGCCGCTCGGCGTCCACTCGTTGTCAACAGGTGGTCCGCGGGCCGATGCTGCTTTTACACCATAAACGTCACGTGATCATTCAGTGGACCGCGCGTGGTCAACGAGTGAACGCCGCGTGGTCAGCGCGTGGTCCACTTATTTTCGGTTCAGTTAGTGGACGCCGACCGACGAGGCGGTGCTGGTCGGGTGCCGAGTTGATAGATGAGTGCCAACCTTTTAAGAGGTTACCACGCTACGGTAATACGATTTTAATTAGGAAATATTGCCACACTTACTTACACACCAACTATAATATGGTCCCAAACTAAGCAACGCATGTACTATGGCTACCGTACAATGGACTGGGGGCGATCCTAGTAACACCCATACCATGGCAAATTACGATAAGATTCGATTCCGGAACTATCATCTTGCGGAAATCGAACCTGCCACTACCCGATGCAGTAAGCCGAGCTGCCTACGCTGCGTCTGCGACAAGTGGTCGTCATTTTGCTCGAATATAATTCATCTTAAATTCTTTAGATACATATTATTCTTGGAAATACGATTTCACTTTGGAGTGACCATTAAAAATATCTCAAGCGATTATTATTCTTCTTGCGTTTCTCAGATTTATTTATTTGGATTTCAATCTTAGGGTCTAGAATTTCTCAATCTGTTACCCAAGAAGACATATTTTAGCTATTTCTAGAATATGACTTTCTATAAATCATGATCATATTAAGATTGAATGGATAACGTAAATAAGATGAGACACGAAATAAAAGTACACTAAAGCAAACTATTCAATACGACGACGCAATCATTTCGGTTTCAGTGTAACAATTTATTAGAATAAAAACCTATTCAAGATCGTAAAATGTGGGATCTTCCCTCGCAAATGTTTACCAGACCGTGTCAAATGTTGTTTTCGTCCTCCAACTTGCAATTCGAGAACCCGAATTACTTCTGATTCTTGTATCATTGCCTTAAAACGCTGACCAAGGAACTTAAGGTCTAAGTTTGGCCTTTATTGCCATGTAATGTGAGATAAACCGGGCAAGGGGTAGAGTAATGGCCTGCGCACATTGGCGGACGGCATGGCAGAGCATTTTAAATTTATCAATAGAATTTAATACTTATCCAATCGAAATAAGGTGCTCCAGCGTGCTCTTTGATGCTCCGAGAAAACTGCGCCGCGATGCTCCGAGGTCGATCACCGGGCATTGAAATATATACCTTATTTCGATTAGATAAGTATTAAATTCGATTTAAAAATTTTAAATGCTCAGCCATGCCGTCCGCCAATGTGCGCAAGCCATTAGCGCGGTGTAGTGCACGATAATCGCCCATTACGATGATTGTACCCGGTCGCCTTGTGCAATTTCAGTTAAACTTGATTGTGTTTTTCTAAAATTTATAGCTTCGGGAAGATGTTAGGATTTACTGAAAGAGATAAGGGACATGCCGTTTTTTAATGGGAGGTCGTAAAGCGTAGAGATACCTATTGTGTGAGAGTTTTCTTAAATAAAACCGGTCACAAATAAGCTAAATGCTTTTGCTAGGATTGGACGGCTTCTCTAATCACAGAGTGAGAGAGTAAGTAAGTACCTGACTCTCTTCTATAGATAAAAGAGTTTAATTGACTTTTCAATGTTTTATTTGAACTAATTTCACTTAAATATTTGGATACACATTGTGTTATGAGTGTGCAGTATTAAGAAACGTATTAATACTTTTAATCAAACTCTTTACAGATATTCCTTTCTCATTCTATTGTCTTTACCAAAATAAAAAGTACCAAAAAAAGTTCGACTTTTTCATTAGTATAATGCCAAGAGATTTTTAATCAGCAACTGTACTTGGTTCCGCAATAAAGCCCCCACATGTTAGCACAAAGAGTGGAGGGAATAATTTTTGTTCGTTCAACATCCAGGGTACATACTTCGGGTCTTGGCGGTGCAGCCAAGTTCACCCGGAAGCCAAATGGCATGACATATCCCTGACCTATTTTTGTATCGTTATTTTTAGAGACACTTAAATTTGTGTATCATTCCCATGTGCCAAGGGTCGTTATTGTTATGAAAAGTACAATATTTTGTACTTACCGCCTTTTTGTTTTCATGTCTCCGTACTTTTTCTATTTTTATTTTGCTATTGTGTTACTGTAGGTATTCGATGATATTTTTTATAAAGAAAGACTGATTGACATAATACCATGATAATAAAGATTTTTTGTGTAATAAAAAAGGCGATAAATGATTGACCGACGGATCTGTCAACGCACGACTAATCGTCTGGGGTTAGGAACATGTAATTTGGCCTAAGGTACCTTTATATCTACTAAGGTAAGATTTTGGAAAATACTGGAGATTGAAATTTCTCCATAAATTTCGTCCCTTGATCCACACGATGAAGTCGCGGGAAAAAAAATCTAACACAAGGAATTGGATAATGTAGTATTCTGATTTAAAGGCAAAACGTGTCTAACAAGAGTTTTATTAGTTTTCAGCTAGCAGACTTTATCCTGAAATAATGTTTTATTCAACAACGAAATGTAAAAGTCCTGTAACATTCTAAGTGGACTTAAATCAAACGAAAGCTTCAGATTTCGATTTTTGTGATCGTTTGTTTAAAAAAAACTGTTGTGACTGGGTTGAAATAGAATAATCTTTTTAAGCTTTATTTCCCGTCAGAAGTTTATTATTATTCACATTTTTATTGCAGAACATAAGTACCTTCCTCCCAAAATGAGGAAACGTAGGAATTGTGATTTAACCCCAATAGGTCGTTTGTCTCTTGAGCCTTATTTTTGTACCCAGTTTTGTACATCTACCTACGAAACTGTAACTGTATCCAACTAATAGACATCGACCACATAAGTAGACGTCAAATACCTTTTAATTGGCAATGCAAACTTTTCAGTCAAATAAGTGAGGTAAGTACTGACGTAGCCGGGAAAACAGCAAAGCTAAAGTTGGAGTGGGCCAGCCATGTGGCACGAATGGGGTCCATTCGTGCCACATGGCTGGCAAAGGTGAGTAAATCGCATTAACACCTGGACGCCCGAAGACGGTCGCCGTCATCGTGGCAGACCGAGGCCGATGGTGCGACGATTTAAACACCTTTGCGGGTAAAACGTGGCCGCAATAAGTCCAAGACAGGGACGCGTGGAGAAAGAAGGGGATGCCTTTGCCCACCTGTGAGAAACAAAATAGGCTATAAAACAATGAGGTGCGCGGATACGGGGTACTGAATGCTCATTGGAGCGGTCAAGAAAAATCCTGGTACACACGCACACAGACACAGATCGATCGTTACTGGCCAAACATTCGTGGGCGTGGATTTATATTATTCGATTCCGTGGATTCGTCCTATACTAGGTGTCTACTGAATATGAAGTCGATGGCAACCAATAGATATGATTCATGTAACCTCGATTTGTTAAATGAATCGTAACACACTGAGCATATAACTTGCTCAGTGGGTGGTAAGGAAGCCGCAATGCTGGGTTTCTGTGAGGCTTCCGGCGACGAGTCGTCGCCTAAGAAGCCTCGTAATTTTATTTTATACGCAACTTGGTTTGCGAAGATTTATTATTTAGTAGATACGGACATACTACTAACTATGTTATTAACTAAGTACCTTATAAATTGCTGTAAACATACTATGTAACTAAGTAGGTACATAAAAAAAAACTTGCCGTAAAAGTTATCTTTGAAAGTTTCCCGGGACGTCATACGAGTGGAATAGGTATCATAATAATTATGATAAGTACCTACCTACTACAGTGGATGTATTATACGTATCAACCATTTTATTTCAAGATTTTGGATTTTGGTTAGTGAATGTTTTTCGAAATTATATTCCTTTTGTAAAATATACCTAGGTAATTCCTTCTAAAGTACCTGTTCGTAAATTAATTTTCACTGAAATACTGCTGTAACACATCAACGTTTCGTAACGTGTTTGAATAAAGTCGCCGTTTGCGGTTCAAATAGGACGGTCGAATTCAATAAGTTTCCGCGGAAACCGGATTTATTCGAAGGAACATTTTAGCAAACCATCATCGTACATTCGTACCGAAACCGTGCAGTGTGGAATAAAAGAAGGATTTTACGATTTCGAGCGAGCAAATAAAGCATTTTACGAAAATATCATCCGAATCCACGTCTCGCACTCGGGTTATTAGGGGCAATACACACTGATCCGCGACTCGAAACCGAGTTAGCGTAGCGTAACCGCCGACGCATGTTATCGCGGTAAAACATTTTTGTATCAAAACAATTATTTTTATTACACAAATTCGTTTTTATATCTCGTGAACGCGGTTGGCATCGCTCCAATATTGCGAAGGTGTTGTAACATAGAGATCAAAAACCTTTATCAAAAATAAAAGTAAAAGCTTTTTCGTGTTTATCATAATAGTATCTTGTATTATAATGACATTTGATATTTCGAAGGTGAAGCATACAGGGAAAATTTTAACCAGTGCGCAATTTTTTAATGTTGTTTTATATCGGCAATATCATTTTAATTGATATTGTATACTTTTAAATGATTGTTTTTGCTACATTATCCGGGCAAGTATTATGGAATACAGGTTATATAAATTGGCATCTACACGAAATGAATAATATTTTTGGCCAGTGACCTCGCCGCGTCGCGTCGTACGCGCGAACAGCTGATAAGCCGACGGGTGACCATAAAAATGTTTCAAAGGCTAGATGTTGGCCGCCAAGTAAGAAATTGCAACCGATAAGTTTAGTATTTTTAGTTAAATTAAAAATAAAAAGTACGGGTTGCTACAATTATAACATATCAAAATTTACGCACCGGTTAAAAATCTTCCTATAATGTTATTATAAGTCGTTTGGACTCCCGCATCGTCGTTTGCACTAAGTAAATATGCACTGTCCTTTATAACACCCAAACTGGTGCCATTTTTGCGACTTGGCATGGTGCCCGCTATGATATGAAGTCGAAATTTTCCAACGGCTTTCTGGTGGTGTTAAATTTTTATAAATTCTACAAACTTAAGATTTATACTCATTATGTATAGCATAGAACGGATTCTACAGCTGAAAAAATATTTTTTAACCCAAATATTCAATGACTTCTTTATCGTAACTTCAATTTTTGTGTATGTGTAACGTCACGACTTTTATCCCCGTTCGGGGGTAGTCAGAGGCTTGAGTGGCCATACACCACCACATTGTGGAGGTATTAACCAACTCAAAGCCCACGGTTTCATTAGATAGTCAGAACCCAACGTGACAGGTGGTGAACCGTGTCGCCGTGTATACAGGAACTGACTATTACCTAATCCCGAGGGATAGGTAGGTTTCCTCACGATGTTTTCCCTCACCGTCAGCGAACTGTCAATTATGCACATAGATGAGAATTCATCCATTGGTGCATGCCCCACCGGGGATCGAACCTGGGACCTTCTGATTGTTAGCCCAACCTGTTCACCCCTAGGCTACAGCCGCTACTTCAATGTTTGTACCATAATAATTAAATTTTAAAGAAAGTTTTAGTAGAATCTAAAAATAAAATACATCATTATGGAGGTACGGAACTGCCTCCCAAAAGGCGAGTCAAATAATGTGTGTACACTACCTTATAAAAGAGAAAATGGCTGACTCTATTCGCGATTTATATTGCTATATTCCCGAACGATGTATCCTAGGGTGACAAAGGTGCCCTAACTCAGCACGAATAGGTTACGGTAATAGCTTAACATCAGGCCGATGGAGATACTTTGTCATAAAAATATATAGCAGGGTTCAAATGAGCCACATTTTATCAGAACGAGTAGGTATATATCTATATCTACCAGCGTAAGGCTTTGTAAATCAATGTATTGAGTCCATAGTAAAGATAACTTGCAAAAGAATTAACGAAATGAAATTGTTGAAGTAAATAACTTTTTAATTTTTACTAGTGGTCGCCGTGGTCGAAATTCGACCATAATTCATTTAAATGTTAAGTCTGAACGTTACTAAGGTTCCATTGTCAAAGACTATGTTTATATTTAAGACTTCTTCCCTATCTACATCAATCACAAATCGTTCCTCCTCCGAATCTCTGTCCTCTCTCTCCCTTATTCACTCTCTCATTCGTTCATCGCTATACTTCTATAATCACAGATTTCGATAATGTATCTAATTGGAAATATCTGATGTAGGTATTATTAAAATTAATGTACACTCACAAAATAATGCATTCACAAAATAATTTTGGTGAATTATTATCCTTTAGTACGTTTTTTTATACTTCATCCTGTCTCAATTATATCCGAAACCAATTGAAACATTGACCATAAGTTACGCAATCACCCCGCTGGACGCCATCTTTGCTTACCAAATAGGACAAGTATAAAAAAACGTACTATACACATAAAAGTAACGTATAATAGACGCATACAAGTAAATGTTACTTCATCACTTTATAACTCAAGATTACAAAGCTGAAAGTCAAGACTCATAAAAATCCTGAGATTTATAGGCCCCTACGGAGGTCACATGAAATAGCTTTTATTACATTTAAGCGATGTTCACACGTTAAATATTATGACAAATTGACTAATATTTGGCTAGTTTTAATACAATATTTTACTTCATATTATTATGAACTTTTTATAGTTTAGCAGGCGTAAAATGTCTAAGCACATCAAATTGTCATTTTATTAACCTTTTTATAGACGTTGACATTCTTATCTTATCTCTATCATTCAAAAATTATAACATTATAGTAAATAAATATACTTACAGTAAGTTAAGTAAGTGGAGTCTTTAGTAATAATAATTATATACAGATATCGACATATTGAAGTTTGTAAAGATAGAACAAGGATGCTCTTACAACTAATAAAAACTTCATTTATTTATTACTCTTGCTTTCATTAATAAAAATATCAAATTCGAAACAAAAGTCACACCCCAACGCACCACAGACACGTCGTCGCCAAATGTGACATTAAGTTTTGGCTGATCAGTGTTTTTATCTCAACAATATAATAGAGCTAATAATTTTATAGACCTTCCATTGTTTATTTAGTCGTCGCCGGTCGATATTTAAAAAATATAAGCTCCGAATAAAATTGTACGTGCGTACTTTAAGACATAAAGGCACTCCCATTTTTATAGGCAGTCAGCAGTTTCAGTCTAGGAATTGTTTTTCGTAAGCATATTGTTCTACATACGTAATTTTCTTAAAGAGCCTGTCTAATAATATCTATACCACGTTTCATAATCTTTGTTGTATAAAAGGCAGTTTAAAATAATAACAACGTATTAAGGTAGGACTACTTTGAACAAATACAATGTGGGTATATTTAATTAATAACATGAAAATTATTCACTCAGTTGAAACAACATGTTAGGTAAAGTGCTCGAAATCGGTTTTTTGTGGGTTTTTAATTTCAACCTTTTATTTTAACACTACCATGTAAATATATTTTACGAAACAGTTAAGTTTTCGAGATCAATTAAATTTCAATTTACATTAATTAGAACCACCACTTTAGCTCGGCTTTCCTCACTTTTATATGACTAGGGTTGACTGATGTCTTAATATTAATTATGAAAAAGTAGAACGGGACTGTATGACATAAAAATATATTCATAGAAGATTTACAGGATTCCACTTTTTTACAAGATTATCATAAAACGTGTTTGGTTATTAATTTTTTTACTTAATTCTACCTTTGGATCTGAAACGCGAACTCTCCCAGAAGATCCGGCTAGATACTCAGCGGGCTTGTCTTTTTTACATTGATTACTTATATTTGTTTTTTTTTATTGCTTATTTAATTACAGTGTGTTTGGTAAAAACATCAAACGATCCAGATGTTAAAGGTTCCCCATTAATTCGTAGGCGACAACCCTATCGCAAATCTCGTTTGTATAAAGGGCTTTGCTATCATAATGAGTATTGCAGTGCGGCTACCCATTAATAGTTCGGGGATATTGGGGTTACCTGTCATTCAAATCCTCTTTGACGTTAGTTAGTTTTCTTTGATCTCAAAATGTTGTCAAGAGGATTGACGAGGGGTTATTTTACGTAATATTTCACACAATAAGACCATTCGAACACGGTGCTACTCAAAAGAAACGGAACTGGTTAGTAATTAGAATTACTAACTAATTAATAACGCCGGTCGCGCGTGTTTCGTCCACGACGCTACTGTAAAGGAACGCGACCGATTAGTAGATAACTCGCCAAGCTTTATACCATTAAGTAACATAACAAGTACGCAGTGCAGAAAAGTTTCTCGAAAGAAGTCGCGCGCTACCAAGCATGTCAAATCGCGTGCTGTGAGTAGCGTCGTGTATGAGCTGCCGTAGAAATACTAGTGCTATTAAATTCTAGCAACACATTTATAATTTAAGTTAGCAACCAGTTTCTTTTGAGTAGCGCCGTGAACGAATGACCTTACAGTATGATTTCTTGACAGCCATACAATTACAAATCGAAGTTGCGAGCATTAATCCTCATTATTGATCGTGCAGTAGCAACAGTCAAGCAATATATTATATTCCGCATCATAAACTTCAACTTTTCAACGAAAAAACTCTGATATAAGTATTTCTATGTGAAAACAAATAAATTTGGCTTCTTATTGCACTATTTCAGTTTTTAACATCTTTGCTCTCGCGGGATTGGTTCAGTGTTTACACAGCGTGCTCTTATTGGAGTAAACAAATACCCTGGGGATTCCAATTTAAGCTCATAAGCACCACTACTATAGCCCCTCTAAGGACATGGTTACATGGTTTAATTGTTATCTCTCATCTCACTCCACATTTTAGGTATTTATGTTTAGAATAGTAAACCATTAATTGACAATGCAGTGTATCTTTCTATCTTATAAGTAACAGTGGTGATAAAGCTATGGATCTCTACCAGAACCTCAGAGTCCTTTAACAATTGTCCATTGCGAAATCATGGATCTCTAATAGTGTGTACGTAAATTCTTCATTGTAAATCGCAAATTCTTCGGTCGGCATGTTGTCGGCTAAAGAGCTAAATAACAAACCGACAGCCAATTGTGCTTAATACACTGGACTGCAAAGAAAAAGGGTCGGTTAGAAAATCTTCAATATCTTCAAAAGCACCTGACCTAGCTTTATGAAATAAAAGACTAAATCAAAGAATATTTTAATGTGCTTAAATGAAACTAAAAGAAATATACATTCAAGCTTTTTATTCAAAGCTTTCTAACGGACCCTTTTTCTTTGCGGTACAGTGTAGATTACGATACAAATCGGTACGTTTTGCGTTGCAAATCAACTCATATGTAATGAAAATTGCGTTTAAATTCTTCGCAGCGCGTTCTAACCCTTAACCCAGTCACGATACTAGTGAATACACTCGCTATTTTATAGTCTCGTCTCCGCTGCGTCAGATGGATCAATCTACTTAGCATTAACTTCCTAATACTCGGTCTCTTCAACAAAACAAATTTATGGCCGCCAGTAAAACGCTTCTGGGCCCTTTTCCCTTATTGATATTAGAGCGACGTATTTTGTGTTTATTTCTTTTTGGCTTCCGCCCGCGACTAGGTCAGCGTTGACTTTAGAATTCCACAGTTCATGCAGAGCGAAATGAAACATGTTTGAGTAACAAAGAAGGCACTTCTAAGTATACCAAATTTTAAGTAGATACGTCCTGTAGATAGATTTTTGATATTCCCACAGGAACCTAAATTTTTTCCGGGATAAAATTTATTCTATGTATTAATCTATGTAATAAACGATCTGCGTGCTAAATTTAATCCAAATCGGTTGAATCGTTTTCGTGTGATTGAGTAACAAAGATCCAAAGAGCCAAACACAAACAGCTAAACATACAAACTTTTACATGTACTATGATATTGGTAGAATGAGAAGTCCTTTAGGCACATCAATTTATTTTCCGAGAACTTTTTTTTGTTTAACACTCAGAGTTTGGGAATTATAAAGCAATCTAAATTTTTCGTATATGATATCAATGTACATTTTGTTTATAGGTTTGATTTTAACGCACTACGTAATCAGGACCTCTATAATATTATTATGATGTTTACTCATTTGTAACGCGTTCATTACAAGAACCGTTTCAGCAATAACACCAATAAAATGACATTTTCCAATAGTTTCTTATGGGGCACTTAGCTCTTGGCACGGCCCGCTATTTCCTGCAGGAAATTGACAGCGCCTTCGCCACCAATCTCAGGGAAAGTTCCGATCGGGAAAAATATATCTGTTGGAAAAGAAAAAGATTCCCGGGACGCGTCTAGTCACGCACGCTCCTCGTGTTATCTTTTATTTTTTGAAAAGTAACACAGGAAACCTGCTACTCATTAAATGTTTTAAAGTCTGTCTATCTGGTGGTAGGCATCGCTGATCTATGTAGAAGACTGGTAAGCAATGGCATTTTCATATGTTAAAATGATAGCTCCCACAAATTCAATAACGCGTTACGGATTGGTTTTTCGTATTTTATAGAGTCTACTAGCTTTTGCCGGCGACTTCGTCCGCGCATAATTAAAAAAAAAGTAGCCTATGTGCTATTCCAGACTATAATCTATCTCTGTGCCAAATTTCATCCAGATCCGTTCAGCCGGTCTGGCGTGATTGAGTAACAAACATCCATCCATCCATCCATCTATCCATCCATCCAAACTTTCACATTTATAATATTAGTGGGATAATCTATCTCTGTGCCAAATTTCATCCAGATCCGTTCAGCCGGTCTGGCGTGATTGAGTAACAAACATCCATCCATCCATCTATCCATCCATCCAAACTTTCACATTTATAATATTAGTGGGATAATCTATCTCTGTGCCAAATTTCATCCAGATCCGTTCAGCCGGTCTGGCGTGATTGAGTAACAAACATCGATCCATCCATCCATCTATCCATCCATCCAAACTATCACATTTATAATAGGTATTAGTGGGATTAACCACAAAGATGTAACTCAAAACCAATACGTAAGTAATGGACAACATGTGGACGACGTTTGCTTGGCAAGAATTATTATCAATTGTTTTCCGATAACATGGAAATGTATGAATTGCCTTTGTTCCTGCATCCTAAAAGTACGTTTCTTATGTGCCAATGGATGGCAAACAAATGTAAAGCCCGCTTGATGTTAAGCAGTTACCGCCTATAGATGCTTCTTGTAATACCAAAGACCTGAAGGTGAGTGGGACAGAGGAAGGGGAAGGGGGGTTGGGCGGTCGACTATATCACTCATCGTACAAAACGCAGCTGTAATAGCTAGGGATGAAATATACTTGCAAAATTCAATACTAGGGCTTCCAAGTACGAGTATGTAAAAATAGAAGAGTCGAGAACCAGGTTTTAAAATACTTGAAAGTATTTGTCATACTTGAAAGTTCAGTCGAGCCGCAAGACCCCTCGGATAACTTCGGAATATTTCGGGCGCGGCGCGGGCGGCCACAAAGCCCCGAACTATACTTCCATAGAAAATTGATCCATGTTACCAGATGAATAAGGAGTACAATCGTATTTACGAAAAATACTCGGAAGTTCAACATAGAATTTTTTCTTTAAAAATACGATTATGCTCCTTATTAGTATCATAATATGGATCGATTTCTTATGCAAGTATTTCAATTCTAGTGGCCGTGCCGGACGCTCTGCGCCCACCCGACTATCGAATCGAATACTTTGATACTTGTAAGTATTTGCGGCCCGTACCAGGGGGCCCTACTTCGAAGCCAAGCCCTGGTTTTAAAACCTGGTAGCGTAAATACGTCTCATCCCTAGTAATAGCTGCTTTACGCCGATCTTCTGTGGGAGGGTCGTATTACCCTGGTCGAGCCAGCTCATATATGAGCTGCAATCAGTTCGCTACAGCTTGGCTCTATCACCAATAACTATATAATAGGCTTGTTTCTTTCATGAGTATTTGGCTTTTTCATCGTGATTATAAGGACTGTCCTATTATTGTGTAAATAAGGTGAATCTCTGAAATACCTATAGGAGCTTATACCTACGGGGCAATGACAATTTATCACGCTAATCCTGAAAGAAGAAATGTAATTGATTCAGTGCTCACGGTATTATAGCTCTCGACTTCGAACGTAAAGTAACGTACATTTTAATGTTTATTAATCGACTCCCGTTTACCGTCATGCCAACCTATATAAAGTCTTTTAATGGGTTACTATATTTTGCATAACGCCTTAGGAAATACGAAAGATGGTGTCTACCATAAAAAAACATCTTTTGTCAAAGAAATTACGACAATTTTCGGCCGAAAACCAGTACGCAACTCAAATTTGAGCGCTGTTTAACTTTGACGCGCCATACAAAGAATCACAGATACTGACGGGTCAAATTGCTAAGTAGGACTTAAACATTTCAGTAGCCTTTGAGTATTTGGCCGTTAGATACGTGACTGTCCAATGCAAACGCTGAGCTCCCTTTATTATTGACAATCATAATAAAGAGAGTTCAATTAATGCAGGAAATATTCCCCGAGAAGTGCACCAAATGAGCTATAGGTACTTATTAATACTTTTTTTGTTACAGATTAAAAATGACAACAGCAATAACAAACGTCATCTCATCATGATCAACAAATTTAAATTTGGAAGAACATAAAAATACTGTCCACTTCAAAATTACCTGCACACTGGGACAAAAAAAGCAAGAGAAGTCTGAAGATAGTGTTAATCACATGATCTAAATGCCTTATTCAAGTAAAAAGTGCGCTGCTATCTGCAGGCGCCGACTATGTTCGACTCGACTAAAGGCGCACTGCTGGTAGCGCCATCTCTCTCCAACAGCTCTTGCTGGCTCAACGGGAAAGGTTGGCCATCCACGTTTCCGGCTCCCGGTGACATACTAAAAGCTTTCTTCATATTCGCCTTGTCTATGGCGATCGTGTTCGGAAATTTGGTGCTAATCTGTGTATTGAATAACCGGAGATACATCAAGTATATTGATAATCAGGTAATGTTCGCTATTTGTTTTATTATTTGCATACAGATATTACAATTGCTTACTTCTGACTAGGGATTGCAATCCTGTGTCATTTTCAATCCGGCCGGATCCGGCCGATTTCCCATCGATCCGGCCGGATCCGGTCCGGATCCGGCCGGATTGATCACAACAGAATGATTTTCGCTTTTCGGTCCAAAATGAACTGTGAGTGCGTTAATCGCGTGTAATTGTACTTATTAGAGGTAGTTTATAAAAAAAGCATTATAAAATCTACTTTATTTCCAATGTGAAGATTAGGAAACGAGCAAAAAATTAAAATACTAGAAATGCTTTTAAAAACTATTATAAGCTGCCTAAAATCTCTATAAATTTGGCGGTGGTAGTGTAGGATAATAATTTGGAAGAGAAGAGAACTTTTTGGATAATATTTTATTACTTATTAAAATTTTAACGCAACGGGTCGCTCAGTCTTCCTAGATTTCACTTTCACAGACAGATCAATAATTGAGTAAGAAACATTATAAAATCTAACATAGGTAATTAAGCTTACACGTAATTTACTGAAATGAGAGAAGATCACAATAATTATTAAAGTATTTGAAAATACTAACAAACAATTCTCATATTTATGACAAACACCCTCATGATTTGATGAATCTGTCTAATAAATGGCACATTTATCACAATAATGAGCTTGTATCTTTAGTTTAATGAATAATTACTTATTTAAGTATACAATTAAAAAAATCTATCTTGATTATGAAAAAAGGATCATAGAAAACAAAAAGTGTTCATTGTGTCATCTGCCAGTCAACTTTTAATGAAGCTACAAATATAACCCGCGGCCTAAAAGGTCCTTTCAGCTTCTACACTTGTAGGCTTTATTGTCAGCAAACAATCATTAATAGCAGACAACTATTATCCTCAAACTCCTTCACTTTCAAATGCAGTCATTTCCTTTTTTCTTTTTTTATTATAACGTGGTTTCTTGCTGGATTTGTAATAATTGTAACTCTCGGACACATGTACACCATGCGTAACGCATTTAAATTACCTACTCATACAACAGCGCTATTATTTTGCCAAAAATTGCTATCACCGGATACGGTGACCGGATCCGGTATATTGGTACCGGATCCGGTAAACGTAAAATGATGCCGGATCCGCCGGATTACCGGATCCGGTTTACCGGATTGCAATCCCTACTTCTGACGTAATAAACTGGGCATTAGCTTTAAAATAATGCATGTGCTACTAATTACGTATTAGATTGACTTGTTTAAGCTTTGTTCGAAAATGTAAAACCTTTAGTTGGTTCTGGTACAGTCAATGCGTTGGTTTAATACATAATATCTACAGTTACGTCTTTTTGGATAATATTTTATTGCTTTTTACATTGCATACATTACGAGTATCATTATTTTTTGGGCGAATTTTCCAAATTTTAATTTCAAATTTTTGGACGCTTACTTTTGTCTGTAGGTTCTCTTATTGGTTCACTCATTACGTCATCATTCTTGTTTTATGAAGAAAGTTCTCTCCAAAGTGGTTAATATTTCACAGCCCAGGTATCTTCTGACCTCGCTGGCGCTGAACGACTTATTCACCGGAATCTTGATAGCTCCAGTGGCCCTTCTGCCGGCCCTCTACAAGTGCTGGCCGTACGGAGAGATATTCTGTCAAATACAGGTAAGTTAATAACACTTTTGTTACAGAAACAAACAATATTTATTTAACGAGGGATGGAATAAAAATATTGCTGTAACAATGAAGGAAAATGCGCAATTACTTTCACTCTTATAGATGATGCCATAAAAATACTTTCTGGTTAATTTATTAAAATAGACAAATGAAATTTTCAAAATAATATTTTTTTTGGATTACTGTTACCTTGTATATTTACATCGGTTATAAATGACAAAAATAGTATATTTTGTTCGCTATCAAAATTCGAGACTTGTTTAATCCGGTTAGAACTAGGCGAGGTCCTAGGGAAACTTTGTTTAAACAAGAGATGAACAGAAAATGAGTAAAGTTGCTACGAAGGAAAAAAGTTTGCGAATCGCAAAGCAAAGTTAAAAAGTCGCCCATCAAGGATAAACACTTTGAAGTAACTCATTTCTAATTATGGTTTGCAATTAAAGCGACAAGTTAATATTAAACTGGTAACTAGTCTAGGTAGGCATGTAGGTGCTTGTGTTTAATGGATAGAAAGAAAAAAAAAACACATTATGTGAAAATTTCAACTCTCTACCTATTAAGGTTCGTGAGATAGAGCCCGCTGACCGACGGATGGACAGCGTAGGCTTAGTAATAGGGTCCTGTTGGCACATTTTGGGTTTGGAACCCTAAAAACTGAAAGAAAGAAGGAAGGAAATAAAGATAGAATTGTAGATCATGATTATGTAAAGAGCCATAAATACATAGTTGTAATAGGTTATTTCCACCGACACGCTAGCAAATGAGTTAAATAATGTAAATCTAAACTGACAGGAACAGTGTTAACAGTCGATATAGACCATTCAGCTCTTTATGATAATACAAGAGCAACTTCCAAAAGGGTAATTGTTGACGATCCGCAAAAGCGGCGATCCGTGAACAATAAAATCGCTAAAACTTCTATGGTACAGCACATAATGCGGGATCGCCTAATGGTTTATAGTGACCGAGCACAAAGTTGGATCGCCGAAGTTTAGGCTTTGTAACTTATGCCAGACGCCGACCCGCTGACTCGTTATTCCTTTTACGAAGTACCCCTTTATTGTATTCGTCAGATCAAGGGCGTTTAGACTCCCTACAACGTTGCCCCGCGTTTGACGTGACTTGCTTCCACAAGATTTATTAGCATACCTTCTTCAGAATATTGCAGTTCACCGCTCTATGTAAGAATAATATGTCTGTTCCTGAAATTGTAAGAATTTGTTGTCTGCCGTTTTGCATTTACTGTTTCTTATTGGACGATCGTTTGGCGCAACGTTTCAAGCGGAGGCCGCACCGCTCACTACATGAGGCGATTGCGGGTTCAATTCCAGTTAGATAAAATTTTTGGAAACGTCCATTTCATAATTTGCCCTGGTCTGGGTGTCACTGGGATCGCCCCCCAGTCTATTGTATGGTAGACATAGTGAAAGCATTGCTTAGTTTAGGACCATACATTTGGAGTATGGAGTAGATATATGGCAATTTTGGCCACTACTATATTATACTCTTTGTCTAATACTTGGCGTATTACACGTATATTTGTACCGTAAAATCATAAATAATTTAGCACCTTCTCCGTTCGTGTCTAATTGGGTAATGGCGGCTGGTCCAAGCAAAGTTGTCAACCGCCAAAAAGCTGCCTGCTCTAGAACCGTGCAGGTTACATGCATTCGACTAATGTCGATTGCACGTGAACACTCTTCATTTTTATTTTCACTTTAAATTCAAAAGTTTTAATCCTCCACTTTTGTTTCAGGCGCTTTTACGCGGCGCTGTGAGTCAACAGAGTGCCGTTATACTTGTTTGTATGGCGATCGATAGGTATCTGTTTTTACTGCATCCAGATACTTATCACAAACATTCCAGTAAAAAGGTACGTCCATTGCTGAATTCTCCTGCTTTCAAATTAATTAAAATTTGAACGTGTAACTAGAGCAAATGTATAGTACGGATAGGTTTTAACTACCCGTACCCTAAACTTACTTGAAGAAGGCTTTCTTTTATCACACGTAAGAAACCTCTCCTTTGAGAAGCTTAAAAGTTTTAAGTATCAGCGAACTGAGATACGTAGAAAGGTTAGTTTGAGTTTCAAATAACTCTTTCTAAAACACTATATCAGAGTTGCATTTGTGTGATTTTTGTTATCAAGTAGTTCCTTCAAATTTGTTATGTTTTCTTACACAGGGTTGCGTGCTAGTAATAAGTATAACTTGGATACTGTCTGTGTCGCTTTTCGCGATAATGGTGCTGCCACGTTCGGGATACTATTTCAACTCGACTGGGCTCATGGCCTGTGATGTATTCCACAGCAGGGTTGCTTTCAGGTATCTATCTATTTCTCATTCTGTTGACCCAAAATAGGTTTGTTACCCACTACGTTAAATTTATTTGCAAAAAAGTTGGAATTTTATAAAAAATAATAATTTGAAGGACATCTATTGCTAGTTTCAACTTTCCTTCTAGATACAAAATAACACCACTTATGGAGTAACGTTATATTATTGACTTAATTAAAAAGTCAGAAAGCATTACCGTTTGATAAAGTTTTTTACTCTAATGTTCCATCTCTCGTCATCAGAATCCTCTCATGCTGTGCCTACTACTTCCCCACCACCATGGCATTGATGTATTGCTATGGCTCCGGGTTCCACGTTAGCAAAACGAGAGGCAAATGCGACCCAGAACCATCGCGACCAAACGGTGTGCCCATAGCTTGCGCTAAAACTTCGCATGGGGAACATGAAGTTGTGGTAAGCAAATAGCCTTCTTACAGCCAGCTGTAAGAAGTGTGTCTCCATAATTTCCATCATTTTATGCAAAAATTTGAGGTTTGTGTACGATAATGGTTTTTTTTTCTTTTATGCAATATGGTGTTCTACATTCACTTCGATCTTGGCTCATAAAGTAAATAAAAAAAATATTGGTGAAAAAATATCAGGTTCAAAATTAATTTAACTGAATTTGCTGATTAATTTTCCATTTCACTCATACAAAATGGCTCTCTAAATAAAATTGCAATAACAATCCATTAGCACAAAGCAAATGTAATAAATTATAATGACAAATAAAATCTCGCTCGCAAGGTAATTGCACCAATAAAAATAAAGAAGCCGGTGTTTCATTCCCCTGCTATATTTTACAGAAACTTCGTTAGGGATGTTCACCCAGTTATGATATACTGTCTTTCTCTTAGTGGGCGTGTCATCAGACTGTTCCGTAGAATTGAGGCCATTTCGGTTTCTCAGATTTAAGTGCTCTAGATTAAGATTGCTTTATTTGAAACGAATGGAAAGTTATTTATTTTTAGAATTACCTAGCGAAGATTACCTCTGTTATCGAAGTTATTTGTTGCTTTTGTATGATAATTCCACCCATCAACAATGGTGATCTTAAAAATGAAAATCATCCTTCATCAACCTTTATCACTAAAAATCACAAGAAAATAATTCAGCTTCATAACTTTGAGATAAGCTTCTTTCAAAATTCGATATTGAAATACATCATGAATTATTTCCTTTGGATTTCCAGGATGATTTTCATAAGTTGTAAATTCTGTTAAGCTTCGACACTTTATCCTAACAGATTCAAGCTCCAGTAAGGCCTCACAGTGTGAGCACGTCGCGGACCATGGCTGCTATGTCCTTGGGTTTCATCGTTATGGTCACACCGGCGACGATTCAAGAGGTTGTTGCAGCGTGTACTGGTTGTAAGGTATAAATAAGTTTTCCTCAAGATTCAGTTTCAATGCAACTACGTTTTGAATTAGGATTCGAAACTTTAAAATTCCTAGAAAATGAGAGGTGCAAATTAGGACTGTTGCTTTTTGTTGTTGTCAAGGTCCCGCCATCATTGGATTTCATCGTTACCTGGTTGGCGCTGAGCAACAGTTTTTGGAATCCATTCCTCTACTGGCTTCTAAACAGTCATTTTAGGAGGATCAGCAATGAGCTCGTACAGTTCTACGTAAGTAGTTAAGTACTAATGAATACTAATTAAAATGACTTCAGGTGTATTTTTTAATACTTGTTTTGTTTTAAGGTTTGCTGTCGGAGAGCAAAGTCCTTTCACAGTTATGATAAGCCCGCGACAGGATGTTGTGGTTCCCCAGTCACTTCTGACATTCACTCAAAAGGTGAATTCGAGGGCTTAGGGGAAAAATATTGGGGCGAAATATTAGAACGAACAGTATCATCTACGTCGTTACACGCTATACAAAAAGCATGCCACCGCGATCCACGATACTCTGGCTCATTTAAAGGATGCTCCAGCAACAACTGTAAGCAAGACCCTAGATTTTTCGATGGCTACGGTCCAGCCGAATACAGACAACTAGACAGGTCGGCCTTCCAAATTGAATCTTGTTCAAGACAATGCAGACTAAAGAACTCAGATATGTGTCTGTTCAGGCCTAATCCTGGCCTAGAATGCGGTCGTTCTAGATCAAACTTGAGCTTAGATGAGGGACATTTCAACAAGACGTGCAACGGGAGACACCCAGAATTGTGAGAATACCGAAACTGTCCGATCTTCGGGCATAGAAGCAATAGCGTAAGCATGTACCCAGGAATGGAACATTTTAATACAAATATCAAGTGGAAATTCGACGATTCCCCTGCAATGGACGATGATATGCAAAATCTAGAGCAGAACCTCGACAGAATACGTAGTTTAAGCCACGAGCGAAGTTTCAGCGCATACGGTTTAAAAGAAAACGATAATTTATTGGAAGTTGAAGTGAACGATATTGCGGAAGACGACTCGGATGATAATAAGGACTACAATAGCGGGTGTGTTCATGATATCCACGATGATAAAAGTGAATACAGTGCTCATAAATTTTCTCGTAACTCATCTCTATCGAATAGAGAACTTGACGTTATCAAAGAGAGCTCTAGGAGCTCGAGTGACACTGAAGTGACATTAACGCGATGACTTCCGAGGGTAACCTTTGATAAAGCAGTGAATGTCGTTCACTTGGATTTATCACCGGATCATAGACACAACTGTGAGCGAAAGTGTATTTGTTCTGTTACAAGAAATCCTTAGTTACTCGATGGATTAGAAAGCAATAGGTTTAAGTAAATGTGGACCAGTAGTTTGGGGTCTGATTCTGTAAATTATTTAATAGCGTATGAATGTGGCGGTTCCTGCATGTTGCAAAATCAATTTGTGCCAAAACATAGATGTAGTGTATTATGATCTCCACCTTTCCTTCGGGAGATACTTATGACTTTATGTAAATAATTTCCTCACGAGACATAGTAAAATGAGTATTAAAATGTGGATATTTACTTAAACTATACTAATAAATTAATAATATGTTGTCATTAACTTATTAATTATCAACTCAATCAAAGATTTTGTACCTATTTTTTGTAATAGAGCAAAATGTGCATTTTAAATTTGTTTAGGTACTTATTTATAACATTTTTGTGTATTTTAAAAACTGTTATTCCTTTTAATGTCTACTTGTGTGTTTAAATACTTTATGATGCAATGTAATGAGGTACATATTTTATTAATTAGTTCAATGTTTAGGTATAAGTAGTTAATTAGTGTAAAACTCTGACGATGAACTTAATTTATTAAACATGTATGTACATAATAAGACTGTTTGAAGGGAAGTTCTTAAAGTTAATCAGATCGCACAATACTTTCTTCTATTTATACATAATGAAGTAACGATTAAAAACTTGTTGATGTCTACTTAATGTTAAATCAGCAAATGGAGAGAAAATAAATTGTTTATATAAATTTTGTGTGTTTGTTTTTAATCATTCTAATGAAGCCGGGACTTATAAGGTCAGTTCCTAAAATAACAGCTAAATCCACGGTAGGTAATTTACGCAATCGCCGACCACAAAACCAGAATTTTATATAACAATCCACTGTCAATTTTTCGTTTTTCGTACGTAATAGAGTCCTGACAACAGAATCAATAATTTTAACGGCCGAATACTCAACGGCTACTTAAATATTTAAGTCCCACTTAGTAGTTTGAGACGTCATTAACTGTAATTTTTTGTATGGCGCGTCAAAGTTCAGCAGCTCTCAGATTTAAGTTGCGTACGAGTATTCGGCCGTAAGACTAGCTATTCCTAATTAGACTATACCCACTTCTTTACGGCCCGGCCACGACTTCGCGCTTCAGCGACGGGCGACAGCGTGGGGGTGCTAAAATGTTGCATCGTGCGCGTTGCCGCCGAGAGCGGCAGCTCGTGGCGTGATGCAACATTTTGGTGCCCCCGCGCTGTCGCCCGTCGCTGAAGCGCGAAGTCGTGGCCGGGCCGTTAGGGCGCCTTCAAATTAGAGGCGTCTAAAAGCGACACAGGAGCGCCACTGTGGCACTTCTGCCCGCCTCTACTTTGAAGGCACTCTTAGAAGGCATGGTTCGACTTTGATCTGATTCTGAGACTGAGTAAAGTAATTTAGAGCCTATAAATAAAATTGATCGTGCAATTGCTGATAGATGAAAATTATAGGGTATCGATAGCTAGCCCCAGTAAGTAATTCTGTGGGCTGATCTATTAACTCTGCTATAATTAGTTTGTACACGCATCACGACAACCATTTAAATAAAACGAAATAACATAAAAGCATTTCCTGTACCTACTAAATAATATGATAGAATTCTAACTCCACGACGACGAGATACGTTTTCAAGTTCTTGCTAACACTTAATTAAAAATCACTAATAAATGACATACAAAAATATTGCATAAAATGATTTCGCAACCTGGGCCTCCCATACCGCCCGGCCACGTCTTCGCGTGGTGCCGCGTGTTGCCGCTGACAGCGGCAGCTCGTGTCGTCATGCAACATTTTAGCAAGAAACGCTGCCGCCCGTCGCCGTCGCGCGAAGTCGTGGCCGGGCCGTTACGCTATCGAGCGACTATGAGCTATATCAGAGGGAATTTAATCGTGTAACTGACCTAAATCCGTTTTCTCATAACACTTCATTTTATTCATTAATACGTATTTAATTGGATAACTAATTAGGTCAAAAATTAAGGTAGTTTTTTAACATACTTTGGAATGAGAATCGAATACTAAATACCCTCCTTCAATACGTCTTACCTAACAGCCTCTATACATATACCTATTGAGTTTCAATCAATGACTGAAGCTAGTGAATTATGCTATTTATAATCATTATTTATAACTAAAAATCTATGTAGTTGTTGAAGCTCACAACAATGCTGTTCTATCTAAACTAGTCTATACTATAATATGTTTAGTTTACAGCCATCTTTATGAGCGGTCCGTGGCTTACAGCGCAAAGCACCGCCGCCGGTCCTAACGGCGGTAAACGTGTTGATGGCCGGGACTTTACATCAGCTGTTATCTGCTGGGCCTGTCGTCAGTATCTTTATAACTTGCTGAGAGACTTTGTTGGATATTCGAATAACACGTATACCCACAAGAAAGTCTGTTATATTTAATTGAAAACAAAAAATAATAATAGAAAAATACCTATGTAGGAATAATAATAATAAAATCAAAGATGTACTTATTACCAGTCAGTACCAGCCTACCTGTCCCGCCTCCACTACACCATGAAGGCGGGGGACATTGCTGAGTACATCAGATTGAAGAGCAATATCTCATTGAGAGTGCAGCTGTTGGGTTCGAGTCACAACGCCAGTTTCAAGGCGTGTGTGGTCTTGGTCCCCACTGAAAAGCTGGCCACTTTCATGCAGGAGCAGTACTGGCCGAAAGGTGTGGTGTTCAGGCGCTTTCGGGGGAGGCTGCCGTCACCAACACCATCAATTTAGTTTTATAATATATGTATTAGTCTGTAAGGTATGTAACTATGGGCCTAGTCGCCTGATAATAAATGATGATTATTATTATTATTATACTTTCAAATGCGACCGCAATAAAGAAGCTATTACAGCTGCGTTTTGTACGATGAGTGACGGATCCGGAAGCCTCCCCTTCCCCCTTCCCCTCGCTCTGTCCCACTCCCCTTCAGGTCGGCACTGTGCGAGCGATGTCTTTGGTATTGCAAGCATCTATAGGCTACAGTAACTGCTTAACATCAGTAGGGTCGTACGCTTGTTTGCCACATTAGTAACATAAAAAAACTTTGCTACATGTTCATTATCATGATTTCTTTTTTAATAAAAGTTAAAACGTATAAGCATAGCTATGCGGAAATGCGGTCAGCCTGCTGGGCACTTTTGGCATCGATGACGACGTGGAGTCCCTTTTGTATATAAAATTGTGTATTATTATTTTCTTTATTTAGGTTAGTGTGTAAATATTTATAATTCTATGTTAAAGCTTTATGTATATACAAATAAAACATTAGTACACAAAGTTAAAATGGATTCATTATTAAGATTCCATTAAAAGTAAGCGTTTGCAGAGTCGATATAATCGCACGTTTGCATTCAGTCCGAGCAAGCGCTACGTGATAACAACTGGGACGATTCCCCGTCTTATGAAAATTCTATTCCGTATCTAACGTTTAAAATTAATGATTATCTATAGATGTAGGTATTTTCGCGAGATTGTAGATATACATAGCAGTCTATTTTTCAGTTTTTTTATAGGACAGGGGCCCTACCACCACCTCTTATAGCAGTTTTGTTTTAACGTTTCAGCGGCCATTTGTGCAATGACGTTTCTTATTGTCATGACAATAAGGTACGTCATTGCCCAAAAAGTCGCTGAAACGTTAAAACGTTCGTATAATTGGATCGCGATAAGAGGTCATGGTAAGCCCCCTGTAGTGTCAAACAAGCGAGCGGCCCGTCTGATGTGAGATGCTTGCAATACCAAAGGTATTGCTCGCACGTTGCCGACCGAAGGAGAGTGGGTCAGAGGGAGGGGAAAGGGGGGTTGGGCTTCCGGCTCTATCACTCATCGTACGAAACGAAGCTGTAATAGCTGCTTTACGCCGATCTTCTATGAGATGGTGTCAGTACCCCGGTCGAGCCAGCCCGTATGCTACAGTAAATTGGCTACGGCTAGGCTCTACCACCAATAAAAGTCAGTCTTTCTCGTTTCAGAAGCAATGGGATGGGCAACTGTAAACTCCTACATGAGTTATTAGTTCCTGGAAAAAAATATAAAATTTAACTGCTTTCTAATAAGTATTGAAAGATGGAAAGAAAGAAAAACTTTATTGCAGCAAGCAAAAATACAAAAAAAAAAAAAAAAAAAAAAAAAAAAAACAGATTTCGCAAACGGACATTCATAATAATAATAATATCCTGGGACATTTTTGTACACACGGTTGCCTGATCCCAAACTAAGCATTGCTTGTACTATGGAAACCAGATAACTGATATTACTACATATACTACTTTTTTATTTGTAAATACATACTTAATATACATATACACCCAGACTCCGGACATACAGACATGTTCATGCACACAAATGCATGTCCCGGGTAGGAATCGAACCTACGACCTGCAGCGTGAAAGGCGCCTCCGCGCCAACCACGCTAACGGGCCCGTCAATTGACATTATTATCTTCACACTCGCAACCCAAAATAACTCTCTTCCAAGAATGCATCTCTATATTACCGCCGTTTTATGTCAACGCCATAATAATTTGTCACAATTTCTAAAAAAAATGTTTACTTTTTATTTTTCCTCCGCTGTGTGTATTTAGCCAGGAAATTATAACAAATGACTGTTAAGGGAGGCGGGGAGAATCTTTAGCATGAATTATGTCGACGGCGTTTATTGTCACTGTATAAGGGCCTTATCTCACTGGCGATTTTCAAGCTGGGTGTCAAGTCCCTTATCAATAATGGCGCAGAATATGATGAAAGTATGATGAAAATTATTGAATTATGACGGATTTCGAAGTCTCCTGTCTATTGCCAACCACTTTTAAGTGTCGTAAAGTTCGTAGTGACCGACCAATCAGAGAAGAGAATGAGAACCTCGTTCTTTTCTCTGATTGGTGATTCTACCACACAATAACAACGTAATACAATAGCAATACAATAGCAGTCAACAACGGACTACCCTTTTTTGACACGATGGCAATAGTATTTCTCCATTAGTTTACAGATGGCATTAAAATGGCAGACGTCAAAGGTCTTCCCGAAGGAAGGAAAGAAGGAGGAAGGTTTGGTCACCCGGGGCAGTATGAGTGCGAGACGATCTTGCCGTCTCACACTCCACACTCCGCTCGCAAACCGCTAGTGGGTTAAGGCCCTTAAAAGTAACTGCGACCCGTGGGTCCGTTTGTCTTATTTTCTTTGTCGCCGGGACAGTAGGTACTCCAATGAGAATGTCGTCATCTGTAGCTAATTTTATTTCTATTTCAAAACTTAATTTTGTATACCGTCTAGAAAATAGAGAATTAGTTATTTCCAGACTAATGTAGAAAATTAGAATTGAATGTTTTGCTGGGTGGCTCTGATTTGGAATTGAATTGTGTACTAATGGTTATTTCTTGAGAAGAAATTGAATTATAATATCAAATATAGAATGTAGATATAGTAAAATATAGACATGAAATACTCAGATAGAAATTATGTGTAGGAGATACGGTTGAATGGTACAAAGAATGGTGTACGTAAAGGTTATTGAGGTGTCTTATATGCAAGTTAGAATGTTACAGTCAACACTTCATTTCGATCGATTAGATCGATCGATTTAGTCGAAGTTATAAGGAACTGTTTCCGTCGATCACTCAAAGCTACCACACCAATTGATCAGCTTCGATCAACGGTGATCGATGTCATTGATCGGCGATCGATCGATTGGTGTGGCAACACCTTTAGATGTTATAGATGACGATGGTGTAAATCCCCTGAATTTACCGCAAACGAGCAAATAAATCTTATATTACCCCGCAAACAGACAAATGCGTCATTTTATAACATACGATATAGGGAATGATGTTATTATTTTATGTGCGGGACGCAACTCGGTCGCACTGAATGTAGGGAACGTGACCTGCGTGTCTACAGCAAATAATAGCGACATAGCGACATATATCTTCACTGCGTAAAATGTTTTCCTTGTTAATAGAATTACTGTTACGGAGTTCAGAATTAACTGGAGAGTAATTGCATGAGTTACGCTTTTGGATATAATGATAAAGACGCTTTACAGTTAAAGGTGAAGGAGAATTAACGTAAGTAATATACACCACGTGTTGGATCAAGTGAAGGTTGCGGGTTGCGGGTTTTGACGGGCCCGTTAGCGTGGTTTGCGCGGATGCCCCTTTCACGCTGCAGGTCATAGGTTCGATTCCTACCCGGGACATGCATTTGTGGGCGTGAACATGTCTGTATGTCCCGAGTCTGGGTGTATATGTATATTAAGTATGTATTTACAAATAAAAAGTAGTATATGTAGTAATATCAGTTATCTGGTTTCCATAGTACAAGCTCTGCTTAGTTTGGGATCAGGTAACCGTGTGTACAAAAATGTCTCAGGATATTATTATTATTATTATTAAATAGCTGGATGCAAGTGGCACAGGACCGGTCGTTGTGGAAAACCTTGGGGGAGGCCTATGTCCAACAGTGGATGTCTTTATGGCTGACATGATGATGATGATGATTGACGACCGTTTGGCGCAGTGGTTCGAGTGTTGACCGCTCAGCTTACTGTATTGAGTGGTCGCGGGTTCCATTCCCGTCGGAGACAAATTTCGAAAACAGCCTTTTCGTAATTTTCGCTGGTCTGGGTGTCACTGAGATTGCCCCCAGTCCATGGTATGGTAGCCATAGTTTTTGTTGCTCAGTTTTGGACCATACAGTTGCTAGTGGGTGTGTAAATCTAGCGAAATATTTTATACATATTATATTAATCGGTCTATAAAATGGAAATTGTAGACAAGCTGTGAAGAAAGTCTGTCTATACCGCTAGAGAAACTGTAGTATCATCTAAGTTTTATTTTGTAACTATTTTCAAGTTTTAAAACGTAACTTCTCCAAAGATAAGAGTGTATGTTTCGAGAAAACTGTTAGCCGAAAGCTGTCTATGATAAAAATACCGTAATGTAAAATGGTTTGTGTGAAAGCTTTGTAGGTTGTACTCGTGTGTGTAGGTTTGAAAAAGCCAATATAATATTTATATTCAAGGGTAGGTAATGTAAGCAGAAAATAGAATTTATTTTATGATATTACATCTCCTGTGCAATGATTCGAGTAAAAATAATAGGTAAGTAGGATTTGTAACAGGCTACTTAACTGATCCGATGTATCCAGATGTTGGTTATATATAATGGGATTGGCAATAAAAGAATCGAGTGGAATTTAGGAAAAAAGTTTCGGTTGACATCACAGAGTAAAGACTAAAGAAAGAGGTGCCCTTATTAGACATATGTATGAAAAAAAAACGTGATCATTGTTTTTTCATTTTCATTGTTCTATCTACCGGTAAATAGTTGAACTACTCGCTTCGTTTTATGTCGATGTTAGTACTAGGCCGACTACTCGGCCGAGTTGCTTAGGGCCAGTCCCCTTACTAATTGGTTGGCCATGGGTTTGCATGTAAACACACGGTCCCTGTTGTTGTCATCTAGACTGCCGTCATTAAGACACGTCTGAGGTCTTCGGGCAACTTGAACACCTCAGGCACCAGGTTGGCTACTAAACATACGATTAAAGAAGAAGTGACAATTTCTGCTGATAGTGAGATTAGCACATGAAATTTGAAAATCAACGAAATACCACGGGATTTGAACCAGCTACCTTGTTTACACAGCATCTGTTCGACCACGTGGCTGTACTCACTTGCCTCGTCCGAGTTCTCATGTTAAGACATTATGTCTATGCGTTCCGACGTCAAAACTGAGTGCTCGGGCGCGGCATGCGCCTGATGTAGAAGCAGCTATAACTACCGTAATATGACTACTACTAAAGTGTTTTAAAAAGAGAAGTCTGTTTATTTATTCTGCAGCAAAGTTTCTTCCGAGGAAAACTTCTCCGGAGACGATTTTTATATCGTTTTGTAGACTCAAATCAATACTGGGCCGAGCTGGAAGAAATGCAATATTTCACTTGGGTTATAAATTAGGTACTCAAGCTTTTAAATCAATACTGCTTCGAAGAAGTAGTTAATCAGCATTTTGTAAGTTTTATTAGTTTGTTTCCGGCAAATCTTTAAATAGAATTCAATATCGTTATTTAGGTCAATACTTGAATCTGTTTGCTTTTAATAATACCTACCTACAAATATTTAGATAAAGCAAAACATCCACTAGAAGGTTTTAAATAATGCAATGCCACTGTTAATTAATTATTACTTTCTATAAAGGTAGTAAGAATTTAAAACGGTTACAAAAGTAGTCTCATCGCAAAACAACACCTTGATCTCATTCATTCATCCTATTACTTAGAGCCGGTGGCTGCTATCTAAATAGCAGTACTAACAGTATCAGTTAAATATGACATCAAAAATATTGTCGTAAATAGTTTTGTAACGAAACGAGTACCATCTGCGCGAATGTACGAGTGGATGAATGTTTCATAAACTGGATAGGAACTATAAAATCCGTTTATAACCTATACGCCTTCAGATTACTGCACGGTATTTCGATGCTGCACAGGATGGGTGCAGTAAGCTGTAAAACACGTACAACAAACATTTTCAAGCTTGTATATAAAAGGGAGCTCAGCTTATATAATAAGAGAAGAGGTAGATAGGTTACCTAGATGAGAAAAATGACACATAAACCGCGCGCACACTCACGCTTTTAGCAGCGGCGGAATGAAGTACACTGCTTGCGCTAATTTAATATTATTTAACCACGTGTTATAGCAAAGTTTTTATGTGCCACTTAGGGAGCGCGTACAACCAATCGATATTTCTATTTAATATATTAGTTGCTAGCAACGTTCTCTGTAACGTGCAGCCGACTGTATCAACCATATTTTTTCATCAAACAAAATAAATTATTCCCATATTAATTGTACTTAGTGCCTCGTTATTTACAACCACTGGCGAAACATCTCAAAAACCGACGAGCGGCAATCAATTAATTAATTACAAAAATTAATTGTGACTTCTGGTCATTGAAATTAATTCTGTGAAAGCAATTAGCAGACGAAATCGAAATAGCTAGAGATTAATATTTCGTGATTTGTACGAAAGTAATAAATTGTTTGGTTATTCTGAAATGGGATTGATGTTTAGTTATTATACTTTAATTAAGAAAAACCAACACCATTTATAAAACAGTACTTACTGGAGATTTAATGAAAGCTTTTAGCGTTAATGTATGTTTATCTGAATAGGACAGACCACAATAACATCTGATAAATTTTCTGTTTATGGGTGCGTATACGTGCCTCGGGCTGCCGCTCCCAAGTCATTATAACTTTATGTTTAAGTGTTTCGACGTCAAAACTGACTGCTCGGGGCACCACGCTCACATCTTGTGGAAGCACTCAATCATGTCTATTTCTTCTTAAATATGATTTGAAGAAAGATTTATTATATAGGAAAAAATATGCAAACCTACTCCAACAAAGCGTGTTCAGTTAAATTTTTGGTAAAACATTTGAATCCTCTTCCACACATTAACATAAAATATAATTAAGAAAAACTCATACTTAATTAACGGTATCAATGCATTCATTCAGACAAATCCAAGTATAATGCGACAATACACATAAAAATTATGCATATAAAACTGGGTCGCAACTCAAATAGGAGTTCCACAAGGTACTGTTCTCGGCCCCCGTACGGATATTGGCAAGGAAGGAAACAGCCTTCGAACATTGCAGAAAGTAGGCTTCCACTTCTCCCGGTTTGTAGACATACGTGTCGTAATACTTGTAAGAGTTTATGTCATACGATTTTATGAGATGTATCATCAGGAAATTGATAGAATTTTGTATTTATAGGTACCTACGCAGAGAAATTTATGTTTAAGTTGGGGTTTATGGTTTAGATGGAATTGTTCGGACCAAAGACATTACCAACAACAAGGAGACACACACAATATGACTGTCCACAATAGTATGTCATAATGGTACCGTAGCTTCTAAAATAATATTCAAATCTCGAACTAATTGTGAAAATAATGCTAGCAGGGGAAAATGTCATAGCTATCCGGTACCGAGTTCCGCGATATACCAATTTGTGTCAATCATTTTCTATGTCGCAACATTCAATGTTGGTAAATTCTGCTTCAGGCACCTATATATATTATAGAGAGGCGGCTCCAAGCTTGAGTTGCGAGTAGAGATTTTGTATTTGACATAAAATGTAAAATCATAATTTTTTTATAGGACTGCGGTGACAAAAAAGCATACGGCCCGCCTAATGGTAAGCAGTTACCTTAGCCTATAGATGCTTGCAATACCAAAGGCATTGCTCGCACATTGCCAACCTGAATGGAAGTGGAATGGAGGGAGGGGAAGGGGAGGGTTGGGCATCGGCTCTTTCACTCATCGTATGAAACGCAGCTGCTTTACGCCGATCTTCTGTGAGAGGGTGGTACTACCCCGGACGAGCCAGCCCGTATATGAGCTGCAGTCAATTGGCTACAGCTTGGCTCTACCACCTTAAAATTGATTTTAATTTTTTTATAAGAGATTGTAACATTGTAGCAAATTTCTTACAAAACTAGTATTAATCATCAAATCTTTGGTACATTGTGACCGATAATAAGGCAAACTGTAAGTAAAATAGAAAACGTTTAACAAAAACTGAAACCCGTCAACCCAAAACTGCCTGAAAAGCAAAGCAGCAGCAAAAAGAGGAAGACGTGGGACCATCCCAAAATAGTTTATCTTAATAAACGAAGTCAGTGGACTCAGTAATATTTAGTTGCACGCGGAAATTAATGTTGAAAACATTTCAGTATTGTAAATAAATAAATATCCTGGGACATTCTTTTACCCACGGCTACCTGATCCCAAACTGAGCTTGTACTATGGAAACCAGATAACTGATATTACTACATATACTACTTTTCTGTTTGTAAATACATACTTAATATACATAATTACACCCAGACTCGGTACATACAGACATGTTCATGCACACAAATGCATGTCCCGGGTAGAATTCGAACCTACGACCTGCAGCGTGATAGGCGGAATCTTACCAACCACGCCAACGGGCCCATCATTCTTTTCATTCGTTGTCAATGCGACTCATCTGCTCGTGAATAATGCCTTCTTATGTATTTAATAATAAGCAAGTAAATTTCGTTGCATGTAGCGGTGGGCTGAACACATGTTTGTGAGCGTTTGTGAGCGATATTATATTATGAAGGTACCATATCTTCTAAAATAATACATCAATGGACAGATAAACTTTCCATATCATTTTCATCGCTTTTCAAACCAGTCAAGTAGGTACAAAAAATAAAAAAACATTTAAAACAATAAACGCAGAAACGAGCTATCCTGGCATCCTGCATCTCTTCAAAAGCAAGAGAGAGCGTTTATTTTTTTTAGGCCAGTGGAATTTAAACTGGTTTCAGTGAGTGTCCACACTAAGTTGAAGCGGCTCCTAACCGCGCGGTAATGAGTGTCATGTGTGACAATTGTCATGCTCAACAAATCTAATTTGCACGGGAAAAGCTCGCTGAAGTGAATGCTTTTTGCTTTACGTATGTATACTTATACTAAATAATGTAGGTACATAGTGGTGATATTATGTTTGAATGGCAATGCCGAGGTATGGATTTTTTGCTGTTTTACATTACTTCTCAGAATTTATACTATCAACCCGGCTAGGGGAATTTATTTTTCAAAAATCGAATATTGCAGCGTTGGTTTGTTATCTCGGCTCCGAGACTCATTTGAGCTTTCGTTGTTCTCAATTGTTTCGGAATTTGCTATTCACGCACATTTAATTAAAATGTATAATATCTGTTGATTGATATTTATTGGGGATTGAGCTAGATTTAGCTAAACATACTAGATTTTAAGAGTGCCAATATTTTCTTTGAATCGTACCGATAAAAAAATATATTAACATCGATATCGATATTTGCTAAAAATATCGATATTTTTTGCCACTTCCAACATCTCTATAACATGGCACTAGGCTTCGCAGTATAAACGGGACACTAATACCGCATTCGATTGGCTAACTTTAAATTGTGTTTGTGTAACGTATTGTGAATCTGGGAACCCGTTGTTAGTTCAAACTTCAATTCCATGTTATATTTATTCCAATGGTTTTATGGGACTACGCTTTCAATATATATTTTGATACTATTCGTAATAGTCATGTTTGCGTGGTTTGTTTTCATCGGTTGAAATTGTGTATTTAGTTCAATGATCCGTAAAACTAAAATAGTATTGATGGTACTTTTATATTTTTATGTATGTAGAGAATTCCAGAGATAGAAACTGAATTAGTGTTTGCTAGTAAATATAAAGAGACTTTACTACTAGTTAAGTAAGTATTTGTTGACACCATGTAGGGTAAACCGGGTAGCTATTGACCACTTAAGGATTGCCAACACTTTGCCAGTATATCAAATATTTTGTATAATAGCTACGGTCTTATTAATATTATTTTCTGATTGCTTAATAAACTAACTTGGACTGTATTAACAGTTTTTAGGTAAAACCCAATTATTATGAAAGTTATATGGCCACTTACGTTATGAATAATAACCTTTTCCCGTTCCATTAAACATACAAAATAGTTATTTACTGTTTAAAAAACATTCAATAATTCTAATGAATCAAGTGTAAGTCCTTAAGGAAATTGATAAGATTCTTAAATTGTTCAATGAAACTCACACCCCACTTGATAAAACCCACCGTAAGTATTTTTATTTTTAAAAACGCTGTTCATGGAGTATTAAAATCGATTGTCTATGGCTAACAGCGTCACTTATCCAAGTTTCATTGAATTATATTGACAGTAAATAACAAAAAATAAGTTATTTCCTTAAAATGGCTTATCACTGCCGGATGGCTAATTACCCCCCGGTTTACCCTACCTACCTATAAAAGTATACCTACTACTGAAATTGGCGTATTATTTTAATACCAGAAAATGATTAATAAACCTATTTAACTAGCCTTCGAAATTAATTTTAAGATAGCCGTATAGCCTCGGTCTCTAACTTTTCCAATGAGTTAACATCGTCGGATTGTTTGTTCGGCCATATAGTTGTCTCGCACACGATGCATGTAGGTGATGTCAGATAAAAGTTGTGCTGTAGATTACATCTAGATCATCAGGAGTCTAGATGGTCTAGAATCTAGACCGTGACTACCATCTAGACTTAATAAGAAGTTTAAAATTATTATAAATCATTTTTACTGCTTTAAAAATGATTACACGTAGTATAATCCCCCTCCCTCCATCCCACTCCCCTTCAGGTCGGCAATGTGCGAGCAATGCCTTTGGTATTGTAAGCATCTATAGGCTACGGTAACTGCTTAACATCAGGCGGGCCGTACGCTTTTTTGCGACCGCAGTCCAATAAAAAAAAAAGTGAAAATTCAACCTGCAGTATCCCACTGCTGGACAAAGATCTCCCTTTCCAATCTCCACTCCTACCTGTTTATGGCTATAATGGACCAGTCTTTCATGTAGAAGTCCAATTCATCCCGCCATCTCTTCTGGGCATGCCGCAATGACGTTTGGTTGTTTGTGGAACCACATCGGTCATAATTTAAGCCCGATGGGTGTTTGGCATGCGGCAGATATGGCCAGCCTAGTTCCATTTGGCGGCTTCCATTTACCTATACAAAAACAAATTGTCACTAATGTGGTTACAGGATCTGATTAATAACCATTCTTACCGCAATACATTTTGCCATTGTTATTTCGAATAATATGAATGATTTAAGTTTAGAACTAAACATGATGTTACTTCAAGATAATTAAGAGTACTAAAACAACCGAATATCCGCCCGCCCTATTAACGTAAAGATTTAAAACTGAAATTGCACGACTGAGCCAACAAAGCCGCCCCGTGGGCAAGTATCCGCGTCGAAACGTAATTTAGTCAAGATAAAGGTGGAACAATGGGTGTCTTGTTCAATGTAAATCTTTGCTTACTTTGCTGCTGGCTTTGTGGGCAGGTTAGGAAATAAATAAGATATCGCCAGACGAATACAAGTGAGTTTGTCAGACAACGCCAGACCAACAAAATAAATCAATAGTCAGTGGACCACAGATTCAGAATAGGCTAGATACCGCTTATTCAACATTGTATGAAAGTGGAATGATGTTACCTAGACAGTGACACAATATCACTATGAGTCTTGAATCGTAGGTTAAAGAGCTTCAATACATTGATAAGTACCTAGTAGGTACTAACAGTGACTGTCGTAGGCATGCTTGAAATGGCTTGCGTCATCTAACCTATTCGAAAATCTGTGCAGTCGACTGTACACATTTACTTAGAATGACTCGATGTTCTCAAGCTAAGTAACAAAGTGTCTACTTAGAGTGACCCCAATTCGAGTTATAAATAGGTAGGTACTTAGATAATTTTCTAAATTTGCCCCTTACGGGTATAGAACCCCAGCCTGAGTCGAGCGTCTTATGTAAATTATACCTTTGCTCTAACTATTCCCTTTTGTACAATTTTCACGATAAAATAATTGAACAGCTGGCGCCTAAAGAAATTATTTCGTCGACAGCACTACGTTTATTCAGAATCCCTTGCCGTAATGGACACTTTTATTGCGTTTTCTTTAAAACGATTTTGCGAGAAGAATATAATGTTTTGTCTCATATTTACAAGTTGCACATAAAGAAAGACCGCTTATAGTTTCCCCGCTTGCTCCCAGACGAAGCAAATCGCCTGAAGGCACGAAAACAATTTGCAGCTCTAAGACCAGTCTTGTTCGCAGGATGCAAAGGATACTCTTGTACTTTTACAAGTCTATTTCCATGTCAAAGCCGAACCCGCGGCTAGACAGGAGACAAGAGTTAGCTCATTCATTTTATTGTTCCGATTCAGATTGGCTTTTAAGAAGTTTAAAAATGTCGTGGTTCTTACAAATTTGGTAGATTTTTATGACAAACTGCTTGATTTGACTTCATTGTGTCTTGCTTTAAAACCACCTGTAACCCAAGCACGAAAGCATAATTGTTATCCAATTCGTCTCGTAAATGTATCGGGCTCCCGATACGATTACTGACTATGTCGATAGGTCGTAGCACGAAGCACATTCTGTCGACTATCGAGATCTCGATACGATTATACATCGATTCAAGTGACAACATCGATTTCATACACCTACGTGTGTGTTGACGCCCTTCAGCATGAATTATGTCCTATATTAGAAGTTAGGAGAACATTGTATACATATTCTTCTATTTTAAAAGAGGGCATAGATGGAATTCTAAATATTTCTTTCAATAAATGTAAAGAAATGTAAAATAAATAATAGTAATCAAATTCAGCAGTCTAGGGAGCAAATTTAATCATTTTCAATGGTACTAGAAACCGTACTAAGAGAAATATGAATATTATAAAGGAAAGTAATCCACGTAGCATGATATTAAAATCTGTTCCTATAAGATGGCGATTTCCTCTCGGGGTAGGTGAGCGGATTTCTCCACTATTTGCATTTATCTGACCGATAGCAAGTCCGTAATAAGAATGATAAATACAATTTTATATAAGAGAAGATTGAAAGATATTACATTAGGTAGGTCTGTATCTCTAATTTGTGTTGTACCTATGGGAGTAAAATTTTTGTATGGGACTAAGCCTGCCACACACTCCCACCGCTGTTATTCCTGTAAGCTAGGATCAACAATGGTATCCAACGATAACGCCAAGGTTAACCCTTGATGAGTCCCGGGGAAAAGCTAAGTTGTTTTGGAACGCACGAATTTAATCAAAAGAAAGGATAGGAGGAGTTGGTAGAATATTATCCAATTTGCAAAGCGGTAGGGAAATTATAAGATACTTATGAGTTTGTTTTATATGCTTAGGTAACACCCCTGTTGTCTTCTAAAATATAAATGGCAGTCTTTGGGTACTCACACGAAAATTCTCAACTTGACATATAACAAGCTCAAAAGCTGGTTATTGTCAATAACTTATAAATAATCCAACAACCAGTACTTAACAGGGCACTTAGCTGGCGTATTGGCAATCAGGAGGAGACTAAACTAACGAAGATTGAACGCTACTTAAGCCACAAACCTGTACCAAGGCATGTGCCAGTTATCTGTTGCAAGGACATAATATACATACTACTTGACGGTAATAATAAATAAATGCCGTCATACCGACTGCATGGCCCGGCACTAATCAACGCTTCTACCATGGGTTAGTACCATACAACGGTCTGGGGTGATCTCAGTTACACTCCCACCAGCGCAAATAAATAAATAAATATCGCCAGACTTACACACCAAGATAAGCAACGCGTGTTCTATGGCTACCATAGAATGTACTGCAATAAGGAGGCATTTTGACCAGTAGATGAACAGTAATAGTATTGGCAATACCGACATGTTTACAACATTATGTATCGCGAGCGTCTGAGTCATACTGTGTCCATGGACTACGTTTCTTAGGACACACTATTTTAGACGGTTACATGTCTCCTTCTTTCTTGGTATTATCTTTGGTATCAAATTTCTCATTTCTAATCAGTATTGTGTCTACACATTCCTCGACAAATATTATCGGAAAACGTAGATATATGTACGCAAGTATCGTATTTGTAATATTGTAATATTGTATCTTGTCCAAATAATGTTGTCAAAGGAGATACTAAATAATAACGCTGCTGTATTATTTTCTTATATATCTTATCTTTTCTAACTTTATTACTTATTTTCTTTTATCTTTACTTATTGCCGATGAAAGCTTAACGAAGATAATAACAAGCGTCTCACCGGAGGCAGCTGAGGATTGAGCAACGACTGAGGAGGTGGGACAACCATTAATTAAAGGACAGCAGATGTGCCGGAGGAACTCGCAATTATACGAGGGCAGTGAGTGAGAGGCGGAGAGTGCCTGTAGGGACACACTTTTATTACCTTCATGTAGATATAGATAGACCCCAAAGATGTATTAAACCTTTAGATAAGAATTACCGCACTTAACATGTATGCAACATGCAGGCAACATGAATGCAAGGTACTAGGTAACTACCAATCATCTACTTAGGCCCGTATTAATAAATCGATGTCAAGATTGAGATCGAACTTAAGATGCTATTTTTGACAGATGTTCCACACATTAAACGTCAAAATTGCAACATAAAATTGATTTATAAGTACGGGCCTGAGTCACGCACCCGCAGTGTCGCGGCTGCACAGAAGTTGCACCGCAAAGAATTTAGGGCCCCCGCAGACTTCCTACTTTTAGCATCGGCGACCGGCGATTTTGCAATTGTTTTGATGCTGCGTCGCGTTTCTTCGAGCGCGAACGAGCGAGACGCATCATCAAAATCGCCGATCGCCGATGCTAAAAGTAGCAAGTCTGCGGTGGCCCTTAGGATTTATAATGAAGTATTCACGAAGATAATATTAGAGATCACTGGTTTCGTAATGGACAATTGTTAAGAGACTCGAGGCCCTGGAGAATTCTAAAACCTATATTAAAGAGCTTGCTTAATGATACAAAAATGTAAGAGCGACGTCAACAAGAATTTTCCTCCATCCCAAAGCGGAATGTATATTAGAAGGACTTAAATATTTGAGTAGGCTGTATGTAACTTAATAATCGTCTCAAGATACACTTACTTGACAGATGGAAAGAATTCACTTTGTACCAGATTTTTATTTCGAAACCCCATCATTGATTGGTACAAGGAAACATATTGACAAGACTTGAAGACTTAAAGACTGATAGTCGCAGACTTGAAGACTCAAAGACTCAAAGATGCAAACTAAAGACTAACACCCATATTCTAAGTCGGTTCCTCGCAAATTCCTCGACTCCACTCAACCTCACTCAGAGAGATTGGTATTCATAGTTGCAACAAATCTCCTCCACTCGACGCGCTTCCTCACTCGAGGTGAGGAAAAAACTGTCAACCTCAAAGTACGTCGGGACCTACCTTAAGGAACACTCAAAGATGCAAACTAAGACTAAGTTGATCTTAATTTATCAACAGTGGAATTGATTCTATAATTATTTTACCACTCAAAGGCTCTAAGTAAAATGAAATCTGACCGAAAATTCGGTCATGCATGAAAATTCCCTTTCTGCATTAAACGGTAAAGGTTGGCACTCATCTATCAACTCGGCACCCGACCAGCACAGCCTCGTCAGTCGGCATCCACTAACTGAACCGGAAATAAGTGGACCACGCGCTGACCACGCGGCATTCAATCGTTGACCACGCGCGGTTTACTGGTTGATCACGTGACGTTTATGGTGTAAAAGCAGCGTCCGTGCGCGGACCACCTGTCGACAACGAGTGGACGCCGAGCGACGAGGCGGTGCTGTCGGGTGCCGAGTTGATAGATGAGTGCCAACCTTAAGAACGGACGATCAAAGCAATAAATAAAAGGCGGGGTAATAAATCTGGTACATCCACATCCGCCGGTCCATTATTACTGGCCCGGAGTGGAACCCGCACTGTATTAAATTTGGTTCTAACTTAAACATTCTTAAGATAGAAATGTAGGAATGTATTTCAGAAGATGAAGGGACTGAACTTTGACGCGAGATTTAAAGTTTTAAGGACAGCCATTTTAATCTTTGATAATGGAAACAGTAGTGTTATGAATTTGATGATTGAGCATAATTGACCTGAACACGTTTTTAGAGTGAAATGTTTATTATCTTTGATATAAATCAAGTCAGACGTCAGAACACATATTTTTTAGAACCTATTATCTATAATTAGTGTCCGACCGAAACAGGATTTTCTGCCGAAACCGAAACCGAAACCGAACCTTTTTCAGAAAAGTTAAAAATCTTTTGTTTAATGAATTTTGGTTTATTTCGTACCCTTATATTGACAGTTAGAAATGTTAGAATGTGTTAAATGAAATAAAAAACAATAATTGAAGTATATGAAAATATAATTATTAATAATAATATTATTATATTATTATTAACAATACTATAATTATAACAATCATGTTAACACTTCTTGGAACAAAAAATCGTCAATTCGATTGCGTTTATAATCACAACATGTTTAAGACTAAATTTTACATTAATTGAGATCATTTTAAATTTTAATTGCAGTTGGTTATTTATGGTTTTTGTGGGATTTTCATATTTTTTTATAATTTAGGTTGGCAATCGTAATTGTAATATATTAAACCCCCGTTTTCATTTTTTACTTAAGTAGATAGGTATGTCACGTTCAGATCGATTCTCAAAAATATACGGACAACAGTAAATTATTTTACCAATAAAAAATTATGTATCTGCGGGGCTATTACGTATGTCAGTTGACAACTGGCTTTAGTTGTTCACCGAATTTGATGGTGAATTAGAATGACATAACATTGGTATTACGTATTTCTTGCAGGGCTAACCTAACCTAAACTCACTGTACCTTGATATCCATTCACCGAAATACGTAAAACCAATGTTATGTGTTTCTAATTTACCATCTAAGTTCGGTGTACAACCGACACCAGTTGTCAACTGAGATACGTAATAGCCCTGCTGAAGGTCACACACAGCTAAATCATAGCTGGTAGTTGTTTGGGTACTTTGAAACCTCATCCAACAACAATAACCTAAAACAAATGTACCGTAACATAAGTAATAAATAAATGATGAATGTGTGAATCAAATATAATATAATATAACCTCTTTCTTTTACATACTTAATTCTCATCATTCATAAATCCGAGTGAATAACTCAACGGAAAGAACTTCATTGCTTAATAAAGGCCAATAAAGCGAGAAATAACACTAAACTCACAAAACAATCATGCTGTACCGGCCGGCGATCTGACAGCTGACGATGCGCGATGGCGGATGCAACGCGAGACACGAACTCTCCCGAAATCAACCGAGTGATGCGCGATAATTCACGAACGCTGAGTTTCGGCGCGGCCGAAAGGTTCGGTGGGTTTTCAGCCGAAACCGAAACTGGTGCCGAAACTAAATTTTTGAGCCGAAACTGGCCGAAACCGAAACCGAAACCGAATCTTCGGTCGGACACTATCTATAATACAACAGACCTTATCAAAAGCCTACATTCTTTCAGGAGAACTACCTCCGAGGCGAAATCTCCTATGAATTTTATATAATCCGAGGAAAAGGCGAGATGATTTCATTCAAAATCACACCAAGCGAATATGGTAAGACCTCCGTAGATACAATCTAGGGTTGAATTTGCAATATTCAAGTGAAGTGGAGGGAATATCACAGTTTCATGATAGTGCGCAGATTGGCATACAGTATTTCAGTGATTGGGACATTATGTAATAGATATTGTATTTATTTTATATTACAGTTAAGTTTTGTGTGAATTTGATAATGATCGGTGACGGTGACGGTGTTTGATAATGTATTCAATTTTTCTTTTTCTATTGAAAATAGTAATCATTGAGTTTCTTGCCGGCACTTCTCAATGGAAGCAACATTACGAACCGGTAGTAACGCTAAAACATTGTTGTTAGCGATTCATAAGTGCTACTTCTGACGTACATCAATAAAAAAATACCTTTAATTGTTGAAAAGATAAATCCTACTAAGAACTTTGTAGTTCTCATTTCTTCATGCTCATGTCTCATTTTTGCTCTTAATTCAGCTTTGGTTCAGGATTGTAAAACTTAGGCGCGAGTAAATTCCGGATGCACGCCGTGGCTTGAGTTCCAGGAACATTGCCATCTTTATGCGTTCAGAACACTCTTTGTATACCTAAGCAGGTATCTCCACTTCACCAGGGATTTGAATCAAAGGTACGGTACTTAAGGGTACAGATTTATACTGATTAAAATCATTAGGGTCTGTTGTTAGACTTTTATTGCTATGGTTTGAGTGGAAACAATAGAACATGTTTTAGACATTTTTTTTAATTTCATTCGGAAACAAATGACTGGGAAAGTACTTTAGAGTTTCTGCTTCAATTTTATTACATTACCTTCTTATTTGATTTTGATTTATCATTTTATAACTGAGTTGGAGCTTTCCCTTATAACAATTATGTTGTCCCATTTTCCTCGCATTAATAAAACAAGGGGCCGTGACAGGCAATTGTTTAGTCATGTTTTCTTTTCATTGCGTTTTTCATTGGAAAATGTCGGAACTTTTGACAAATGACTGTTATGCAGATGTCGCCAACCCACGCGAGAACAAAGAAACGTTTGTGTACCAACGCTCCATCGGTTTTATGGAACATTGGAGGTTGGTTGGTGCCTTTATCAGCGTGTTGGCAGAAAAACTTAATTAAAATTGGATTTGTCAATGCAGATTGATACTCAAAGTAGATGCAGTGTGTCGGAAAATAAAAATAATACCCTTACTACACTTACAGATGGCTTACGGATAGTACACTAGCTTTATAATCCAGTTACAATAAGCAAACACTTGATTCAAGTACTAAACAAGGGCCATTTTCACTTAAAACAAAAGTTTTAATTAGATACAAGTGTTGTAGCTGGGTTTGTTTGCGGTTCCGATGACGTCATCGCTGGAAACTTTTGAAATGCTCTTCTGGGGTGGTTTTTATTTTACTAGTGTAGATATTTTTTTAAAGTTTAAAAATAGCCTCGTAGGTACTAATCTATTTAAATTATAACAAGGCCAACGAAGCGATACAAAAGGTGAAACGTTAAAAAAAGTAATTTAATCATTTATGTATTATGTTAGCAGATATAGTAACTCTTGCAATCACTAGACTTTTGCTCAGCGCACCACTACATGTAGCGAAATTCACACATCTGTTATCGCACTCGTAATTCAATGATACCAGAAGATGTGCCATATTGGCAATACCAACATGATTACAAAATTATTTTCCGTGAACGACTGAGTCGTACTGTGTCAATGGACTCTGTTTAATAGGACATTCTTGGTAATGCCTTTGAATTTAATTAAATAATCTCTTGAGTTTCGTATCACTTCTCGTAGGCCATAGTAGGTATACCCAGTTCATAAGTTTCCGCGTAGGGTTTAGAGTCTGATAAACCAGATCACGTAGATATAACGTTCCTACAACCCTTTCTAAATCAGTAGCATACTTCGAGTCGAAACCGAGTGACCTAATTGTGTTAGTACCCACACTTTTCCAATCTCGAGAAACCGTCTCACAAAATTTAGCTATATTTTCGGGCACATTAGGTACATTTTCCATTAACAGTGATACTGTGAGAAAATGAAGATTGCTCCTCCCTTAAACAATTTACGGAACCTCTAAGTTACTAGAAAAGTAATAGTGATGTCTACTAACACGTTAATACAATATTGTTTTCTGTTTTCTTGCTCAGTTCTTCGTGTCGGTGGTATTAACTTTAGTTTTAGCGCCTGTTTCAGAATTGTCGGATAATTTTTATCTACCAAATATAAATGGCGTTCTGACAAAGACTCAAGAACGTGACTGTTTATAATCATATTTTCTGAGTCTGAGACAACTTTCATGTTGCGTTATAACACATCAAATGGTCTAGGAAACAGGTAAATTGCATTATGAGTAACAGCCACTAACTTGAAGTTTCGAAAAATTTGCATAGTTCTTGAAATAGGTACCTACTTATTATTTTGTTTTTTTTTATTGACGGGAAAAAAGATTGAAAGAAGCACCATTCAATTATATCACCGATACTCAAGAGTATTAGTATTATGTCCTTTTGAAACATCGTGTATAATTTGTCGGAAATTGTCAATTGGAGCAGGTGACGCGAAGGTAATTGAAGGAAACCAGCCGGTTGAATGCCGAGCGTTGATATTTTCCGCACGAATGCACTTCCTAACCATTACCCGTCAGCTCCGCGCATAATCCCTAGCACACACAATATAAAATCCCACTTCTGAAATTTCCCATCTTCATTATAAGGGCCGGGACCTTTTTTACATAATTATCTGTAATTTGTTAACATTTTTATTACGTGAAAAATGTCTTCCTATGTAATTTTTGGACATAATTTTTTAATTACATTTTTTATTCATTTTACAAGGAAGTTGATATTGCGAAGCATAATCTTATTAATGTAGGTACAGGTACAGTCAGCTACATAAGTCGCTGAATTTTACAAATAATGGTGAATATCGTCAAAGCAATTACTAACATAGGTAAGTATATTTAAATATTGTTTCGATCAAAAATAATAATAGATTTGATGCAATACAAAAATGGCGAAAATAGACAAGCGATGTTACACTCACTATTTATTGGAACATTTTTATTTCGTTTCTTTCTGTATGAGAAAATAAATCTTTGCTAAAGCACATGTGACATTTCAGACCTTCTCTATTAGGTGGCATAGTATTTTTAGGGCCATCGATCAAATGATTTTTTTCCAGATTTAAATATTTTTTTTCTCTAAATTGTTCGCTTCATATTTACAAACCATAGCAATAAGGGATCTTCACAAACAGGTTCGGAGTTTTATGCTGCCTCTATAATTTTACATTATCGGAAACTGTAATGGTAATAAACAACTTATCATCTTTAAAAACTACTCAAAGACACCAACACCGTCTTTATCAAACTTCGCAAATAAATAAACCTGATGTTTGCGCGGTGGCACCGGGAGCTCACACGTGTCTGCAAACACCATCCGTCAGCGAGGCTCTTATTCACTTTGATAGTGTAAACACGCCCTTAGAAATTCATTTCTTAGATTTGCATGCATCCTTAATGTAATGACTAAATAAAACCAAAACTGTATGCCCAGTTTTGACCTCCAAATGTATACCAATTTTAGTAGGTATTATTTAAAAATAAAAGTTAATTAATAGTAACCTCCTCAATACCGCCATTATAGATCGTTCATTTATAACACACCTACCAAGGTTATGTGTTTTATTTTACCTGTAGTAAGTATTATTTAGGTATTATTTTGTCTATTGACTATTGGTACCTAGTAGTAAATCATAAATCATCTCTCAAAATGGCTAGATAATTTGGTTGTTTCATCACCCTAAAAGTTGGGAGTGCAGTAAAGTGTTAGCCACGGAAACTATCGCTTAACATCGAGAATTGAGCCATAACTTTCGTTTTATAGCTCTTTGTAGTTTGTCACTTGACAAATTTTGCAAAACGAAAATAGTGTTTCATAGTATTTTGGTATAGTCCATATATTTCAAAATACACGCTGTGATTATTACCGTGATTATCTATGTTTGTAGTGGAATGAGTGAGGCAGTGACATGACCGCAACACCCTTATGCCCTTAACAACGTCACAGTTGGGCCATAAGAATAGCCATAATTTTTGACATATTATTATTTTAATCAGTGCTAAAACATTTTACGTCACGTCTGGCTTCATCAGTTAGTTCAGCCACTAATTAGAACCTAATTGACATGAAATTTGCTGATATGATATCAAGCTCTTGGTTCGTAGTTCCAGGGAAGATCTCAATGTCATTATTGTAGGTATATCCTATCATTCTTTTTGAATTATTTCGCTCTCTGTAGTAATTGCAGTGACAGACGAGCCGAACTATGAAAAGAACAATAAAATTTCAAACATGTTTCTTTTACTTCCAGATATTTCATTTAAATTGCGTGGTTTTTCTAGTCCGGCTCAAATCTGTTATAGGTATTTTAATTAACACCGAAAAGAATGATCCTTAAAGCCCGCCACATACATACGGAATTCCGAATCGGAATCCCGTTTCGAAATATCGAATCGGGGTTTCCGAACGCGATACGTCCATACATTTGGATGGATTTACTGCGTTCGGAATCCCCGATTCGATGTCTCGAAACGAAATTCCGTACGGAAAATTCCGTATGTATGTGGCGGGCTTAAAAACAATTTTGGGGCCACAATCTAATGCGAGCGCTGTAATGTTCAAATCAAGTAATGCCATGTCCAGTAGTTTGCGGTCTCACAGTGTAAAACGCATTACTAAAGTTTCAGCTTGAAAGTCCTGCTTCATGAGAGTAAGCCTGAACATTTCGTATGACTGCATTTAAATTGATTTGTTTTGGAATAACTTTATGAATGTGACTTTTGTCTTTTAGCGAAATTTTGTTTACACAGTAGGGTTAGGTTAGCCTTTGCACCATTGGCGGCTGATTGCAAAATAAAAGAAATTAGGTCACTGCTCACTGCACGGCATTCAATTAATCTATTGACCTACCTACATTTTGTATGCAGTTTGTAGTATTTCATTTATAAAACAATGAAAGAATATTTGGCGCAAATTTCGTATTTTAAAAACTCTTTTAAAAACACAATAGCCTGTAAGTTTCCTTTATATTCTAATTCTCTTTGCCTTTATTTGTCCAGCGTAAACGTACCAGACATCCAGTTTACGTTGGTCCTTTTATCCAAACAAAGTTTAACAACGTACGTTGAAGTTAGCTAACCGCGAGATAGTGTAGAGGCCAACGTAAAATGGTCATTTTGCCCACCTGATTGCCCGCATACTACAATAAGCTGGGATGGTTCAATATCTCGCCACTGTGTACTGAAAGTGGCTTGTTTATTGATAATGGAGATGTTATCAGTGATTATAGACGTTTAATGTACATTTATTAGGGTATAGGCGTCCTATTTATTTTGTATTATCTCTACTTTACGTTCGATAGAACACCTTGACTATAATCATAAGGATAGTTAGAGATATTGTAAACAGTGGCAAAGATTTGGAGCCTCCACCTTTTACCAAAATAGATAAAGACAACTCGTGTCGATTAGATGGCCTATGGTGTTAATTCCTTCGAATTAAATCACTTCTATGGGACAAGCGTCATAGCACGTCAGTTTCATACATTGGTTACTGTCAGAGTACGCCGATTATGGCATAGTATCAATTGCCGCATTTCATAAGTGCGTCCATCCTCCTCCATCTAGTTAAACCGCCCTCGCGGATACCAAAATTAATCTATGTTGATAGTGTAATTATAGTAAGTAACCAAAATAATTCCGCAAATCCACGTAACAAGTACTTTAGAGTAGGACTTTCACTTGTAGTGCTGAATAAAACTGTCTCGCGTCGGAAATATCTCGCACAAAGTGGGGCTCCGCCGGGAAATGTATCCCTGGGGGCTGGGGACAGATGTGTACCGCTTCGACTACGGTGAGCTTCGTGTAGGTCATTTCACGTGGAGTAGGTTTAGGTAGAAGTGTTTAGTTCGAAAATTCTAACCACCATAGAGATGTTTTGGTAATGTACAATTTTTGTCCCGAAAACAATGCATACTTAGCTTTTTGTGAGTACCTGCTGAGTACCCGCTGAGTACCTGCATAGTAAATACAAACTAAGAAGTATATTTTTTTGCGTTGCAAATGTTGTGACGTTTATAAGTGTGTTGGTTGGTGTGTGTTGTTTGCATGGACCAATTACTAAGGGGACTGGCCCTAAGCAACTCGGCCGAGTGGTCGGCCTAGTACTAACATCGACATAAACCGAAGTGAGTAGTTCAACTATTTACCGGTAGATAGAACAATGAAAATGAAAAAACAATGACCACGTTTTGTTTCATACATATATCTAATAAGGGCACCTCTTTCTTTAGTCTTTACTCTGTGGTTGTTTGTCAACGTCTCAACGTTACAATTTATCCAAACGTAAGCATTGCGCGCGCCTAGACCAAAGTCACTATGAAAAGGTTTTAGACGCCATTTCAAATAAATCTGGGCTATAATTAGTTCAGGGGACACCTAAGAAGGCGTGAAGAGGTCTAAGCAGTGAGATAGCTCAGCGTTCATAAGTACAATAACTAGCAAGCCAACGATTGTATTGCTGTGAGCGTTCGGCACATGATCTAAGGACATGATAGATTATGTACTTATTTGACGACCGCTTGGCTAGTGGCTTGAACGTTGGCAGCTCGGTACACTGCATCGGGTGGTCGCGGGTTCGATTCCCGCCAGAGGCAAATTTAGGTACGACCTTTTAGTAATTTGCCCTGGTCTGGGTGGCACTAGGATCCGCCCCCAGTCCACTGTATGGTAGCTATAGTACAAGCGTTGCTTAGTTCGGGACCATACATTTGGTCTGTAAGTTTGATTATTTATTTATTTATATTTATATTTTATTATAATTAATCTTATTATTATTTATTAAAATCAAACAAAACTGTCTCCCAATAGGTTGACGAAATGATGAGGATGCAAACAAAAATATAACGAGGTTCCAGTAGCCAATCACAGCACAAATAAAACCGATGTCCGCCGAAGCCTGGTACACAAATAAAATATTGGTTCGCGGCAAATTACTTTACCATAGATATTGTTCTGTCCCCTCTTTTGTTGTTTTTAATCAGTGATCTCGTTCGTCGTTTGTATTAATATACAAATTTAAAATTTCGTATCACTTATGGCAGCTTGAAATTTTATTTCACCCAATGATATAAGAATTGACGACCGCTTGGTGCAGTGGTTCAACGGCTCACTGCATCGGGTGGTTGCAGGTTCGATTCCCGGCAGAGGCAAATTTCGGAAACGGCTTTTTTGAGATTTTCCCTCGTCTGGGTGTCACTGGGATTGCCTCCAGTCCATTGTACTGTACGAATAGTACAAGTTTTGCTTAGTTTGGGACCATACAGTTGTGTGTAAGTCTGGCGATATTATTTTTTTATTTATTTACTGTAAACTCGGTCATGTTTTACATTCTCTAATTGTTTATATGGAAATATATAGGCAGGTATCGTAAGAACGTAGGTTTTATAAACTGGGGTAAACGGGGGTGTTATAGGCTGGGTCATGAGGACTGGGTCGAACAAACAAATGAACTGAGCCATCAGTAACTTAGTTTAGTTCAATTAGCGAACAAGTTGGTAGCCGCAGAGTAGATGGTCAGGTGAAACTCAGCGGGGCCTATCAAATTGTAATGTTTTCGTATAATAGGGTAATTAAATCAGTTACATTCCCCTCATATTCTTATTGTGATCATGTATGTATGTATTATGATACCAAAACGATACAATACAAAATTACGTATACTTTAACGTACAAACTTGAGCTTGACGTTACATTCGTCAACCGTCGAAGCACTAACGAATTGCCTTGCATTTGGATGTACAGTCAGCAACGAAAGTCGCTGAACATTCTGAATTTTTCAAATCGGTTATACTCTTTATTCTACAAACGTTGGTAAACCTTTATAAAACCAAACATTAGCAACATGTCTACATTTTGTTCCGATAAATAAAAATTATGGATTTGATGCAAAACAAAAGTGTGCAAGCTATTTGAAAAACTGAGAATGTTCAGCGACTTTCGTTGCTGACCGTACCTACTTTTATTAGGGTTGTTTAATTTTATATAGCTCTAAAATTCTATCGATACCTAGCTATGCCTTCTGTGCCTAGAAGGTTACCAAAAATATGAATACCTAGAAGTGTGCAATCCAGTATTTTTTCTCAGCACTAGTTGACAATTATGTTGGATGTTTTGTCTATTTTGATACAACTACAATATTGCCATCTTGCTCATTCATCACGACTATGAACAGATTTAATTAAGTCAAGTTTAGTTTATGATTTTTTGTAGGTACATTGACAAAATTATAAGAAAATAAATAAATACAACCACAGCTCACGATAGAAATAATGTTACACACAAACAGATACATAGTCACATGCAATAGACAACCCTATCATATTGAGAGCCTATTGACTATAAATGGGGTCACCATTCTGCATGAGACGTGCATGTATGGCGATGTCTTCTTTGACCTACAACTGATCCATTACTAATTTCGTAGCTATGCGAGCGAATTTCCCCAAATTCGGGTCACGGGAGAATTCGGGGCCGAATTCCTTCTCAAATGTATGCAGCAAGAAGCAATTTTAAATCCCGAACAAAAATAATGAATATTGAACTGTTTGACCTCTGATGTTTTTTTTGGACTAAGCTGACAAGTAAGCGTCCGGCCCGCCTTTTGTTAAGCACCGCAGCCTATAGATGCTTGCAATACGAACGGCCTAGCTCGCATGTTGCCTAACTGAAGGGGTGTCTGAAGAAGGCGAAGGGGTTTGTCTTTGACTAAGGCCTTTGACCTTTAATATTAGATGTTGATTAATTTGAACTTGATATTAGCCAGATTGCTAACAGATAGCCGACAATTTGTCGACTGCCAAAAATTTACGATTAACAATGCAAAATTTGCGAAGATAATCAATGTTTTTTTTTTATAGGACTGCGGTGGCAAAAAAGCGTACGGCCCGCCTGATGTTAAGCAGTTACCGTAGCCTATAGATGCTTACAATACCAAAGGCATTGCTCGCACATTGCCGACCTGAAGGGGAGTGGGATGGAGGGAGGGGAGGGGGGGTGGTCTTATCAATCGAAAAAAAAATGCAGACTTGTGACGCCTTATCTATTCTGTGACTTGGGTGGAGTGGAGTAGAGTCACATTTTCAGTGAACAAAACCAACGTTCCGGTTGGAGCCGCACTTTGTGCGCTCGCCCTCTGACCGGTGAAGTTGTTAAGGCCACTCTGGCCAACAACATATAGTCATTTAAAAAAAAAACAATTCCAATGAATCAATGAAATGAATTCATTATAGGTAAAAAAAATGTAATGTAACGTCACGACTTTTATCCCCATTCGGGGGTAGTCAGAGGCTTGAGTGACCATACACCACCACATTGTGGAGGTCAGAACCCAACGTGACAGGTGGTGAGCCTTGTCGCCGTGTATACAGGAACTGACTATTACCTAATCCCGAGGGATAGGTAGGTTTCCTCACGATGTTTTCCCTCACCGTCAGCGAACTTTAAATTATGCACAAAGATGAAAATAGGTACATTCATTATAGGTAGGTACGTAAGTAAGAATGATAAATAAAATCATGTAGCGTCCAAACGCAACAGCTGCGTGTGTACAATGGACCTAATCTTAAGTTACTACTATCCAAGACACTCAATACTGGTCGCAATGATGGCGACCGGCCAAGGCAATAACATCACCCAATACCAACACTTGCCAATAATACATTGTAACTGTATATTATGTATAGTTGAATCATATACCTAAGGTATTAACAATGAGGTATTGGTTGATGATCTGACAACTACTTGGCACAGTGATTCGAGCGTACCGCTTGGCACTGTATCGGGTGGTTGCGGCTTCGATTCCCGCCAGAGGCAAATTTCGAAAAAGGCCTTTTCGGAATTTTTGTATGTGTGTCTTGGATCTCACTCAGTCCGTTGTATGGTAGCCATAGTACAAATTTTGCTTAGTTTGGGACCATAGTCGCTTAGCCTTTGAACTTCCATTGCCATTGAGCTGCTATAGTGATGGGCCCTTTGATTAGTCGGTTGGTTCTGATCGACCAATCAGATGATTCTGTCTGACCGATGAATCAGAGGGTCGAGCACTATGCACAATGGCAATGGTTAATCGAGTTGGGGCCCAGTCAGTGTGTTAATCTAGCGATATTTATTTATTTTACTTCGTAGCTGAGGGCCTACTCTGTTTCAAACGAAAACGAAATTTCGGACGAAATTCGCGTATTTCCTACTACGTTTCTCATTGATTCCGACATTTCTTACGAACGAAAATTGTTTGACGTCTTCGAATCTAAACGTCAAACAATCTTCGTTCGTAAGAAATGTCGTAATCAATGAGAAACGTAGTAGGAAATACGCGAATTTCGTCCGAAATTTCGTTTTCGTTTGAAACAGAGTAGGCCCTCTGGAACCGTCGTCGGCATAGACGTCAGTTACATTTTATTATGCAGAAACATGCTTCACTTCTTCTTTTAAGGTTTCGCACTTGTACTAGAGTTGGACTTTATAAAATATTCTGCAACTGAGCGGTTGCCGTCCGATGTTATAGTTGCCTTATTTTGTTTGCATTTTCAATATGACACAGCTGCCTTATGTTGTTAATGTTTACTGGTAATTTTTACTCAGAACTGCAGTTGGTTTATTTCCACCCGCCTGAAATCTATTGTTCTCTAAAACTCATTTCTACATACATTTGTTCCTGGAAGCTCCTTAATAGTAGGTAATTTGCTTCTTGAATTCTCGTATTTACATTTCAGGCACAAAATACATTTTTAATGCAATTTTTTTAATGAAAGAATGAGTTTTAGATAAAATTAAATGTTGTTTTACAAAGAGATATTTGTTTTTAATACGTGAGTACTTATTTGGAGTACCGAAATTAATGTGAGTCTCTTACGCTTTAAGTTATTTATAACGAAACAAGATTACTGTCACAATTCAGAGAACAAAGTGTGAAAATAAATATGCGAGTATTTAAAACAATATCCAGGTCCGTAACATAACTTGGCTGTTTTTCAAAATTAAAATACAACCACGTTTATTTTCTTTTGTGTGGTGGAATTTACAAAGTTCAGTGGGCGCGCTGTAAGGGCCCGTACACACGATTTTTTAATAACACCGGAAAATAATACCGACTTTTTATATTAAAATATTTTACGTTCTTGATTGAAAATTTAAAGAATAGTACGATTATCGTGTTTTTTAAGTCTCTCTCACGCTTTCTTTCTCCAACTTGAATCTCAGTTCAATCCCAAATATAAGAAGAGAAAATCATTAAAGTAAATTCTGCATCGAGTTTGAGCCTTAAGACGTTTAGACATTGCCTGACAATAACATTTCATCGAACTGCTATAGTGATCGACTCTCTGATTGGTCGGGTGACCGGCTGATCGACCTCTGATTGGTCACAAAGGCTAATCGACATAGGGCAAAAAGAACGCAACAAAAATGCGGTCCATGTCTTCATACATAAAAAAATCTTTCTCTATTATCTCACCTGTGTGTCACCATTATCTCACACATAAGCTGTGGGGTTACAAAGAGCAATTATTTTCTAACTGCATCTGGTTTGAACCGGTGCACGGTGTGAGCGAACAGCCCGCGGCTTACCCCAAACCGCGAAGTAATGTCAAGTGCTAGCTCGCGCTTTAAAATCTAATTTGCACGCGAGCAAGAATATTTTCACGCATTCAACTTTCATCCTTCAGGTGTAAACCTTACACAGTGGAATGCTGATTGCACATTACGAGTGTGTCCCTGCACAGAGCTGTGAAGTTTACACGAAACTCATTTCCTTTTAGTTTATGCGGTCCATAATCATTGCTTCATGGAGTGCAAACTCAACTTATTTTAATTTTTGTTAATGTCTGCTAAAACAAAAATAGCTTGAATTACTCCTTATAACATCAGCTATTTGCCAGTGAAAGTCCCGCCGAAATCGGTCCAGCTGTTACGGAGATTAGCCGGAACAAACAGACAGACAGACAAACAATTTAATTATTGTTTTGGTTTTTGTTAATTACTGCATATACGCTCATATCAGTTAAGTGGGATGTAAAAAATTAAGCCGCATTTTGGTATTCACTCGTAACTCACATTTTAGTCTACTAACATACTCTTTAAATAAGAGTTATTTAACAAAACCCAGTGAAAATGTTCTATAAAACATCATTGTTTACGCAGCTCGTGCCCCGTAACCGACTGCAAATGAGTGTCAAGTGAGAGCGACACCGTACATCGCCATTAGTGGCGCGAGAGACCCGACACACATCCACTCGGTTAGATTCATGACAAAAAAGAGGCCTTTAATTTGTAAATAAAAAAAAATACCTACAGAGTATTAGGTTAGATGAGAGACGAATTAAAGTATTAGAGAATTCATGATTATAAGTAACTAAACAAATATAAATAAAAAACGCTAATAAATGTCACAGAAAACTTAAAAAACCGGCCAAGTGCGTGTGGGACTCGCACGTAAAGGGTTCCGTACGACCGTATAAATTTTATTTTATTTTTAGTATTTGTTGTTGTAGCGGTAACAGAAATACATATTCTGTGAAAATTTCAACTCTCCACCTTTTACGGTTCGTGAGATACAGCCCGCTGACAGACGGACGGACAGCGGAGGATTAGTAATAGGTTCCGTTGGCATCTGGGTACGGAACCCTACAAATTTGCAAAATATTTTACTCGTGTTAATTACCGTCTGTTTTCCCTTTATACTTCATTTAATTCATTCGTGGACAAATTATTTTGGACAGTCACGAGTTCTCCGATTCTTCGTAATGTATAGTAAGTTTTTTTATACTTGCCCTATTTGACACAGGATGAATGAAACCAATCAAACATTGACAAAAAGTTACGCAATTGCCCCGCTGGATGCCATCTTTGCTTACCAAATAGGGCAAGTATAAAAAAACGTACTATAATTGTACCTGCTTATTTCTACTTTTCCATCTTGTTATTTAACATAACACAAATAACATCCAGAAAATAAATAGACCACGAAAAATAGTCGGTAATTAACTGTCCACACCAATTTGCGAAGCGGTGGTGGGATTGAAACGGCTAGCGGCGCGGAAAATTAACAGATTGTAGTGTCGTGCACTGAGGTGTACACGCGTATATCCATTAGGAGGTCCGGAAGGTTCGCATGCCGCGCGAGGCTGCTCGGTCACATGCTGCGCGGCAGCCTTAGTCGTGTACTTGGGCGAGCTAACCTACACTCTAGACAAAGACGGCTATAAACGAGGATATAACATTATCGTTCTATCTCATGACTATGCCAAACTAGGCGAGGCAAAAGACAGCGCTCGGATGAGGCATAGGGCGAGCATTTTGTTCGTGCGCGTCGTGTCAAACTAAGCGAGGAAAAGCTGCCTCGCGCGGCTAGCGAGCCATCTGGACACAACAATTGGTGTTTTATTTTAGCAGATATGGTAACTCCTAACATTGCAATTACTAGACTTGTGCTTAGCGCACCACTACATGCAGCGTAATTAACACATCTTTTATCGCACTCGCAATTCGACAATCAACTTAGGGCTATATCGCACGAGGACACCAGTAGTAGCGCAACCAGTTGCTCCACCCACAAAATGTTTAGAGCTGTGTAGAGGATATCGCACCTGGTGTCCGCTTGGTAGTGCAATCAGTTCGGTGTCGGCTACCGAATCACACACGAGTGGCGCCACCATGGTTGCCTCGTGCGATATCGTGCTAATTCACAAGGAGATGAGCCGTATTGGCAATACAGACATTTACACACAGTTTAACATCCGTTTAGTAGGATATATTATTTTGGACAATCATTCTCCTTCTTTCTTAATAATGTCTTTACGTATATCACTCGTTTATTATATGAACAGCTGTAGTATGGGACTGAGGCTACGCGCGTGCCACGCGCGGCCTGTGAGACATTTGAACGAGGCTATTGTACTTATAAGTCCTTATTTACAAAAAAAAAAAAACTTAATCTAGTTACGTATCTACATTTGTCATGTGTATAGGTATAATGTTTTCCACTAGTCTAAAGTGCGCGTCTCTCGCCATCCCTCTGGGATACATTTCTCGGCAGGACCCACTTTGTGTGGAACATTCTCGGCGCGAGACAGTTTTATTCAGCTCCGAGTGAAAGCCCCCTGTATCGGGTGTCTTGTTACGTGGAAAGCTATTTTTCTTTGTTATTAAAATTGGGTGAGGGCGCTCGAGTTTTGTTGGGTTATTTTGGGAATTTGTAAGACGCGTTTCTTGGGAAAAGTATCAACTATTTGGCTTTTTCTGCATATTGTGTGGCCATTTATTACCTGTAGGCGTCACACGTGTTAAACAGGAAAGCGATTTCCCCATACATTTCGTGGGTGCCAAATACGGTAAAAAAACTGTTGTTTTTAGGGTTCCGTACCCAAAGGGTGCCAACGGGACCCTATTACTAAGCCTACGCTGTCCGTCTGTCTGTCTGTCTGTCTGTCTGTCTGTCTGTCTGTCCGTCTGTCTGTCAGCGGGCTGTATCTAACAAACGGTAATAGCTAGAGACATGAAATTTTCACAGAATGTGTATTTCTGTTGCCGCTACAACAACAAATACTAAAAATAAAATAAAACTTAAAAATAAAGGGGGTCCCCATACAATAAACTCGATATTTTTGGCGTTTTTATTGATAACTCATAAATTAAACAATATATAAAGAGAAAACTAACATTTTAACCATGAGTGATCATTATGACATATTTTAGATAAATTGTTGACAAAAAAAAGAAATGTAAAACTACATTTTTGACCCATAAATAAGTTTTAAATTAATAGTACCAGTCAAAGTAGCGCCATCTAACATTGTTATGATATCATTGGCATTACAGTGTCATAAGTAGTATAATAATTCGAGTGCAATACTAGAGATCATCTTAGCCGTATGATTAAGGCGTTAGTCCACGTGTATGTGGGTATTAGGTTCGAATCTTACTATGAGTTGTTTTTTTTTTTGTCGCACACAGCTTAAATTAAAATAATGTTAACACTAAACTGATTTGTGCAAATACATTGTTTACGTACGTAAACATATTTGTAAATCAAGTTTCAAATGCATTCGGAGTTTCAAGCACAGAGTATTAGAACTATAGATGGCGTTGTAATAGTTTTTCACAGAATGTGTATTTATTTATTTGTGTACTTTATGTACCTATTATTGCAGGTGTGTACTAACAATTATGGGACTGAGGTGGCAAAAAAGCGTACAGCCCGCCTGATGTTGAGCAGTTTTTTTTTATGGGAGTGAGGTGGCAAAGAGTAAATAATTGTTGCTATAACAAAGATAATATAAAATAAGAACCTCATAATATATAAAATAATAGTACCGCTACGCACCACTAGATGACGCTAGATGAGCTCCTAGATCGCGCTATGGTTTCGTTTTTCAGATCGCAATATAGTCACGACCAAAATTCGCCTGCTATTGACAAGTTTTGCGTTATCTCTAGGTTTCGATCGATTGGAAATTGTTGTATTGCTTTCATAGTGTCATATTTGATGGCAGAATACTCCCGTTGCCTCCGACTATAGTGTGCGGGGATTTTAATGTAGACTTACTGGAATCTAATGAGAATGCACCTTTAAAAAAATATTTTGACCATATTGGTTTAAATTCAAAACTTCCTCGTGTTGTTACCACAACGGGTTATACTCAAATAGATAATGTGTTTATCAATATTGACTTGAATGCTGGCACATACTGTGCACTCTTTAGTTACCATAGCCCTTTATGGATACAATTTCGAATTGAGCAATAGATTTTATCAAAACTATCCGAAAAGTCAGAATAAAATTTGTATTTCTGTTGCCGCTGTAACAACAAATACTAAAACAGAATAAAAAAATATTTAAGTGGGGTTCCCATACAACAGACATGATTGCCGTTTTTATAGAATGGTACGGAACCCTTCGTGCGCGAGTCCGACTCGCACTTGGCCGGTTTTTTTTAAAGCTTTGTCGTCATTACCGTACCATTTGATCATCGTATTACCTTCCCGTCAAAAACTAAATGAATTGACGTCTCCAGACAAGTTAACACAAACCGTTTGATTTCAATGTAAGTCCATACCTAAGAATAGGCTATTCTACTCTAATCATTAAGCCTAAAACTAAGCACACGGTACCATTACTGTAATGGTACTACGGCAAATAATTTGTCATGGTACCATAGACGTAATGGTGCTACAGAGAAAAAATACTATTTAATTGAACTGTCTGGTACCATAGCAAACATGCGGCACCCCATGCATCTGCTTTTCAACGCATTTAACTTGTATAAGTCCATGGCAACGCGTGCCGTTGCCATGGAAACTTAACCAAGTCGTTTTAACCAGCCAATCAGCTGGCCTACTTCGAAATACGAAACGAAACGTTTCGGCTGACGGATCGTCGTGATTTGACATTTCTTCTTTCGTTTCTTCTTGCGTTTTACATGGTTTTGATCGTAAATCGAATCCGTACTTCGGACGATCCGTCAGCGTTCGTTTTTCAAAGTAACCACCCTGATTTTTTAACGAACTATACCTATATCTATTTGTAATTTTTCCATGGCAGTAGTTCAAAATGTATTCCAGTTCAGGTAATAGGGACGTCATATTTTGGCGCCCAGCTGGCTTTTGCAGGGAAACAATATCGACTTTGCTGGCAGCAGGTTTGCAAAATAATGATAACATTATAAGCATTTTTGAGTAAAGTACATTATAAACTTAATATTTGGACACTTATAAGTTTAATCAACCATCAAGCACACTTCCTGCGACGCAGAATTAATTGAATAGGTACATTCGCTGACCCGGTCGAGTTCAGATGTTCATTTCCTATCGCTAATTGCCGGAACCGAACCTGAATTAATTAATACAACCCATTTCATTTGAGGAACACGTTTAAGCAGATAGGCTATATTGACATTTGCGATTGATTTGCAGTGAAATTGGTTAATTCTAGTTGGTAGGAGTCTGGAGGCGTTATCCAATAAATGAACCAGTCTGAAATTGGTTTGGATGGGTCCTTTTCTTGGTGGCTTCTTTGGTTGTCTCAACTTGGCCAATATTTGGGTAAACGCCGTAACTTGTTCACATAACACATAAAGAAACACACATAGGCAAGGTTCGAATACCTATGGAACCATATCTTTTTTGAAGGCGCTTAAATATATTTAAGGTTTTTATAGGTAGTCGGTGCTCAACAGCAGCATAGTTCAGAATGCCTTGATTTTCCTTGCAATAGCATAGGTAAATGAAATTTAAAAGATACTTTTAAAATTCTGGATCAAATGTTGGATCCAGAATTCATTTTCGAAGAAAACGTTTTTCAGCTGTAGGTAGGCAACTTTGCCAACAAAACTAAGGTGTGTTGACCGATAATTATTAACTACATATTTCGTACACTTTATTTCCATTAATTAATTATTGTTTTTTCAGTAAATCACAGCACTGTTCCATTACAGTGCAATAAAAGCGAAATGAAAGCAATGCACTTCCATATGATAGGTAGGTATAAATGGCTTTAGTGGGAAAGAGTTACCCCAAATTCATATAAAGTTATGTTGGACTAACTCTGGCATTACATTATCACTTGTGTTGCCAATGATAATGGCCGCCGCTGTCGGGGTCGACTGATTATCGCCGAAAGACGTCCACTGCAGGACATAGGCCTTCCCCAAGGTTCGCCACAATGACCGGTCTTGCGCTGCCCGCATCCAGGAGAGGAACAGTCCCATATGCTAAAAAAAAGTTCATAGCACTCCCAGGTAACATAAACAACATTCTAAAATAACATACCTACACAATAATGTATAACACACAAAACCTTAATAAAATGTTTACTTATGCTAAGTATAAAACCCAGACAAGTGCGCGTGGGACTCGCGCCTTTAGGGATCCGTCCAAACTTAATAGGGGTTGAGTTTCCAGAACGCTGAAAAGTATATATTTAATGTTGCTAGCTTTAGAAAAATTTAGACCCTCATACAAATTTTCACGTCTATTTCACCCCCTTAGGGGTGGAATTCCAAAATCCTTCCTTAGTGGATGGCTACGCTATATACTACCTACTTTCAAAACTTAATGTTTCTATCACCAGTGATATGGTTTGTGCATCTCTTAACAGTCGGACGGGCAGATCCATTAACTACAAAGTGGTCCTATAAGGGTTTCATTTTTCTTTTTGAGGTACGGAACCCTAAAAATATGTGGCTAAAAGCAATAATTAATTCATGATAAAACTGGGTAAACCGAAAAGGGGCAGAAAGTAACCTGAACCTACGGCGTATGTAGAGCAAATCCTAAAAGGACGACATTTAAATTTGATTCGGACAGGGGGTATTAAAAATCCGCACCATCTTTCGTTCGTTCGTGATTTTGACACTAATTTATTGCTGTGCCAAAATTCAAAATTCGAAGCTCGAACGAAACGGATTATTGCTTTCGTACAGATTTTGTAATAGCAGCTCCATTTGTTGCGGCCCTTGGGAATTTATAACTCTAGATATACTTTTGACGAAACTAAATAGAAATAAGTTGATGATTAAATTCCAAAGTTCAATCGTATGGATTTTTGATTGATTGATTGATACTTGTGTTTTTTTTCTTCCGCCTGTCATCACACTATGGACGTTTACGCTCCTTTTAGATACCTACTTATTATTTATTCAACATTGTCATATCGAGCATCTTCAGGCTGAAGGACAGAAATTCATGATTCGTAAAAAACTGAAAAAATAATTGCCCGTCCCTACAAAAAAATTATATCCTGAAGGCCTTAAATGTCATAACGCCTACGATCCACAATAATCGTATTTCATGCCGGCGTCGATGACGTCATAGTATATAACTTGCCAAACGCCCCCAACTATGATCAATTATGATGAGCAACGATTATACATCTTTTGACCTCACTCCTACACTTATCACTTACATAAGTACTGAGGGAATCTTTACAAGTGAATCTCTAAGGGCGTGTTTACACTATCAAAGTGAATAAGAGCCCCGACGTTGACGGATGGTGTTTGCGGACACGAGGGAGCCCCGGTGCCACCGCGCAAACAACAGGTTTATTTATTTGCGAACTTTTTTAGTATTATAATGGAGTACTGAGTGCTACTACGAGTTACACACTCGCTAGCTTCTACGTAAATAGGTTATAAAAAATATATCGCCAGACTAACATACTGACTTTATGGTCCCAAACTAAACAATGCTTGTAAGCGCTGAAACTCATGGTAGAGCTTCTGGTTTCAGAGGTATAAGAAAGTTTTTTGGATGATAAGATATTTTTTGGAGAAATTACTTATTTAATCTCATGTAAACATACTAAATATTCTTGTAAATATAAAAATATAAGAGTTGCAAGTCACCATGTTATGAAATAGAATTTTCTGTTTTTTCTCATCGAATAAAAAGTAACTAACTGCTGATCTAGCATGAGTAAAGTGCTCTGATAGTACCTAATACTTTTTACTGTCGTCCTTACCACAAAAAATAGATCATCTTTAGGTATATTTTTGTAATTTCAGCAGAACCGAAACGCCAACTGCTTTTTATTCTTTTGTGTAATTTAGAAATGAAACTCAATTAAACTTAGTTTCTTCGCTTTGATAAATTAAGGATTCCATCTGAAACTTTTTGCGCTTGTTTAAATACATTGAAGATCGATCTAGAAAAAGAAATGGTAACGATTGATGTAAGTACATATCTGATGTATTTTTAACCGACTTCAAAAAGGAGGAGGTTCTATGTTCGGCTGTATGTATGTTATTTTTTTTTTATGTATGTTCACCGATTTCTTCGGCATTTATGAACCGATTTGAAAAATTTTTTTGTTGTTCGGTAGATCGCATCTCCAAGTTGGTCCCATAAAAATTAATTCTTGGAATCAACCCCTAAGGGGGTAATTTTGGGGGGTGAAGGTAGTCTGAAATTTTTTTTTGTCCGATTGACTTGAAACTTAATATGTATATTTTTCATAAGAAATAATAAAACTCGCGTTTCAGGATTATGTAAAAATCACCCCCCAAAAGGGTCAAACGTGGTGTTGAAGTTTGTATGGAGAGTTACCGTTTATCTCTAACGTTTATGAACCAATTTTTATTTTTAAACTGTTATTTTGTAGGTGACTAATTCGTTTTAATCCGGTAAAAAAATAATTTAGGAAATCAACCCCCAAAGGGGGAAACTAGGGGTAAAAGTACGGTAGAAAAATATATTTGAGTCCGATTGACTTGAAACTTAGTATGTATACTCCATATATCAAATTAAGAAACTTGTGTTTTGGAATCTTTGAAAAGTCACCCCCCAAAGGGGTAATTTGGGGTGATAAAGTTTGTATGGCGCCACTAAAAATCATGAAATAAAATTATTTTTATGAAATAATAAAAACCGACTTCAAAAAACCTGGAGCACTAAAAAGCCTGAAATAATATTTCTATTACCACCACTACCTATCCCTTCGGGAAAATCAGGCGTGATGATGTGTTATCGAGTATTTGGAGTCGGTGCCAATCTTGGTATGCCGAGTCTACCTATTATAAAAGTAAGAAGATAGATTGGCACCGACCCCAATACTCGATATCACATCATCACGCCTGATTTTCCCGAAGGGGTAGGTAGTGGTGGTAATAGAAATATTATTTCAGGCTTTTTAGTGCTCCAGGTTTTTTGAAGTCGGTTTTTTTTTTTTTTGTTAAATTTTCAAACTGGAGTCACAATTATTTTTATAAATAAAACAAACCGACTTCAAAAAAACCTGGATCACTAAAAAGCCTGAAATAATATTTCTATTACCACCTCTGCCTACCCCTTCGGGAAAACCAGACGTGATGGTGTGTTATCGAGTATTTGGGGTCGGTGCCAATCTATCTTCTTACTTTTATAGTAGGTAGACCAAGATTGGCACCGACTCCAAATACTCGATAGCACACCATCACGTCTGGTTTTCCCGAAGGGGTAGGCAGAGGTGGTAATAGAAATATTATTTCAGGCTTTTTAGTGATCCAGGTTTTTTTGAAGTCGGTTTGTTTTTTTTATAAAAATAATTTTATTTCACGATTTTTAGTGGCACCATACCAATGAACATTTTGGCATATTGAACCGTATGAAGTAAGCCCAACAAAAGGTAACTGCTGTAAATCTTTGAGGAATTCCCTCGACTGTCTATGGTCTCCATCATTAGACCTGTAATGGCACTTATAACCCATATGGGTGTAAAGTTCTCTGCAATACAAATGAATCAAGCCCAAACACCAGGTAATTGCTGTAAATCATTGAGGAGTTCTCTCGACTGTCTTTTGACTCCATCATCAGACCCTTAATGACAGTCACAACCCATCTAGGTGTAAAGTTCTCATCAATACTAATTAATCAAGCCCAAACACAAGGTAGCTTCTGTAAAACGTTGAGGAGTTCCCTTGACTGTCCCTCGTCTTCATCATCAGTCCCCTAATGACAGTCACAACCCATCTAGGTGTAAAGCTCTCATCAATACAAATTAATCAAGCCCAAACACAAGGTAGCTACTGTAAAACGTTGAGGAGTTCCCTTGACTGTCCTTCGTCTTCATCATCAGACCCCTAATGACAGTCACAACCCATCTAGGTGTAAAGCTCTCATCAATACAAATTAATCAAGCCCAAACACAAGGTAGCTACTGTAAAACGTTGAGGAGTTCCCTTGACTGTCCTTCGTCTTCATCATCAGACCCCTAGTGACAGTCACAACCCATCTAGGTGTAAAGTTCTCATCAATACAAATTAATCAAGCCCAAACACCAGGTAATTGTTGTAAATCGTTGAGGAGTTCCCTCGACTGTCTTTCGGCTCCATCATCAGATCGACTCCAGACCTTCAAAAAATAGTAGTGCTTTAAAATACTAAATGAAAAAAATTACAAACGCACTAGTCGCTCCTACGATTTTCGAAGGTTCCCCTCGATTTCTCTGGGATGCCATCATCAGATCCTGGTTTCCTTATCATGGTACCACCGCTGGGATATCTCCTTTCCAACAAAAAAATAATCATCATAATCGGTTCATAAACGATGAAGTTATCCGCGAACACACATTAAAAAAAAAATTAAATACGGTCGAATTGAGAACCCTCCTCCTTTTTGAAGTCGGTTTAAAAAGACGGCCCTTTATCGTTATATAGTCATGTATTAACTACGATAGTAATTTTCGTTTAACACATAATTAAGGTGGCAAACTTGCTTACGGGGTCCGCCTGATGGGGTATTAAAAATTTCAAAAACCCCCGACAAAAAAACATCCTCTAAAAAGAAAAAAAATAATATCTGAATATTTTCACCCAAGCGTCGTTGCGTCGGGGTCACCCCTCGTTTTTCGTCGGGGGTTAAAAACATCAGTAAATGCCTATACAAATAAAATAAAAAGGCATTTATTGGATTAATTGGTTACGCAATATTCCGTTAGTATGTTAATTACCTAAACGTTCGATGTAACTGAGTCTATTATATTATCATCCAGTTTCTTAATATAATTACTCATACCTTGATACCCATAGCGTGATATCGCTCGAGGCAACCATGGTGGCGCCAACAGTGGGTGATTCGGTAGCCGACACCGAATTGGTTGTGCTACCAAGCGGACCAGGTGCGATACCCTCCATACTGGTCTATACATTTTGTTGGTGGAGCGACTGGTTGCGCTACCACTGGTGTCCTCGTGCGATATAGCCCCTAGTAGGTTTGTACCTACTTAAACTATTTGCATAAATTCTAGCACAAATAGAGTTCCTATAAGTAGCTCTATGTTACGAATACAGTCAAACTTGTTGAAGCAAATATGGCGAACGTTGTGTTCATTAGTAGGTAGGCACTTACCTACGTTTACACCGTTAACAGTCAACTAATGAGCCAATCGGAGCGTAATGCAATATTAGGCACTCATTACCAAACCAGTGTGTGTGAGAGCCCCTCCTGAAATAGTTGTACCTTCATGAATAGAGCGAATTAATTAGGTGTTTCTTGTTGTTTTATGCTATCCCGATTTCCATTCAACCTCAAATTATTTTTGTAAGGTTTATATCATACAGTTCAATCAAGTTGAAGCAATTTTATTAAATTGGAAATCTTTCATATGAGTTAGGAATTTCGATTGGTTCACTTTTATGTTAACTCATTCAATTTCATTGCTTCATACAAATTGGAAGGCAGAAGTGAATCGGGCGGGTAATAATATTATCATAATCATTTTGTTATTGATTTCCATATTTTGCTATATTTATTTTTAGAACTTTATACATATTTTTTTACAATCAAAATAATGTCTAGATAGGCATAAAACACAATGTTTTACAATGTATGATAAAATAACTTAATTATATGAACGAATTCTAACCATGCGTTTCAAAAATACAAAGAAATATTAGTTCCCAGGAAACTAATTAAACATTTCCAACAAAACTACGAACAACATAATGCAAAAGTGTAACAGTAAATTAATGAGAGCAGTGTGGTTCGTAAAGCCATTCATATCTGCGCTAGAGCAAAGCAAAGCGGCGCGACGCTAATGGCGAGCGCGGTAATGTCCACACAATCTGTCAACGTCACCATGCCCGGCTTTTTGTACCACTTATGTACCGACTCTAAGTTGACTTATTCACTTTGATATAATGCTTTTCTTTTCTATTTATCGTGAATTGAATGTAGATTAATATTGTTTCGCTGGAGCGTTTGCCATTGAGCTACTATAGGAATTGACCCTCTGATTGGTTGGTTGATTCGGTCAGAATGGCAATGGCAGTTCAATGGCTAAGCGAATCAGGGCCCTGGTAGAACGGCAAGCGACCGTACCTAAGACTAACACCGCTATCTATGAACAAGTCATTACTTATTCTTAAGTAAATTCTAAGCAAAACCAACCATATCATAATTGTATGGAAAATCTAAAACGGGATTGTGAGACAGAAGCTTTGCTTAGAATTTACTTAGGAACAAGTACTCACTTATCCATAGCTATCGGGGTGACACTCTGTTCCTTGAAGAACTTAAATAATATATTTATCTTTGTCATTTGAGTTTTGAAGTGCTTTCAATTCTCACTTTCTCTTTTTTTTACAAAACTCTCTAAGACTTAATGTCAGTATTTACCAACACCTACCTACTAACATCAACTTTATATTGTCAACAAGTGATAATATATTCTAGCCGCCAAATTTCTAGAGATTTTAGCCAGTTTACAATGGTTTTGAAAAGCATTTCTAGGAACACCAGTGATTTGTAATGCCAGTGCAAGTCGATCACAACTTCCTATAAATTTAGGGTACCTTTTTAATTGGAATTAAGGCGCTCGTATTTGCTAATATATGTAATGTTAAACCACAACGGGGAAGCACTACACAATCCGGTAAACGGAACACCTCAAACAGTGAACATTGGAAAAAATAAAACAATGATTTTCGATAAGGCGATTAATAACTTCCATTTCGACAGGGCGCGGTGAAAATTGTTCGTTCAACTTTTAATAGAGCTTTCCAATTTAATGCAGACGCGAGTTAAAGCCAATTTTAATTACAAGTGATCAATCCATTTTTATCACGATTCACTTGGCAAACAATTGAACAATTGAATTGAATTTGGTGGTTTCAGTCAATCTGGGTTATTACAATCCGTTTCGATCGGGCTTCGTGATGGTTCCTTATCAACGCCAAGCCTCCGCCTAACATAACAAGTGAACATAAACAGACAATAGATTATGTTGTTCGATATAACCTGGATGTATAGCCAACTTTGTGTTCTCAGTCGTAAGTTAAAATTAATATTTCAGCTGGCCTACTCCGAAATACGAACCTAACGTTTCGGCTGACGGATTGTCGTGATTTGACATTTCTTCTTTCGTTTTTCTCTACGATTTGACATTGTTTTGATCGTAAATCGAATCCGTACTTCGGACGATCCGTCAGCGACGTATTTCGGATTAACCCCCCTGGTTCTTATTAGTAAAGCTCATCCTCTGATAATTGTTGACTTAGGCAATAAAAAATTTGCCAGAGTAGTTGTTACTACCTACACATAATTTACTTTAAAAATATTTATAATTTTAAACAAACAAAAATCACACAAGCCCTCCAAAAGCATATACCGATTTTTATGTTTCGAACCCCAAGCACGCACTTCCCTTATTCAATTGGGCACGCCTACGATATGGCAGAATTTATTATTTTGCTCATGATTGATTCCACCAATAACCCTTTAATAACAAACAGTTTCCAAGGTCTGTGTGAAAATTGTGTCAACAAGATTGATTATCCATCCATTTTAATTAATTAAAACCCCGAAACAAGCCTCCCGGAACGGTTTAGGGGAAAATATGTTGGATCGTCGCACAGCTTTAATAATTAGGTAATTTTATAATACTTACTACAACATAATAAGAACGAAAGTAGTTAGCTTTGTAACGTTAATAGCTACGTCCAGAAGTGTCACATGCCGCGCGAGGCTGCTCACCCACATGCCTCGCGAAGCACGACGTTTGCCTCAGTCGCATGCCGCGCGAGGCAAATGGCGAGGCAACTGACACTCCAGACAGGGAAAGGTATACCCGATCAATCAGTTTGACACGTTGACAACGTTCTGTCTCACGACTGCCAAACTAGGCGACGCAAATGTGAGTGCTCAGGTGAGGCAGGGCGCGCATTTGCCTCACGTGAGGCAAGTCAAACACCGCGAGGAAAATTTTCCTCGCGCGGCATGTGACACTTCTGGACGTAGCTAATGAATAATCAGTCATGTTTTAACCGACTTCAATAAGAAGGAGGTTCTCAATTCGACTGTATGATTTGTTCTGTTTTTTTTTTTTTGTGTTTGGTACGCGATTTCTCTGTCAAAAGTGGACCGATTTTCAAAATTTTTTTTTTATTCAGTAAGTTTTTGCTAAATTGATGTAATAAAAAGAGAGAACTAGAGAACTAGAGAGAGAGTTAGATACTAACATATAGTATCAGATCAATCTAATCGGCCACGAATTTTTTGGAGGACGATAATTAAAGTTCACACCCAAAGATAATGACTATAGAATCGACCGGAAAGTGGCTAGAAACTGCACTCGGGCGGAAAATGCCTCCGATCAGCATTCCAAGGGTTGATTCTTCTTTTCAATTACCATTTACCGAGTGAACGGCCATTGTTGGCAGTACCCATTATTAGCCGGAAATAATCCGAGTTCCATTCTGGGAATTTTAAAACTCTTATGAATTTTTGCCTATCTGTTGAAACACAGTCACCCCGCATCGGCGGTTGTTGCTTCACCTCAAATTTACACATAACATCACGCCTTTATTGCCTGATGAGGAAGAGGTTGAAATGCTTAAGACCGATCGCGTGTCACGGATACCTACGCAAGGGCATAAAAACAAAAGAAGATCTATTGATATTTTTGCTGCAACATTTCACGGGTTAGCGGGTAAAATATAAAGTTTGCAAAGGGATCCCATATTTTTTAAGCTAGAGACATAAAAATTACTATTTAGGCTACTAAATACTAATAAAAAATATAATTTTCACCATGTTGAAAATTCAACTCATTATAAGTTTATTCAATTATTTTTTTCAATATCTCGCCAACTGTTTTGAGACTTTCATAACGTAAGACAAGTGTTATTCTTATACCGACTTTAGCTGCAGATAAATCTCAATGTCTAATAACACAAGACCCAGACGCGCAATTGTTATAAAAAGCGTACGCAAAGCATTTTCACTTATTGCTATTCGGGGAACTATAAATTACCGCGACCGGCTTACAAAGGATATGAGTTCGCTATTAGCAGAAAAGCTTACCAGCAGCGTTTAAATTATTATTTTTTCGCCCTTTCGATGTAACGTGACTGTGGTCAGAGAAGGTGAACAAGAGTATAAATAACTTGGAAACATTTTAAGCCACTTTATTTTTAGGAGCGAATATCGTAGTGAGGTTTGATAAAACCGGACAAGTGCGAGTAGAACTGGCGCCCTTAGGGTTCCGTACAAACTTATTAGGGGTTGAATTTTTTATTGGTATAAATAAAACAGAAACCGACTTCTTCAAAAATCCCTGGAGCACTAAAAAGCCTGAAATAATATTAATTTATATTACCACCTTCGGCAAAATCAGGCGCAATGGTGTGTTATTGAGTATCTGGGGTCGGTGCCAATCTATCTTCTTACTTTAAGTAGGTAGACTTCACCGGCTAGTAGCTGGAAATGGACACACACGAAAATTATGCGTTACACAAATATTTACAAACCATTGATTAAAATTTATGAAACATCATTTAACTTTCTCTCATATCCCACTTGTAAAAGTCCAGAACAAATTGAAATGGTTTGTAAACTATTCTAATCTCTAATGTCGAAACCTAAAAGCTATTATAGTGTAACAAACTAAGCTGTAATTGGTTTCTGAGGTTGTTTTTAGCCTAATAAGGATTTGTGTATATTTTAATTAAGTCTTGCAGAATAAAAAAGATGTGGAAGAGTCGAACTTGAAACTGATGTGTTCATCTTTTTAAACATAATGACTATGAATGAAAAAGGAGAACCAAGAAACAATCTCATTATAAAGCCACACAAATCAATAAACTATAGATTAATAATAGCAAAATTACAAAATCTCTATCTTTTTTTTTTAATGGTCATGCCGCAGGGGCAAAGATGAGGTCGACGATGGAGCGAGCGCACCCAGACGATGCATGTTCACCCTACGTTTGAAGAGATTTGGGTTGTATGCACTCGGAAATACAGACGCAGGCAGGGAGTTCCACTCCTTGGCTGTGCGCATTATAAAGGATGATTTGAAGCGCTTTGTGCTAATATGAGGAATATCAACAAGATAGGGATGATCTAAAGCCAAAAAGGTCACTTTTAAAATCGCACATTTAAAAAAAACCTTGAATTATCTCCTAACGACCCAAGTCATTAAATCCTTTCCAGAATCACTAAATATAACGTTGAACAAAGTGGATTTCTAATGTTATTATAGGGACCGGTGAATGGCAGTATATTTCAGGGAGAATTAACCTTTTATTAAAGTCGTACCCTTTACAAAATTGGCATTCGTGTTCTTTGGGGCTACACTAATTGATGAGGGTGGAGCATAAAGACGCGTAATTAACATTATCTTTGATATAAGATACTTAATTATTATGTGTTACAACACATTGCCAAGAAAGAGGTAGACATGTGTCTATTCAAAATAGTATGTCCAACAGAATAAAGTCCATAGACATAGTATAACTCAGTTTGAAACCTTATGCAAATAAAATTATGGGCCATGTTTCAGAATCGTCAGGTACGTTTTATTCACCAAATAAATTTGACAGTTTAAATTTAGGTATTTGGAAAAACCGGCCAAGTGCGTGTCGGACTCGCACATGAAGCGTTCCGTACCACTGTAAAATAAAAACGTCAAAAATATTATGTTTCTATGTGGGGACCCCTTTATTTTTAAATTTTATTATATTTTTAGTATTTGTTGATATAGCGGCAACAGAAATACACATTCTGTGAAAATTTCAAGTCTCTACCTATTACGGTTCGTGAGATACAGCCCGGCGACAGACGGACAGACGGACGGACAGCGTAGGCTTAGTAATAGGGTCCCGTTGGCACCCTTTGGGTACGGAGCCTAAAAAGCATTTTAGGTATATGACGATTCTAAAACAGGCCCTTGATTACCAAAATGCAAATGCAAGGTGGCGACGTCTGGAAGCCACTAGTGATAAAATGTGACAATGGGTCATTTATCTTTGCGAGTAATGTACGCCGCAGAGGCATGCTATTGCTTCTGTCCAATACTGCAGTCACAGGAGCTGTAGTCGCATTGCAATGCTGACTAAAGCATCTATTAATCTATTGCGCTAGTATATGTACCACGTACTAGAGAAGACGCGTTACTACGCTTTGTCCCGTTCAATTGCGTCGCTATCGCTCTTCACTCAGTCATTCTACTTATTCTCTCTCACCCGTCCGCGCTCCTTCTACCTGCGTGAGGCGCTTGCCGTTTCTTGACTTAGCGCCTCTAGTACAAAGTACACTCAATGCTGTGAGCTATAAAATAACAACTAAGGTCACTTAAAGATGTAAATTAGATTAAAAATTTGGATCAAGTTACTATCAAGACGTCGCCGATTTCTTAAACCGGTAAAAAAAAAAACTATGTTTCCGAGCTTACTATTGATTTGATTTATATCAACGGCGCGCAGTAGAATCAACATTATAATAGTGTAATAACAATAAAATATACGTAACATAGAACTAATAAAATGGATCTGAGAAAATTCATAACAGCCTATTTCAGAAAAATAGTCGAGACTAAAGGTCTCAAAGGATTTATGTTACAGAAAAGGCTTATCGTACGTCTTCTGGTGGGAAGAACGATTGCCTCTACTACTTTGAGGTGAGGGATAAAGTGATGAAAATGTGCTTTGAGCCTGGATACTACGAATATTTCATATTATCTTGAATATTTTGTATATTATGTACTTACATGTTTAAATTCAAGATTGCACCAAAAAACTATTTGTTGTATAAAATTACATTGTTTTGTATAGAACAAACAGGGGGTGGGGCCAAGAGCGCCAGATAGCAATTTGTGCAAAATCAATTAGTTTTTCTGTATTTCTAGCAGAATCCATAGCAATTCCACGAAATTTCTGTAATATGGTCACACATTTTACGACATTTCTGACCATTGTACATAAATTTAGCGGCAGTCCCGCAGCTTTTTGTGCAATCGTGAATTTAAACACGTAAGAAAGTATATACAAAATATTCACGATATTATATGAAATATCCGTCGTATCCGGTCTCCGCGGTAGCTCTCGCGCAACGACCAATATTTAATCTAAGGTTATATGTGTATGACCCATTGTCCAATAGATGTGTCCATATGGCGCGCATGCCTCACCCGAGCACTCATATTATGACATTACGTCTATGCGTTCCGACGTCAAAAGTGAGTGCTCGCGCGAGGCATGCGCCTGATGAAGACGCCGCCAATCATTGGCAAGAAACATAATAACAAGTATTGGATCCAACAACTAATGAGTCCTATTAAATGTACGAGACATATTTGACGTTTTGTTGGCCCTTTTAGACGTTCGATTGTTACCATTTAAAAAATAATAGAGTCGATATTCCATCCACTTAACGTCTGATAAACTTTATTTAAGTACGTCATAGATATGATCGACAAACCTCACGACTAAACAGGGGCACTTAGCTGCCGTATTGGCAATTAAGAGGAACGTCTTTACTAATGAAGATCGAACGCTGCTCTTGTGACAGTCTCCGGTATAGTATGTGCATGGATCTTTAGTACCTACGTAACTGGATCGCGCACTTGATCCTATGTTCTTTTATTAAGTATTTTATACTCAAGGTCCCTCAAATCGTTTGCACCTAATACGAAAGAGTCTGTCTCATTATAAAAAACATAGCTGAATTTTTTTTGTTGATTTATCAAACAAAATTGAAATTTATAAAATGTTCTTCTCCGAAAATTTTCAGGTATATAAAATCCGTTTGAACTACATTTCAACTGTCAAAACCATTTTGCATTCAGAAATATTTTTTACACGATTTTTATTTTATGGCACCTCGCGCTCTCTAATCCGTCGGTGCAGTCAAAATGCACATGTCGGATTATTCCCACAGGTCGACGCCGGACAATTTTATTCCCAGCTTGGTATCGGAAGGCTAAACGCAAATAGGGGTTCGCCTACGACAAAATCCTCCTGCAATCTTTAAAGGAACAAATTTTTAATATCCTGCCAGGAGAATTACTTTTCTCGATGATAATTCTATATTTCCCTTTAGGTATGGACATTTTATATGATATTAAGGTATACTTGATGAGCCTTCGTGATTTTATTAGTAGGAATGCGTACCGTCAAAATTTTTGCCGCAGCGAGGCTAATTGTAATAACAATTTGGTTCCTATTATACCTATTGAAATCACTCTAAGCTCACATTGAACTGGAAGACATGGATTTTATCTCGACTAGGCCAACCACACACTTGCACTACTGTTACTCCTGAAAGCCAGGATCGACGATGATGACCAACGAAGACGCCGAGATGTGACCCTCGACGAGTCCTGGGGAGAAAATTGGCATGGGACCCGCACGCATTGAATCAATACCCAACATATAGGCGGGGAAAGTACCTATCTAGATTATTAATAAAAGACCCTGATAAGCTAGCATTTGTTGGAAAACTAAAGCTCTTAAATACAAGAAGAGAATCCTTTGCAACATCCTGTGACTTAAGACTGCTCTTAGAGTAGCAAATTGTTTTCGTGCCTTCAGGCGGTTTGCTTCATCTGGAAGCAAGCGAGGCAGGGAGTAAGCCTTTGCTATTTCCTTTAAGTGTTAGCTGCAAACATGTAACGGTAAATGCTTCTTAAAGTGTAAAAAGCCAGACATTCTATTGCGGTGCTTAAAAATGTTAGTGAAAAATCTTTGAAATAATTTCTTTTGGCATCAGCTGAAAGATTCTTTTATTGAAATGACACAAAAGAATGTAACATCTGGAAAGAATATTAAAATTTTAATTAAGGTTTTTCATGTAATACAACAAAATCGTTTGAGAGTTCATTATGAATTGGAATCACACTTTTATTTTAGGTATCGTAATTAAATTTCCCTCTTGTCCAATAACAATTCTAAATTGAATTCGCCATCACACACTAACAACGCGTTTCGCGATAAAGTTATTCCGGACAGTGCACAAATATAACCAAAAGACGTTTTAATACAAGTGAGGAAAGTCCTCAAAACCCCGAGACCATATTTTAGTGTAGGACCCTCAATTACAACAGGTGCGCGAGGGAATACAAGGCAGGACTCGGGACGAACGCCCTGAAATATTTATTTTCCCTTTCAAAATACTCAAGATACCGGAACGAGATTGGATTTATTTTGATAAGAAGTTACGAGAGCCTTGAGGTTTGCAAAATATGTGTAGCAAAATAAAATTTTAAGACGATACAAGAAAAAAATAAATTTTAGTTTCGGGGTGTGGCTAGCGTCGCGTGAGCTGCCGAAGGATATACCCCTCTCGCTTAGCTAGGACAGAACAGCTATGGAGTAGACTATAGTATAGTTATTTTTTGAAGGAACAATATTGTTTAATTCGTACAATTAAAATAATATGTCCCAGTGCACCTTTTAAAATAGATGAAATGGATGAAAATATTCAAATATATTTTTTTCGTTTTATAAGGGATTTTTATGTCAAGTGTATATGAAAAAAATAATTTAATTTCTATGTTGTTTTTATTGCTGAAGACAAAGTAAGTCAAAAGAAGACAAACGATACCTACAATATGCTGATAGATACGTATAACAATATTTCGATCGTATAATAGCCTATAACCAGCGGACGATCCAGACGCGTCCAACGATATCTCATTAGTCAAATTATTATGATATAAAAATAGTTTGGACGTTATACGGGAGCAGATGAACATACATACATATCGGTCAAAATCATAACCCTCCGCCCACCGTAGTCGGGTAAAAATGTACATACTCTGTGTCAGTAACTGACTACCGGATATGAGTATCTTTTTCATGTTTCGTAGGCAAAGGAATACTTTGGTACTTAACTTCGATGCCGATCATGAAGTCATCAGCGGTGTCATAATAATTTTTTTTACCATATTTAATTTATTTTTTAATTTAATTTTCAGTTTTTATTAATTTTATTGATTTAACCATGCATTTATTTTTTGTTTATCTTTTTATCTTTATTTTTTTATCTATCAAAATCACCCTTAGACTGGTTACCGCCACAGGTGACAAGAGGGCTGGCTCTTTCCTTGCTCAAAAAATTCGCTTGACAACAGGAACAGCTTGAATACAGGGAGGACATGCAGCCAGTATCCCACGCGGACGGTATTTGTTTAATTAGGGGTAGATTTTTATTTTATTGTATTTTATTTTAATTTATGTTATATTATATTGTATTTTAATGATAAAACATGAATAATATTTTTTTTTTTTTTTTAATTTAATTTTACTTTTATTTATTGTTTTATATTTATTGTGAAATTATAATAATTTTAATAATCAATATTGGACTATGTCTGAAACAAATACATTGAATTGAATAATTTAAATACAAAAATTATCACATTAACTCGTTAAATCACGGTTTACACCCCTAGAACGAAAAAGATCCTAACATGGTAGGTAGGACCTGAGGGTTGGCCAGTTAATTACTTAAAATACACTATATTTATTTCAAGAAAACATTCATAAGATCTGAAGGCGTCGGACTCGCACATAAAGGGTTCCGTACCACCGTAGAATAAACACATCAAAAATATCAAGTTTGAGACTTGATATTTATTTTTAAATGTTATTATATTTTTAGTATTTGTTCTGCACCGGCAACAGAAATACACATTCAGTGAAAATTTCAACTCTCTACCTGTTACGGTTCGTGAGATACAGCCCGCGCTGACAGACGGACAGACAGACAGACGGACAGCGTAGGCCTAGTAATAGGGTTCCGTTAGCACCCTTTGGAACCCTAAAAAGTAGCCTATGTTCTCCGCCAAGACCCAGTCTATCTCCATACCAAAATTCATCAACATTGGTTCAGCGGTTTAGCCGTGAAAAGGTAACAGACAGAGTTACTTTCGTTTATAATATAATAGATTGAATAGGACGGACAAACATTTTCCTATCCATATCTGTAATGTTATTTTTTTACGATAATTTATTGATGTATGATATATTTATTACTTGCCCATCCATACCTACAACAAACGCAATAAAGCGACTCCATTGTTTTGACAAGCAATGTATTCCCACTGTCGGCCCAAGACCATGCTGCAAGTATATAACAGTAAGCGAAATAGGGAGTTTTTACAGAAATGACACGAATAACTATGAAATGACAAGAGATGAAACAAAATGACAAGAGATGACAAGAGATGAAAAGAAATTACACAAGACAAGGAAAAGCAAACGAAAATCACGCTGCAGTGCAGGTCGTAGGTTCGATTCCTGCCCAGGACATGCATTTGTGTGCATGAACATGTCCGCATGTCCCGAGTCTAGGTGTAATTAAGTGTATATTTAGTTTGTATTTACAAACAAAAAGTAGTATATGTAGTAATATCAGTTATCTGGTTTCCATAGTACAAGCTCTGCTTAGTTTGGGATCAGGTAGTCATGTGTAAAAGAATTTCCAAGGATATTTATTTATTTATCATAGGCGTCGGCGGACTGTAAATACTGTACTGTACCTGTAATGTGGCACGACCGTAATATTTTTTCGTAATATTTTTTAAAAAATCCTTCACAGGTCCGACGTCGAACAAGTCCGACTGGACACTGACAATACAAAGTTAGAGAGAGACATGGTTAGTTCAAGTACTTAAAATGTGAGATGGCGATATTGTGCGCGCGCTCGGAAATAAACAACGTAAGCGCCAAACCACATTTTCTTGAATTAAAAAAAAACTACTTCATGAATTAAAATATGGTTGAAGGGTAGTTTAGATATCATTATTTGCTATGTTTTAGAAATAATTTCGTGATCTAAATCGTAAAAACATCGTGGTAGCAAGGAAAATTGTAAATAATTAGAGCTCATTTCATAAATTTTTTTTATCGAGAAAATTTCATCAAATCGTGATTTGGATTTAAAGATACTCAAGATAATATAGTCAAAAATCATACATCTAAATATAAGATTCCTAGTCCACATACTTACTTAAAGAAAAAGTAGAATAGAAAATCAACCAAATTTCGAACCCTCGTCTTAATACCGGCCGTTGAGCGTCGGCGTTGTCTGCATTACTGTATCTCAAGTCATTGCTTCACTTAAGACTGAATTCTGGTCTTAATGTTGCCTTTTCAGCCTATTGTGCTCGCAGTGAAGGCTCAATTCATACTGGCTTTAACGGCTTTTAACAAACTCGGGAAAATAGAAGCTTTTAACCGGAGAGGAAGTGAGAGGGGTTTGTTGCATACTACAGGTTAGTTTGTTATTCTGAGAATTTAATATATTATTTCATGATTAGTCTGATAAAAATCAATTTTGATGACTAGGTTTTAATACGATCAAAAGAATAATGAATTGGATGCAAAACATACGTATGGAGGCGATTTAAAAAACTGAGAATCCATAACTTACATTAGGTACTTACTGTACAATTAAACTAGGTTTTTAATACCCACGATTTCTTAAGACTACGTCATGATGGTCATCGTAGCATCTTATTGTACCATGGTCTTGGCAAATTTAGTTCAGTCATAGTTTTCATCGATTTGAAGGAGAGAATTAGGCTCGTAATTAAATGCAGTTTTGACGTTTAATGTATGGAATATCTGTCAAAAAGATAGATATCAATTTTGAGATGCATTTTTAATACGAGTTGAGTGTGAAACATTTTCCTTGCTCTCCAAATTCAACCGGATTACTATGGGGTTCCTTCTTTCACCACAAGCAGTATTACGAGATCCGTTGCTAGTAATCCAATCTGCTATTCCGTCGGTGAGGCGCGCATTGTTCTACCCTTATCTTCAGGTAAATTGCGTTCAGGGGCGAATCTGTCTGCTGCGTTAATTGTACCATTGTATTCGTTCTAAAACTTTATGGCCTGATAGATGTAGGTGCTAGTTTTTTCAGCCGGTGTCAATGACTATGTGTAAATGTCGGTAATCAGCCAAAATAACCGCAAGTCGCCCCCTATGAAATTTCTGTTATTAACTGTACTTTTTATCTAGGTAGGCACAAGGAAAGTCAACCTAAATGTCAATTGACAAGGACATCTGCAACTTAAAGAGAGCAGACCCGGTGCTGACTTTTTAGGGACCTGTAACATGCTATTGGTATACTTATGTACATACTTATTTTGTAATATATAGGTAAAGGCAATATATATATGCAAAGGCCTAGGTAACTACGGACGGGCCCGTTAGCGTGGTTGGCGCGGAGGCGCCTTTCACGCTGCAGGTCGTAGGTTCGATTCCTACCCGGGACATGCGTTTGTGTGCATGAACATGTCTGTATGTCCGGAGTCTGGGTGTATATGTATATTAAGTATGTATTTACAAATAAAAAAGTAGTATATGTAGTAATATCAGTTATCTGGTTTCCATAGTACAAGCTCTGCTTAGTTTGGGATCAGGTAACCGTGTGTACAAAAATGTCCCAGAATATTATTATTATTATTATTACTATATTTTTTCCACATCATTCAAAAAGACATACCTTACTTCTAAAGGGCTACTAACAATGGGTTTTTTTTGTAAACAATTTTTATTATTATCTGTAAAAACTTCATTACTATTTTTGTAACACTGAATTGCTTAGCTACAACATTCGCATAACATAGACAGAGGCACGCAGTAATAATTCGCAGGGAATTATTCTGCGGTTTCCGCATGGTTGAACTTAAATTTTAATTAAATCACGAGATGCCTTCAACGTAACAAGACGTGGTTATACAGGCTGCAATGATCGTGTTTATGTATTCAGTGTATACCGCACTAAAGTTACAATTTGAAGGAAGATTTACATATATTTAAGTGTTTATGTTGAGTCAGGAGTGCTGGGTTTTACGAGTTACTGAAGTTACCTGTTTATGTAAACAATAAGGGTTAATAATTTTCTGCTCACGAGAGATTGAGAGATTTTGGTTAATTGTGGACTTTATCTGTCTTTGATGACCGCTTGGCACAGTGGTTCGAGCGTAGGCCGCTCGGCTTAGTACATATTACCGGGTTCGATTCCCGCTAGAGGCAAAATTCGGAAACGGCATTTTCGTAATTTGCCCTGGTCTGGGTGTCACTGGAATTGCCCCAACTGCATTGTATAATAGCCAAGTAGTATAAGCGTTGCTTAGTTTTGGTATGGTCCAATTGGTGTGGGCGATAATTATTTAACTTCTGTCAGTGTTACTACAAAAACCAATGGTCGAAGAGAGAAAGAGACAACTATCTAGTGTCAATGTCAGCTCACTCCTTCGTGGCGCCACCTTAAGGCATTTTTCGCCCTCATTGGAAAATAAAATAATGTACATGTTTACACTTTCATTGTTGTCGCTTATTGCGTTAAGACTGTATAAATATACCTAAGCTAAAGATATTACCAAGATAGACGGAGACGCGGGACAGTCCAAAATAGTTTGTCCTACTAAACGAAGTCCATGGACACAGTACCACTCATTCGCTCGCGGAAAATAATGTTGCAAACATGTCTCTAACTACCATTACAATGCCATTAATTTAATTCGGGGTTTAATTCTAATCATTGAATTTACAGTTACATTAATTGCAAAACTTTGAATTAAAATACCTGCGTACCATTTAATAGGTAACCCGATATTATTAAGTCAGCAATTAGTGAATAAACAGAGGTTCAGGGGACTTAATTCCTGACCCGCAGGGCTTTAATTAAGGGCGCGCCCGTAGGTAAGCGATAAATGTTCGTGGAACGTGATTTTTGAGACAGCAACGTATGTAACCGTAGATGTTATTTAGTATTTACGGACTCAGAATGAGTACGTTTATATATAAATACCTAGTACTAAGTAGTTATAAACATTTTTTTATGTGACTGAGGTGGCAAACAAGCGTACCCTATAGATGCTTGCAATTCCAAAGGGATCGCTCGCACTTTACCGACCTATAGGGGAGTGGGGGGAAGGGGGGAGTTCCGGAGTTTCCAAAATAATTTGCCCTACTAAACGTAGTTCTTGACAGAGTACAACTCAGTCGCTCGCGGATAATAATGTTGGAAACATGTTGGTATTGCCAATGCGCTAAGCACTTTGTGATTGCGATGTTAGAAGGTACCATATCTGCTAAAATAACACATCAATGATTTCTAATTAATAATTTATTCCGGGAACATTTCGTCGAATGACACCTGGCCTAGAAGCACCGCTAGGTTGTCCACGATCGCAGCGGTCAGAGACTGGCATATGGTAGGACCAACTTCAGCCACTATTTCCCGCCACATCTCATTTAGGACCTTGTTAATTTGGTCACCTGAAACATTGAAGACTTAAGTTATAGTCTCACACATGTCGACAATGATTTTTAATGCGTTTTGACCAACATTTTCACAGATTTAAAAAACGTATTATTTGCGTGCCAAATATGTTAAACTTAAAATTAAAGCAAAAGCCATCTAGGCAAAACAGACTAAGCGCCAGTTTCTGGTCACCACACATCTCATTTAGTGCGGTGAAAAATGAGTCAATTTGAGCAATGTACAAGTAAGTAGAATGCCTTGTTATGTAAATATATTGTCAAATTGCGAGTGCCATAACATATGTGCAAATTTAGCTGCATTTAGTGCCCTGAGCATAAGTTCAGTCATTACGATGTAAGAAGATACCATATCCGCTAAAATAATACATTAATGGGTAGGTTTGCATTTTTTCAAGGAATACAATTTTACACCCCAGACAAACATAATAAAGCAATCGATTTGAATGATAGCCAATCATCTAAATTCATACAAACAGAGTAAGCACGCGATTCGTCCGCCAATTCACGCAACTTTTGGATCGTAAATTGTTCTATTTTACTGTTATCGGTTCACAAAACGCTTCCGAGCTATCGTCAGTCATAAACCGTAGCAATTTTTGTTTAGCAATTCAACGAACGAATAATATTCAAAAATACACTGGACCGCAAAGAAAACGGGTCGGTTAGATAATTTTTCAATAATATCTTTAATCACATTTTTATTTATATTACATTTATTAAAAATTAAAAGCTTAAATTCATTTTTTAGGGTTGCTTACCCAAAGGGTGCCAACGGAATCCTATTACTAAGCCTACGCTGTCCGTTCGTCCGTCCGTGTGTCTTTCTCTCAGCGGGCTGTATCTCACGAACCGTAATAGCTAGAGACTTGAAATTTTCACAGAATGTGTATTTTCCGTTGCCGCTACAATAACAAATAGTAAAAATAAAATAAAATTTAAAAATAAAGACTATATTTTTGACGTTTTTATTCTACGGTGGTACAGACCCTTTATGTGCAAATCCGACACGCACTTGGCCGATTTTTTATTTTCATTTAATTATTCTTTAATTTAGTCTTTATTTCATAAAGCTAGGTCAGGTACTTTTGAAGATATTGAATTTTCTAACCGACCCTTTTTCTTTGCGGTCCAGTGTATTATTTGTGTTTGTTGTATTGTACTCTGTAAATGGACTTTGGACCATGCCTTGTTTGGTCAAGAATTTAAAATTGTTTGTGCATAATGGAAAACTCGTGTTTTTAATCAAGTAAAGTAAATAATAATAATATTAGCCCTTTTAACGTCCCACTGCTGGGCACGGGCCTCCCTCAATGCGAGGGGGATTCAGACCATTATCCACCACGCTGGCCCAATGCTGGTTATTGGACTTAACATATCTTTGGCTTGTTTGTTAGATGTTCTTAAAAATGCAGGTTTCCTCACGATGTTTGCCTTCACCGTAAGCAAGTGATAATCATGATCATCATAATCATCAATTATGATTCGCAAATATATTTCGTAAAATACAGAGGTGCGAACCCGGTTTTGAACATTGGACCTAATTATTATTTATTTATTTGAATTAGGTTGTCTTTTATTTACGTCTGAGTGGAAATCAAGTTTAGGGTTTAACAAAAAAGGCAAAAATGTTTAGCAAAAAGTGGAATGCTATGTTAATTACGTACGTTGCCCTTGAGTTAATCACCGACACATATGACCTTTATTACCAACGAGGTTAATGACCTATTCTCCTAAGACCAGTAGTTAGCACTGATATATTATAAAATGGACAGTCACCTAAATTTTTATCGCTCATCAAATTTTCCAGCCTGAAAGACGCTTTTTCGACTTGATATTTGGTATCGTGTTTGTAGATTTTCCAGTGAATTTTCCCATCATCGCCTTCCTCCTCTTCATACCAGAAGCGAATGTGGAGAAGGGTGTTTTCTGTAAAATAAAAAAGGTCCGTACCTAAGTGGATTACGTAAAAATTATCGCCAAAAATTATCTCCAAGAAGTTCCCCAGAGAGACGTTCAGAAAATTGATTATATATATATATAACGTCACGACTTTTATCCCCATTCGGGGGTAGTCAGAGGCTTGAGTGGCCATACACCACCACATTGTGGAGGTATTAAGTCAACTCAAAGCCCACGTTTCACCAGATAGTCAGAACCCAACGTGACAGGTGGTGAACCTTGCCGCCGTGTATACAGGAACTGACTATTACCTAATCCCGAGGGATAGGTAGGTTTCCTCACGATGTTGTCCCTCACCGTAAGCGAACTGTAAATTATGCACATAGATGAAAATTCATCCATTGGTGCATGCCCCACCGGGGATCGAACCTGGGACCTTCTGATTGCTAGCCCAACGTGTTCGCCCCTAGGCTACAGTCGCTTGAAAAAAAAAAAAAATTGATTAGTTTTTTGAAATTGATGGTGGTAGAGCCAAGCTGTAGCCAATTGACTGCAGCCCAATAGACCGGCTCGGCGTAATACCACCCTCACACTGAAGATCGGTGTAAAGTAGCTATTATAGCTGCGTTTTGTACGATGTGTGAGAGAGCCGGAAGCTACGCGTCCCACTGTCCCATTTCCCTTCAGGTCGTAAACGTGCGAGCGATGCCTTTGATATTGCAAGCATCTATAGGCTATGGTAACTGCTTAACATCAGGCGGGCCGTACGCTTATTTTCCACTAAAGACACATAAAAAAATATTAAGGCTGCGACCAGCGCTGAAATTATACCGAATAGGTAATTATGCTTGTAATGCTATTATTGCTTCCCTACCGGGTTCGCAATAGCAGACAATTCACAGTAATAGTCAAAGCTTTTATTTTGTTTAGCCCTACGGGGGCACTTACAAATTGTAATTTTTCATTTTTTTACTTAATTCTAACGCCGGAACGGAAACGCGATCTCGACTGAGAAGATCCGGCAAGAAACTCAGCAGGCTTGTCTTTTTTTACAGTGTTTTATTGATATTAAAATAAGTGCGACGAAATTATTTTACTTTAAGTTGTTAATAAAGACTCGCGGGCCGGGCCAAAAAGCGCCGGGCCAAAAAGCGTATATTTTTTTATCGCCACTTACTTAATTTAATACAATGTAATTTTTTTAACTAGGTACTTACTCAAGTTGATATGAGAATCGCCACTTGACTTTATAGGTATAAACAGAAACCGTCCACTCAAGTCATACGTGTTCTCTACATCCAAAGTTACCAAAGCGTCCGTTTTTATCATTTTATTTTCCATGTCGAAACTAAAATAAAACGAAATAAGTTAGTGCATTTTGAGACGTTTGCTAATTGGGCACGTCCACAAGCTCCGAGCATCAGCGCCCAATCAGGCGGCTTGGGCTTGTATCAATAAATGCAATTCAAAGTTGAGATCGATCTTAAGATTCAGTTTTGACGTTTGATGTATGGAACATCTGTCAAAAACAGCGTCTTAGGATCGATCTCAACTTTGAGATTCATTTATAAATACGAGCCTAAGGGCCGAATACTCAAAGGCAACTTAAATATTTAAGTTCCATTTAGCAGTTTGAGACGTCGTTACGTTACCTGTCATTTTTTGTATGGCGCGTCAAAGTTAAGCAGCTCTCAAATTAACGTTGCGTACGAGTATTCGGCCGTTAGTCTGCTAATTTAATACATTTCCGTGCCATCCGTCAACTTTAAAAATACATTATCATCGTACCAAAAATTGGAAGTCTGCTAACAACTGTTGTTGTTCAATAGTAATGTGAATTGTTTTGAGTTTTTTCTTAAATTAGGTCAACCCCCCCTTCCTGCCTCCTCCACTGCTGAGGGCCTACGAAAATTGTTTGACGTTTAGATTCGACGACGACGAAGACGTCAAACAATTTTCGATCGTAAGAAATGTTGGAATCAATGAGAAACTTAGTAGGCAATACGCGTATTTCGTCCGAAATTTCGTTTTCGTTTGAAACAGAGTAGCCCTCCTGTTATGGTTAGTAGACTACAAGAAATGTCAAAATTATCGGTATAACTTTAGAATTAGCAGACTTGACTAGCAGTTATGACTAATACGTTATGTCTAGTGATCTGGGGGCTTACCACAAGCTCTTATTGCGATTCAATTACAGGAACGTATTAACGTTTCAGCGACTTTTTGTGCAATGACGTACCTGATTGTCATGTCAATAAGAAACGTCATTAAAACGTCGTTAAAACGTTCCTGTAATTGAATCGCAATAAGAGCTTGTGGTAAGCCCCCAGACGTCGAAACTGATTCCTTGAGTGCGTCGCTTGGCACATGTGAACGCGCCTATTCAAGTTAAAATAACTTAAAATACACCAAAGTGTAGCCCAACGATCGTTTGTGTAGCCGGATTCGTACACCGGTAAAATATGTACATGTATGTATATGTATATTATGTGTATATGTATACGGACGACGAGGATAATAATATACGTAAATACCACTTTTTTGTCTCTATAAGTACTTAGGTACCTAATGACTAATTATATTATATATTATTATTTGGAACACGAAATTCTTTCCATCCAAAGGTTGTCTGGAAGAGATCGCAGCTTACGATAAGACCGCCCGCACTGTACACTGTTTTTTGTTTCTTGTTTTGTTTTTCATTTTGTTTATGTATGTTTCCACTGGTGTGTATAATAAAGTGTTATCTATCTATCTATCTAATTAGGCAAATAAAAAAATAACGCCATTAATAATACTATATCCAGTCCAAAATCTCTCAATTGTTAAGATTGCAATAAAAATTAAGAAGGTATTTAAATCGTCTTGAATCTTAACAGCAAATTTTAAAAGAAAAAAGTTTCAGCCAAAAATTCCATCTTTATGTTCAGGTACAAAGGCTTCTCTTCACTACAAATTTATTTGCGTCTGTATTTAATAGGTGGTACCCATTCATTTTCGTCTAAGGGCCACCGCAGACTTGCTACTTTTTGCATCGGCGATCGGTGATTTTGCGACTGCATCGTGTTTTGGCGACTCTCTGCGGTCGGACCACAGAGTAAAGACTAAAGAAAGAGGTGCCCTTATTAGATATATATATGTATGAAAAAAAAAAGTGGTCATTGTTTTTTCATTTTCATTGTTCTATCTACCGGTAAATAGTTGAACTACTCGCTTCGTTTTATGTCGATGTTAGTACTAGGCTGACCACTCGGCCGACTTGCTTAGGGCCAGTCCCCTTAGTAATTGGTCCATGGGTCGGACGCAGCGACTGCTCCGATGCTAAAAGCGACTAAATCGCCAATTTCCGATGCAAAAAGTAGCAAGTCCGCGGTGTCCCTAACTGCTTGCCATCTTGCAGTTCAAATTCCGCGACTAAAGCGCTGTTTTTCGAACCATTACTCCTTTTGTTTCCCAATGAATCATCGTCTGCGCCTAATTATTTCAACGGACCTTAAGCAAGGAGGCTCTATAATGTTAGTCGTAATTAAAACGCCCAAAGCTAATTGTCCGTAAGCCATGACGTCGTCGTTAGTCGGGTACATAGTTTATTAAGGCTTTAGGTAGGTGGATAAGGTCAGCAGAATACATTTTTAGTTGTTTTTTTATACATTGTTAAGCACACATCTTGCGGGCTTATTAAGGTTGAGGCTTCAAAACCCGGCCCGCACCTCTGAGGGCCTACTCTGTTTCAAACGAAAACGAAATTTCGGACGATATTCGCGTATTTTTTACTACGTTTCTCATTGATTCCGATATTTCTTATGAACGAAAATTGTTTGACGTCTTCGTCGTTGTCAAATCTAAACGTCAAACAATTTTCGTTCGTAAGAAATGTCCGAATCAATGAGAAACGGAAATACGCGTATTTCGTCCGAAATTTCGTTTTCGTTTGAAACAGAGTAGGCCCTCTAGTCTTTTCGAAATGTGCGAATCATATCTTTATGATTATCAGTTGCTTACATTGAAGGAAAACATTGCGAGGAGACCTGCATATCTTAGAAAATTTTAGAAATTTTAGAAAAACATGTGAAATCTAGCAACACGCACTGATTGAACATGGTGGATTATGGTCTAAATCTACCTCGCATTGGGAGGAGCTGCTCGTTAAAGGTTAAAAAATTGACTGACATTCTATCGAACCGTAAATACTAGGATAGAATGATTGCAAAAATATTATTATGTACAGTCTTTGACAATCATAACATTTTCACTAAATAAATAATAACGCTGTAAGAACGTTTTTGTGAACTCTACTTTACATCGCTTTTGTATGAAGATGCCACAATTGTTTTGTTCAAGCTATGTTTATGGACAGTAAGATTTAACTAAAAGCTAATTAGCAATAAATAGTTAGCTAAAGATTGGGTCTTGAATAATTTAACTATAAGACTAGATAATTAGGAAGGTACATAATGTTTGTGAAACTAGAGACTTTTGGGCGCGCCCTGTCAAGCGAGGCAAAGATGCCTCGCGCGGCACGAGGACGCTGCTAATAAGGATTATTTTAACTTGAGCAAACTATTACTAGTACAGCCTCAAACTTCGGACTTACTTCAAACTCTCCAAATGCAAATCAGAAAATCCTTTGAAATAATTATCCTTGAATATCACTCGCATGCCTTGTTTATTGGGTATGTATACAGTCATCTCGGCGGCATATAACGGATCTAATGGGTGCAGGCCTCGGCTAGGGTCTCCTAATGAGAACCGATGGAGAGACTCCCGCGCCGATCGCAGAGCGCAATCGTGTAAATTCGGGTCGTTCCGTGAGCATGCGCTAATGTATTCGGCTGTAAGTAAAAAGTTTAGGTTAGCTAAATACATATTGTCATTTGTTCCATATTTATTTTTGATGCCAGACAAACACACACTTTATAGGTCCCAACCCAAACTAAAGCCTTGGTTTCTCCAAATGCTGTACCGTCATATAACGGCCGCACTAGAACATTTGCTATGTAAAAAACGGTGTCCAATACCGCTCACTAGGCAACCGCGCCATAGTTTACATAGCAAATGTTGTAGTGCGGCCGTTATATGACGGTACAGCTTTTGGAGGAAACCAAGGCTTAAGCAACGTTTTACTATACAGGCTGACTGGTTAAACACTTTACATATTAAAGGACAAGATAATTTATAGTAACATGAAACGTTAAAAATAAATAAATAAAAAAATACCAATGAACTACAGAGAAAACCTTAATTAAATTAATGTGCTAAAACTTGGAAATTGTGGACACCGCTATCGCTAGTACGCGTGTTCTGCGCGAACGGAGTTAATGACACTTGATAGTTACGTCAAATCAAGAAGGTACGATCCTGACCACGCTTATTATTTTGAGTGGATAATTAAAGATAAATTAGGCAAATATTAGGCACCTATTTTTTTACAAAATTAGAACGAGAATCGAGTACTGAACACTCAATATCAATATTTAAAGTGTTCAGCCAGTTAGCCTGTATATAGATACGGGTACCATACAATGGAATACACCCAGACCAGGGTAAATTAAGTAAAGGTCGTCTCCGAAATTTGCCTCTGGCGGGAATCGAACCCGCAACCACCTGATGCAGTGAGCCGTGCGGCCAACGCACAAACCACTGCGCCAAGCGGTCGTCATCATGCTCTTACGTTTTACAAACAGTTTTTCAAATGACTGAGGCTAAGACTAGTGCATGCAAGTGGGCTGAAAAACTAATTAAAACTTACGCAATTCCATGGCCGTGGCGAGTGACCCAAAAAACAAAACGCGCCACATTTTCCCGAAACAAAGAACAGCTCTATGGCTCTCGTAAACTCACAACTGTAGCTAGTAGGGTTGCCCGCAGGCTATATAAGAAAATTACGAAAAATTACATGTTACAATACTTCATTATGTATGTTAAACTGGTAACCGTCAATTTTCAGTAAATACGTGAGCTGTGTTATATGATGACACTTTTCTCGATGACTCTATCGTTAGCTTTTCATATCATTCCGTGTTTGATTCACCTTGGTTTATAATAACCCTATAATAAAACCGCAATGTATAGTATTTGGTGCGTTGCTTCAATCTAAAATGTTGATGATAATCTAATGTACGCTTATATGCGAATAAAAGCCATATTAAATTAGACCTTATTAAACGATAATAAATTGCTATTTCTATGTAATGATATTGTGTCATATCCTGTGACGTAAATAAAGTACCTAATAATAGAAGAAAATTACTGCAGGCACATAATTTACTCGGGACAGTTCCAACAGTGGTACGGACACTTCTAGAACTTTCAACTGATATTGGTTGTAGACTGCAGCTCATATACGGACTGGCTCGACCGGGGTAGTACCACACTCTCACAAAAGATCGGCGTAAAGTTGCTATTACAGCTGCGTTTCGTACGATGAGTGAGAGAGTCGGAAGCTCAACCCCAACCCCCTTTCCCTCCTTCTGTCCCACTCCCCTTTAGATCGCCAACGTGCGAGCGATGCCTTTGGTATTGCAAGCATCTATAGGTTACGGTAACTGCTTAACATCGGGTGGTACGCCTGTTTGCCACCTTAAGGGGTTATTGCACTTAACTAAATTTACTACTTAATTTAGTCGTTGCTAAATTTAGGCAAGTGTAATCGCGTTCAGCAAGCTATTCAGAAGCTGGAATGGTTTAAATATTTAGAAGTTTCTGAATTTAGGCTTCTAAATTTAGCCAAGTGTAATAAGCTCTTTAGGTAAATAAATAAATAACTATGATGATTTTCGTAAACAAAAGAATTTAAACTGAAACTTAGGGAACTTGACGTATGTAACCACTTGTGACAGCACAATTTATGGAATAGCGCCGTGGTACCTACCTAAATTTTTTATAGAATTTTCAGTCCCATATTTCATCTCGAAAGTCAACGTTGTTAACAATAACACATTTGGAGAAAAAGTCTCCCCATGTTGGAGCTAAAGTGTCCACTTGACAAGGACATACATGAAAGGCGACGCAAATGAAAAATGTACGCAACAATATATCACTGAGAGAAATGTAAATAAAATCACCCTTACAGAATATAACGAGATGCAACATTACATATCTTTTTACAAAATTCAACTTTACCCCTTTAAGTGTGGAACTCAATTTAAACTAGCAAGATTTACGTTTATCACTATCAAGAGAAATCTAAATATTAAGAATTAAAAGTCCTGACTCACTCACTGACAGACAACGCACAGCCTTAACCGCTGGATGTAGAGACTTGAAATTTGAAGGGTGTGTTTGTCTTGATGGGTAGAGGTTTTTTGAAATTCAACCCCTAAGGGGTTAAAATAGGAGATGAAAGTTTGTCTGGAAGTTCGTCAATTTTGATGTTGGAATTATGAAAATTGCTGTCTTTTAAAAATGAAAAAGATTAATTTCTTGGTTTTTGAAAATTCCACCCCTAAGGGGGTGAAATAGGGGATGAAATTTTGTATGAAGTTCGTCATTTTTTAAGTAAGAATGATGAAAATTGGTGTTTAGGATTCTTTTTACAAATAAAAAATATTTGTATTCAGCGTTTTGTAAAATTCAACCCCTGAAGGTGTAACATAGGGAATGAAAGTTTGTATGGCGGTACCGATTCGGGCTAATCTCTGAAACGGCTGGACCGATTTTGACGGGACTTTTACGGGCTAGTACGATACGGGATCCGGTTTATCCGAGATACGGGATCCGATATCCGAGATACGGGATGTGGGATCCGGGAAACGGGATACGGGATCCGTGATAAGGCTCTGGGACCCGGGATCCGGCAAACGGAAGCTGAGATCTGGGAAACGGGATCCAGAATCCGGGATTCAGAAAATGAGATCCGGGATACGGGACCCGGGAATCGAGATCCGGGGTATGAAATCCGGGATATGGGATACGGAACCCGTGATATCCTGGATACTGGATCCGGGATCTGGAAAACGGAATCTGGGATCCGGGAAACGAGATCCGAGATCCAGGATCCGGAAAACGGGATCCAGGATCCGGGCAACGAGATCCAGGATTCGGGACCCGGGAAACGAGATCCGGGATACGAAATACGGAATATACGATACGGGATCCGTGATATCCGGGATACGGATACGAATTTTTTTAATATAAATTCTGCGTGGACCAATTCGCGGGCAAAAGCTAGTATTATTATAATGTTGTAAGGTATAATTTACAATATCTGTGGTTAAGTATTTTTTCTGGGTCACAAAATAGTCTAGTTTGGTAGTTACAAGGACGAACTAGATACTTTAGTAACACGTATTTAGTTTCGTTTTTATATATTTTTTTATAAGTTTATTGATAACGTATTAGCTGGTAGGTACCTTTACTGATACTAATATTCTTAGTAATTACCTATAATTGATTATTTATAGGGCCACATGCGAGGTGTGGGATATTGCCTGTTTTATTCATAAAACCGATGAATTTCATTAATAAATGCATCTGGGGAGTCCTTCGCATTCTGTTTATCGACCGAGTTATCGACCAATGAAAATGAGCCTTTAGAATTGCCTGTATCCTTTAGAATGTCTGTATCCTGTAGCCTTTAGAATTGCCTGTCTGAGAGTTGCACAAAGTGGCCCAAGTGTAAGCTTTGTTCTGGGCAAGTTCTTATTATATAGGCAACATAATCAAAACAAATCACACGGGTACGTTGCAGGTACCTGTATTTATAATGGCTATGACGTGGTTCTATAAAAAACTTGGCGATTAGTCCAAACATAATTAATTAATTAATATAAATATTTAATGCTAAATAAACATACAATTATTATAAAATAATAGCTAGCTCTTGCCCGTGACTACGTCCGCAGAGAAATTAAATTTTAAAAATTCGGACCTCGGATCCCGTTCCCCGGATCTCGTTTTCCGAATCCCGGAATCCGTATCCCTGATCCCGAATCCCAGATCCCTTATCCCGGATCCCAGATCTCTGATCCCGGACCCCGGACCCCGTATCCCGGATTCCGTTTGCCAGATCCCGGATCCCATATCACAGATCGCAGATCCCGGATATCTCGGATCCCGTATCCCGGATATCCCGGATCCCGGATATTCCAGATCCCGTATACCGTATCGTATTACCCAGTAAAAGCCCCATCAAAATCGGTCCAGTCGTTTCGGAGGAGTATGGCACAGTTAAAGTTTACATCGAGAAGTAGTGCACAAATCTAACATTTTTATAAGAAATGCTATCTAAATACATTCTTCTTCTTATCGTTCCTGAAATGTTGCATAGTGTCGCTATTATGCCCGCAATTCTTTAACCCATTGTAAACTGTCTAAAAATCTCTATGGATGAAGTTAGTATGATGTATTTATTGTTAAATCAATGCAAATAGGTTGTAGGCCATCAAAAACCACTTCGTACTTAATTAACCATCATTATGTGCTTGTGCAAATTAGTAAACTTTGTCTCAGACCAAGACTGAAATTCATAAGGGTTTTAAAAAACAACCATAAATTATATAAATAATTTTTATTAACAACACACCTTACTTACCTACAAACATTGTCTCATAAAACAGTTTATATACGTAATATTTACTTATTAATTACCTATTCCTAATACCTTCTCATTAAATGCCTTCTTAATAAACATAATTAAGGGCCATAACACCCCAGGTAGCCGTGGCGACGTCGCCAGCCACCATAGCCAGCTATTCGTATTGAAATGTATGGGCGGTAACACACCTGGCGACCAACTGGCGACGTCGCCAGTTGGTCGCCAGGTGTGTTACCTGTCATACATTTCAATACGAATTATTTGGCTACGGTCGCTGGCGACGTCGCCTGGCGTCCCGAAGGGCTAGCCAAGTGGCATGAACGCTAATCGAATAGAATAGAATAAACTTCACAATGTATGGAAATGTCAAACGATAGCGACGTTTGACATTTCCATACATTGTGAAGTAGATCAACAACAAGTTGCTATGTAGATCACGTGACTTATGTAATTTCCATAGATGAAGCGTAGCGATTTGAATGAACGCTTGTAAAAGGCAGCCACTTGTCTAGCCCTTCAGGAGTGTTATGGCTCTAACTGTCACAAAAAATAAAATAAATCACGGTTTAGCATATTTAGTTAAGTCGTTCGAAATGTAATGTTTGCAGGGAACTGTATCAAAGAACTGATGAATGTAGTCGTAAGCGATATTCATAGCTTTGTCCGTGAAAGTCTTGCCGAACGATTCCTTTAAAGACTTCCAGTTTTTGTTCAGCAAAGATATCACCAATGGACCTGTAAAAACATATTTAAGTTTATGAACTATCTAGAAAGAAACTTCATTTTTAGGGTAACGTACCCAAAGGGTGCCAACGGGAGCCTACTAAGCCTACGCTGTCCGTCTGTCTGTCTGTCTGTCTGTCAGCAGGCTGTATCTCACGAACCGTAATAGCTAGATTATCGTGTTTTTCTTGCAGTTTTTCTATTCAAGTTTTAGATTTTGATTGTTTCAGTTGTTTTTAGCAATAATTAAGTTGATGGTACAGTCAGTGCCATAAGTCGCTAGTAATAGGTACTCTATATTTTACAAACTAAAGTGAAGGTAGTAAAACGAAACATTAGCCACATATTTAAATATTTTTAAAGAGCTTATTACACTTGGCTAAATTTAGAACCCTAAATTCAGAAGCTTCTAAATATTTAAACGAAGGGTTTTTCGAAATTCCACCCCTTAGGGCGTTAAATAGGGAATGAAAGTTCGATTTTGAATTCTGCGCGGACAAGTCGCGGGCAAAAGCCAGTAAGTGATAATTAGGTATAATGTCGTACTAAAGTTAAATCATGTACTCACTTATATCCTCTGTGCCTGCACGCACGCCGTCAAGGAAGAAGGTCAATTTTTCTACGTCATAATCGTAGGAATATTTGCCAGGTTTGCATTTAATATAAATATCACCACCTTGTTGCTGAACGTAGAAGTAATAATCAAGCTTGATGCGCAGATTTCCTGTAAAATGAAATCAAAATATATCTTCTTACCAGTCATAATCTTGGCACAAATTTAAATTTATAAATAAAGTAGGTATAGAATATAAAATTTCCCGTACGTAATTAGGATAAAATGTAAATTTAATGACGTAAAATTGCTACTGTAAATTATTTTAATAATGTTGAATTGACGAATACAATACAATACAATAACAATACAAGCCAAGGTTGTTGAATAAATTCGCAAAGTGAGGAAAATTTTTGTTTCGTTCAACAGTAGAGTCAAGTTAAAATAACAATACCTACATAGTTGTTATATTATTAATTTAAAATGAGTTAAATCATACCAATTAAGATTTTGAAATTTCCGTTGCCATTGACCGTCTCGCCTCCTAGGTACTTCTTGACGAGAGGGTTCGAAGCAGATGCCTCATATTGTCCTTTCAATGTGAGAGCTTCACAGAACACTTGCATGAACCCATGCTCTTTATCCAAATCAGTGCTAAAACATAACCGTCAAATTTATAGAAAGTTATGATCGACTGCACTGGCATTACAAATCACTTTTGCTCCCTAAATGCTTTGTAAACCCATTGTAAACTGGCTGAAATCTGTAGAAATTTGGCGATAAGTTATTAAGATGATAGCGCAGCACAGTTAGACAGACTAATGTACATTCTAGAATAAGCTGACCTCTCTTAATTACGAGTATTAATAATAGAGATAGCTCAGCTTATGTTCGAAATGTTACATTAGACGTGCAGGCGACCATATGTGAGACTAGAGGAACATTTATTACAAGTATTTCGCTTATTTGGAGGGGCTAAAGAGATTTAATAGTCACGTTATAACCTCACATTGCTAGCAATAATTTGTATAAAACTCAGTTCAGTTCAGAGATGGGCATAACACCTAACGATATACTTGCGCAAGTCCTGGACTGGACGCCAGAAGACGGTCATAGACATAGAGGCAGACCACGGCAAAGGTGGAGAGACGATATGAACAATCTTGCGGGCAGAACGTGGCAGCAAATGGCGCAGGATCAGGAGTTATGGAGATGAGAAGGCAGGGGCGTAGCTACCGCCGTACCAGCCGTATCAATAATACGGGGCCCCGGGCTACAGGGGCCCCGAACGTGTGTGAAAAATCTTTACCCTTCATTAAGGCCCCCTAACAAATTTCGATACAGGGCCCGTCTAAGGCAAGCTACGCCATTGAGAGAAGGGGAGGTCTTTGGCCAGCAGTGGGGCAGTTAACAGGCTATAAAAAAATACTCACACCATCTTTTCAACTTTACAATCCTTTATGTGTTTTAGTTTCCCCTCTACTAAAGTCAAATTCAGCATGTCAAGAATATAGACAGTTATGTGTCGCAGTTCAATCGGGTCTAAAACTGGTATACCCAGTTCTGGATCACCAGTCTTAGCAACAGCGTTAAGCATGGATTGGACGGATTTGCATGTGCAATCGCCATCACTTATATCACATTTATGCAAACTATCCACTGAAATGTATTACAAATTTTAAGTAGAACACAATTATTACCTATAGATAATAATAAATAATATTTTTAGGTCTAGCCCCCGTATTTATAGACAAGTCATTGTTTATTCTTAAGGGCGTTCGCTAAGTGAAGCGGGTGCACGGAGCGGGCAGCTGTCCGTGTGAAAACCTTCTACAAACCCGTCGCACGCGTCCGCGCCAGTTAGCGCTGGTCATACTATCTTTCAATACAAACATGCGAGGCGGGCACCCGCCGCGTGCGCCCGCTTCACTTAGCGAATGCCCTTAGTAAATTCCAGCCGAAAAGCCCGTCTGAAAACCCCGTTGTGACAAAATGTTTATGGAATATTGTCATATTCTATGAAAAATCGGTAGCTCTGCTAGGCGTTATCGATCCGTGTTGCGACTCCTCTGTCTTGCCGGTTTTCGTACTAGACTATGGCAAATGTGTCAAAATGGGATTTTGAGATAGGTTTATTGCTCAGAATTTACTTAAGAACTAGTGCCAGCGACTTCAGCGATTTCACAAAAAAGTTTGTTAATGTTTGCTAAAATAAAAGTAAGCTAAGTTACTCCGTATAACATCAGCTATCTTCCAGTGAAAGTCTTGTCAAAATCGGTCCAGCGGTTTCGGAGATTCGCCGAAACAAACAGGCAGACAGACAGACAAACATTTTACATTTATTTTCGGTTATAAGTACCGTATATACTTTTATTATGCATTTAGTAAAAGGCTATTATTTTGACATTGCAAACAGACACTTCAATTTTATTTATGTGTATACAAAGTGTTATTGAAATAACAAAAAACCTGAACATAGTTTGTTAAGAATCAAGAGTAGAATCAATAACTCTACTTTTTAATAAATATTTTTTTCCCGAAAAGTGCAATATTTGTATCATGCCGAGTCTAAAATGTTCATGGTTAACACCGAAAATTACGAATATATTTTGCAATAATTTATGGATAGAAATAATAACTTGCCATACCAATTTATTACAAGAAAAATTAGTTGGGGTGTCTGAGGATTTTAGTTATTTAAATAATACCTTGTATATAAGACTTGCCTATAGAAACGGGCGTTAGTATAAAATAAGTAACTTACAAATACTGGCTTCACAAAACACTAAAATAGTTGAAACAATAAATATAATAGATTTTGAACCCAACATCGTTGCTATCTGAGAGATGCACTGAGTGACACAGGTGTAAGATTTGTTCTGGCACGTTCTTATTATATAGGCAAATGCACCAATGCATTAAAAAAAAAATCACAAGGTTACTCTGTAGGTAGGTTACTCTGTAGGGTACAAGTATGTTTATTTTGATAATTATGACGTGATTCTATAAACACCTTGTTGTTAGCCCAAACATAATTAATTGTTTGTGCTGAATAAACACACAATTATTATAACTAGAGCGGCAAACAAGCGCATTTACCACCTGTAGATGCTTGCAACACCAATAAATCGCTCGCACGTTGCCAATTTGAATGGGAGTGGGACACAGGAATAGATAAAAGGGAGGGAGAAAACAGAGTAAAATATATGATAAAATATATTGTGACCATAGAGATTTTAATTAGAAGAGACGTTCTTAGTAGATATCTCTATGAAACAACGCGTAGTTAGATTCCCGGGATACGAGGCATCTATCTACCGGTAAATAGCTGAATTACTCGCTTTGTTTTATGTCGATGTTAGTACTCGGCCGACCACTAGGCCAAGTTGCTTAAACCCAGTCCCCTTAGTAATTGGTCCATGATTGGGGACATAGCATGACATTGGGACCAAAATCCCATCGACTATGTAGATATACTGTAGTGCACTTCTGTTTACCTCTTCGAGAAATATAGTCGTGATGGTGTGTGTTATTAAAAGGAGAAAGTGGGTTGTTGCTGACATAAATATTGGTGTAATTTTTTTTTTGGATTATAACTTGAAATGTTTTTTCATCACTCATACGCGGAAAGTAGGTCGAAAGGTGCCTGAAGAGCCGACAGAAGGTGATACATTTTAGGTCGGGCAAATTCGTTGACAGAACGGGCACAATCGTGTATCCAGATAACGATTGGGCCCGTTCTGTCAAAGATTCTGTCAAATTATAAAAAAAATACGAGTTTCTATTTAACCATGTTCCAACCAAAGAGAACGTAATAGTTCCAACCTTCTTACAGCCACTCAATTACAGCGCGATGTAAAATTGAAATAACATAAAGTTAAGTATTAATGAAAGAATAAATTAAAATTATGAATAAATACAAGTGCAGTGATATACACGCATCAGCTCAAAGCTGCTAGTGTATCAATAAATAATAATAATAATAATATATATTTTTAAATGACTTTATTATAATTTACATTCAACTATATCTTTAAAATAACATAGATTTGGGCAACATATTTACCATTTTTCCCTAAATAAATCACAAATCGTTCCTGCTCCGAATCTACAATCACAAACTAAAAGCTTTTATAATATTTGAAAAAGTACTGGCCTCTAAAAAAAACAAAGTGACAGTGTCAGAATATCAAAAAGCAAAATACGAAATCTACGTCAGTATACATGTGTGTATGTGTAAATGCTCACAATTTTTTTCTTTAGCTACAAAATTATTTTATTATTACTTTCCTTGTATACGTGATGAAAAGCACAGTGTTTCCCTCGGGTTAAAGTAACTTATTATTGGTCCCTCGAACTATTAGCGCCCTCGCTACGCTCGGGCGCTAAACCCCGTCTCGCGACCAATTAATAAGTTACTTTTCCCCTCGGATAACAATGTACTATTTCTGTGTGACTGAGGTGGCAAACAAGCGTACAGCCCGTCTGATGCTAAGTAGTTTCCGTAGCCTATAGATGCTTGCAATACTAAAGGCATCGCTCGCACGTTGCCGACCTGAAGGGAAGTGGGACAGAATTTTATACGTAATCTTATCATCATCACTATGAGATATAAAATGTCTATTCTGGATATAGTATATGCCTCGCCAAGGACACAAAGGGCAGTAAAACAATTTTTTATTTAATTTTTTTATTTGCTCAAAAAGTCTAATGAGATTTGTCAACAAAACTATCTTTATTACAAAGTAGAATTGATATTAATCCAAGTACGCTGATAAATCATCAGAAATGTAGCGACGAGCAGGCACATTATCGAAGAACTTGTGAATTAATTTAAATACAATTTTGATGATTCTGTTCATCACATTTTCACCAAAGTTTTCTACCATTATTTTGTAGTTTTCATTCATCAAAGCAATCAACGTCTTACCTGTGAACATAGAAATAATTAGATTAATAATGCTAGAAAAAATCCGAACCAGTGCGAGTAGGACTTGCACCCTAAGAGTCCCGTACAAACTTATTATGAGCTGAAGTTTTAAGAACGCAGAAAATTATATGTTTTATATGTAATGTTTATGTCTCCAGCTACAGAAAAATTGGGACCAGGATACACAGTTTCTCTCCTAAGATTGTTAGTATTGTTGTTGTGTCCGTCTGGCGATGCATTATCATTATTTTTGTTTATTTTATTTCAACTTCTGTAAGTAGTGAATAGTGACATACAGTAGTCTATATTCATGTCATGGGCTTGCATCATGAAATCCCGGTCTAAAGAAAGATGCATAAAACATAACTGATGAAAATAAGTTATGTACCATATAGAAGGAGCATATATGAAAGCGTCTGAGCGAAGAGAATTGACCTCTTTCTAGAAATGTATACTTACTGGCTTCTTCTTTTCCAATATAGACATTATCAGCGAAGAAGATCATTTTTCCAGCGAGTTCAAACGTAAATTTAGATGTATCATCTTGAAGTATCATGTAAATCTCGTTATTCTTCTTCTGGACGATAAAGTAATAGTCAAATTTGATTTTCAGGTTTTCTGGAAATAATAATACAGAATAACGAAGGCTATCTACTACATTGACCTAATCCTGGTTTTACACATTAAGTAGGTACCTAATTAAGTACAAAGTTTACTAAGCTACACAGTTGCAACAAGAGTATACAACAGTATATAAAAAAATAAAAATTTATACACAATTGAACCTATTCACTTCATTCCAGTAAAATAGTGACCATTGTATTTATATGTTTTACATACCTACTTTTACTTTTCCATTACCCTCGCCGTGAATACTCTGGCCTCCAGTTAGCCCTTGGATGAATTCTGCATTGGAGAAAACCTTGTACTTGGATTTAACAGTCAAATTACAAGTCATATCCATCCACGTGTGCCTTTTATCGATATCAGTACTGAAAAGATGATATTTGTATATTATTCAGTGAATAAGTAAATATCCCATTTATTTTCATCAATTAGAGAGATGAGAAATAATCAATGCAGTATTATTCCTCCACTATTTTCTGGATAACCTAACACGCACAAACACAAAGATAACATTTTTTACATACGATTTGACCGTATTCGGGTTACATAGATACAGGGGTACGGGTACAGGTAAATTTAGAACAAGGTACTTAATTATAATGGAATGATTATAGTTATCCCGTATCTTAACAAATAGACGTGTCTACAACATGCACATGCCGCGCGAGGCTGCTCACCCACATGCCTCGCGAAGCACGACGTTTGCCTCAGTCGCATGCCGCGCGAGGCAAATGGCGAGGCAACTGACACTCTAGACAGGGAAAGGTATACCCGATCAATCAATCAGTTTGACACGTTTGACATCGTTCTGTCTCACGACTGCCAAACTAGGCGAGGCAAATGTGAGTGCTCAGGTGGGGCAGGGCGCGCATTTGCCTCACGTGAGGCAAGTCAAACTTGGCGAGGAAATTTTTCCTCGCGCGGCATGTGACACTTCTGGACGTACCTAATGATTCGTTGTACAATAAATTCTAATAATAATCAGAAAACCTGTTTGACAATCCCATTTTGATAGATTCATTATAGAATATTGTTATATTTTATGAAAATGAATGTCTTTTCACAATATAGCTCTAATTAACTGAGGCATGCACGAATGATACAAGTTCAATCGCACATCAATGTCAAACTTTCAATCACAAACATTGACAATCGCATGACCGTGTCAAAGACGCTTTACAATAATACGTTCGTTACACTTACCCAAATGTATGCACTTGACAGTTCTTGATTCCTTTAAGTTGTCCCTCAGGTAACGATAACTTGACAATGTTAAGAACATTTAATGACCAATTTTTAAAGTTCAAGGGATCAAACGATTCCAGCCCTATTTCTGGTAGTCCGGGTTTACCGACGTCTCTCAACACAGACTGCACGAGGTCTCCTTGGCATTTGCCATCGTCAATCTTGCAAGGTTTTAGAGAATCCACTGTAATTTTAGTTAACATGTTTATTAGCGGTAGAGCCAAGCTGTAGCTATTGACTGCAACTTATACAGGGTGGTGACGACATCATGACAATAATTGAAACCACATACTGGGTATCACATTAGTAGTCCGCACATAAAATATTATTAAATTATATTCAAAGGTATTGCCACGGGATTGCTTTTTTATTTTGACTATTTTAACTTTACGCCTACAAAGATACCGCTAAAAACACAGACACCGAAGCGATGTTGCCACGCTTGTATTTACAGGTCAGTCTACGAGGTCGGTACGTTTATAAAGGATGTTGTATTTCGTTTAGACTATTTTCGCATTTAATTTGTTTGAAAATTTGAAATTTTGGACTTTGATGTAAACCTAATTTTATAATTTTAATGTGATGTGATTGACTAGGAGAGATCGTGTTTTTATTTATTGCCACTATGTCGTCACCATCCTGTATAATTATATGGGCTGGCTTGACCGGGGTAGTCACCCTTTCAAAGTAAAGTAGCAAATTCACAGCTACGATGAGTGAGAGAGTCGGAAGGTCAATCTCTCCATCTATCCCACTCCCCTTCAGGTCGGCAACGTGCGGGCGATGTATTTGGTATTACAATCATCTATATCTGTGCATGTATATCTATAGGCTACGGTAACTGCATAACATCGGGCGAGCCGGGCGCTTGTTTTTTTTTTATAGGTAGCGGTGGGTATAAGCGTTCGGCCCGCCTGATGTTATACAGTTACCGTGGCCTATTGATACTTACAATACCAAAGGCTTTGCTCGCACATTGTCGACCTGAAGGGGAGTGGGATGGAGGGAGGGGGAGGGGGGTTGGGCTTTCGGCTCTCTCACTTGTCGTACGAAACGCAGCTGAAATAGCTGCTTTAAGCCGATCTTCAGTGAGAGGGTAGTACTACCTTGGTCGAGCCAGCCCGTATATGAGCTGCAGTCATTTGGCTACAGCTTCACTCTACCACCTTTAAACCACTACTATCACCTTAGTCACATAGAAAAATATTAAAAACATGTATAAATAATTAATACGAATTTATCTGTATTGCATATATGGGTCAAAAGAATGGTATGAAATCCCAATGCAATAGAAGCTGTATCGAGAATCGAGAAATCAAAATCATTGAAATTTACACACCACCCTTTTAAAAGATCTAATTAATTGGAAGCATTAATAAAACACTGTTCATGAAAATTGTAACTTACAGAAGGAGGATTCACAAATAACCAAAATTGACGAGACAAGAAAAACACAAACTCTGGCCAACATGATGACTTTAGTCTTTGAGTAGTGTCAGATGAAGTATGGGGCACTAGCAAGTCACCTTTTATTATATACTGGCATTGTTTACAAAAGGGTACCAGGTAGGTACCTATAAAATAAATGAATCCTAAGGTCAAAAAACTTTGGGACCTGTTGTTTTTATACTGAATGATAAATAAACTACCTTATGCATTGTTTCTTTATTAAATTAATGGCCTTAACTGCGATATTGTGGTATGTGGATCACCTTAATGGCAGTGTCCGTAAACAGCTATTATTAAATTTAGGATTGGACGACGCAAGTCTTTAGTCGTCGTCAAAACAAACGAAAAATGTCATCTCAGATTAACTTTATTCTTAATTTATGTCTGTTCGATAATATTTGTAAAGTCATTTCATCCGTATTTAAAATTTGGGGTAGGCACATTTCAACCCGATGCATCTCGTCCAGTGTCAAAAGTACCCAATGATATAAACAAATAGGATAAATTATAATTTTCAATCCTAATATTATAAATGTGAATGTTCAATATGTATATCTAGTAGTGTGTGTGTATAGTAGTAGTGTTTGGATGTTTGTTACACAATCACGCAAAATCGGCTGAACTGATTTGGATGAAATTAGCACACAGATAGTTTACTGCCTGGATTAACACGTAGAATACTTTTTATTCTGGAAAAAATTTAGGTTCCTGTGAGATTATCTTAAAAACTAACTACTGGACGTATCCACTTGAAATTTGGTATGGATGCATCTTTTTTTGTTTGTTACTAACACATGTTTCCTTTCTCTGGAGACCCAATTATAAAGACATGTGGACGTAGTCGCGGGCAGAAGCTAGTATCCCATAAAATATTTTTTCTCAGTGGCGTTTGCTCTCTGTCTACCTGCAACGCTTAACATACAAAGGTCAAACATGTGCATACCTATGAAAAAATTGTCATGCATTGACTTACTACCATAAAATATGGAGTCCAAGGTACCTACTTAGGGGGCGTCCATAAATTACGTGTGAAGTGATTTTTGAGATTTTTCGACCCCCCCCTCCCCTTTGGTAAGATTTCGTGAGATTTTGCTCGACCCCCTCTAATCTCACAGGAGATTTTTCAAAAGCTATATTCTAGTGGAGAAACATGTTTTACTTAATTAAACAAAAAAATATTAAAGTAAAAGTAAAAGTTAAGTTAGGTTTTTAATAAAAACTTAATTTAACTCAGTTTTCTTGCAATTTTAAACTGTTTCTTGCTGTAAAAAAAATTACGTGAGTATTGCCGAAATCCCCCCTCTCCCCCACGTGAGATTTGGTGAGATTTTGCTCGACCCCCTCCCCCCATAAATGTCTCACGTAATTTATGGACGCCCCCTTACAAGTGATCATTGCCAGAAGTGGTAATTCCCAGAAGTGATCATTTTAAGAAGTAGTAAATTTTAATTGTGGTAATTTATCACTTTGTTCCTAAACCACCGAATGCATTGTTGTTTTCATTACATTTTTACAGCTAGTAGTAAGGTAGGTACTCCATAACTCCCACGCTAGTTCCGTTTGACGATTACTTGATTTTACCTCAAACTCACAATGATATGTATAAGAGAAATATGTACTATACTTGTATAAAGATACATAATAATTTACCCAGTAACATTAAGATGTTAGATTTGCCACATTTTAGGAAATCTCTAAAAAAAACATTATTGATAATTGTTTTTATGATTTAAAGGAGTACTTTAATTTGGAAAAAAAAACTAATTATTATTTAATATTCACTTAGTACTTGAAGAATATACTATTGCATGCCTATTTAGGTAAATCGTGTAGTTCCTATACTTTTTAAGACCACAATAATTGTATTACCACAATTATCCAATAAACAATTTGTATTTGTATTTGCGTAAGAATATCAGGGGCCCTACCACCACCTCTTATAGCAGTATTGTTTTAACGTTTCAGCGACTTTTTGTGCAATGACGTTGCATGCAGGTTTCCTCACGATGTTTTCAATGTTGTTGATGTTTTCAGAATCCATAAAGGTTTAAAAAAACAACCATAAATATTATAAATATTTTAATTAACAACATACCTTACTTACCTACAAACATTTTCTGATAAAACAGTTTTTGACTGAACTACTACTTTACGATTAGATAGATAGATAGATAGATAACACTTTATTGTACACCAATCGAACAAATACATAAACAACAATGACAAACAAAACAAGAAACAAATACAGTGTACAGTGGGTGGTCTGGCGGCGATTAGGTACTTTACAAAACACTTTTACATAGAAATGTATACAACCTGTTGAAAAATATACCCAGTTACACTGCCTACGTAATGTTTAATAAACCTAATTAACTATCACAAAAAATAACATAAATGTAGTGTGTGTGGATTTTGTTAACAAAAGCACCAGGTCGGTTTAATCTTGTATCTGTTACTTTCTTGTTAATTATAATGTTTTTATAATAAATATCGTCTTTTATTCTTTCGTACGTCGTCGTCGTCTCTCTTGTTCACTCTCTTCATTCATAACTCTGTCCTCTCATTCTTCCATTCGTTCCTCAACCAATTAGCATCGCTCAAGTACACCGTTCCCTTTCACGCTGTCTCCTTACGTTCCATTCCTACATAAATCACGGCTTAGCATATTTGGTTAAGTCGTTCGAAATGTAATATTTGCAAGGAATTGTATCAAAGAACTTATGAACGTAGTCGTATACGATAGCCATAGCTTTGTCCATGAAGGTCTTGCCGAATGATGTCATTAATGACTTCCAGTTTTCATTCAGCATGGTCATCACTAATGGACCTGTAACAATCAAAATATATTTAAGTTAACTACAACGAAATTCCGTGATAGTGTTTGCACAAGAAATAATTAATTAGGCCTAGCCCTCGCAGCGAAAAAATAAAATCGCGCGGATTTTATTCGCAATGCGGGCTAGCCCTTAAAGTTATGATTCGCACATAGATTTCGAAAAATCCAGAGGTACGAGCCGGGGTTTGAACCCCGGACCATAAGCCCGCAAAGCTATCACTGCTTATTATTATTGGCAAGCAATAGTTATTTAAAAATCAGGATATAGTCTACACAACAAAGACGCTATAATAAAGGATGAACGGTCGGACGGACGGACAGATCGACGGATGGACGGACAGACGGACGTACCGACGGACATATAGTAGGTATGCAAATTATAATACAATTTTATAATAATACAAGAGATGACCTCAAAATGCATTTGCATACATGTCTGGGTTATTTATTGCTTGTTTTATTTTAATAATAACGATTTTCTTAATTACTTCACCTCAGACACTGATTATTGAATAACTGGTAGTATATTATTAACTAAGATGGGTGAGCCAAAGGGCGCGCCAATCTACACTCTAGACAAAGATGTTATACCCGAGGGTATACATTATCGTTCTATCCCATGACTAGGCCAAACTAGGCGAGGCAAATGACAGCGCTCGGGTGAGGCAGTGCAAGCATTTGGTTTGTACTCGCCATGAAAAATTAAACGATGCAATGCTGCCTCGCGCGGCATACGAACACATCAAATCCATCTGGCCACAGCAAATAGATATAACGTAGTACCAAAAGTAACCCCAAATAGTCAAATAACTGTCCGTGGTGTGTTACAACTGGTCTTCCACCAGTTTTAACAGTATCATTTCTGTGGCTACACTGTTATTTTTGTCTCCCGCTTTGCTACGGAGGGAAGTGGATAATCTTCTTCCAACTCCTCCTATCATTTCTTTTGATTAAATTCGTGCGGGTTCCAAGACAACTTAGCTTTTCCCCGGGACTCATCGAGGGTCAAACCTTGACGTCATCGTTGGACACCATTGTCGATCCTGGCTTACAGGAGTAACAGTGGAGGGAATGTGTGGCGGGCTTAGTCCCAAAAAAAAAGTACCAAAGGTAAAGTCTAAAGTTTTAAAATAAATAAATTATTATACTTACTCATATCCTGAGTACCTGCGCGCAGGCCGTCGACGTAGAAGGTCATTTTTCCAATATCATAATCGTATAAATATTTGTCACGTTTGCATTTGATGTAATTATCTTCTCCTCGTTGCTGTATGTAGAAGTCGTAATCAAGTTTGATGTGCAGATTTCCTGTGAAATAAAATCAAAGCGTATATTTCCTTACCAGTCATAATATTGGTAGTTATTTTTAATTTATATTATATGTAGGTATAATTAGGTATAATATTATTTACATAATATGTAGGTATAAGATATAAAGTTATCCACACGTAATTATGTTGAAAATGAAATAAAATGACGTAAAAATGCTATACTTAAAGTCTTTTCATAATAAAATGTTGGATGACGAATTTGAAAAGACATGCCAAGATTGTTTAATAAATTCGCAAAGTGAGGATAAATTTAAAAGTTGAACAGTAGAGTAAAATAAATAATACCTACTTAAAGATTTGTTATCTTGTTAATTTAAAATAAGTAATTATACCAATTTTGACTTTGAAATTTCCCTCGCCATCGACTTTCTGGTCCCCTAGGATCGTCTTGATGAGAGGATTTGACGCAGTTGCCTTGTAGATTCCTTTCAATGTGAGAGTCTCAAAGAACAGTTTCATGAACCCATGCTCTTTTTCCACATCAGTGCTAAAACATAAGGTGCATAAAGTTATGGTCGACATGCACTGTCATTACAATTAACTTTTGTAACCACAAATGCTTTGTAAAACCATTGTAAAGTGGTAGCAAAGGGCGGATCGGGAGTTTTTTTTTTCATTATAGCGTCGCTGACATATAGCCAGCGTCAAGTAAAATATATATTTCAGGTTTTTGGCTGCGTCAAGAACAGGAAGACTAGGCTAGGCCTAAAATACCCCCTCAAACCACATCAGTAAAGTGGCGGATACTTTACTAACGAATTACCAGGCTTCTTGGGGAATTAAGAAATCATGTTTCACCACTTTTGTCCAATTACCCACACTCACTCATATTTATGAACATTAATTGGTTGATAATCCACCAGCGTTACACATTATAATACAAGGACACACAAGTTTTGGAAATGACAACATTACTTTTCCACTTCCGGCGAAAAAGTCCTGGATCGGGAGTTCATGAGGAGAGAAGGGGAGGCCTTTGCCCAGCAGTGGGACAGGATATTTAAAAAAATACTCACACCATGTTTTCAACTTTACAGTCTTTTATGTGTTTTACGGTCCCCTCTACTAAAGTGATATTCAGCAAGTCAGGAATATTAAAAGTTAAGTCCTGCAGTTTAATCGGGTCTATTACTGGTAAACCCAACCCTGGATCACCAGTCTTAGCAATATATTTAAGCCCGGATTCGACGGATTCGCTTGTGCAATCGCTATCATTTATATCACATTTATGCAGACTATCCACTGAAATTAATTACAAATTTTAAGTAAAAGTTAAATATTTCTTATCGAGATTTTTTTTATATCTAGCCCCCGTATCTAAATGCAAGTTTATTACTTATTCTTAAGTAAATTCTAACCGAAAAACCTGTCTAAGGCCCGCCACATACATACGGAATTTCCGTACGGAATTCCCTTTCGAAATATCGAATCGGGGATTCCGAACGCAGTAAATCCATCTAATTATATGGACGTATCGCGTTCCGAAACCCGATTCGATATTTCGAAAGGGAATTCCTTACGGAAATTCCGTATGTATGTGGCAGGCCTTAATATCCCGCTGTGACAAAGAATCTTTATGGAATATTGTCATATTCTATGAATAACCGGTAGCTCTTCCAGACGCTATCGATCCGTGTTGCGACTTCTTTGTCTTGCTAGTTTTCGAATGAGCCTATGGAAAATATGTCAAAATGGGATTTTGAGATAGGTTTATTGTCTTAAGAACTAGCTATGCCTGTGACTTCGTACGCATGGAATTTAAGATAAAAGTAGCCTCAATTACTCCTCGTAACATCAGCAATCTGCCACTATAAGTCCCGTCAAAATCGGCCCAGCTGTTTTGGAGATTATCCGGAACAAACAGGCTGATAGACAGACAATACTTTAAAACAATTTTTTTTTGTTATAAGTACCGTTTAGACTTTAGTTCTTAGTACTAGTACTTTACTGAATAGTCAAAAGCTGTTATTTTGATATTACAAACAGACGCTTAATTGTTTTTATTTGTATAGATAACTAATTGACTTGTCCATAGAAACGGGGGTTAGTATAAAAAGTGACTTACCAATACCAGATTCACAAAACACTAAAATAGTTGAAACAAGAAATATAATACATTTTGAATTGAACATCGTTGCTTCCACTGTCTGAGAGTTGCACAGAGTGGCACAGGTGTAAGCTTTGTTCTGGCCAAGTTCCTATTATATAGGCAACGTGCATAGCTGCACAATAAAAACAAATCACAAGGTTACGCTGTAGGTACCCATGTTAATTATGATTATGACGAGATTCTATAAAAACCTAGTTCGAGCTAACATAATTAATTTTTAGAGCAGGTTTATAACACACAATCCTACTAATACATATTATAACTGTGAAAGTAAGTGTGTGTGTGTGTGTGTGTGTGTGTGTGTGTATATGTGTGTAAATGTTTGTTATCACGTATCTCCATAATTATTAAAATAACTAAGGCGGCAAACAAGTGCACGGCCCGCTTGTTTTTAAGCAGCTACTGTAGCCTATAGATGCTTGCAATACCAAAGGCATCACTCGCACTTTGCCGTTCTTGAGGGGAGTGGGATACAGGGAGAGAAAAGGCAGGGAAAGATATGATACAATCTTTTTTTTATTATTAATTAAAAAGATACTGGGATATAGCATTACATTGAGACCAAATCCCACCGACTTTATGTGGATCAACTGCAGTGCACTTCTGCTAACCCCTTTGGGATATATGGCGTGATGGTGTATGTCATTAAAAGGAGAAGGAGGCTTGGGCTGACATAAATATGAAAGCCCTTTTGGCTTATAACTTGAAGTATTTTTTTTGCGTTATAAAGGTGGCGAACAAGTGTTCGGCCTGATGTTAAGCAGATACTGTAGCCTATAGATGCTTGCAATACCAAAGGCATTAGCAATGGGAGTGGACAGGATTTTATACGTCATTTTATCATCATCACTCAGAGATGGAAATTGTCTATTCTGGACATACCAAGGACAGGGTACAGGACAAAGGGTAGTGAAACAAGATCTTTTACTTTTTTGTATTTTTTTAATTCAACATGCAATCTCATAATATTTGTCAACAAAACTAACTTTATTGCAAAGCAGAACTGATACTAATCCAAGTATGCTGATAGATCATCAGAAATATAACGGCGAGTAGGCACATTATCGAAGAACTTGTGAATAAATTTGGATATCATTTTGAAGACTCCATCCATCGCACGTTCGCTAAAGTTTGCTACCATCAATTTGTAGTTGTCATTCATCAAAGCAACCAACGTTTTACCTGAGGACATTGAAACAATGAGTATAATACGACCGCTTGGCGCATTGGTTTGAGCGTTGGCCGCTCGGCTCACTGCATCGGGTGATTGCGGCTTCGATTCCCGCCAGAGGCAAATTTCGGAAACAGTCTTTTTGTACTTTGCTCTGGTCTGGATGTCACTGGGATCGCCCCCAGTCCATTGTATGATAGCCATAGTACAAGCGTTGCTTAGTTTGGGACCAATACAGTTGGTGTGTGGGTAAGTCTGGCGATATTTATTTATTCATTTATATATTTAATAACGCTAACACCCTAAGGGTTCCGTATAAACTTATTAGGAGTTGAATTTTCAAAATCGCCGGAAATTAGTTATATATTTTATTTGTAAGGATTAGCCAGCTGCCGAAAAATTGGAATCCCGATACAAACGTCCACCCCTTATTTTACCCCCTTAGGGTGGAATTTTTAAAAACACTGAAAACATTATTTTTTATTTGTAATGAATAGCCTAAATACAAAAATGTTCGATTCTACCTTAAAAAAAAATTACGAACTTCCATACAAAGTTCCACCCCTTATTTCATCCTTCCCCCTTATTTTTAAATTAAAATGCACCTACTGTTAAAATATCATGTTTCTAACACCAGCAGTTTGGGCTGTACACGTCTTGACATACAGACAGACAGACAGGCAGAAGGACCACAAAGTCATCCTATTGATGAAAATATTGTAGTATATACCGTATAGAAAGGAGTAAAATATGAAAGCGATTCAGCGAGAAGAATTGATCTCTTCCTAGAAATGTATACTTACTGGATTCTTCTTTTCCAATATAGAGTTTATCAGCGTAGAAGGTTACTTTTCCAGCAAATTCATACGTAAATTTAGTTTTATCATCTTTGTATAAAATGTAAATCTCGTCATTCTTCTTTTGGACGGCGAAGTAAAAGTCAAATTTGATTTTCAGGTTTTCTGGAAATAATAATAGAAATAACGAAGGCTACCTACTACATTTACCTAATCCTGGTTTTACAAATTAAGTAGGTAATTAAATACTGACGCCCGTATTAATAAATGCATCTCAAATTTGAGATCGATCTTGAGATCGATTTATTAATACGGGCTTAAGTTTACTAAGCTAGACGATTTCAAGAACAATAGGTCAAATTTTGTATAATAATGTTGATGTTTGTGCTGCGAATTGAATAACTATTCATTGGCGGCGTCTTCATCAGGCGCATGCCTCGCGCGAGCACTCCCTTTTGACGTCGGAACGCATAGACGTAATGTCATAATATGAGTGCTCGGGTGAGGCATGCGCGCCATATGGACACATCTATTCCATTCCAGTAAAATAGTGACCATTATATTTGCATATTTGTACATACCTACTTTTACTTTTCCATTACCCTCGCCGTGAATACTCTGGCCTCCAGACAGCCCTTGGATGAATTCTGAATTGGAGAAAACCTTGTACTTGGATTTAACAGTTATATTACAAGTCATGTCCATCCACGTGTGTCTCTTATCGATATCAGTACTGAAAAGATGATATATTTATATTATTCAGTGGAAACGTAAATATCCCCTATAATTTCATCAATTAGAGAGATGAGAAATAATCAATGCAATATCATTGCTCCACCATTTTCTGGAATACCTAACACGCATAAACACAAAGATAACAACGTTTTTTAGGGTTCCGTACCCAAAGGGTGCCAACGGGACCCTATTACTAAGCCTACGCTGTCCGTCTGTCTGTCTGTCTGTCCGTCCGTCTGTCTGTCAGCGGGCTGTATCTCACGAACCGTAATAGCTAGAGACTTGAAATTTTCACAGAATGTGTATTTCTGTTGCCACTACAACAAAAAATTCTTAAAATAAAAAAAAGTTTAAAAATAAAGGGGGTCCCCATACAATAAACGCGATATTTTTGACGTTTTTATTTATAACTCATAAATTAAACTATATATAAAGGGAAAACTAATATTTTAACCATTAGTGATCATTATAACAGCTTTTACATAAATTGTTGACAAAAAATATTGTAAAACTACATTTTTTTACCAATTAATTAACTTTTAAGCGACAGTAGCGCCATCTAGTCGCATATGTGTAAACTAACATTTTCATTGAATTTAATATCAACTACTAAAAAGTAAATAATATACGGTGGTTGGTACGGAACCCTCTATGTGCGAGTCCGACACGAACTTGGCCGGCTTTTACATACGATTTGACCATATTCGGGTGTACATAGGTACATATCCGAATACCCGAAGTAGGGTACAGGTAAATTTAGAACTGAGTACTTTCTTAGATAAATAATAGAAATATTAGGGTTATCTCCGTATTTTAACAAGTGATACTTGTTCTTAAGTGAATTCTAATCAAAAATCCGGCTTGACGATCCCATTTTGATAGATTCTCTATAGAATATTGTCATACTGTATGGGAATTACTTTTCTCAATATAGTTCCTCTCAATTGAGGCATGCACTAATAGATGTGTCCATACTATGTGTGTGTGTGTGTGTGTGTGTGTGTGTGATGTGTGTGTGTTTGTTATCCTAAAAACAAATAAATAAATAAATAAATAAATAAATATGGCGAGCATGCCTCACCCGAGCACTCATATTATAACATTACGTCTATGCGTTCCGACGTCAAAAGTGAGTGCTCGCGCGAGGCCTGATGAAGACGCCGCCAATGATACACGCTCAATCGCACATCAACTTAAAACTTTAATCACATACAATGACCTTTTCGGAGTTTAGACCATTACCTACCTATACGTTCGTGATTTACACTCACCCAAACGTATTCACTTGACAGTTCTTGATTCCTTTAAGTTGTCCGTCAAGTAACGATAACTTGACAATGTCAAGAACATTTAATGTCCAATTTTTAAATTTCATGGGATCGATCGACTCCAGCCCTATTTCTGGTAGTCCAGGTTTACCGACGTCTCTCATCACAGACTGCACGAGGTCTCCTTGGCATTTGCCATCATCAATCTTGCAAGGTTTTAGAGAATCCACTGTAATTTTATTTAACATGTTTATTTGTGGTAGAGCCAAGATGTTGCAATTGAATTCAGCTAATGTAGGGACTGGCTTGACCGGGGAGTATGACCCTTTCAAAGTAAAGTAGCAATTTTACAGCTACGATGAGGGAGAGAGTCGGAAGGCCCATCTCTCCATTTGTCCCACTCCCATTCAGATCGGCAACGTGCGGGCGATGTGTTTGGTATTGCAAGCATCTATATCTATAGGCTACGGTAACTGCATAACATCAGGCGAGCCGGGCGCTTGTTTACCACCTTAGTCACATTGAAAAATATTAAAAACAGGTATAAATTAATACGATTTTGTCTGTATTGCATATATGTGTAAAAAAAATGGTATTAAATTCCAATGCAATAGAAGTTGTATCGAGAATGGAATGCTACATTATATTTATTTAACAGGCAATCTTAATTTCGTATAACTGATGGAACATGACTGTTTTTCTTGTAATAAAACAAAATCATTGAAATTTACACACCACACTCTTTTAAAAGATCTAATCAATTGGTAGGCATTAATAAAACACTGTTCATGAAAATTTTTACTTACAGTAGGAGGATTCACAAATAACAAAAATTGACGAGACAAGAAAAACACAAACTTTTGCCAACATGATGACTTTAGTCTTTGTGGAGTATCAGTTTAAGAATGGGGCTATCCTAAGGCCTCTTTTATTATATACTGTCATTGTTTACAAAAGGGTACCGGGTAAGTACCTATTACAATATATGAATCCTAAGTTCAAAAAACTTTGGGACCTGTTGTGTGATAAATAAACTACCTTATGCGTTGTGTTTCCTTATTAAATTAATGGCCATATCTGCGATATTGTGGTATGAGGATCACCTTAATGGCAGTGTCCGTAGCCAGCTATTTTTAAATTTTTTAGTCGTCGTCAAAACAAACGAGAAATTATAATTTTTATTAATATATGTCTGTTCGATAATATTTGTAAAATCATGTTTCGTCCGTATTCAAAAATTGAGGTAGGCTCATTTCAACCCGATGCATCTCTACCAGTGTCGAATGTATCCAATGATATAAACAAATAGTATATATTATAATTTTCAATCCTAATAGGTACTATCCCACTATCCCACTAATCCCACTAATATTATAAATGTGAAAGTTTAGATGGATAGATGGATGAATGGATGATTGTTACTCGACCAAGCCAAAATTCTATAATCAAATAAAATTCAATCTAGCAACAAGACGAAAGAATTCGGAATAAGAATGATAACCCAGGCGTTTTATAGCAAATGCATAATTAATTATACTTAGTACCAAAATCAACCAAAAATAATATAAAAATATATTTTTTATCACTCATACGCGGAAAGTAGGTCTGAAGGTTCCTGAAGAGCCGACAGAAGGTGATACTTTTTAGGTCAGGCAAAATCGTGTTTCTGGATATACGATTTTGCCCGCTGTCAACGATTCTGTCAAATTATTAAAAAAATACGAGTTCTATTTTCACATTTCTATTGAACCATGTTCAAATCAAAGAGAATGTAATAGTTCTAACCTTCTTACAGCCACTCAATTCCAGCGCGATGTAAAATTGAAATAACATAAAGTTAAGTATTAATTAAAACATATATTTTTTAAATGACTTTTTTTAATTTACTATCAACTACTTCTTTAAAATAACATAGATTTGGCCAAAATATTTACAATTTTCCCTAAATCAATCACAAATCGTTCCTCCTCCGAATCTATAAACACAGACTAAAACCTTTTATAATGTTTGAAAAAGTACTGACCTCTAAAAAAAACAAAGTGACAGTGTCAAAATATCATAAAGCAAAATACACCGTCTACGTAAGTATGCATGTGTGTGTATGTGTAGTTGTTCACCCATTTTTTCTTTAGCTACTTAATTAATATTTTATTTTTACTTTCCTTGTATTCGTAATGAAAGGCACAGTTCTTTACCTCGGGTTAAAGTAACTTATTATTGGTCCCTCGAACTATTAGCTAATAGAAATAATAATAATAGCTATAAACCCCGTCTCGGGACCAATTAATAAGTTACTTTTCCCCTCGGATAACAATGTACTATTTTATACCATCTAATTTTATCCTCGATACACATTCATACCCCCAAGTATTATTTCGTATTTTTGTTTATTATTCACATTTTAATGTATCTTATCTACCAAACTACACTAATACATAATGTATGTAGTTATTATCGTCATAATCACACAGGTTAAATGACGGTGAAACAAAATATGAATATGAATATCTTAAATTTATATTAATTGGTTGCTATCTTGGTGCCTTTGTTAGATTATTGCTATTATGATTAGAATGTAAGTTAATAATACCTAATGTTTAAAACCTCAACGAAAAGGTGATAAGGAACCAGCCTCTATAACCAAGTAGATAGCATCATAAGGAAGCAAAATAATAATTTTACACTGAGGAAGCTATATTGAAAACGGAGTGGAGCAAAGGATTCTCTAAAGATGGGTACTGACCAGTTACGGGGCGTAATGTAACATGTAACATGAAAGTTACGCCGTGTCCTAAAATCGTTCTCGTTTCTCGCGTGTTCGTGCTCGTTTCCACGTACTGACTGTACGAATGCTCGCTTTGCAACATGTTATATTACGCCCCGTAACACCGGCCAGTACCCACCTTTATAGAATCCCACGTCCAGCTAGTGTTACCACACCAATCGTCCGACCATCGATCGATGCACTGATAGCACTAGATCCCGGAAAAACTAGACGTACCTGGTACTACTTACATATACTTATTACAATGTTCCTTTTCATCACTGATACGCGGAAAGTTGGTCGAAAGGTGCCTGAAGAGCCAACAGAAAGTGATACTTTTCTGATCGGGCAAAATCGTGATTCCAGAACGGGCAAAATCGTGTTTCCAGAAACACGATTTTGCCAGTTCTGTCAAAATTTCGACGACTCTGTCAAATTATAAAAAAATACGAGTTCTATTTTCAAATTTCAATTGACGTCACGACTTTTATCCCCACTACTACTACTACTCTACTTCTTTTTTTACATTATTGTCTTTTATTTTTGTATTATTTTTTTCTTCTTTTTTCTTTTTTTTCGTCTTTTTTTTATTTTTTCTTTTTTGAACTCTTTTTTTTGTCTTTTTTCTGTTTTTTTTATTTTGTTAATTTATTTCTGTTTTTTTCCCTTTTTTTCTTTTTTTTCGTCTTTTTTTCTATTTTTTTTACTTTCCTTGTATTCGTGATGAAAAGCACAGTGTTTAGAGACACTAACTTAGTAAGAAATTGCTGAGAAAGAGGTACAACTAACTCAATAGTACATTGTTACCCGAGGGTTAAAGTAACTTATTATTTTGGTCTCAGCTATTTCTTACTAAGTAGTGTCTCTACATCATTCATTCCCGCTATGTACCCATCTACATAAGGATATAACAACGTGTGCTTTGTGACATAGGTACAAAGATATTACCAAGAAAGGGGAAGACACGTGGGGGTGCGTGTTGGACAACTTCCCCGTGGTGCACCCTGGGCACCGTTAGCAACCCTTTCAGTTTTCAGGTTTGGGTTGCTGGCGGTGGCGGATAGCCCGACGAGGGCGTCGCGTTTTGTCTGCTGCTGGCGCTCTCCGGTTTTCGGAGGGGGTCGCAAGCAGTCCGGCGACTGGGAGGTAAAGGGGACGGATGTGTGGTGACAGATTCTTGGGCGAGGACACGCCGGAGGGGCGAAAGTCCTCGCCAGAGGGTCGCCCTGTGGGCTGTGCTTGGTGGACGGGGGGGTCAGCTGTTGGTAGGCCGCGGGCAGAGAGCCCTTTGCTGGCCCACATCGCTTGGCCCTTCGGGTCGACTCGCGGAGTGGGTCGGGTGGCCGCGCCGGGTTCGCAATGCCTGGCACCTTCCAGCGCCCCTGAAAGCCTTATCAGCCCACTGACGTGGGGGGTTTAGGTGAGGTATGTCAGGTGATGAATGCCTGAGTGTGTGTTTCGCCTTTTTGGTGATGGCGAGGACCGTGCCAGAGAGCGAAAACCCTTGCCTGTGGCCGCCGGTGACGGCGTTGAGTTGCCAGAAGGACTGCTATAATAATACAACAATGCATAGATACCTAGTATAAATATTCTAAGTAGGTAGGTACTATTTTTTTATACGGAACTGCCAGTATGAATATTCTATTTGCATATTTTAATAAACATCGTTCCACTTGAAGTCATAAGCAGACGTCATTTTTATATATAAAATCGGGTCCTCAGTAAATTCATCATCAGTTTAAGTGTAATTTTAGTTACTTAACAAAATAATTATCCTCAAGATGAAGATAATCGTTATTACCTGTGCCATTATCGCTTTGTGCGACGCATACGCTGTCGGTAAGTTAAAGATCGGAGGTTAAGCAACGCTTGGCTAGGTCAGTCCAAGATGGGTGACCATTTAGTGGCATTTGAACTGAGCTTCACCGTACTTCGGAGGGCACGTAAAAAGTCGGCCCCGATTGATGACATCTAGGCAGCAGTCGTTAAGCCTTGTCAGAGGCCTAGGCCTAAGCCTTGTTTCCGCGATCGACTGAGTTGTACTGTGTCCTTGTTCCTGGTCCTGTTCCTTGGTCCTTGGTCCTTGGTCCTGTGTACTCTGTTTAGTAAGACATACTATTTTGGACAGTCACATGACATGTGTTTGCTTGACGTACATTTTTACACCCGCTTACCTAATTCTTCTATTTTAGTGGAAAAACCAAAATGCACTCTAAGCGACGAAGACTGCCAAGCCAAATTGTACAAAGGCATTATTAAAGACATCACTGATAAGGGCGATGCAGACTTGGGCATCCAGCCCTTGGACCCTTACGTCATCAAAGACTTCGATGTAACCCTCCTCGGTATGATAAAATTTACCGCGGTAGAAGGAAAAGTTTTCGGTTTTAAAAGTTGCCATGCTAACAGCTTCAAGTAAGTATGAGTAAGGAGGTACAGTATTGGTAGGTTAGATACCAGTGTCAGTAGTCAGTTGATATATAATTAGTGCATCCAGATGCCTCGCCTCGCCCAAGCACTCACGTTGCGACTTTATGTCTATGCGTTCCGACGTGAGCCAAATGGGTGCATCTACATCAGGCGCATACCACGTCCCAGCACTGAGTTTTGAAGTCGGAACGCATAGACATAATATCATAACATGAGTGCTCAGGCGAGGCATCTGGACGCATGACATAATTATCACTACATATTTTAAAACAACGTCCTCCACCGCGTTTGTCTGTCTGTCTGTCTTTCTGTTCGCGATAAACTCAAAAACGACTGCACCCATTTTCATGCTGTTTTCACCAATGAATAGAGTGGTTTTCGAGGAAGGTTTTAGTATATAATTTTTCAAGTTTTTGTATACATTGCTTAAAATATTATGATATTTGTTGGAGGTGTCGGAAAAAAATAAGCCGTCTGGGAGCTTTCAACGAAAACTCTGCCTAAACCCTTTGAGATATAACAAAATGATGTATGGTGGAATTCTGTATTATATATAGGTCTACAGCAAAGACCGCGATGGCATATGTCTATCTCTTAAGGATAACATACTATATCCATTTTACACTTTAAAAAATGGGCAATTATAATGCGGGAACGGGATCAAAATTTCATGATTATAGTTGGTCGCGATAATCGACATCCACGCGGACGAAGCCGCGGGCATCAGCTAGTTATAAGTAAATTAGTAACAGAAAATAAAAAAAATATCTGTGAATTCCACACTCATCCAACTCAAATTAATTTATTGAATCGAATAGTGATTAGATGTGTCCATATGGCGCGCATGCCTCACCCGAGCACTCATATTATGACATTACGTCTATGCGTTCCGACGTCAAAAGTGAGTCCTCGCGCGAGGCATGCGCCTGATGAAGACGCCGCCATTTGTAATTTGAAATATTCGTTTTACCTGCGGCTCCAATCGCGTATGATCCGAGAATATTACCTAATAATCTAATAATAGGTATGTTATTCTAAAGTATAAATAACCTAATAAGAATATAGCACTTTATGATTTAATTTTGATTTTAGAACGGATGCTGGGTCGATGAGAACTCGTATCGACTTGATATGTGACGCTTTCCACATTGAAGGTCGTTATAAGATCAGCAAGCTTCCAGCTCTTGATGCACTGTTGGGTGATCTCAACATTCATGGAGATGGCGAAGCAAAACTTGATTTAGGTAGGTCAATATTACACTATGGGCCATTGCTAAGCGCCGAAGAATCGATATATTATAACTTTTATTCCCAATAGCTGCGTTTAAATGTGGCGAGCGGCGCACCCGAGCAATCATCTTGACATGTCTACCTACGAAGGTAGATATCTCTCAAAATGATAGTTTGGGTGCGCCGAGATCACGAGATCAGACGTCAAAAATTATAACACCCACTAAGGTCTCGGGCGTGGATGCTCGGTGCTTATGTACGCACCCGCAATTTGACGTTTAAACAAATCTTCTTGGAAAAACTGTCCAAACGACAAATTTATTTGGAGAATAAAGGTTATCTGACGATTTTGGAACAGGCCACTAATCTATCACTTGTTCTCTGCGCCACAATAAGCGTGCGCTTGTAATGTAGAGAATACAGCCATACCTATAATATAGTTGTTATTTTCGTTTATATATCTACACCAACGGTTCTATGTACCCAAATGCGGGGGCAACATTGGCAAATTGGCTATTGGCGATGAGAGTTCCACACACCGGCCAAACTCTCCCTCAATGCGAGTTAATTTCAGCCATGGCCATATTCTACCACGCTGCCGCGCTGGCCCAGTGCGGGTTGGTGATTGCGATAAATGTGTAGGTTCCCCACGATGTTCAGTGTTCAGCAAATGATACTAAATCTTTGTTAGCTTTCTCAAAAAGTGTTTAGGTACAGCACCAAGCCAACTAGGCGCCCGTCAAATGTGACGTCACCCGCACAACAAGGCGTGACGGTGTACGGGCGGCGCGGCGGGTGTGCGGGCGGGGAACCCGCATTCCACCTGAGCGTCTAGTTGTCTTGGTAGAGTAGTAGGCATATCTTTGAACGACGATCCTGGACATTAAACTGACTGTAACTAACTGATTAAACTGAATGTCATGAAAATCTATAAAAAGATAGATTTTCCTGTTTTAATAAACTTTTGATATTTCAGAAAAAGTAAACGTAATGTTAGACCTCGCTTTTGAAATAGTGAAGCGTCATGATGGTGAATACCACATACAGATAAACAAAGGAGACTCTAAGAACACTATGCATGTTGCTGGAAAAGCCTCCATTGACATCAACAACGTGTTTGTGGGGAGCCAAGACATCAGTAAGTACCTGCTTTATGTTTTTATGAACGTTCTGTTCGAACTTATTCAGGTTTTTTTTTTTGTCTTTATTCCAAACTAGCAGAAAAAGCAGTGATGACTGATTGGTTTAGCATACGTCTTTCGGGCTTAAAGTCCGGGGTTCAAACCCCGGCTCGCACGTCTGGATGTTTCAAAATCTATGAGCGAAGTTTCGTACGCGCGCTCTCGGGGCGACCAATTTAATCTAAGATTTGATTATAAGGTCAATGTTCAATAAAACTAATTAAACAGTATTTTTCATAGCTGCCTGTCGCAGTGGGTCGAGCGTAGGCCGCTCGGCTCACTGCATCGGGTAGTTGCGGGTTCGATTTCTGCCAGGGGAAAATTTCGGGAACGGCATTTTCATCATTTTCCCCGGTTTGGGTGTCACTGGGATCGCCCCCAGTCCATTGTCCATTGACGGGCCCGTTAGCGTGGTTGGCGCGGAGGCGACTTTCACGCTGCAGGTCGTAGGTTCGATTCCTACCCGTGACATGCATTTGTGTGCATGAACATGTCTGTATGTCCGGAGTCTGGGTGTATATGTATATTAAGTATGTATTTACAAATAAAAAAGTACTATATGTAGTATCAGTTATCTGGTTTCCATAGTACACGCTCTGCTTAGTTTGGGATCAGGTAGCCGTGAGTAAAAAAGTCCCAGGATATCATTTTTTATTTATTTTTATTTTATTGTATGGTAGCCATAGTACAAGCGTTGCTTAGTTTAGCACCATTCACTTGGTGTGTTAGTCTGGCGTTATCATTTATTTAACTTTTTCTTTTACAGGTACAGTAGCTAGCGCAATTATAAATGAAAATTGGAAGATAGCTATTAAAATGCTTGGGCAGACTCTGCTAGACAGTGTCTTGGAGATTTTTTACGCGGAAGCTGCGAAATTCTTCAATGGTGTTCCAGCTAAAAACCTTGTGTCTGATGACCTGTCTAAGTATGTTAAGAGTTAGGGGACGACCCTGGAAACAAGGGTATTAGGTATGTCTCACGTTCCTACAATGTCAAAAATACTTGTTATATGAACCTAAAACTAATATTGTATTAAAGTTATGTAAAATAAAAAATTGTTTGCCTTCTATTCTCGCCCTTGAATTTTAGCACAGAATACCTAATTATTATACTAAGTAATTTTAATTGAGTCAATTTGTATGTAAATACTATTTTACTGGCGTCATTGAAGTAATAAAGATATTGTTTAAATATAAGTGGTTACCTACTTACGTAATTGTATAAATTTTCCCACCATTTCAAAGGTTCTGTAGCTAAAAAGGAAAAAAAAAAAATCATTAGCGCCCTATCGCACGAGGCAACCATGGTTGTACCACCAGTGGGTGATTCGATAACCGAAACCGAATTGGTTGCGCTTTCAAGCGGACACCAGGTGCGATACCCTCCATACAGCTCTATACATTTTGTTGGTGGAGCGACTGGTTGCGCTGCCACTGGTGTCCTCGTGCGATAGGGCGCTTATCACTTGTCTGTCTGTCTGTTAAGACAGTGCACAGTCCAAACTGCTGGTATTAGGAACATCAAAATTATGACAGTTGGTACTTTTTATAGCGTAGGCATCCAGTAAGGAAGGATTTTGGAAAATAACACCCTAAGGGGGCAAAATACGGGGTAAAAGTTTGTATGGAATTCAACCCTTGTTAATTTCTTAAGTAAGTATGTACGAAATTCTTAGGGCGCAAGTAATAGGTATTCGTACACTATTTCTGATTGAAAACCACGAACCCAAGAGATTATGAGATAATTATAATGTACCTAGCTGTTTTCCATAGACTCATACAGCGCCTCTAGCGGCGAGTTAATGAATCACTCATTTATGTTGATGTCTACTCGACAAACTCGGCCGTTACGTAAACGCAAACGTCACTAACTATTATTCGTAATTAGACGAAGTAAACTGACAGGTGCTAATGTCACTTTTCAATATAAATAGATCAAATAAGATAACGTCGTCTAATTAAAAATCAGCCTTATAGAGCTGCAGTTCACATGGAATTATTATTTCTTTCAGTATACTCAACTGAAATTCAGTTGTCTGAGTACACAACAGTAATTTATCATAGGTATAAAACCTGTATAACCTGTAGAGTGTTTGTAGGTACTGAGATAGAATAACAACAAACATATTTAACTTAAAGAGTATTTAATATTACGTAAGATAATTACGATAACCGAATGATAGAGAAGCATGGAGAGTTGTGGGAGAGACCTTTGCGAAGAAGTGAGACGAAGCAGGTTGAAAAAGATATCTTCTTCCGACTTAAATCTCTTTCCATAGTTTTATTAACATAGTTCATACCATAGGTACACGTTTTAGCAGAACTGATATCTCGCCATCACTATAATTTCATCAAAAAATATAAATAAATCACTTTATCACATTATTTGTAGGTAAATTAATGTTCAAGGCCTAGCGTAAGGAGCCAAATCGTCTATGATGAAGTACTTAGTTGGCACTACGTCAAAGAAGTTGCCGGCGAACTTGAAGTAAAATTCATTCAGGGCTTTGTCTACGAAAGCCCTACCGAAAGACGCCATCACGAAGTCGGAGTTATCGTTCAGGAACCTCACGATGGGTTTACCTAAGGGATTGAAGAAATATTAATTAATTCAACAAAATTGAGCTAACTACAGAATGTACCCTTGTAATATCTGCCGGGTACTTTAATGTTCAAAAAAATCTATCGGCGGTAGAGCCAAGCTGTAGCCAATTGGCTGCGTCTTCATCAAGCGCATGCCTCACGCGAGCACTCAGTTTTGACGTCGGAACGCATAGACGTAATGTCATATTATGAGTGCTCGGGTGAAGCATGCGCGCCATATGGATACATCTATTGACTAGCTCATATACGGGCTGGCTCGAGCAGGGTAGTACCACCCTCTCACAGAAGATTGGCGTTTCGTACGATGAGTGAGAGATCCTGTAGACCAACACCACCGCTTCCCTCTGTCTCACTTCCCTTCAGATCGACAACGTGCGAGCGATGCCTTTGGTATTGCACGCATCTCTACAGTAACTACTTAACATCAGGCGGGCCTACGCTTGTTCGACACCGTAGGCACATAAAAACCAAAGGAAGAAAACATTCAGCACGACCCAAAATACTTACTGACTTCCTGATTCCCCAAATAAAGATTATCAGCGTCAAATGTAGTTTTGCCCCTGATTTCATAGTCATACTTTATATCGTCGTAAAGACACTTGATGTAAATCTCGCCATCATCGCGCTTCTGGGCATAGAAAGGGAAGTCAAATTTCAAGTGCAGTTGTTCTGAAATAAACAAAGAAAGGAAAGCTCACATTAAAATGCCTTATTTACTTAGACGGCAACAAGTCCTAATAATTTTATTATAAATATGTTTTATAGGATAACATGATAAGGATAAAATGATAGCACTGTCGGAGTGCTTGAGTTGTTAAAAGAAAGGTAATTATATTTCTGCTTTTAATTTAATCATTACTTGAATTAACGTTGCAAGAACACACCAACTGTTTGGTCCCAAACTTAGCAACGCTTAAACTATGGCTTATATAGTACGTTTTTTTATACTTGTCTTATTTGGTAAGCAAAGATGGCGTCCAGCGGGGTTATTGCGTAACTTTTTGTCAATGTTTCAATTGGTTTCGTATATAATTGATACAGGATGAACGAAACCATTGACAAAAAAGTTACGCAATCGCCCCGCTGGACGCCATATTTGCTTACCAAATAGGACAAGTATAAAAAAACGTACTATACCTACAATGGACTAGGCGCGATCCCAGTGGCATCCAGATCAGGGTAAATTAGGAAAAGGCCGAAAAGGAAATTACGAATAGAATACTAGAACGTTAAAATTAAGATTTTTTTTATAGATTTTATTGTATCCGCCAAATCATCACTTTCGGCGTATGTACGATCATATTTTCTCTTGAAATGCTCATAAATGTTTAATGAAAAAGATATATCTTAGAAGGATTTCAAAAGGAGCAGATACTCGCAAACCCTAGGGCCTTCCCCGCACCTTAAAAAACCTCAGAACTGACTTACAAGTGAAAGGTGAACACGAATAGATTTTACCTATTTTAACTTTTCCGTTTCCGTCCCCGTGTACTGAGTCTCCGCCTAAGAGGTTTTTGATGAAAGGGCTCGATGAAAATACTTTGTAATGCCCTTTGACTGTCAAATCGCATGTGTTTTCTTGGGAGCCTCGTTCCTCTGTGATGTTTATACTGAAAAATAAATGAAATGAAACCTTATTCACTAGGTCATATTTGACAAACTAGCTGTGCCCGCGACTTCGTACGCGTAAATGTTAGAAAAAGATTACCCGTAACTTCGTCCGCGTGTAATTTGGGTTTAATTTTTTTTTGCGCAGAACTTTAATTTTATATTTCAAAATAAAAGTAGCCTAAGTTACTCCTAAGAACGGACAATCGATGGGAGAAAAGGGTATTGGAGTGGAGACCTCGTACTGGGCGCAGAAGCGTGGGTAGGCCACCAGCGAGATGGACGGACGACCTGGTGAAGGTGGCAGGCAAGACCTGGATGCGGAAAGCACAAGACCGGAAGGAGTGGAGTGCAATGGAAGAGACCTACACTCAGCATTGGGTGGCGATAGGTTGAAAAAGAAAGAAAGAAAGTTACTCCTTAAACATAAGCTATCTGCCAGTGAAAGTCCCGTCAAAATCCCGTCAAAGGTGACTTCAATGCTCTAGTAAGGCGAAGGCTAGACGTAAAGTATATACTATGGTCCGTCAGTATGGTACATAATGATGGATGTCATTCCATCGACGCAGGCTACACGTTCAGTATAAGGCTGCGTTTCCATTGAAGCGGAGCGGGGCGGAGAAGAGCTGTGAAAAGTGGCAACTGTTTCCATTGAAGCGGAGCGGGGCGGAGCGGAGCGGAGCTGGGCGGAGTGGAGCGGAGAAGAACAGTGAAAAGTGGCAAATGTTTCCATTGAAGTGGAGCGGGGCTGAGCAGAGCGGGGTTGAGCGGGGTGGAGCGGAGCGGTGCTGGGCGGAGTGGAGCGGAGAATAGCAGTGAGAAGTGGCAAATGTTTCCATTGAAGCGGAGCGGGGTGGAGTGGGGCCGCGTGTTCATATATTGTACTCGAAAGTCCGCTCAGCTCCGCTCCTCTCCGCTCCTCTCCGCTCCGCTCCTCTCCGATCCGCTCCGCTCCGCTCCGCTCCGCTCCACTCCGCTCCGCTCCGCTCCGCTCTGATCCGTGCCCACCACTCGGCACCACAGCCTGCTCAGCTCCGCTCAGCTCCGCTCAGCTCCGCTAGCTCCGCTCAGCTCCGCTCAGCTCAGCTCCGCTCCGCTTCGTGCCCACCACTCGGCACCACAGCCTGTTCAGCTCCGCTCAGCTCCGCTCAGTTCCGCTCAGCTCCGCTCAGCTCAGCTCAGCTCAGCTACGCTCAGCTCCGCTCAGCTCTGCTCAGCTCCGCTCAGATGCGCTCAGCTCCGCTCAGCTCCGCTCAGCTCAGCTCCGCTCCGCCCAGCTCCGCTCCGCTTCGTGCCCACCACTCGGCACCACAGCCTGCTCGACTCCGCTCTGTCCGGCTCGAGGCCGCGTGGTCATTTGTTTTATTCGAAAGTCCACTCATCTCCGCTCCGCCCAGCCCAGCTCCGCTCCGCTCCGCCCAGCCCCGCCCCGCCCCGCTCCGCCCAGCTCCGCTCCGCTTCGTGCCCACCACTCGGCACCACAGCCTGCTCGACTCCGTTCTGTCCGGCTCGGGGACGCGTGTTCATTTGTTTTATTCGAAAGTCCGCTCAACTCCGCTCTGCTCCGCTTACACTGTTTCCACTGGTGCGGAGTGGAGATTTCGAGCACTGTGATTGGCCAATTCACGGCCCGCTCCGCCCCGCTCCGCCCCGCTCCGCTTCAATCGAAACGCACCCGAGAAGGTTAAGCTACGCTACACGCCATTGCTTGATCCTAACGACCCTGTCTAACTTGATTTCTATAATTGCTACGTTCGCGAGCAGTAAATAAATTTATGTTAAAACTGTTGCTTAATTTGGCCTTGTTTTTTATTTGGTACTAAACTGTTTTTTCATGGAGTAAGTTTAATGTTATCTGATGTCACATTAATAATGTACAGTCTCACTGGTGGATTAATAATAAAACAATAAGGTATAGTACCAACGTACCTTTTAAATACGCAATAAATAATTGTATTATTAATGTAAAAGAAATATATTTTACTGCTTGCTCATCAAAAGATACTTTTTTATCTCGTAGTTCGATAAAAATATACTCATACTTAGGCAAAGTAGTATATCGTTGTGAATATTTTTTTACTGAACGGAAAGTGGTCATTTATCATTTTATTTCAGCAAAAGGGAATGTGAGAGGCTTCTGATGACGGCTATTGTTTACTGGAAAACATATGAAAATCAGGAAAACCGTAGTCTGCACGTAGATCGGCTTCAGTTTGTCACCGCCGATAAAAGTCAATAGATGTGTCCATATGGCGCGCATGCCTCACCCGAGCACTCATATTATGACATGACGTCTATGCGTACCGACGTCAAAAGTGAGTGCTCGCGCGAGGCATGCGCCTGATGAAGACGCCGCTATTTGGCCCGTCTATATGCCGCAAATGCCTCACCCGAGCACTCATATTATGACATTATGTCTATGCATTTTAACGTCAAAACCGAGTTCTCTGGCGAGGCATGTGCCTGATGTAGACACAGCTATTGGCATCGTCTATATCAGGCAAATGCCACGCGCGGCAGCCTCAGTTACATAGTTACATTATCGTTCTGTTTCATGACTAGGCCAAACTAGGTAAGGCAAATGACAACGCTCGGGTGGAGCAAGGCGAGCATTATGCTCGGGCATGCCCTGTCAAACTAAGTGTGACAAAGCTGCCTTTCGCGGCATGTGAGACATCTGGATAAGGATAGGTATTTCTACAGAATTCGGCAGGTCAATGGTAAAGTACTTATCATCATAATTTCAGCTGAACGATGTCTACTGCTAGACATAGGCCTCCCCCAAGGTTTTGCCATAACCACTGGTCCTGTGCTGCATCTATCCAGTGGTTTCCTGCGACCTTCACCAGCTCATCAGTGCACCTTGGACCTATCTACGCTGCGTCTTCGACCGCGTCACCGACCACGTGGTCGTCATTCCAGAACCATTTCACCCCATCGGCAAGCGTATTTATAAAGTACCTATACATACGTGAATTTATCGAAAACGCAATCCTTGATGCCTTTAGCGACTCCTTCCACCATGGTGATGTCTATCAGGTTGACCACAGACACTGATACGTTCTTCACTTGAATTGGGTCTACTGGCGGTATCTTCAGTTCAGGGATTCCAGTCTTGCCAATATCCCTGATTATGCCTTCATATAGGTTTCTAAGACATTCGTGATCGTCCAATTTGCATTTCGGGAGGTTGTCAACTAAAAGAAAATGGTTTGAAATGATTAGAAACAAACGTATTTTTATGTGCAGCATTAAAATAATACTGCTTTCCCAATGGCTGCGTCTACATCAGGCGCATGCTGCGCCCGAGCGAGCGAATCTCACAGAAAAATAAATCGCACGCAGCGCGAGGGGGATTTAAGCCAAAATCCACCATGCCACAATTTGATTTGTACTAGTGGCCGCCGAGTGGTCGAAATTCGACAATTATTCATTTAAATTGAACCTAGATTTAAACTTAGATTATATTATTATAGACTGGTTTGTTGGTATAATAGGTACATAATTTTCGTAGACCTATAGTTATCTCAGTTGTAACCTGGCGATGTTAGCACAAAGTCCGATTACCTGGGTGTCAACTTCTACCCCTTATGCACCTAAACAAACTTCAAAACAGATAAGTGCACGACTACCATTGCAAGAAGGTTGAAAGTTGCATGTAAAACGTAAAATCACGTCAGAGTTCAATAACCAACCCAACTGACAAATAACCTCCCTCCCCCTACCCCACACCCCTTCAGGTCGGCAACGTGCACGCGATGCCTTTGATATTGCAAGCATCTATAGGCTATGGTAGGTACCTAACTGCTTAACATCAGGTGGGCCTTATTTGCCGCAGTAGTCACGAAACAAAAAAAAACAAGTACCTTTTTAATTTTCAGAACACAACAAAATGCGTTCTATATTTACACAACAACAGCACTGTAAGTAAGTTACTATGTCATCAAAAACGAATAAAATTATAAATGCCTACCTACCAATTTTTTTCACCACTGAAAATCTCTTGGAAACTTACCAAATGCGGTCTCGCAATACAAAAAAACTGCACACGTAAATAAAACTACGAAAGTTTTAACAAACATTTTGTGTTTCGTTCGAACGTCTCTATTTAGGGTCTGGATTAGAGTAGTTGTTATAACATACAAACAGTAATATATAAACAACAGAATCAATGAGAAGGTCGTTTGCAATTACTGCCACTGAAACTGGTTCGTCTGGTTTAAGTCTAATTTAAGATTTCTAGGAATTAAATATACTATTTCGTTCTCGAATAACTTTATATTTAAATTAAGGCCTCCACACACAGGTAGGAGAGGGTATTATAATAAGTGTAGGTATAACAAGTTCATGGGCGAACGAAGCAAGACGAGGCATAATTATTTCTGTACGTTGCACAGTCATAATTTTTATTTTATTATTTCAGTATTAAAAAAGATAACTGGTTTGTTGCCAAAAAAATCGGAATATTAGGTACTTACATAGTAATGGGTACCTACCTATAATTAGGGTTTTAAGTAATAAAGCTGAATAGCATTTATTATAATTGAATATTATATTTCTTATAGGTATACTCATGGACCAGTTACTAAGGGGACTGGCCCTAAGCAAGTCGGCCGAGTGGTCGGCCTAGTACTAACATCGACATAAAACGAAGCGAGTAGTTCAACTATTTACCGGCAAATAGTAAAATGAAAATGAAAAAGCAATGACCACGTTTTGTTTCATACAAATATCTAATAAGGGCACCTCTTTCTTTAGTCTTTACTCTGTGGGTATACTTTACTATTACTTACTATCCACAACATTTATAGAAACTGAATACATTTTTGTAAGAACAAAAATTTTTCGTAATGCTACGTTCCATACTTACAATAATATATTAGTAATACCTATTAGTATTAATTTAGGGCAGTATTCGTTTTAATGCAAGCAAGTGTAAATGAAGCCATGAGGAGACTGTTGTGCACAGGCCTTGGTTAAACTCGTTTGTATGCATTATGAATTAACGTAATAACATTAATGTTACATTGTGCAATTCAATGCATACAATGCATCAAAAATCTGTAGAACATTATTTATTTACTTAGGTACTTATTACCTACTATATTATATTTTATGGGGGATTTACACGTGTCGATTTTCGCCGACTTTTACTAAACCGCCTCACAAAGCCGCATCGCCACCCTATTTACACAGTCAACTGAAATCGCAAGCGACTAGGTAATTTTCTTCGAAAATGTTGAGCAGAACAGATGTGTCTGATGGTGGTAGGTAGGAACAACACGGCGCCGATAGCCGCGCGGTAGCCGCTCGGCCAAAAGTCGGATGCTAGTCTACTTTGGGCTTGCGACTTTAGTTCGTCACCTACGGCCTAGTCGAATTGCTATTTAGACAGTTGATTTTCGCTGTGCGGCGATAATCTTACGGCTTTAGTCATCCGTGTAAACCCCGCATTACTGGAAAAAGAAGCAATTTACCTATTTGACTCATGAACGTAATAACCCTTGATTTGACTAAATGCTTAATACTGCTTAATACTGCACCGTCAAGATTTGATTATACCTAAGTTGTTGGTTCCAATTCCTTGTTCTGTTGAAATCTTTTTTACACGACTGCCCAAAAAAAGGAGTGTATATGTGTTTAGGGTTCATGTATGTACCTATGTATGTGAGATTCTTTATTCACCGATAACTTTTAAATCCCTGAACAGATTTGGATGTATGGGGTAGGTACCTATCGTTAGAATCCTTATAAATCATTCCGGGTAACACTGGGTAATTATTATTTTTGAAAAAAAATAAAAAATTACCCAATTCAATTACCTTTTACAATATGGATATCAAATTGAAGTCATTGATGAGCACATTTCAAAGATAATATAATTTATTGGTATAATTTAACAAAGTTAGGATGTACATGCAAAACAAACATTTCATTTTTGGCTGCTGGCACTAAAATGCATAAAATATATATATTTTTTTAAATAAATAAAAAAACACGATTGCCCTGCCAGTGTTTTTTCAGTATAGTGATACCTCAGCTTACACAATGTTGCTGGTTTAAATAATCAGGCGTTTCATAAAATTCTAATGGATCTGTTATATTGTAGTATTCTCTCTTTATTTAAATTTTGAGATACATTTCATAATATCTATCGCTTTTAAAAACCACTAGGTATAGTGGTTCGAGCGTAGGCTGCTTGGCTCACTGCACCGGGTAATTGCGGGTTCTAGTCTGGAGTGTGCCGGATTATTGGACATGCCGGATTAGTGAGACTCTAATGTATATTTATTTATAGTAAGTAGGTACAATGCGATTAAAATTAAAATAGGACGGGCACTCGGCTAACTTCACTCATATAAAGTACTTTACTCGTGAATGAAGTTAGCTGAGAGCTGTACCAATTCCTGTTGTGACGACACAATATGGCGCTAGGCCGGTCTTATTCTTATTTTAATTGTATAGTACCTATACAGTTTTCAGGTTAGGCCTTGGTCTCCTATTAAATGCCACCGGCCGCTTACAGCGTCACGCGTACGCCGCGTCACAATTTTACTATAGTGTCGTATAGTCGTATAGTGTCGGAGAGCACAACAGTACATTTCTATAGTAAGCATTGTGACGCGGCGTACGCGTGACGCTCTAAGCGGCCGATGGCATTTAATAGGACACCACGGCCTTAAACTCGTGTAGGTCGTATGGGTCACACAAGTCTACAGGGCGTATTATATGTGCCTGTGATAAATGTGCGCCCTCTTGGAAAGTTATAGCGAAAATACACCATACCAGCATACTTCAAAACAGAACAAGGTTTAGGCATAGAATATACAATGCGAATAGATATGTCACGATCAATAAAATAAGCCCTCACAGAGTACATTTTATAAACTGAGATTGAGGTATCACAAAAAAAAACAATAGTACAACGCACCCTGGTGTTAAATAAGCGCATCAAATCAGGAAATAAGAAAGTTATAAAATCTATGCCTTTGTGAGGATTCGAACCCGAGATGATCTGATACGAAGGGACGACACTTCAATCACTGAGCTACGAAAACGGTTCTCAAGTCAACGGTTTTTTTATGTATGTGCTTGTATGACATAGGTACTACCTATTGCCATCAATTTAGTATTTTGCCAACTAAGCAAATTTTGTAAGTTATAAGGCTATGACCCTGTTAGAGTTAATTACATACATATGCCATGTAACGTAACGTACTGTTTGACGTTAGGTTTATGATGATTATAGGACGAAATATTACGACGAATTATACGACGAATTATACGACGAATTATAGATATATTATAGGACGAAAATTAAAATGTTTCCAACCTATTTTTATTTTATACAGGATGTTAAAGATGAGGGACGTATAAGAGTACCTACTTATATGAAGGCTTATAGAGTACGGTTAAATACATCCATTATCTACTTCTCTATATTTCATACTAACAAGATTCTATGTTTTTTTTTTTTTTTTTTTTTTTTTTCAATATAATTTCGGCAAGGAGCTTGGTCATGAAACTATAAAAATCTGCTTAGCTGTTGGAATTATTCGACCAAACGTATTGTCGGCTCATAAACTTTTATTATAGACAGTTATGTACAGAAAGATAGGTAAACAAAACACAACTATCCAATGTTTATGTAAACTTATATTTTAACCAATAAAATAGAACTTGCTTTTTATAGCGTTATAGTTGTTATATTCACATAATGTATTGACATTCATTAGACCAGACCTTCATTAAATAGTAGTGCTTTAAAATACTTCATGAAAAAATTTACAAACGCACTAGTCGCCACTACGATTTTCGAAGGTTCCCCTCGATTTCTCTGGGATGCCATCATCAGATCCTGGTTTCCTTATTATGGTACCACCCTTGTGGTATATCCATTCCAACAAAAAAAGAATCATTTTAAAATCAGTTCATAAACGACGAAGTTATCCGCGAACACACATTAAAAAAAATATATATAGGGGAAAGCCGCTGATATCGTACCCCTTAACTTTGATCCAAGTTTGAAAGAAAACGATTGGTCATATTGTAGTATTTTTTTATTTATAACATACTTTGGTTATTTAACTTCAACACGCCATAGACCACAATGAGCTTAAGCAACCCCATTCTTCACATATAAAGTTTAAAAAAAAAGTGCCTTTCGGTACAATTTAAAGACCGGTTATTTAAATCGTACCATATGGTTCCTAAATCGTACTTAAGTGCGGAATACACAAATATCAAGGAAAAATCAATAGTGTTAATTTATATCCAAATGATCTAAAAATAAACTGTAGGTATATTATTTAACGGATCAATGTTTATTAAGTATATTTTTAGGTTTTATTTATCAGCTAAACAGTATTTAAGAGAAGAGCTGCTTTTCTATACCCATTATACAAGTACGATTTCAAAACTCACGACCGGTACAATTTGCCCAACTAGCTATATTTTGCAAAAAAAAACGTTGTCATTTTATAACCTCAAAGAATTTCGACGATTCTTTTCTACAGAAATAAAGGACGTTAACATGGATGCAATTTAGTAATACAACTAATTTCTGGAAGCTTACCTTCGGTGTGCAAAGGCTTAGGTTGCCTGGCTGGAAAATAACTTCAAAAATCCCAAAAAATGTTTTTCAATTTTTTTTTAAGTGTAGTGACCGGAGCGGTGTGACGTACTGACAGGGCCTATTGTATGTTGGTAGCATTGTGTTAGTGTTACCAGAATAAAAAAATAAACGCAATAAGTAGGAATTAGCCACGGGGTACAATAAAACTGCTGGTACAAGTAATCCTACTTTCCCCTATATACGGTCGAATTGAGAAACCCCCTCCTTTTTTGAAGTCGGTTTAAAAAGAAAAATAGTGTACATTTTCTAAACAACAACGCAATAATTATGAGTCGCTACACTCGCTCACTCGGAAATATATTCACAAACAATTTTTGTCTTAATATCTAAGGGGGCGTCCATAAATTACGTGAGGTGATTTTTGAGATATTTCGACCCCCCCTCCCCCTCTAATCCCACGTGAGATTTTTCTAAAGCTATATTATAGAGGAGAAATATGTTTTACTTAATTTAACCCAGTTTTCTTGCAGTTTTATACCGTTTCTTGCGGTAAAAAAAACGTGAGATTTTGCTTGACCCCCTCCCCCCCTAAATACCTCGCGTAATTTATGGACGCCCCCTAAGGAAACAAAAAAAAAGAGAATTTGACATTTCTCTGCATTCACGCGCTTTTGAGACCACCTATAGACAAGTCATCTACCCATAGAATAATTTTGGTTTCCGCGAGAGCGTTCGCGCGAAACTTTTATAAATCTATCTACCTACCCGTTATGATTCGTTATCCACTAAACTCGCTATAGGTAATACATATAATGATTGTGTTATTATTGTCGTTTAAATAAAAATGGCTGCGACCAAAATACCCAATTTTCCAAACGAAAACCATTGCAGTAATCCTGCGAACATGCATTGAAGTAAGTGAGTTTAGTACTACCGAAGGTTATTACAGCGTTAACAAACGTCATCTTTGAATTTCGACATCAACCTGTGTGCCCATTAGGTACAATTCCTACGCTACGTGGTAAATTCCCAGTCACCTTGAAATGATTTAAAACATGAATGCACTTAGAATGCAACTTCTATTATAAAGGTGGGGTTATAATGTAGCCGTGGGCATATTCTGTAAATAATGATAGGTAAAGTAGGTACAAGGCCAAAATTAGGTAAATATGGTAAATGTTTGACTGAGGTATAGTAGGCGACAGGTTCGGAAGTCCTTTTTCTAGTGATGTGGCAAAACGTTCCAGTAGTTTTATCGATTTTTTTTTTGCAATGTAACAAAATAAGATTAAAATTAATTAAATTATTTAAACGTTTTATAATAATACTTTATTCATATTTTCTCACAGGGTAATTATAATTATTGTTTTTCCGTTCAATGTCACAATTTTTAATACTTTTCTGGCTAGTTGTCGTGTTTGAGAATGAATTATTGGTTTTTCTGTTTTAATACGTGACGAGGAAGCGACCAAAGCCATTTTAATACACCGCAACAAAGAACAATGTGAGCGAGATCGGAATCGATAACTATCGATACCGATAATGCATACTCGTGCAGCGCTAAGGCTAGGGTCGCGCGGGCCATGCGCGAGTATGGAGCGTGTCACCTCGCCCGCGCCTCAGCTCATACCCCGAACGACATCCGAACCTGTCGCCTACTATACCTACCCACGTTCTCTTCACGATTTTATCTGAATTCTTCCAACCTTTAGCATCTATAGATACCTACTTAGCTTACCTATCTACTTTTAAAAAGAAGGTTAGACATAATTTATAGGTAGGTTATACTTGTTTGGCATACAAAAAAAATACTGGTGGTAGAGCCAAGCTGTAGCCAATTGATTGCTTCTCTTATGTGTCCAATCTGTGTAGGTACCTATGTTATTATTTTATCCATATTGAAACGCAAAATATAAAGCAGGACGTAATCGATTACTATTAACAGTACTACGATTTCCAATCGCGACCTTCGCACTTGAACCGTTTTCGAAAAGCATCGGCCGCATGCACCACCGTGCAATGCAATCGCCTCCCAGAATACGCCGGCGCAACGCACTCGGCCCGTCGCATTCTCGCCGCGAACATTTTGTGGAACGGATTAGCCGCCAGTGTTGCGTGACAACCGGGCTTTACATTGGCAAAGAGCTAGACGAATTTATGCAACCAAAAATAAGAAACAGCTCGTTTCAACAGTGCTAACTCCTAAAGGGTCAGAGTCAGTGCTCATTGAGTCTTCGGCCGGTCATCGCATTGTTGTCAAAACGAGTGTTGAAGATGTGTGAGCGATATGTTTTGATATTCACTCTGCTGTCGGCGGCGGTTTTTGTGAGTGACTGCTCGGCTCAAATTGCGCGTGAGTGTTTTTTTTTACGTTTTGTAATTGATTGCGGTTGCGATCGATGTTGTTTATTGGTTGTACGTAAATATTGATTTATTTAAGTTAAATCTATTAAATGATACATACGTACTAATTGTCTAAAGCGAGAATTCAGATACCTACTTACTTACTCTTTTCTCGCTCAAAAAAACAGTTTGACAATACAACGAGGAAACGCAGCCAGCATTCTTGCTAGCATCCCACGCGAACGGGATTTGTATGATTGGGGTTGGTTTTCTCTTTATAAACGCAATATTAGTTATGAGAAAGTAAAACTAATAAGAGATAATTTATATCTTATAGATTTGCTAGAACAATGAATAAGTAACTACTTAATGACCAACTTAACCATTTATAAAAGAGTCTTATCTTAAAATATTAAGATACGATTTAAAATAGGTATGGTAACATTAAAATTATTACGATGTGGTCCAATTAAGCTCGTAATATCATTAGTCCAAGTAGTCATTTCAATCGATTTCTTGAGTATATCTAGTCCAATCGAGATCTAGACCAAAGAATTCCAACCCTTACTTACTTACTGCATCGTTTCTGATGAAACGTTATTTAGATATTCAACGAAACCTTGACAGTTTACTTCATTAGAAAGCCAAGTAAACGCGTATTTAGCCATCGAATAACATACCACCATATTTGCTTTAGCTACCATACATAGACTCAATGAAAATGTACCTTTATTTTGCAAGCAGGTTTCAAATAATTTGTCTTATAAATTGTTTAAACTTGTGTATCAAACTTTATGATTATCTTAAAATTCATAATATGTTTATGCACTCAGTTTGAATGTTGGAACGCATAGACATAATGTCATAATATGAGTGCTCGAGCGAGACATACGAGGTATCTGGACGCGCCAAATTATGTGAGGATTATAATAATAACCATTTATTATAGGCCACGATGGCCCATAATACACCTCTCATCAAAAAAATCGAAACAGTACTGCAAGTACTATTCAGGCATTTAAATTTTAAAAAATGATTGATATCATTAAAATAGCTAGCAGTTTGGGCTACACAATGGTGTACCACAATTCCAAATTTGAATTTAAATTTTTGAATTTTCTTCCAATAAATGAATGCAGGTATTTCGATTTTTTCATGAGAAGTGTAAAAATACTTTAAAGACTAACATTCATATTATATCAGAACTTAAAACGAATTTGATGGTGTTAGTGACGACAGCTTCCCCGAAAGCGCCGGAACACCACACCTTTCGGCCAGTACCTCTGTTCCTGCATGAAAGTGGACAGCTTTTCAGTAGGGACTAAAGCCACAAACGCCTTGAAACTAGCATTGTGACTAGAGCCCAACAGCTGTACTCTCAATAAGACATTGCTTTTCATCCTGATGTACTCAGCAATGTCCGCCGCCTTCATGGTGTGGTGGAGATGGGACAGGTAGACTGGGGTGGTCGGCACTGCAGCACGCAACAGGAAATTCGGCCCCGTGTTTTAATTTTGAAAAAAAATAAAAAAGCGGAAAAAACCAGAAACAACACAAAAAAAGACGAAAAAAAGACAAAAAAAAAGACGACAAAGAAGAAAATAAAAAGATAAACAAAAAAAAGAAAAAAGTATAGTGGTAGTAGTAGTGGGGATAAAAGTCGTGACGTCAATAGAAATTTGAAAATAGAACTCGTATTTTTTTTATAATATCGACGATTCTGGAAACACAATTTTGCCCGATAAGAAAAGTATCAGTTTCTGTCGGCTCTTCAGGCACCTTTCAATCTACTTTCCGCGTATCAGTGATGAAAATTATGTTTAGTTTTGTCTCTCATAGGGTACCAGTTCAGGCTAGCAAATATGGACATCCGTCTCCAAAACATCATCGTTATTAAAACAGTTCTCGCCTATAAGCGTTTGGCTAATATTTGTTCTGAGTGAAAAAGCCAACAAGCCAGCATTTGTCGTTGGGTCGTTAACAACTCGTGAGTTTAGTTTGAAATTCGCACAAGGTCATTTGGTATTCACGCAAATAAATTAGTCGTTTATGCGTTGAATTATGGTGCAAATGTCTTTTTGTGTACTTTAAATGGAAGAGACTATAGTAACTACAGTCTAGGGCCTAGACTCTGGGCCGGGTGGCAAAAAAGCGTACGCCTCGCCTGATGTTAAGCAGTTACCGTAGCCTATAGATGCTTACAATACCAAAGGCATTGCTCGCACATTGCTGACCTGAAGGGGAGTGGGATGGAGGGAGGGGGAGGGGGGGGGGTCTTTCCGCTCTCTCACTCATCGTACGAAACGCAGCTGGAATAGCTGCTTTACGCCGATCTTCTGTGAGTGGGTGGTACTACCCCGGTCGAGTCAGCCCGTTTATGAGCTGCAGTCAATTGGCTACAGCGTGGCTCTACCACCAATAAACTCACCATTATTCTCTCCTATACATTAAGAGAGATAGCGTCTCGGTGCGACATAATGCGAGACAAAAGTCTTGTCTTGGCGCGTGTGCTAGCCCTACAGGATGCCCTACTTGAGTGGTCCTTGACCGTGTTGCTTTTCTCTCAGTGATCGTCCAGGTTATATGACTGACATGCGTGACACATTGTTTACTTGACTTACTTGTGCCTTGTACTGTCAACATGAATGGAACGCAAACAATGAGAGCCTAAAGCTATGGTTTCCTCTGATACCGGTGCCGTCATATAGCGGCCGTCACTAGAACATTGGCTATGTAAACTAAATGTCGCGGTTTCCTAGAGAGTGGTATTGGATACCGTTGTCTACATAGCCTATGTTCTAGTGACGGCCGATATATGAAGGCAACGCTATCTAAGGAAATCATAGTTTTAGACCGGTGCCGCACTGGTAAGGCGATTGAGATGCGATAGTGACGCATCAGCGATCGACCTATAAACTTATAGCGGTGACCGCATGCCATGAGCGAAAATTTGTATAGAAATCGCCGTCGCGTCGCACGCGCCTTAGAGGTGTGGCCACGGCCTGTACCGCTCTGGTAAGGCGATTGCGATGTGACGGCAATTTCGTTAATTCAAACCCCTATAAACATCAACGGTTATTATGACGGTGGCCGCATCAAATGAGTGAGAGTTTGTTTATAAATAAATCGCCGTCGCATCGTAATCGCCTTCCCGGTGTGTGCTTGGCCTAAAATGTATCAAAACAGTAGGTAATAAACAATTACATGTAATGGTAATTATCAGTTCTTAAAATACCAAATGCTGATGAATATAATTCCATAAGATATATTATACTTATACAATACATACATACAAATATACAATATATACCTACATACATCGGCCAAGTCTTAATAATTCCATGGATGGTTATTATAGTACCTGAAACCATAGATTAGAACCAGGCTTAGGGTGCGTTTCCACTGACGCGGAGCTGGGCGGACCGTGAATTCGCCACTCACAGTGCTCAAAATCTCCACTCCGCTCTTGGCCCATCACAGTCCGCCGCTCCGCTCCGCCCAGCTCCGCGTCAGTGGAAACGCATCCTAAAGAATGGTAGGAATGCAACGCGTTTCTTTGTCATTTTGTATTACTTATACAAGGTGTATCAAAAAAGTTAAAAAAGTGTTTGAATTTTTAGTATTTTTTATACTATTTCATTCTATTCCCGACCCAAACCCCCAAGTATTATTTGGCACCTTTGAAACAGCCTGTATAGCTAGATAGCTACCTATAAAGATTGCATTAGTAACTACGAGTAATGCTCTAGTTTCCATATTGTTCATGTCCGGTCCAACTGGATTCTAGAATGTAGATTAAGGGCGGACTGGTTCAGCCTCTAATGTAAATTTTTGTCTATGCCAATAAAACAATTTGGTCATAGTGTTTTATTCCAATTTTTATGAAAAGTGCATTTATCGTTCTAAATTCTAAATTAATTTAATATGCTATTTGTACGACGTCAATAATTGACCCAAAACATATATTTTCGATAAATTTACTAAGACATTTGATAGGAAGGATGCTCGCTAGAATACTTATCTTATCATTCACTATACCAAAAAAATAAATAATTAATTTTTTTAAAAACACGACTGCCCTGCCAAAAAACATACTAAAAAGTATAAAACAAGTGCAGTGTCATTGCAGTCGGGGGACCGTTCTGTGGAACATATTTAATCTAAGAGGGCCCCCGACTGCAATGACACTGCACTTGTTTTATTTATTTTTATTTTATTCATTTTAGTGAAACAGCCAAAAATGAAATCTTTGTTTTGCATGTACACCCTACCTATGTTAAATTATGCCTATAAATTCTACAGTTTTAGAATGTGCTCATTAAGCCCTTCCATTTGATACACATATTGTAAAAAGGGAAGAAAAAGTGTTTTGTTCACATTTCAAAATTGAGCCATAATGCCGCCAGACTATTTTTATTTCAAAAATAATATACCCATTGTTACCCGGAACGATGTAAGAATTCTAACGATACCCCATACATCCAAATCCATTCAGGCATTTATACGTTATGGTGGAATAAAGAATCTCACATTCATACATACATACATGAACCCTAAACACATACTCACTCCTTTTTTGGGCAGTCGTGTAATAAAAATAATAATACTTACAAAATATTTTGAATGAAATTAAGATCATTGATTTGTATATGCATTTTGTCGTACATCTTCGTTGCGATGTTTTCCCCATGTAAACTCGAAACACTTCAAAAGGTTATAAGTATAAATTATCATAATGTAAAGATTTTTAACAAAGTAGGTATTCAAACCAAATATTTACAAAAGCGGCCAAGGTTAAGTTTAGCTTTTTAAGTAAAACAACATAATAAACCTGTAGAAGGTAAATACGACTTAAAACATGCTATAACTTGTACATTTTAAGACACGTTTTCATCAGCTGATGAAACATACATAAGTAATAAATTGCTAGTAATGTAAGTAGGTAGGTACTTATGTTTCCGATTGCGTGAATGTAGTCAATGGGTTACTCCAACTTAAGGGTATATTACTAATTTAAATGAAAAATCATAAACACATTATTTAGACATAGGTACTCATAGCGACTGTAGCCTAGGGGTGAACAGGTTGGGCTAGCAATCAGAAGTTCCCAGGTTCGATCCCCGGTGGGGCATGCACCAATGGATGAATTTTCATCTATGTGCATAATTTACAGTTCGCTGACGGTGAGGGAAAACATCGTGAGGAAACCTACCTATCCCTCGGGATTAGGTAAAAGTCAGTTCCTGTATACACGGCGACAAGGTTCACCACCTGTCACGTTGGGTTCTGACTATCTGGTGAAACGTGGGCTTTGAGTTGGTTAATACCTCCACAATGTGGTGGTGTATGGCCACTCAAGCCTCTGACTACCCCCGAATGGGGATAAAAGTCGTGACGTTACAGTTACAGGTACTCATAGTTCTTTTTTCTTATACCTACTTATAACTCGTAAGTAGGTAAGTACGAGTATGTATAGGAATATATTCACATCATGTACAAACCTAGACAAATACTTATAAAATATTTAAATGCAATACACACAATTTATCCTGCATTATAATGAAGTACTTAAATAGTTTGATGTAAAACTCAACGTAAATTTTAAGTCAACGCCAAAAATTGCTCTTTACAGTACTTTATATAAAGGTCAATCTATTCACTTAAAGCAAAGAAGCCGGCTAAGATTTATGTCGACAATTTATTTCCTAAACGACGTTTTCTTAAATCATTATTGCCTCGTTTGTCACCGCAAGGTTTCGGTTTTACTGCGAAATATTTCCTTTGTTTGATGTTTGAATGAGTCTTTTTAAAAACGTTGTCTGTTGTATGAAAACGAATGTTTAACAAAAAATATGTTGTTGTTGAATAAGAGACTGCGATAGTTCAAGAAAAAAGAAACTATGAATAAATATGAAAGAAAGATTACGCACTTCTAATCTGCCAAATGGTTTAAAACCTTGTTTGATTAAACGCAATAAATAGGGATGAAAAGATGAAAACATTAATATTATCCAAGGAGATTGCATAAATAAATGAGAAATATATACTAAATTTATTATTTATGTGGATAATGGCCAAAATATTGAAGTACTTAATTATTATTTTATTTTATTTCAATTAATTTAAAAATATAAATTCCGGACAATAATAATTGTGCTTGATTCCATATAGTTTCAGTATGTAATAACACGAAAATAGAACCAATGTTATTATTTATATGTTAATACATCATGTTACTGTAACAACAACAGTTAAGAATTGAATTAAATTAAAAGCACATACCTTCTCCTTAATAAATCGCGTGTATCTATCGCGAAAGGACTGCATATAGTCTTGCTCAACTACTCTGAGTCCTATGCACATTTGTGTCGAATTGCTATTACTAAACACTGTAATGTGGTATTTACTAGTATTTTGTTAAATTTATTGTTGAATAAATACTGATTAAAAAATTACGTATTGTAGAACTTAGACTATTCCTTGAAACAAAAGAAGTAGAAGAGAGAGATAATTAAATAGGTAGAAGTCAAACTTGTTCCAATTTTATTCCAAGAACGTACCTATTCAGTAAAGTAGTAACCTGGGCCAAAACAAGTGGGGACGAACCCGTAACTACGTATAGCCATGTATATGGGCCAGAACTGTCATATGGAAGATGAGTTTAGATTATATACCTCATCATTATGTACCCGGGTAGGTTAGGAAAACAGTCATCAGAGAAGTTAAGGCTGGAACCATTGCAACTGACAGCTCGAGGTTGACCGCTTTTTGCTCAAACAATGTCGTAGGACCGCGAGTTGAATTTTTTGAATTTAGAATTTTCGATATGCCACGACACATCAAAAAGACGACATGATAAATCAAAAACAGAAGTGACTCATATACTAAACTCGTATCTTGCCTACTTTTATTTAGTCGTATAAGGGTAACTTCGTAAAGGAAAATTTTCACTAAATCTTAAGTACAATTTAAGTACCACATTTTTATTAATAGGTAGGTGGGTAGGTTATTTTTTCTTTGTAATCTTTTTTATTGTTATTTTGTTGATATTGTAAATAAAAGCTCACTAACTGTTAATTTTTAATTGTTCTGAATATTAATTTTGCCCAACACTGGGTAATAGGTAGTACTACTTAAAAAAAGACTAGTACATAATTTTAATGTTTAATATTATAGGACAAATAAGTAAAATTAAAACAACTTAAAATTCTAAATAACTGAAAACAAGAAAAATTGTTGACAACATCGGGTAATAACTGAAATAAAAATAGTACTAATCCTTATTAGTTACTAGCTGTGCCTGCGACCTAGTACGCGCACATTTTTGGAAAAGGTTACCCCTTATTTGACTGATGGATTGATGGAGGATGACGGACGGATGGAGTGGCAATGCAACGCATGCCGGGCATGCATGCAACCCTCATAGGATCACTGTTTTGCCCGTCAGTCTATCTGTCCGTCTGTCAAAACGTGCACAGCCTAAACCGCTTGGGTTAGAAACATGAAATTGTAACTTTTTATAGCGTAGAAGAAGACCACAGGAAGGATTTTTGAGAATTCAACAATTAAGGGGAGAAAGTATCTATGGATAGTCCCAGTTTTTCTGAAGCTAGAGACGTGAATATTTGTATTTGTAGGCTGAGGAGCCGAAATACTAATTTTCATGTAAGGTCAAGATTTTCAAGCCAGAGCCATGGGTCTGGAGCAGCTCCATGATAATAATAATATATGGTATAATTAAAAATAAAATACTGGCTCCACAAAACGCCTCGTTTTGTGAGTTTTTTGGGTTCCGTACCTCAGAAGGAAAAAACGGAACCCTTATAGAATCACTTTTTGTCCGTCTGTCTATCTGTCCGTCCGTCAAAACGTGCACAGCTCAAACCGCTGGTGATACAAACATGAAATTTGGACAGTAAGTACCTTTCATAGCGTAAAAGAAGAGCAAAGGAAGGATTTTGGAAAATTCTTACCCTAAGGGGGTAAAATAAGGGGTGGTAGTTTGTATGGAATTCCCTCATTTCTGAAGTTAGAAACATGAAAATTTCTATTTAGGCTACTAATACAAATCCAAATTAGTTTTTTCAGCGCTTTTGAAAATTCTACCCCCAAGAGGGTAAAATAAGGGGTGGAAGTTTATATGGGGGTTCAAATTTTTCTAAAGCTAGGCACAATAAAATTTGTATTTAGGCTTCTTATTAACTAAGAATAGTAATTTCAGCGTTTTTGATCATTTCACCTCTAACGGTGTAAAATAGGGGGTGCAAGTTTGTATAGGCGTCCCAATTTTTCTGAAGCTAGAGACATGAAAATTTGTATTTGGGCTACTCATTACAAATTAAAACCGGACAAGTGCAAGTAGGACTCGTGCTCTGAGGGTTCCGTACAAATTTTATTATGTTTGTGTGCATCATATCTTTGGCGTGCAAATACAGGGCAATGAAGCAAGATGTGCTCCACTGTCTCGCTGGGGTTCTTTGAGCTTCCACTTTGCTAGTTTTCGGAAAAGTACATAATAATTACAACACCTAAGTGTGTATTGTTCCGAAAACAGGGAAAATCATGAAGACTCGAATCTCGGGATAACAACTGCACTGCAAGCGACTGTGGTGAACAGGTTGGGCTAACAATCAAAAGGTCCCAGGCTCGATCCCCGTTGGGGCATGCACTAATGGATGAATTTTCATCTATGTGCATAATTTACAGTTCGCTGACGGCGAGAGAAAACATCGTGAGGAAACCTACCTATCCCTCGGGATTAGGTAATAGTCAGTTCCTGTATACACGGCGACAAGATTCACCACCTGTCACGTTGGGTTCTGACTATACAGGTGAATTTTTCAAGTGTGCGTGGATGGCCAAATCCGAAACTATGAGTGATATCAAAAAGTCCTCAAAAGAATCTCGGGGCTGATTTTGATGAAAATTGTAATTACTTCTCAAAATTCGTTTCTTATCAGCGACACTATTGAATGCTGTAATAATACAGTATGTGGTTTTTTATTCTTAATCAACTAGTTTGATTCCTGGCTACGACTATTGTTTTTTCAAAAATCCAATGATGCAGTTTTAGTTTTCATCAAAATCAGCCCCGAGATTTTTTTGAGTACTTTTCGATATCACTCATAGTTTCGGATTTGGCCATCCACGCTCACTTGAAAAATTCACCCTGTATAGTCAGAACCCAACGTGACAGGTGGTGAATCTTGTCGCCGTGTATACAGGAACTGACTATTACCTAATCCCGAGGGATAGGTAGGTTCCCTCACGATGTTTTCTCTCGCCGTCAGCGAACTGTAAATTATGCACACACACATGCGAATTTTGAGAAGTTGTAATTACTTCTCAAAATTCGTTTCTATTCAGTGACACTATCGAATGGTGTAATAATACAGTATTTGGTTTTTTATTCTAAATCAACTAGTTTGATTCCTGGCTACGAATATTGTTTTTACGGTAAACTTAAGGAAAGAGCTAATTTTAAACAAAATAGTATTTTATTTCTCTTAACCTAAACTGATTAATTGTTCAAAAATGATTGAAAATTTGTAATTAGAACATAATGTTGTGAAGATGACTGCGCTGCGAAGGTAAATAAATAAAAATATTGAGCATAATTTCGAACAAGGTAAAGGTAATGTACGTATGACTTATTACAGTCAACTTGAAAATATGCAGCAGTTTATTAAAAAACACAGTTTTTTTTAAGTTTGCCGTATGTCATTACTTCCCAGAATTCGTTCCTTATCAGCGACACTATCGAATGGTGTAATAATACAGTAAGTGGTTTTTTACAACTAGTTCGATTCCTGGCTACGAATTTAGTTTTTTTCAAAAATCCAATGATGCAGTTTTAGTTTTCACCAAAATCGGCCCCGAGACTTCTTTGAGTACCTTTCGATATTCCTTATAGTTTCGGATTTGGCCATCCACGCAAACTTGAAAAATTCACCTGTATAAACGTGGGCTTTGAGTTGGTTAATTCCTCTACAATGGGGTGGTGTATATCCACTCAAGCCTCTGACTACCCCCGAATGGGGATAAAAGTGGTGACGTTACATTTCTAAAAAAATATTTAACAGGTGATGATGACACTAAATAAATTTAGCACTGCAAATTTAGCGAATTATTAAATTTGGACCCATCCCTAAGAAGCTGTGATGTTTATTTGATGTATGGTTTAGTAATGTAGAGCATTGAACTCCGGTCTCCCAACTTAATCCTGATGCTCAATAAAACTAAACATATAGTAAACATTGCCGACCTGAAGGGAAGGGGTAGGGGAGAAGGGGGGGGGGGTTTGGGCTTACGGCTCTCTCACTCATCGTACGAAACGCAGCTGTAATAGCTGCTTTACGCCGATCTTCTATGAGAGGGTGGTACTACCCCACCAAACGGTGGTTAGTCCAACTTAAAAATAAGCAAACAAAAATAATTTCGTATTACTAATATTAAGTAGTATGAATAACATCAACTGAAACACGCTTAACATCAGGCGGGCCGTACGCATGTTTTTTTGTCTTGGCTTTTCTTGTCGCATATAACCAGTGTCAAGTACCTACCTATAATAATATAGATTTTCAATGTTGCACTTCGCCACTTCCCGCCAAAAAAAACAAGTTTGTCTAGCAACTCAGTGGTATAAAAAGATATCATAGGCAAGACAAAAAATATGAAAAAATGAAATGTAACGTCACGACTTTTATCCCCATTCGGGGGTAGTCAGAGGTGTGAGTGGCCATACACCACCACATTGTGGAGGGATTAACCAACTCAAAGCCCACGTTTCACCAGATAGTCAGAACCCAACGTGACAGGTGGTGAACCTTGTCGCCGTGTATACAGGAACTGACTATTACCTAATCCCGATGGATAGGTAGGTTTCCTCACGATGTTTTCCCTCACCGTCAGCGAACTGTAAATTATGCACATAGATGAAAATTCATCCATTGGTGCATGCCCCACCGGGGATCGAACCTGGGACCTTCTGATTGTTAGCCCAACCTGTTGTTGTTGTTAGGCAAGACAATAAGATTAGAAAGTAGGTAAGCGGTTTTTAGAGGACGATTATGCTTTTTAATCATATACCTATTCATCATTCTATATTATTCATAATCTATGATGACAACAAAACGCGTCACTGACATAAATATTAATTTAAAAATATTTGTAATCATATAATATCCTAAAAATTATGTTCAATATTATATTTAAACTATTTAAAACGTGATTTAATTCATAAAATGCTAAGAAGACGTAATTTTTTTACGAATTTCACGCAAAAATTTGCGCGCACGTCCAGCTTTGGAGGCCGCCATCGCGGATCTGCGACGAACATTTTGCAGTCCAAGTCATGATGACCCATGACGTTTGTAGCATATTTAAGGTTATTATTGATTATTTTTTAAATAAAATGACTAATATTAAATCTTGGATCCACGGATTCTTAGACAAGTCTTGACAATTTTTCTGGTATAGGTTTCACGTAAATCTGTTCAGTTGCTATGGAGAACATTTACGATTAAGGTTGACAATTTCATATTTTGAAATCGATTTCTACAAAATTTGGTAACATTTAAAGTAAATCGGCTAAGCCATTTTATTCCCGACCATATGAGGTTTTATGTTGTATACTTTATATTGCACATAAGCCAGCTGCTTCATCAAACCATTTACTTAGACCCACCCAGTTGAACATTTGTATCACCTTAACATGAATTTCATATTTGAGTTTGAGTTTCAGTTCCACACAATAACAGTTGTGCATTCACAGGATACTTACCTACATCCTATTATACAGGATATACATGATTGATTGAATCCTCGATTCGAAAGTGACGATTACCGTAAAGAGGGAGTAGGGTTTCGTGCGTTATAGCGTGAGCATTAGGGCATGCAATATTGCAGTTGAACGTCGGCTATAAGCGGACTGCATGCTGACTGCAAGTGGACTGGCAGTCTAGATACAGTCAGTGTGCAGTCCGCTAGCAGTGGATTGGCTGGATAATTTCGTACTAAAATCATTCCAGACCCATTTAAACCTGACCACCTCTTTCATTTATCCACAGCTAGTTTCATCCACCCATGCAACAACACGGAGCCAGCCTGTCTGATACAGGCGACTAAGGATGCGATCCCGGAGTTCTCAAAAGGCCTGCCACACCTCGGAGTGCCGCCTCTAGACCCGTTCCTTATTGATGAATTGCCGATCCAGTTGCCTGGAATCAAGGTGACCTTCTATAGCGGGAAGGCGACGGGACTTCGGAAATGTCAAGTTTTGAATGTCGAGTAAGTATTTAATTGCTAAGGTCGGACCGAGACCAAGACCGAGAAATGACATAATATAGAAAAAAAAAATCTCCCAGCTCACCGCGCAAGACCACGCACAAAATACAATAATTTCCCAGTTAGTCTCGGCCACAGCCGAGGTTCACCAAAAAAATTCGTCGAGAACGAGACCGAGAAGTGAAACTTAAATTTTAGCCGAGAACGCCTGAGACCGAGACCTTGGTCGGACTCTACCACTTTACAAATCAAAATTATCAAGCGGTATCTTCAGTTTGATTCTGATAGGTTTTATTGTTGTAGGTGACAATAAAATAAATCAGAATCAAAAATCAAATAAAAAAAACTATAAAAAAAAAAAATCTAAATGTTCGGGAAGCGAACCCATGTAAAGCCACAGAGTACTATTTTATCTACCGCATATAACAGACACCGCACATCGTAATGTGGCTACATTACTCAGTTTAATATGACCAACCGATTTAGGTACATGAATAGATTTTTTTTGCCATATGAAGGGTCTCCTTTTCTCAATATTGTTACCGAACTGTATTTGATTATATGCCTCCAGACGAGTAGGCTTTCGCAAAGTTGTCCTTTATAATCAGTCAAGTTTGTAGTTATCTTGTAAGGGTTCAAAGGAAATAATTAATATACATAACACCTCTATTGCCACTTTCTGATTTGAAATTGGAAGCGAAAGTAGAAGTTGCCGAAACTAACCTTGAAGATACATAATTTATCATTATATAAATGCTTAAAGGGTCGATGTACTTAATACATCATTTTTGTAAAATTTTCACACTATGACATGCAGCAAGGTCCATAATGTCCACGTTCCCAAAATGTTAACCTTCCCAAAATGACCACATTCCCAAAGTGACCAATTTCCCAAAATTACCACGATGATCCAGTGCGGGTTGGTGAGTTCACACGTACAGTTTTCCTGAGGATGTTTTCGTGATAATCTCAGTTTGAAATGAGATTCGCGCATGAAATCTAAACATGTTTAATCCAAACATCTACAATCCAACTTCGACAAGTAGCGGTGTTTTATGACTTACCTAACCAGCCCCACCGCGTATTACCAAGGAAACCTTGCCACATCGCAATAATGCGGTTATTCTCACGACTCTTGTACACAGCAAGATGACGAAACCCTTTGTATGTCACTTGGCTCCAACCGACTGCCGCGTAAATTACGTAGTATTTTTCCTAAAGTAAAAATAAATCTTTTGACACCCATTAAAAAAAAAATAAGAACGTCCAACGCAGTGCTGCGTAAAAAACGCAAATGTTGAGTTTTTGTCAAAAACAGCTACCTGATCTTTATTTATATATATTTATAGCCACCTCACATCTTGTTACGCTACCATGCTACCTGGCTGGAAGATTTTCCTTTTTCCGCTAAAACTTGTAATTGTGCGAGGACGGCTTGACTTGATGAATACTAGGCGCAGTGATTCGAGCATAAACCGCTTGGTTTACTGCATCGGGTGGTTGCAGGTTCGATTATCGCCGGAGACAAATTTAGAAAACAGCCTTTTCGTAATTTGCTGGTATGGGTGTCACCGCGGATCGCCTCCAGTCCATTGTACGGTACCCATAGTACAATCGCTGCTTAATTTGGGACCATACAGTTGGTGTGTTTATTATACTTGCGTTTAGTGATGGGATGTTCTCGAGAACATTGTCACCCATTTCAATCTTAAAAACAATTAAAACCACCATACTTGCATGTTTAATGAGGTTTATGCCAAGTTTAACATGCTTCAGAAGATAAATTCTCGAAAATTCTCACGAGTAAGTTTCCGTAAGTTTCCGAGGGTGAGAATGTTCTCGAGAACATCCCATCACTACTTGCGTTTTATACGCAGCAGTGCGGTAAGTGCGTATCATACGCGCGTAGTATCCGCGGTAGTCCGTTGGAGCCTTAAACATTTCAACATTTAGATAAATGAATTCTCAAGGATAGATGAGAAGACAGCGGTTATCCTTTCATGAGGTTTTCCGGAGCATGGGGGTGTATTATGTTGTCGTTGGGTGAGAGGGTATGACATATCTAAACTGTTTTTGCTATTGCAAGGAAGGGTTGAGACAAGGATGGGGCATGTGAGGGCTTATAAATGGCGTTTTGCTGATGAGTTACGGATTTCCTTGTATTGTGTAAATTAAACAAGAAATGTACTTTGAGTAAATTAGAAGTCCAGAATAATAATTTAGTTTAAAATACGGTAGCTGATATGTAGATAATTAGTGACGTAAGGGCCTATGAATATTTAGTCACAAGGATCGGCATTGGATGTCACATCCGAGGGCCTTCGCACGAGTTGGGAATAAGACGAATTACACGATGATACGAGTCGGGAAAGCGACTAGTTACACAAAGTGACGTATTACAGAAAGTGACCAGCCCCCCCTAGACAAGTGGCATGAACGCTAATCGAATAGAATAGAATAGACTTCACAATGTATGGAAATGTAGATCAACAACAAGTTGCTATGTAGATCACGTGACTTATGTCATTTCCATACATTATGCGTAGCGATTTGAAGGAACGCTTGTAGACGTCAGCCACTTGTCTAGCCCTTCTGTAATCTAAGAGCCCTTCTGTTAGATAAAGAGACGAATTAGCGAAAGTGACGAGCGAGAATCCATACCAAAATCAGAGAATGTAAAATTTCTGACTTCTGGAACAGCCTGTATAATAATACATAACAAAGCGTTCTAGTCAACTTCGTAAAACATTAGTCAACTTTACAATACCAATGGATGACTATGAATTGCCTAATATTTTACGTATTTAATTCCAGAGCCTACTTAGAACAGAATATATTCGTATTGGAAGTGCGCTGCAACATCACGATAAAGGGGAAATATATTGCTGATGGGAGGCTGCTGCTGTTTCCCATCAACGGTGAGGGAGACGCCAAGATCAAAATTGGTGAGTTTCCAAAAATTGCGCATGACACCCCCCCCCCCCCCCCCCTTCTGGTCGGCAATGTGCGAGCAATGCCTTTGGTATGGCAAGCATAGGCTACAGTAACTGAACTGCTTAACATCAGGCGAGCCGTACGCTTTTTTGCCACAGCAGTCCTATAAAAAAAAATCGAATAAAAAATTGTAGGACTTACTTCTTCTTATGTTCCTGGTTAGTGGCCAACTTGGTGTCAGAGTTGTTCAAGCCGCCCGAAGACCTCTGACAAGGCTTAACGACTGCTGACTAAATGACCACAACCTTGACCGACTTTATTACGTGCCCGTCGAAGCACGGAGACGCTCAGTTCAAGTGCCACTAAATGGACACCCGTCTCTGCCTGACCTTGCCAAGCTTTGCTTAACGTCCGATCATTTACCGATTAATGTTTGCGGCTGGGTATGCGCACCCCAATTAGCTACATCGTACTTTGTTCTAGAGCAGACACCGCACATCACTAACGCTGTCACATTCAATTGCGGCGCTTTCGCCGCACTTCGCTATCACTTATTATTCTCTCTCACGCCCGTGCTCTTCCTACCTGTCCTGCCCCCCTAGCCAAGTGGCATGAAAGCTAATCGAATAGAATAGAATAGACTTCACAATGTATGGAAATGTCAAACGTCCCTATGTAGATCAACAAGAAGTTGCTATGTAGATCACGTGATTTATGTCATTTCCCTACATGAAGCGTAGCGATTTGAACGAACGCTTGTAGACGTCAGCCACTTGTCTAGCCATTCAGTGTGTGGCGCTTGCTTGACTTAGCGCCTCTAGTGCCTAGTCCATAGTAGCTCAATGACTACGCCTACTGCTACTAGTTACTATATTACTAGTTATTACAACTCAAAATTCCCAATAAAGCTGTACGCCACCGTTATGTAATTTTTTGTATTGTATAAATTAACACCTTTCATAGGTCATGACTGAAATTTGTAGATTAAACTATTCATCAATTTCTTTAATTTGCCAAGAAAAGTCATAAATATTTTTAGAATGTAATACACTGTTCGAACGAAATTATTAAATGTAAAAGTTATTTTAATATAAATTTGTAAAATGAATGCCATCTGTCTAGTCAGGATTTCATTACTTTAATAGCTTAAGTTATTTTGGTCTAAGCGCCTTTTCGTAATATTAGAGCCAGATAAGTGAGATTATGAACAACTGCTATTGGTGTTTACTTTATACAATTGTTAATTAATTTAAAATGAATGGATTTTTAATTAATGAAATTTAATTGAATCATTTCTTCATTATCGCTTGCTTGCGGTAAAGGAAGACATCGTGAGAAAACTTGCATTGCACTTTTTTTTCGAAATAAATCTAAAATCCACCAACCCGCATTGGTCCAGCGTGGTGGATCATGGCCTGAATCCTCCTCGCATTGAGGGGAGGTCCTTGCCCAGGAGTGAGACGTTAAAAGGGCTAATATTCTATTTATACCTATGTTTAATTGTTTCAGTGAACTCCATCATAAAATTGAATATAAACACAAAGTATTTCAAGGATGCTGAAGGCCGTGATCACTTTGGTATCAAAAACTATAAGTACACCTTCGACTATGGCGAGAGAATCGTCTACACAATAACGAATTTGTTCAAAGGGAATCCTGAATTAAGTAAGTATCCGGTGAAACGTGGGCTTTGGGTTGACTGAATACCTCCACACTGTGGTGGTGTATGGCCATCAAGCCTCTGACTACCCCCGAATGGGAATAAAAGTCGTGACGTTATAACTAACTAACTGAAAAGGGTAACAATGGACAGAGGGGGGAAGGGGGGGCTTCCGGCTCTCTCACCCATCGTACGAATCGCAGCTGTAATAGCTACTTTACGCCGATCTTCTGTGAGAGGGTGGTACTACCACGGTGAAGCCAGCCCATATATGAGCTTGTCTCTACCACCAGAAGAACAAATCATACAAGAGTCTCAGCTATCTTCAATCTACCATGTAAGTATCTAGTTTTGAAATAACAAACTGCGTTTACCCACATTGGGACAAAACCAAAAACCAGACAAGTGCGAGTAGGACGCGCGCCCTGAGGGTTCCGTACAAACTTAATAGAGGTTAACTTTCTCAAACGCTGAAAAATATATTTTGATTTGTAATGAGTAGCCTAAATACTAATTTTCATGTCTCCTACTTCAGAAAAATTAGGACCCCCATACAAACTTTCACGCCTTATTTAACCCCCTTTGGGTTGTAATTTTCCAAAATTCTTCCTATACTCTTCTACGCTTTCGAAGGTACCTAGTGTTAAAATTTCATGTTTCTCCCTCCAGTGGTTTGGGCTGTGCACGTCTTGCGTCTTGATAGACAGACAATAAAAAGATCCTACTAAAGTTTCGTATTACCTTTTGAGGTACGGATCTCTAAAAACCCAGACCAGTCCTACCCATGTACATAGTCACGTTAGACCTACGTGAGCTACATTTCGGTCAGCCACGAAAATATTTGTTCTAACAAGAATCCCGTTCAGCCCCTTTACCGCGCTCATCCGTATACAAAACATTTTCCAGGTAACACAGTATTGCAATTCCTGAACGAAAACTGGAGGATAGTTACCGAAGAGTTTGGCCAACCTGTCGTGGACTACGCAATAAACGCCACAATAACTACGACGAAGAAGTTCTTTGATGCAGTGCCGTACGACGAGTTATTGAACGTGCCTATACCTAAGTATTGATACTCATATCTGAGTATTGATAAGATCAACACAAAACATTTTTTTTTAGTTTTGCTGAGTGTCGATGGAACAGTGAGTTTTGCAGAAGATTATTAAGGTGGGTCTATGCTTACAAGGCGAGCACGAGCGGAGCACGCCGAACACAAATTCGTGTACTGTGTACCGACTTACGAGCCTCGAACGAGCGCTCTTCGAGCATTTGATTCGCGCTCGAGTGTGCTCCGCCAACTGTCGGGTTTTTGACGAACACATCGCGCTTGAAGTGCGCTCGTGAACGCATTCGTTGAGTGAAAGACGTTCGCCACGACGAGCCAATCACTCGAGCATCATGGAAATTTGGACAGAAGATGTTTGTTTGCAATTAATTTAATGATATCAAAATAATCCAAAAGATATGGGACCCGAAGAGGTTTACTGTAAAAGAAATCAGAAGATTGGTCTCGTATATTCCAAAACTCCTCCTTATTCGCCAAGAGCCGCAAGCACACCGCGGAAAACTACATTCAAGGACAGTAATCGATTCAGGTTCGTTGTACGTCCACGCTTGACGCCGCGAACGACGACGCCCGGAACGGCTCCACTCATGCTCGGCTCGTAAGCATAGACCCACCTTTAGGATTAGACGGTGTCTATCTAGCTATCGTTGATGATGGGCTATATGCTAGGCCCTATTACGAACTCGGACGATCAGGGCTGCTATGAATAATCCGGCACGAAACTAGACCCGGGCTTCGAATTTTGAATTTGGACACATTACTATAGTAAATTAGTGTCAAAATCACGAACGAAAGAACAAAACAGGGTGGTTACTTTGAAAATCGAAACGAAATCTTCGGCTGACGGATCGGGCGATTTCCTACTCCGAAAGTGTTACGGATACGAAGTACGGATTCGATTTACGATCAAAACCATGTCAAACGCTAAAATCGTAAATGTCAAATAACTTTCAGAGTAGGATCCACGAAAGAAGAAACGTCAAATCACGATCATCGAATCCGTATACTTCGGACGATCCGTCAGCCGAAGCTTTCGTTTCGTTTTTCAAAGTAATACCCCAGATGTTCCGGGTCATAATGCGGTTCGTTCGTGATTTTGACACTAATTTACTACGAAGATGTGTCAAAATTTGAAGCCCGATAGAAACGGATTATTTTCATGTACCTACCCGGTTCATCAGATCAATTGTAACTTATATTCATGGTGTCTCATCATAATCATTGTAATGTTGTTATAATCTATTTCTTTTATTATTAAATAGTACCATAAGGAATGCCTGTATTTTTTTCAGTTTAAGACCATAATTGCTGTCTGTCTATACCTATGGCATACATTTCAATTAATCAAAATCGTAATATAAGTAACTACTAGAACACTTAAGTTTTTGTTGAATGTAAATAACTTATCTAAAGGTAACTTAATTTACTTATATTATTTTAAGCACATAGGTATTATTATCTTAATATCCATTATTATTACAAATAATTTAAACACGATTTATTTAAAACGAGTTTAACATTTTTGTTATAACATCGTTATCGTACAGCTTTGAATTATTGATTATTGCTACACAATGAATTACAGTTTGAGAAATTTCAAAATTCAGTTAATATTTTCTTAGAATTGTCAAGTCGTTTCTGTTTAAGGAAATTAAACTTGATACAGAAAATATAACTAAAGTATTGGTACCTTAATTTATGTAGATAATGACGTTTAGTGTCCCACCTAAAAATTGTAAAAATTTCGAAAAAGTTTTTGAGAATAAGAAAATGTGTTATTTTCCAGTTTTTATTTTTTACTTCTGTTTATTATATGACCCATAAAATTCTTTCAATTTATGGTTTTTTATTTATCCTTCACACATTTGTTCTTTACAGTCCATAATTCCAAAAATTGTATGGCCCAGTATGGTCAATTCAAAAGTGATAATATGTATTTAAGTACCTACATTACAAAAAAAAAAAACATACACACGGCCGAACATAGAACCTCCTGCTTTTTTGAAGTCGGTTAAAAACAACTTTTGATCGCTTAATTAAAAAGGGTTTAAATCCGAAAGGGCTGAAAAGTGTATCTGTTTCAATTTAAAATAAATAAATAAAAAACCGGCTAAGTGCGTGTCGGACTCGCACACAGAGGGTTCCGTACCACAGTATAAATTTTATAAAATTTTTCGTATTTGAAATTAATTCTGTGAAAATTGTATTGTACCTACTACAACGCCATCTAGCGAACTCTACGAAAAGATTTGAAACTTTTACCTTATTTTACTTGAGGACCTTAACACATTGCACAAATCAGTTTACACGTATGAGACTAGATGGCGCTACTGTCGGCGGTATAGATTTAAAAACACAATTCGGGTAAAAAAAATATAGTTTTACTATATATATTTTTTTCAACAATTTATTTGTTGTTGTAGCGGCAACAGAAATACACATTCTGTGAAAATTTCAAGTCTCTAGCTATTACGGTTCGTGAGATATAGCCCGCTGACAGACAGACAGACAGACAGACGGACAGACGGACAGCGTAGGCTTAGTAATAGGGTCCCGTTGCCACCATTTGTGTAAGGAACCCTAAAAATTGCCAAATATTAGGTTGGGTAAGTTAATTGAATTCAAATCATAATAAACGTATCACCGCACTATACGAGTATCATTATCTTTTTCACGACACTTCCGCGGTCAGGTGACTAATTGGTAGGTATAAGTGATGTGCAAATTTAAATTTGAAATGTTTAGTATTTCGTTTTCATGTATTGGAATGTCTCATATTATGTTTGTGATGTGTAGATATAGGAAAATCCTTGCCGTCTAGTTTGTTCATCCAAAGAAGCCGTGCACTTCGCATGTACATACCCTTTCCGTTACACCCTGTATATTATACTCGTAGTACTATATTTGATTACTTTAAAATGTTTATCTTCTTGCATTTAACTAATTAACTTACGGAAATAACACTAAGGTCGCAAACCAGGGTCGCATCTTAGAAAAATCTAGCAATTAAACCAAGTACGTACTTAATCTATAATTAAGATTTGGTTAGTTGTGTCTGTGGCTTAAATTAGTTACGGTTGTCGGATTCTGTTAATTATTTATCATAACATAAATTTTTATGCAAATTTTAGACGTAAAGGTGCGTGGCTCAGTGATTTTAAAGTAAAAACAATGTTTGTAAAAAAATCATATACAATAAACTTATAACTTAGGTATAAACGGCTACACGTGTCGCCAAGCATATTGTATGACTTAGGCCATTCGTCAACGGCTCAAAAGAAACCGGTTACTAAATTAAATTAGTATCTAATGAGCTGCTAGAATTTAATAGCATGCTATGCTCTAGCTAGTGTCTCTATGGCGGTTCGTACACGACGCTACTCAAAAGAAATTGGTTAGCAATTAATATCACGCAACTTGACATGCTGAATGCGCGCGACTGGTTTCGATAAACTTTTCTGCACCGCTTACATGAGTGATTGTTGATTGTTTTTGAATAGAGCTTGGGGAGTTACTAACCGGTTGCGTTTCTTTTGAGTATACACGTGACTATCGTTACAAATTAGTTAGAAATTTGTATTACTAACCAGTTCCGTTTCTTTTGAGTAGCGCCGTGGACGAATGGCCTTACACTATATTTACCGGTAAAAGTCTCTAATATACTGGTAATATTCAAATGAACGGTAGTTACCATACCTACTAATTTTAGGTAGATCATTTGGTAAATAAAATTGAAGTTCGTTTGTTCGTTAGCTCATAAATAAGTGCTGTCAACTCTACTGTTAGACTTAAAAAAAAACATTCCCTTCTTGTTTGAGACTTAAAAATACAGTAACAACTCTTGTATCCGACATTAAAACAGCACACTAGTTTAAAATTGTTAAACAAATAGCAGTGGCAACTTCAGTGTCAGACTTAGAAAATATTAAAAAACTGTCGGTTAATTTTATTCGGCTTAGTTCAAATATGTTTCCGTGCTTTAGAGGACACGTTAAGCTAGCGGTTCCGGGTGGTATTCTAACAAAGAGAATTTATCTAAAATGGTCTCAAATTCAAGGGATATTTGTTGATCTTGACAAGATAACAAAATAATTGTTAAAACATGTGATTGTTCGTTCACATCATTGATGTACCTAGATTCCTTCTAATATCGCAATCATTAACTTATTCTCAGGGCACCACAACATGCAGCAAAATTCACACAATATCTGGTATCGCACTCTTAATTCGACAATTAAATACATAAGAAGGCCTTCACCAGAAGATGAGCCATATTGGCAATACTGACATGCTTAAATTATTATTGTCTAAGTCGTACTGTGTCCATGGACTTTGTTTATTAGGACAAATTATTTCGGACAGTCACGTGTCTTCTTTTAAATTTAATTGGTACTTAATGTCTTTGGTTCACATCTTTTTTAAAATCTATACATAATGCAATGGTGCGCAAATAGAATGCATGCTCTCTCACGGCATTCGTAATGTGCAAGGAATACAACTGATTATTATGTCAGGCTTATTGCAAACCTTTTAGTGGGCAGAAAAGGGCAGATGATTATGTAGTATAGTAAACACGTAATTGGGGCCCTATAAAGAACCCGGACCATCTGTTTCGTTATTTTGTGATTTTGACACTGATTTAGGTACTATGAAATATGTCAAAATTCGAATTTACACAACTCTACATATATTCGAAACACTTATCAACGATCTTATTATTCTTTTTATCGTATGGTTAGTGGCTAACCTGCTGTCAGAGTTGTTCAAGCCTCCCGAAGGCCCCTGGCCTCTTGGCCTCTATATTCATTTTATTGGTGGAGCGATTGGTTGCGCTACCGCTGGTTGCCTAGTGCGTTGGGGCACTTAATCTAATAAATGGTACCGACTCGAAAATATTTAAGCAAGGTAGTGTTAATAGTTATAACTCCTTAAACTGAGATTTGTATGAGTCTATCTGTTTTAAACAGCAAAGTTATACTTGTGCAAGTCTAGACTTGCACAATACGCGCAATTTCGGAAGTGGCCAGAAATTGGCGCAAGTCTCTTCCCACACACGCTCAAATATAGCTACCTACTTGTGCAAGTCTAGACTTTCACAAGTTTTTGAAGGTGTGCGGCCGGCATTAAGTACGTAGTAACGTATCACATTTGCCGATTTCTACTACGTATGAAAACATATATTATTCCAACAAATGTTATATATCCGGGTAAAAATAGCTCCAAATTATTAACTGTCTAATTTAGATAACCTCCAAACCCGATAAACTAGTTTTCTGTAGCGCATCAAGTAAAAAAATAAAAGCATATTAGTGCTTTGAGATGTGATAGATAACAATAATGATATGAATAAAATAAATTTATTTATCTATTCCGCAAAAATAAGGAAATACAAACAAAGTAACAATTATTATTTGCTATGTACAATATGCATATACCTAGTGTCTCAAAAGTACGAAATAATACTTGGGGGTTTGGATGAGTATCGGGGACATAGTATTTACAAAAAATGTACAAAATTTGGCATTTTTTGGAAGTGTACCCAAGGTGCTGGCCGTATTTCCTCGCTGAATAGCTATAGCTAATCGCTGAGCGAGAAAATGCCCAGCCCTTGGGGTCACCGGTTGCGTCAACCAATCTTTTCGACATCTCTTACAAGTTTATGGGTGCTTGAACCCCATGGACCCAGGTTCTCGACTCCAAACGGCATAAAAGCACAGTAAAACAACTATAGCAGCCGTTGTACAGTCGTTGCACGTCTATTGGTGACATTTCCAACATAAGCTGAGCTCCCTTAATTACGGGTGTCAATAATAAAGACAGCTCACTGTATATTTAATAGACGACCGTATAATACATATTTGCGTTCGTAATTTTTTTCAATTGGACCATCATCAAGCTTATATTATATTCCTTGAAGGCATATGCAGGGGTGCACTACAGTCCATCCACATAATTTGATCTCTATCTTATTATTTTGCCATAACAAGTAGGTATACCTATTGGTATAGACTGGTCTTATTATTAAATAAATGAATTATAATATATTACTATAATAACTAAATTAATAATAATGTATAAATAAATAAAATATTGACATTTTGCAATAAGATTGAAATGATAGCAGAACCAAGCTATAGTTAATTTATTGCAATTCATATAAGGGTTAACAAAGTGATCCTATAAGGATGCCGTTTTTTTCCTTTTTAGGTACGGAACTTTAAAAACAACATATTTTTACAACGCATTTTGAAGTTTCCGTAGCTGATGAATCATAAACTAACCCATCGGATTCACGGCATGCCCTTCTTAATTAACATGCCAACAAAATAATGACGGGCAACGCGCATCAATCAACACACTAAGAAGTTTATTACAGTAATTCATATGGTGCGTCCAAATGCTTCGCATGCCTCGCCCGAGCACTCATGTTATGACATTATGTCTATGCGTTCGAACGTCAAAACTGAGTGCTCGGCGAGGCATGTGCCAGCGGGGCTAATAGGGACGCTATGCAACATTGCCAATGCAATTAATTTCCCTGATTTTCTGAGGAATACTTAGCAATTCCGCTAAGTTTCTGTAAAATACACTTTTCACGCCATTCGTGACCGTTCCATGGAAATTTTGCGGATTCTGCTGGAGAGTTGGAAAAATTAATTGCATTAGCAGAATTTCTGCAATGTTGCATAGCGTCGCTTTTAGCCCCGCTGATCTTCTTTTTCTACGGGCGGTGTCCACAAATCGACGTCTTAAGTGAGCCTGTTTTGTGTGTTTGGAGTGTGGTGGGCCGGTTACTCCAGCCATCCCAGCTCCACCAGGAAGTTCCCCAGCTTCTTGACGTAGCCGAAGACCTCCTGGAGGCTACCCGGTGATCCCAGGTTGTTCTCCCGGCAGTTTGCCACTCCGCTGCACTCTAGCAGCACGTGAGCGGCTGTCTCTTCTGCCTCCATGCATGCTCTGCATAGGGGGCTGTCCGTGATACCTAGGTTAAAGAGGTGTCTGTTAAAGTTGTAGCCCCGCTGTTGTAGACGCACCCATTGGTGAACTTCGTTGCCGAGACCGGTTTTCCGCACACGGGTCGGTGCTCGAAGGTCTAATACTAATAATCTTTCCGTATAGTAGATATATAGCCGTAATTCTCAGCAACGTACACAGTAGTGAAGCTACCTCTAATTGCTCAACATCATTGTTCAGTTGCCGAAAATGTATTCGCAATCGTTAGCTTGTAGTGTTGTATTTAGCTTAGTATTATTGTCATGCAGATACGGATATGCGAAAAAAGCACGTAAGTTTAATAATTATTTTAAATTATTTTTATCAAACGTTTTCATAAAATAAACGCTACCGATACGAAGTGCGTTAATTTTTATCACTAAAATATGAATAAATTTAATTTGGATATAGGATTAATAAATTAAAATAAGGAAAAACCATTATTTTATATAATTAATTCGGCAATCATCATGAAATTAGTCTTACTAGCTATAAACCTTTGGAAGTGTTTCACAAAGAGATGATATAGGGAGTACCTTCCTTAATTTTCAGCCTTACATACTTCATATACTTAGTAATGATAAAAAAAAACAATAGGCGATCTCAAACTTTTTGTGACGTGTGAACGTATCTACCTTATTTTAGTCGAAGACTAAAATCTTCATTACAAAGTAATCCATCATAAAAGCACATAGCAAAAATCAAAAGCAAAGCATCATAAGTAGTACATCGAACATTCTGCTAAAAATCGAACAAAACGTAAAAAAAAATCTGGTGGTATTAGTTGCTCTGTATAGGTATTATTATACAATGCGAAAGTTCACTCATTTACTCGCTAACTAAACAAATAAATAAAATTGTCATTGGTGTCGGGGGAACGTTCTTTTTAATCTAAGAGGTCCCCCCAACTCTGTTCGGCATTTAAAGGTTATGGTGGAATAAAAAAAACTCAGAAACCCTGAAAACAGAACACTCCTTTTTAGGGCTGTCGTGTAAAAATGTTTAAATAGGGGTTATTCCCGCTCGCTCCTAATACATTGTTCTCGAAAACAGATTCATTCCTAATAATGAGATGCAAGCGATAAGTTAAACAAGAAAATTTTATGTAATCTTTTATAATAATAACAATAATAATTTTATGTTACTGAGGTGGGTAACAACTTTATAGATGCTTGCAATCCCAAAGGCATCGCTCGCGCGTTGCCGATCTGAAAGGGAGTGGGACAGATGGAGGGAAAAGGGTTTGGGCTTTTATGAGATTACCGTAGTTATGTAACCTACCTCCTAGTGGTTATCAGTAAATATATAGTTTCCTACTTAGATAAAATATAATATTCGTAATTATTTTTCTTATAAAATAATAAAGAACATAACCGACAAAGTAATAATAAGCTAAAAAGCATAACATTATCTCGATTTCCTGATCAAAGGATAACGTGTTGTTAGGATCTAGGTTGCTAAAGAAAATAAAATCATACAAGGCTGTGTATAACCTGTTACAACATAATTACTGAGTAATTTTAAATTGAATAAAATGTAGAGGTTACTATGTAAGATAAATGCAACTTAACCACAATAGTACAAAGATAACAAAATGTCATTAGTCTGTACACATAAACAGATAAACCATCCGGAAAAAAATCATATTATTTGATAGTGATAACTATTTTATTGGTGTTAGAGCCACGTAATAGTACCACCCACACACAGAACATCGGCGTAAAGTAGCTATTACAGCTGCGTTTCACGATGAGTGAGGGAGCGATGCTTTCGGTAGGTATTGCAAGCATCTACAGGGTGAAATCGAAATCGTGGGCAATATTTTAAAATACGACCCAACACATGATTCAGAATATTTTGGGAAAACAAATAAAAAAATCTATTGGTAAAAAAATATTGCTCGGGTAAGCAAATAATCAAACCATTTAACTGTTTTACCTTACCTGGGTAATAAATTTTTATCAATTGATTTGTTGATTAATATACCCTAAATATTCTGAATCATGTGTAGAATCACCGTTTAAAATATTGCCCACGATTTCGATTTCACCCAGTATATGGTGCGTAACTGCGTAACATCAGGCGGACCGTGCGCTTGTTTACCACACTAGTCACATAAAAAAAATATTAAAATTCGTCGCGAATGAAGAACTAAGCGGACAAACACAGACGCAGTTTGTGACTTAGTTGTCTATTCGGAGAAATACAAAATATTATTACACAAACCGGTCCCCCAAAAATAGCACAACTAATTCGAATTTTAATGAGCATGTCTCAAAAGCTGCCACCAATCGATTCTGGATAAGGAAAACATCTCACTTCTAACTAAAGCTGCATGTCTTAACAAGTTTTAAAAGGTATTTGAACTATGTAATTAAAATAATTTGTTTATTATTGAGGAAGTAGGTAAGGCCGATTGTTGTGATATGCATGTATCCACAGAAATTACATACCTACCTACCTATTTAGTACGCTGAATACCCAGTGCGGCACCTACAGTAGGTATACAAAGTGTTATATGTATAACTTAAAACCTCAGACACCCCAAGCGACCCCAAGCGACCCCAAGCGACTGTAGACTAGGGGTGAACAGGTTGGGCTAGCAATCAGAAGGTCCCAGGTTCGATCCCCGGTGGGGCATGCACCAATGGATGAATTTTCATCTATATGCATAATTTACAGTTCGTTGACGGTGAGGGAAAACATCGTGAGGAAACCTACCTATCCCTCGGGATTAGGTAATAGTCAGTTCCTGTATACACGGCGACAAGGTTCACCACCTGTCACGTTGGGTTCTGACTATCTGGTGAAACGTGGGCTTTGAGTTGGCTTAATACCTCCACAATGTGGTGGTGTATGGTCACTCAAGCCTCTGACTACCCCCGAATGGGGATAAAAGTCGTGACCTTTAAGTCAGACACCCCAACTCATTTTTCTTATAATAAATTGATATGGCAAGTTATTCTTTCTATCCATAAATTATTGCAATATAATTAGTAATTTTCGGTATTAACCCTGAACATTTTAGACTCGGCATGTTACATATAATAATATTACATATTCATTTTGGGAAAAAACCTTTATTAAAAAGTAGTGTTATCGATTTTACTCTCGATTCTGAATAAACTATTTTCGGTTTTTTTTTAATGTTAATAACACATTGTAAACACAGTTGTGCAGAGGAAGCAAAAAAAATGCGCGCGCAATCTGTTTCAATAATTCCCGCATTTCTTACCACTTAAACTTTATTGCCCATCAATTGTATAAAATAGTAAATAACAAAAATTCAAATTGGCGTTTAAAATATAATCGATCAATAATGGCGAACGAAGGCAAACCGTATACTTGCCTCATTTAAAGATACTAATTACTTCCTGTAAGTGTTAACCATGGCCCACATAACAAACTCGTATATTAGTATTTTTAGGAATATACATACATGCAGCCATAGGTAAACACGCGGTGCGTTATGGTACTCCCACACTGACGTTATAAAATGTTTACAAACATTTTCTAACACTAATACATTTACTAACAAATGTTAGGAATTGTAACATTCTGTTAGGAATTGTTAGCTAACAATTTTTACTAATATAATGTAACATGAAAACATTTAATAACGATGTGATCAAATGTTTGTTAACAAAATGTTTACTAACCTTTGTTAAGATTTTATAACGGCAGTGTGGGAGCACCATTATTCCTATGTAGAAAGTTTAAATTAATCATTCAAGCAGCGCTGCTATAATCAATTGGCGGCGTCTTCATCAGGCGCATGCCTCGCGCGAGCACTCACTTTTGACGTCGGAACGCATAGACGTAATGTCATAATATGAGTGCTCAGGTGAGGCATGCGCGCCATATGGACACATCTATTAAGTCGTGGCTCTTTTCTGCTGAACATGGTTCTCATTTGTCACCCGCTAAGGGCTGCTATAACGAACTCGATATACGAAAATAATCCGTTTCGTTCCAAACTTCGACACAATATTTTCGTAGTATAAAAATAGTCCGTGACACCCTCAACCGACGGCAGTGCATGAGAAGATGTATGAATGTGGATGAAGCAAAAGAGGTGTGTCAAAATAGTAGCATGTGGCAATCAATAGTCTCTGCCTACCCCTGTGGGATACAGGCGTGAGTACATGTCATAGTCTATCATGTCATGTCATAGAATCAAGTTCGTAAAAACATTTTTATTTATATTTTAGCTACCGATTGTTAGATTAATTATACCTGCGGCACGTTATGATGGCCGGTTTGACATGTGATAGGGGGAAAGGATGAACCTTATTATAACGGAATAAAATTCATTTTCGCATTAATTTTTTGTTACATTCTTATTTTTTAAAACGGCAAGTCTTATTCCGTTATAATAAGGTTCATTTTCTTCCCCCCCCCCCACATGTCAAACCGCCCATCGTAAAATGCCGCTACTATAGTAAGTACTAAAAAGAGTTGTACAGTTGACCATAAGGTGAATGGATTTATAAACGACAGAACCAGTAACATAATTTATTTTTACAGCTGATTTCATTCACCCATGCAGTGACACGTCCAGTGCATGCTTGATTAAAGCTACCCAAGACGCCATTCCAGACTTCGTGAAAGGCCTCCCTGAACTCGGAGTACCGGTGTTGGATCCTTTCGAAATAGAGAAATTGTCCATACCTCTCAACGGCTTGACATTCACATTCTACAAGGGAAACCTGTCAGGTTTCAGAAATTGCATTGTGGATAATGTTACGTAAGTAATCATTTATTATTGAGCTAATAGACGCGTACACATGAGGCGAGCGGCGTGACCGAGCAATCAGTTTTGACGTGATCACGTAGATATATTAGGGCCACCGCAGACATGCTACATTTTACATCGGCGATCGGCGATTTTGCGACTGCGCGTTTTGGCGACTCTCTGCGGTCGGACGCAGCGACTGCTCCGATGCTAAAACCGATCGCCGATCACCGATGCAAAAAGTAGCATGTCTGCGGTGTCCCTTATGCCATCACTAATTGGCTGGACGCCGTTGCTCGGGGCTTGTGGACACGCCTAATAAATACCATACCCTGGTATGATGGTTTAACGACATGTGAAATCTGCCAACCCACACCTTACACACCAGAGTGGTGGATTTTGGCCTGAGTTCTTCTTATCGTATGGTTAGTGGCCAACCTAGTGTCAGAGTTGTTCAAGCCGCCCGAAGGCCTCTGACAAGGCTTAACGACTGCTGCCTAGATGACAACAACCGGGACCGACTTTTTACGTGCCCTCAGAAGCACGGAGACGCTCAGTTCAAATGCCACTAAATGGTCACCCATTGGCCTGACTCCCAAACGCCCATCCCATGTCTAGGAGTAGAACATAAAAATAACCAATTATTATTATTTTTACCTGCCTGGAGTTAAGGCGAACTATTAACCTGTGACGTATTGTATACAGCCGGGTTTTTATCAGACAACAGAATACATTATGTCCTCTTATGGTTGCTTATTAGGTTAAAGGTCAAGGGACACTTGGTTTCTGGACATATTCCGACAATATACATGAATAATAGCACTTATTGCATGATGTAATAGGTACGTATAATAGTTACTTTGTATGATCGCAGTCACGGTCCAGTGCGGACCAATTATATTATTATTTTATTCACACTATTATTACCTAGGTGCGTCCAAATGAGGTGAGCGGCGCGAACGAGCTAACAATTTATGACATTATGTCTACGTGGTCAGGAGTTAAAAATGATTGCTCGGGCGAGCCGCTCGAGTCATGTAGAAGCATCAAATAAAAACTTAATTATTTTAAACTGTCTGTAATTCATCCTTATTTATAACATACTTGGATACGTAATTAAAAGGAGTTAATTATATTATAAAAATAAAATATACAAGTTGTTGTTTTATGCTATGGCTAATCGGTGACTAGGTATCGATAAATTCACATTTTATTTCATTAAAATTACCCCAAGCGCAAATAATGCCTGGGGGTTTGCAGAGTCATCCTATTAAAACGAATAACCCAGGTAGCAAATAAGGTCGGCGACGAAAAAAATACGTGAATCTGAGGTCAATTTAGGGTCAGTGACGTAAACGTACGTCTTTATGACGAAGACGTACGTCGTAATGCTACTAGAGAATTTATAATGATAAACGCAATTTTATGTTAACTATGAATCCTTTGTATAATACCTGGACATTACTATGAATTATTGCATGTACTTGACGACACTTGTCAACTTTACTGTTGTTAACTCGAAACGAATGAAAACGTTTAATCAAAGAGCTTTGACGCGAATTTATTTATATTATTTCATAATGATGTAAAAAAAAAACATTTTTCGTTAAAGCCTACATTCAGAACACAATAACTACAAAAAATAATCTTAATATTATACATGTTCTTATGTTTAATCAATTATTAAAATTGACAGCCTCGCGGACAACAAAAAAACAAAAAGGCAACAAAGAAACTTAGGCATGTAAACATTTTTACATTACATTTGATATGTTAGATAGCAAGGTCGTTTTATAATAACCCATTAGCGAAGGTCAAGATCAATGCGTTTTTTTTGCGCTGGAGTATTATTGGACGTTTAAGGTCAACGCTCACCTAACGCCTCCGCACCCGACCAGCACCGCCTCGCCGCTCGGCGTCCACTCGTGGTCGCCTGGTGGTCCGCGGGCGGACGCTGCTTTTACACCGCAAACGTCACGTGATCGCCCAGTGGACCGCGCGGGGTCAACGAATGAACGCCGCGCGGTCAGCGCGTGGTCCACTTATTTCCGGTTCAGTTAGTGGACGCTGAGCGGCGAGGCGGTGCTGGTCGGGTGCGGAGGCGTTAGATGAGCGTTGACCTTTAAATTGCATTTTTACTGACGGTTTTGCAATTTTTAATGAAGCTTTTATGCAAATTGATAATATTTTACATTTTCTAAGCTATAGCAGTTTTTATATGACTTGCCTTGATTGTATCCTCTATAGACAATAATAAATCTTAAATTATTCTGAACAGGGAGAGGTGTATTCTAATTAATTAATAATTAATAATAATTAATAAAAAAAAATATAACGTCACGACTTTTATCCCCATTTATGAATGAAAATTCATCCATTGGTGCATGCACCACCGGCGATCGAATCTGGGACCGTCTTGATTCTATACTGGTCTAAATTTAGCAGGTGACTAGTCGTACCTGAAAGATCCCTGAACTGAGGTTGTCCTAACAATATTCTACGACTCCGGACTCAAAACTATTATCAAACCTCATCAAACCCTCGAAAAATTGTTATTTAACAATTACAAAAAAAAAAAAATGTAATGTAACGTCACGACTTTTATCCCCGTTCGGGGGTAGTCAGAGGCTTGAGTGGCCATACACCACCACATTGTGGAGGTATTAACCAACTCAAAGCCCACGTTTCACTAGATAGTCAGAACCCAACGTGACAGGTGGTGAACCGTGTCGCCGAACAACAACACACACACACACACACACACACACACACACACACACACACGCACATGTCGTACATACAAAAAACATACATACATACATACATACAAAAAACAAAACTTCGTAATATATTCTTCTTCTTCTTATCGTATGGTTAGTGTCCTATCTGGTGTCAGAGCTGTTCAAGCTGCCCGAAGGCCTGTGAAATGGCTTAACGACAGCTGTCTAGATGACAGCAAGCGTGACTGACTTTGGCGTGCCCTCGCAGCACGGAGACGCTCAGTTTATATTATGACCAGTTCGAGTAAAATTTTAACGGTTTTCTAGAAGGAATATTGTGTACACAAAAACATAATTTTAATTTTAAATCAAACTTATTAGACGAGTATAATGTTACCTACGACGAGTTTACATGCATACAAAACAAAATAATCGGATATCGACAAAAGTTAAAGTTGAAGGCTTTAATAAAATGGAAATACTAATGAATACTTATACAAATAATAAAAACAACCGGCCATGTGCGCGTCGGACTCGCACATAAAGGGTTTCGTACCACCGTAGAATAAAAACTTCAAAAATATCAAGTTTATTGTATGGCGACCCCCTTTATTTTTAAATTTTAATTTATTTTTGGTATTTGTTGTTGTAGCGGCAACAGAAATTCATATTCTGTGAAAATTTCAACTCTCTACCTATTACGCCTTGTCAGATACAGCCCGCTGACAGATGGAAAGACAGACAGACAGACAGACGGACAGCGTAGGGTTAGTAATAGGGTCCCGTTGGTACCATTTGGGTACGGAACCCTAAAAACCAGCTTTATTTTATTTCATTCTGGAAATTTGTTGCCTGATGCAATATTATAATTAATTAGGTATACTTACATACCTACACTGATTACCAAAGACTTTGCCATTAGGAAGAGAGAGACATGATACAGTCCAAAATAGTATATCCTGTTAAACGAAGTCCATGGACACAGTACGGCTCAGTCGTTCGCGGAAAATAATGTTGAAAACATGTTACTAGAGCAGATACGGCTGATCTTATCCCACTAATATTATAAATGTGAAAGTTTAGATGGATGGACGTATGGATGTATGGATGGATGTTTGTTACTCAATCACGCCAGAACGGCTGAACGGATCTGAATGAAACTTAGCACAGAGATAGATTATAGTCTGGAATAGCACATAGGCAACGTTTTTTTTTCGATATGCGCGGACGAAGTCGCGCGCGGAAGCTATAGTGAATACGCAACATACTTAATGCCTTTAAGTTTACCGTCGAATTGCGAGTGCGATAACATATTTACGAATTTCGCTGTATGTAGTGGTGCGCTGAGCACAAGTCTAGTGATTTCAATGTTAGTACCAAACCTGCTAAGATAATACATCAATGCTTATTATTGCCTCTACACCATCACTATTTGTTACATAGTAAATGTTATAATAATGATACACTTATTAAATATTATACTTAAAGGTTTATCTATCTAAATATATAAGAATCAAAGTCCTGACTCACTCACTGACAGACAACACACAGCCTAAACCGCTGGTCGTAGGGACTTGAAATTTGGAGAGTGTATTTGTTGTATTTGATGGGTACAGGTGTACTAAGGAAGGATTTTTTGAAATCCAACCCCTAAGGGCTTTAAATAGGGGATGAAAGTTTGTATGGAAGTTCGTAATTTTTGAAGTTACAATTGGTGTTCAGCGCGGACGAAGTCGTGGGCAAAAGCTAGTTATTATATATAAAAGTCAAACTTTAGTAGATTTTTATACAATCTCAATGAATTATTTTTATCCCCATCATAATCATTGCAAAATACGACTTTACAAACAAACTTCATAAAACCAGAACTTTGAATATTAAACGAATTCTCAGCGGAAGAGCAACACTTAATACATTATGATAATGTCATACATTATTAAACTATTACTTTAAAGCTACTCGGCTCCTTAAGAGAGAAATTAGGAAACTTTTAAAATACCTATTTCAATGAAACCGAAAGTTATATTATCACATTTTAATGATAGCTGTGATAAAAGTATATGATTTGATGATGATATGATGGTAGGAAAACAGGTTTAGTCCTGCACTATGGCCTTTATACCCCTTACATAAGGGGAGTCCCGTTATCTAGCAGTGAGAATGAGAATGAGACTATAAGATCGCAGAATGATATAGAATCAATAAATAAATATCGCCAAACTTACACACCAACTGTATAGTCCCAAACGAAGCCACGCTTGTAGGTACTAGCGTACAAGTAACTGGGGCGAACCCAGTGTAGCCCAGACTAGGCAAATTACGAAAATACGAAAAATTTGCTTCTGGCCTCTGCAGTAGGCCGAGCGGCCTATGCTCGAATCACTGCGCCGCGAGTTCGTCAAATATTATTTAAATAATGTTTCATTTAAAGGCATATTGTTTATTTTTCAGATCTGATTTAGTTAAACGTCACTTTTCGTTGGAATTCCACTGCAACCTTACAATCAAGGGACAGTATGACGCTGTTGGACAAATTCTTGTATTACCCATCGATGGAGCGGGCGACGCTAAAATTAAAATAAGTAAGTTTTTAAAACCAAAGTCACCGATATAGCCCCGCGAATTAGTACGCTGAAGTAACTTTTGACGGGGCACATAGCCCGAAGAACTGATGGCGGATGAGGCAGAAAGGTTCTTCAGTGGCGACCACGTACCGGAAGACGCAGCGTGTGGCCCCTCACAAGGTGGACCGACGACCTAGTGAATGTCGCGGTAAACCACTGGATGCAAGAGACACAGGACCGGTCATTGTGGAAAACCTTGGGGGAGGCCTATGTCCAACAGTGGACGTCTTTTGGCTGAAATTATGATGATATTGATAAAGTTTTTTTTTATTTATAGTTCAGAAAACCAAACTTGTAGTATAAGGTTTCGATGCATGTTGCGTTCCATACTAAAGGATGTCCCATATTCAAAGGAATAGGCGCCATGCTTTCATATAAGTAAATAAATGTTATACCTACCAAATGTAAGCAATTTTCAAATTATCCATTTCCAGCTAACCTCAAGATGAAGGTGGACCTAAATACAAAGTACGTGAAAGACGACAAAGGTGTATACTACTTCGCCATCAAAAATTACAAGTACACTTTCGACTATGGTGATCGCGTCACGTTTGATCTGAAGAACATCTTCAAACAAAGCAAGGAACTTAGTAAGTATCATTCCAAATTACCTAATAATTTATTCATTATATTAATAACATAAAAAACTGCCCTAGGGCCCGATTCACGTAACCAAAACCGTAACGACATTTCAGCGATATAGTCGTTGATAGATAGAGATGTCGTTACGGTTTTGGTTACGTGAATCGGGCTACTGGTCTCTTGGCGCAGTGGTTCGAGCGTAGGCCGCTCGGCTCACTGCATCAAATGGTTGCAGGTTCATTTCCCGCCAGAGGCAAATTTAGGAAACTAGTCTGTTTCGGTAACTGTGTAGTTCTGTATCATGACTAGGCCAAACTAGGTGAGCCAAATGACAGTGCTCGGGCGCGCCCTGTCAAACTGAGCGAACATAGCTGCCTCGCGCGGCATGTGAAACAATTGGACGTGGCTATTGAGGGAGAGTGTGACCGGTGTAATGGTAATAAGTACGCTCCTTATTGCCATTAGGATCCAAACTCTATCTGCAAAATGTAGAGCACTTACACCTTCAGGGGAAGAGGCGTGATAGTGCATTTATTTTATTTACACAATTAAACACACCCTTTATTTTGTTTCAGGTAACACTGTACTAACATTTTTGAATGAAAATTGGCGAACAGTTTCTGAAGAATTCGGAAAGCCGATAGTAGATTACGCTGTGGATCTAGCAGTGAGGACCATTGAGAAATTCTTTGTGGCAGTACCTTATGACGAACTTACTAAAGTTCCCATACCGCTGTGAGATAACCAAATAATATTAAAGTAATTGTGTGAAGAGTTTCTTTTGTTTTATTAAATTAATCCTAGTTTTTTTAAATTGTTTATATCGTTAGACTAGCTTTTCGCCGCGACTTCGTCCAAGTAGAATTTAAATTTTAAAAAAATCGGATTTCTGATACCGGATCCCGGATCCCGTATCTCGGATCCCGTTTCCCATTTATACCGGAGCCCGGATCCCGTAGCCCGGATATCCCGGATCCCGTATCCTGGATATCCCGGATCCCAAAATATATAGCCTATGTTACTCAGGAAAAAGATATGTAGCATTCTAATGGTGAAAGAATTTTTGAAATCGGTCCATTAGTTTTTGTGTTTACTGATTACAAACATACAAAAATACAAATCTTTTCCCTTTACAATATTATAGTATAGATATTATAGAGTAATTTTTCTACACTCACCTCAAAAAGATTAAATAAGATATTTTATCTCAAGATCTTTGAAAAATTGTGTCGACATTATTGCGTAGTGTTTCATGAATTAAAGTGCCTTCATAATCAGAAAGAGAGCAATCTAAAGATAGCCGAGTTCTTGAAACTACACTGGACCGCAAAGAAAACGGGTCGGTTAGAAAATCTTCAATATCTTCAAAAGTACCTGACCTAGGTTTATAAAATAAACACTAAATTAAAGAATATTTTAAATTAAATAAAAATAAAAAACCAACCAAGTGTGTGTCGAACTCGCACATAAAGGGTTCCGTGCCCCCGTAGAATATAAACGTCAAAATATAAAAACTTTATTTTTAAATGTTATTTTGTTTTAATTTTACTATGTGTTGTTGTAGCGGCAACAGAAATACACATTCTGTGAAAATTTTAACTCTCTACCTAATACGGGTCGTGAGATACAGCTCGCTGACACACGGACGGACGAACGGACAGACGGACAGCGTACCTAGGCTTAGTAATAGGGTCCCGTTGGCACCATTTGGGTAAGAAACCCTAAAAAATTAATTGAAGCTTTTTATTTTTAATAAATTTTAAATAAATAAAAATATGTTATTGAAGATATTATTGAAGATTTTCTAACCGACCCTTTTTCTTTGCGGTTCAGTGTATATTCATGTTTTAATACACTAACCAGCTTCGAACATTCATTTCACCGAAATTATCAATCATTATCTTTGAGAAAGGCCGATTCCCAAAAAAAAAATCGGTATATTTGCCATGGGCACTATAAAACCGCCTTCTTAGAATATTTTCCAATCCCTAACAATCTAGAATAAGGAGACACTTGACCGTCTAAAATAGTTTGTCCTTATAAACGAGTCTATAAACACAGTACGACTTATGGCCGGCGCACAGTGAGGACGGCATGGCATGGAATTATAAATTTTTATCAATCGAATTTAATACTTATCCAATCGAAATAAGGTGCTCCAGCGGGTGCATCGAGAAAATACTCCGCGATACTCCGAGGTCGATCACCGAGCATTAAAATGAAAATGAAAATGAAAATGAAAAATGTTTTATTCAGAATTAATATACAACTTTCGGTGCCTGAGCTCCCACATTAGGTTGCCCTGTGTCGTGGGAGTCACGCTCTTTCGATATAGCTTAGGGAATAAAAACATGAAATAATTAATTAATGCATTATTGAAACAATTATTGGTTAATTATGGTGTGTGAATTGTATGAGATTGAGATATGTGCGTGGGAGTGTACTTTGAGGTATATGAGTGTTAGTGTGAGTGAATTGGCGGTGTAGTGTGCGTGTGTGTGAGATGTGTAGGTTCAGTGTGAGTGAGTGTAAATAAATAAATGAATGTAGGCACGACAAAATTGCGATTAACAAGAAAATTAGAACTCGGACTGTGTGGTTACCAATTGCATTTTCATTAAGTGACGGTTATAAATAATTTTTCCGTTGTATCATAGTCAAACTGCATGATCCAACTTATAGCAATTTTTTTAAAAACTATACGATTAGATCTTACTATTTGCTTGTCCATTAATATAATCTTATTGTAAAGTCGAGGGGCAATGTAATCTGCATGTTTTTTTGCGAAGGTCGTTTTGACAAATGGGGTAGGATAGGAAAGAATTCTTCTAGTAGTGAGTGGCTGGTAGGGAACTATCTTGCAGTGAAATTTGCATAGAATATGGAATATAAATAGCTTACGAATAGTACAATGGCAGTTTTATAAAGAGATATAGTAGGGAACTTGTAAGGAAGACTTAGAGAGACCTTTAGGACTGCCCGTTGAGCGCGTTCTATTTCAATAAGATGGGACTTAGCGGCCCCACCCCAGGCTCCTATACAGTACGTTAAAATACATTGGCAGAGGGCCTTGTAAGTTGATATGATTAGTTTTTTGTCAGCGACAATCCTAAGGGTTTTAAAGATGTGGATTAATTTTCGAGCCCTTGTTGACACGGCTGAAATATGATAACTCCAGTTCAGTCTGTCGTCCAGAAGAACTCCCAAGTACTTTATCCAAGAGACACGAGTAAGCGTAGGGCAGACACAGGTAAGGTGGATATTATCAGAGTTTCTGTTGCAAGGATAGGTATGTATTTTCAGGGAGAAGTTGTTACTTGGGCTGTTTGCTTTGGATTTACTAAAACATAAGTATTTTGTTTTGGAAGTATTTGTGGTAAGGAGACTGTCTTCTAGCCAGGAGGTGACAATAGAAATACCTTGTTCAGTTGATTTCTTAACATCAGACCAAGTTCCTCCATGAAATAGAACTACCGTATCATCAGCAAACATTAACAGGTCAGCCCCCGGAACCGTAATATTGCACAAACCATTCATGTAAATGGGAAATAGCGATGGACCTAATGTACTACCCTGCGGTACTCCGAAAGAACATTCTGTCGTTGCACTACGATAGCTGTCTAGCTTCACAAACTGCTGTCTGTTACGCAGATAGTCCTCAAACCACGAGTACACTATTCCCCTAATACCCATATTTTCCAGACGTGTAAGAAGAATAGGAATTGATACTGTGTCGAAGGCTTTCTGGAGATCCAGGAAGACTCCGACACAGCTCTCTCCCTTGTCCAGATGTTTTGTAACCAAAGCGGTCAGTTTGACCACAGCATCTTCACTGCATTTTCCGGTTCTAAATCCGAACTGATTGATAGAAATCATGTTTGACTTTGTCATGTAATCAGTTAGTCTTTTATTTACCAGTTTCTCCAATATTTTAGACAGCACAGCCAGGAGTGAGATGGGTCTGTAGTTAGACGGTTGGTTTCGTTCTCCAGATTTAAAAATGGGACAGACCGATGCAGTTTTGAATATTCTGGGGAAAACACCACTAGTAAAGCTAAGGTTGCACATAAAGGCAATCGGTTCAGCCAGAGTATTACAAAATATTTTTAGAAATTTAGGGGAAATGTGATCTGCTCCCGGTGCGCTATTTGTTTTGAGCATAAGAATATATTTCCTAATTTCTACGGGGTCGGTTAAATTAAGTGACATTGAGTGGAGTGGAGCTAACGTTACGCTGGCTTTTTTAGCTAACTGTAATTCACTAAGGCCCATCTTCGCTATAGTATGTGCTGCTAAATCATGGCCGACTGAGGCGAAATATCGATTTACTTCATTTAGTGATTCCTCTGGATTGTTTTTTATTTTTAATAGATCAGTAACTGACTCTCTGGTTTTGCTAAAATTACATAGTTCTTTTATTACTTGCCATGTTTCTTTGTTATTACCTGCAGATTTTTCTAAAAGCTTTCTATAGTACATCATTTTTGCATACTTTATAATTTTATTACATATATTTTTATATTTAATGTGTTCAAGTCGAAGTGTTATATCATTTGGATTCTTTTTGGTTTTGGTAAATAGTTTATCCCTTCTGCGCATTGATTTTACTAGACTGACAGTAATCCAGGGTTTAAGAGGCTTATTCTTTTTTGGTATTACTATAGTAGTTGTATGTTTTTTAATTGTATCTTGTATATTGGCGACTAGGAAGTTAGCCGCTACATTCACATCATCAGTCGCGTATAATTTGTCCCAGTCTAGGCTGGTCAAATCAGATTCTATAGCTACGTAATTGACAACCTGTTTTATATTTGGTGTTTCGAATTTTCTCACTTCAGATTTGTTCATTAATAGTAGGATTGGGGAATGGTCAGTGAATTCCTTAAATACAAATGTCTGACACTCGTAATGACTTTTGACCATAAAATGGTCTAAACATGTGTTTTGTCTGGTAGGCTTATCAATACCTTGTCTGAGTCCATGGAAGCACATGGTGTTAAGATATTCATTTGCAGTTTTAGTCCTGTGTTCTGGAAGGATATTTATGTTGACATCTCCTGTCAGGACAACTTCCCTCGACTTAATAGTTTTAAGTATATCATTGAGAGAATTTATGTAGTTAGAGGGATTTTGGAATGCTGGAGGTCGATATGTACATATTATTGAAAGGTTATTAGATGTTATGTTAAGCAGTAGGCAATTACCATCTGTTAGTTTAGGTTCGCAACATGATACGGGTATATCAGCCTTAACATAAGCAATGACGCCATCGTTTTGATTGTGCATGATCTTTGTAGCCAAGGAACGATAGCCGGTAACAGATGGCACTATGGTCGTAGAATCAATCCAGCATTCGGAAAGAATAATAATGTCGATTGGATGATTGAATTTAGTAAGAAAAATTAGGAACCGGTCTAGGTTACAATTTATACTCCTAATGTTAATTGATAGAATGCTAAAAGTGTTTTGCTGGGAGACTGTCGAGTTAAGCTCCGTAGGTAGTGACAACGGACTATCCAGGTTTGTACAAGAGATATGATTTAGGAGTTCAACCTCCGTGTTGATAAAATTAATGGTATCTGTATCCAGTGTAGAGGTAAGGGGTGTGCTTGGTGCTCTGGTTTATGCTAGTTTTTAAAGAGATGAATTTGAAGTGTGAATGTATACTCGTTATCCATGTAGTATATTTATATGTGTTTATGCAAATATATTTATATGTTTGTTTTGTTGCCCGACATTTTAATTGCAGTGTGTGTGGGGAGTATTTGTAGTGTCTGTGTAAAGGTGTAGGCAAGTATGGGTATTTTGTAGTTTGAGTGTGTGAAGTTTTAATGTTTTGTTGTGTGAACTGAAATATGAGTAGCATTATTAGTATTGATATTAAATTATAATAACATTTCTTATACATTAACGAAAGTAACAATAATATAACCACGATCACTTCGTTTGCGGAATAGAAGTTGTATAGTCATTTTTTCGCAGAGACTAGGTCTGCCTCATCATTGATACGCAGTGCTGGAGAACCATCTTCCTTGCGTAAGAAGACAGTGCCACGTGATGTCCAACAATATTTGTACTTGTGGGATTTGGCTATTTCACGTGCCATCGCATGTAGTTTCTTATTCTTGAATGTAAGGCTCTCGGCTATATAGATTTGGTTGGATGGTCCGTCTAAAGATAGATGCGTTGTGTTGAGCTTATCATCCTTGTGTGACTTGTTAAATGTTTTGACTGCCGAGAGTAGTTCTTCTTTTTTAAATGCAGTTAGAAACTCCGCCACAATGGGTTTGTTCCCCGGAATTGCAGTCGATATTCTATGGACATTTCTTACTTCATTTTTTTCAATGTGCACGTTTAACACATTACCTGTTTTTTGGATGAGGTTCAAAAGGTCATGTTTTGTTTCTCCATTTGATACAGGTACGTTTTTTATTTCGATGCAAGTAGTTCGTGCATTACGGTCTATGTATTCAATTTTACTTTCTAGAAAGCTAATATATTTTTTATCAGTCTTTCGTTCTCCCTCCATACTGTTAAAACGTGCAAGTAGCTCGTCATATTTATTAGACATGAAGTCCACCGAGTTTCGCACTTCATCCATTTGTGTTTTCATATCTAGCATAAAAGTCATGATCGTGTTCAGTTTTGCATCTTGTGCCGAAAATAATTTCTTAATAAAATCATCTCTCTCAGGCGAATCAGGTGGGCTGTCGTTACCTTGCAGACGCGCACGCTTATTGCCTTTACGCGTTGTTATATGTTCAGTAGTGTCCGTACCCGTTGTTGTTGATAAGTGCATCTCAGGTTCACATTGCTGTTTCAATAATTTATCTTGTGTGTTAGTACTTTTTGATGTTTTTGGAGAGGGGTGTTGCTTAGGCATTGCCCTGGTAAATGAGCACCAACACAGACAAACAGGAAACAAGGCTCTGTCGTTGCTAGTCGTGGTTTAATGGTTTCGACGCACCAGTTATGTTATTGCGTAGCACGTAGTACCGGTGCGGTGTAGCTAGGCCGGCTGGCCCTCGGCGCGCGTAGCTCCGATGTCGGCAGCGCGCATCAAGGTCAAGCGATCCGATGTTCTCGACGTGCGGAAGTGCAACAGCAATTATGTCGACTATCTCTTTTACCCAAAGAGTGGGGACGAGGAGCCGCTGTCCGCGCGAGTCACTGCACGTCGCACGTAGGTACACGTTATTGTAATGCGAGTAATTTAAATTCGACTTTAACACTTGCTAATTAGATAGTATTTGTTATTGTGCGAAAATTAAATAATTTAAATTTATTTGTAACAGGACGACACACGTCCAACCGCTATCACTGTTCGGACGAAAGAGGAACGAGGAACGAGGAACGAGGACGAAAAATATATACCTTATTTCGATTGGATAAGTATTAAATTCGATTGATAAATTGAAATGCCATGCCATGCCGTCCTCACTGTGCGCCGGCCATTATTCTCTCGCTCAAAATAATATTGAAAACATGTCGGTTTTGCCAATACGGCTCATCTTCTGGAGAATTATGCCTTCATTAAGTTATGTGTATTTCGCTGCATGTAGAGATGCGCGGAGCATTATCATTAAGGGCCACCATAGACATGCTACTATTTGCATCGGCGATCGGCAATATTGCGCCTGTATCGCGTTTTGACGACTCTCTGCGTTCGATCGCAGTATCAAAATCGCACGATTTTACGACTGGTCGCTGCATTAAGCTTCTAAAAAGCGACAAAATCGTCGATCGCCGATGCTAAAAGTAGCGTCTTTGCGGTGGCCCTTAGTTTGTGATTGCGATATTATAAGGTACCATTTCTGCTAAAATATGATATCAATGTATAGAAGTAAATATGGAAGCATTAGTTAAAGGGACTATTAGTGCAATAGAGCAAAATCTATCGTCACTCGTCCTCTGGTTGGTCCATTTGTCTTAGTTACCAGATAGTGGTCACGCCCTTCCCGCGTCTTTGTTCAAGACAAGATCTTTCCCCATTATTGTAATATCTGCTTTTTACATGATACCGTCTTTCGGGATCCCTTATACTAGGAATTATAATCAACCATCTTATTGTCTTGATACCTTAGTTTTGTAATGCATTCTTGATGTTAAGTTACTTTGAAGGTCTAATAGTGCCACATAGCCACATTGTCAATGCAATTCATTTTCTGATTTTCTAGTAGAATCCTTAGCTTAGTAGAATTCCGCTAAATTTCTGTAAAATAGCTTCACATTCAACGCCATTGGAGACCTTTTCACGGAAATTTTGAAGATTCTGCTAGACTATAGCCTAGGGGCGAACATGATGGGTCAGCAATCAGAAGGTCCCAGGTTCGATCCCCGGTGGGGCATGCACCAATGGATGTATTTTCATCTATGTGCATAATTTACAGTTCGCTGACGGTGAGGGAAAACATCGTGAGGAAACCTACCTATCCCTCGGGATTGGGTAATAGACAGTTCCTGTATACACGGCGACAAGGTTCACCACCTGTCACGTTGGGTTCTGACTATCTGGTGAAACGTGGGCCTTGAGATGGCTTAATACCTCCACAATGTGGTGGTGTATGGCCACTCAAGCTTCTGACTACCCCCCATTGGGGATAAAAGTCGTGACGTCTATGTTATGTTATGTCTGCTAGAAAAACAGAAAATTGAATTGCATTGGCAATGTCACTATGTGGCTCTATTAGACACCTTGGTACTACTTCACCAAGCCAACTAGAGACCTGTCAAATGTGAGGTCACCTGCACAACAAAGCGCTGGCGGTTTGCGAGCGGGGGTGCGGGCAGGAAGCTGCAGGCGGTGGCGGGTGTGCGGGCGGTATGCGGGCGGGGAAGCTGTATTCCATCCGAGTGTCTACTTGGCTTGGCGGAGTAGTAGGTATCGATTTTATAAGCTTGAGTCAAAAAACAAAACCCAATACTCAATTACGCGGTTTTTTTATAGGACTGCGTTGGAAAAAAAGCGTACGGCCCGTCTGATGTTAAGCAGTTACCGTAGCCTATAGCTGCTTACAATACCGAAGGCATTGTTCGCACATTGCCGACCTGAAGGGGATAGGGATGGAGGGAGGGGAAGGGGGGTGAGCTTTCGGCTCTCTCACTCATCGTACGAACGCAGCTGTGATAGCTGCTTTACGCCGATCTTCTGTGAAAGGGTGGTACTACCCCGGTCGAGCCAGCCCGTTTATGAGCTGCAGTCAATTGGCTGCAGCTTGGCTCTACCACCTTGAAACAGAAAAGTTCCACAAAACCACTGGCGTTCGACCAGCATAACGAGTCGCGCGCTACTAATTGCTAACCAGTTTCTTTTGAGTAGCGCCGCCCCGGATGAATGGCTTAGGTACCTACCTGTTTTCCGGGTAGTTAGTTACCTACCCGGAAAAATAATTATACAATTAAAATCCGCCAACACGTGCGCGCACCATCAAAATCATCTTTTTTGTACAGCTAACATTGAGGGCAGAAGTTAAAAAGCACCGTAAAAACGAATTTTATATCTCGAACTTTGTTAATTTTCCGTTGCCCATATTTCAACGTGCAAACCCACTGAAGTCCACTGAGTTGATTTGTTCTACCACATCATATTTTATAGCTGGAAAAGTTTGAAAATATTTTACCTACAATATCGGATTTCACGAAAAATAAGGTATTTTATATGACAGATGAAAAAAAATTACTTTTTTTGTTCCCAATCCACTTTTGAAATATGATCTATGGATCATAGGATAATGCATCTGGGAAGTAAATAATTAGATGTGTCATAACTTAACCTGTGACCTAACCCTCATAATAATGGTCTGTTCTTTGTAAAATGTCTTGATCATAAAATTAGTAGGTACCTCCAACCGACGCGTCTTATGACCATTCCGTAGGCTTTGGTAACTTCCTCAAATTCTTAAGTCTTCGTTTCATTTCTAGCCTGTATAATCCCACTGCAGGCAAAGGCCTCTCCCCCCTTTTTCTACTTGCTCCGGTCTATGGCTACCCTGGACCAATACTTAAGTCTTATTTAAACATTTTAATAATATCGTTCTCATGCGCTAAAATGTCACCACCGGAACTTCATTTCATCACAATAAAATAGCCATTAGATCTGAGTTGCGTCTAAGTAACGGAGGGACCATGGACCAATTACTAAGGGGACTGGCCCTAAGCAACTCGGCCGAGTGGTCGGCCTAGTACTAACATCGACATAAAACGAAGCGAGTAGTTCAACTATTTACCGGTAGATAGAACAATGAAAATGAAAAAACAATGACCACGTTTTTTTTTCATACATATATCTAATAAGGGCACCTCTTTCTTTAGTCTTTACTCTGTGGGAGGGACTGACACCATGAACAACGTTAGCAGGCTACACATACAACTTAGCAACTCTTAATTAAACAGCCGGCCGAGAGATAGCCAAGTGCTGGGAAGTCTATTCCCAGTAACAATACCGTGGAAACGTTCTAAGATGGAACAACTTACAACTCGTCTGCAAGTTAACAACTACTTGTGGCAAGTACGCGTGGATTTGGCCCGCTGACCGGACTCTGTTGTTTGTAGCACCACCCAGTTTAATAGCTGTATAAAAGCTGTATAAAGTAGTTTTTATTAATTAATACAGCCTTTACGGACTGTTAATGTACATAAAAATAAGCATGTTAAAGATAATCAAATTAAAGGAAATGTAGGTAAAATTTATAGTGTCGTGTTATTTTCATCAGCTTCCCAGAAAAGTACCTTGGTATTTGTTTTTTAATTGTGCTGTATGTAAAGCATTCTAGGCTTCATAGCTAACAAGTACCATATACAGACACTTCTTAGCCTCATTTTGATAACATTATACATCAAGGCTTACAATAATAATAGTGATGCGAATGTGCACCGATCCAAATCCGAAGCTTTCTCCCATGTTATCTAATTAATATCATAGTTTAAAGCCCACTTGTCGATATAACACAGTCAAATAATAAGAATAAATTATCTGTAGGTACATCAGCATTAAATTCGCCTGGTGTATGCTCTCACCATGTCAAATTAGTATCTATTAATTAGCCTCAGGAGCTAGTGAGGTACGTAACCCCATTAATGTCACATCGGTAGTGGCAAGTTTTGTTGACTAATATTACGAGTAATTGCGTTAAAACTTTTCCGACCCTTCACGGTGAGGCGTTAATGTCTTAATCGAATTCTGTTCTCTCGACGGCTACAAAGAAAGGTTGTTTGGATCACGAACAATACCGTAGACACCTTTATTTTTCTCCTGGTATAAGTAAATTTGCTCCCAATTTTATAGAGATTTAAGCCAGCTTACAATGGTTTTACCAAGCATTTCTTGGAACAAAAGTGATTTGTAATGCCAGTATAAGTCCGTCATAACTCTCTTTTTTGGATTTATATTTGCGACGCATTGATATTTTATATAGGTAGATGACCTATATAAAATATCAATTTCACTTACACGCTGGTTAAAATAAACTCTATGGTACTTTTTGCCAAGTCCTGATTTAAATTACTACTAACCCATTGGTCCACTCCAGTTGATCTCAATCCTTATCCCTATCACTTTGTCACATCACTATTTTTAGATTCCGATAATTAACAGACGTATTGAAAATAACATGCGTTTGTCTATGCCGTCGACCTTGCTTGTCGAAAATATTCTGTTCCGTTTTTATTCGCGTTAACTGCTACCTGCGATTTCTTTATACTGTGTGCAAAAATAATATAGATTTATTTGCGACACGTAACCTAGGTAGGTACAACGAACACCATTTTTTTCCAGAATATTTTAATATCAACTAAATCATGCACGTGTTAGAATTAAATTAATTATTCATTAGATCAATTATATTTTTATCAAGATAAAAATTAAGTCAGGACGTAAAACTAGCCTTCCAGTTTTTATACCTATATTGGCAATACAGGTTTTTTTACGTGTATTTAATTTATATAAAATAATTTATTAATATTAATATATACAATCGTATCTCTTTTCAATTTTAATATTTGAAACTTAATCTAACGATATGTCTGTGACTTAACACTGTGTGCTGTTACGTCCGCTATTTAATAAGTAATAATAAAGTATAAATAAGTTTTTTAATAAGTATAAGACTTCTTTCATTGGCGGCGTCTTCATCAGGCGCATGCCTCGCCCGAGCAATCAGTTTTGACGTTGGAACGTATAGACACAATGTCATAATATGAGTGCTCGGGTGAGGCATGCGCGCCATATGGACGCATCTATTCAATAAGTACCTAATTCAACCATTCGGAATATATAATTCAAGGGCATGACGCTCCAGGGACGATCTAGAGGCAGCTGCGAATGGCTCACGGCGGGTGAAATAATAGTATTAGCAAGCCGGCTCCGCTCCCCCAGTTTTACAATCCTGTTACAACTTCATTTAGCGAAATTTTATCCAAGTAAAACCCCATCGTAGATATAAATGGATATAATATTTTGTTACGGTATTTCAGTGTGTTATACCTAGCCTATAAACTTTATGACTAAACAGGATATTCGGTGAGACGAGGGAGGGAGTGACCAATAGAATGGTCGAAATTTCCGGCACTAATGTTGTATAATAAAAATAAAAATAAAAAAATCTGACGCTGAGGTAAATAACAATCATCAGAAATTGCAGTCTAATAGGACCTACACTTGTTAAAATCAAAGTAGATACTAAATCGCAACATCAAAGACCATTCAACTATGAAGTAAGATAATGCCGGAACCGTGGTGAGTGCTTTTATATGACAAGGGCTAACGTTCATTTGCACAACAACACATTAGGAAATTTTAATTAGTGTCGATTTAAAAAGGACCTAAGTAATTTTTTGTCATAGAATTTGATTTCGATTTCACAGGACTAAGGTAATCTTTAATTAACTAAGCAATATATTAAAAAGTTTTGTAAACTTTGTCCCTCGTCTCGAAGCGACTCAAATAAACTCGTTTGTAATTTACCTCGCCTTAGTTTAAGACTTATGATAGCACGATCCAATAGCCAGAGAATTTATAGATTAGAACAGATTAAGCATTTTCAAAATGCGCTTAATCGTCGAGACTCGGAATGACTATCTACAAACATAATAAAAAAATTACGGAATCCTCAGGGCGTGAGTCCTATACTCGCACTTGTCCGGTATTTATATGAACTCAACTGATTCTTTTTTGACATGTTGTGAATGTTTTTTTAAATAATAAATTACACTTATGATGACATACGTGTGGAGTTAGTACATTATTCTAAAATTTATATGTGTGTATTTTGGCCAATTTTGGAGTTATTTAGAAAATTGTTACGTTGTTAGTAATCTTAAGCCATTCTTTACAATGATTATAAAAAATAATAAAAAACAATAGGATTATCCCCTACGCCTTTCTATGCGGTAGGCGCCAAAGATGCTGAATATTAAACTGAAATTTCGATAGTATCTATCTACATATTTCAAGGCAGTAACTCAAACTTGGGTAACTGTAATTAAATCTCCACTGGGGCCACCGTCGTGTTTGACTTCCCGATTAGGTTTTCACAATCGAAGCGTTGCTAAGCCATTATCAATATCCTTTGGTCATAAATTGAAATATTTCGTTATTTAATGTTAAATGGTAATTAACCTTTGTGCGAATCATATCAATATGATTATCACTTGCTTACGATGAAGGTAAACATCGCGGTGAAACCTGCGTGTCTTAGAAAATCTAACCAATTTTCGAGCCAGAATGGTGGATTATGGCCTGAATCCCCCTCGCATGGAGGAGAAGCCCATATCCAGCAACACCCATACCTGTTATGGAAAAGAGAGATTTATTATAGTGGCCTCCTTACCAACCGTAAGGTTACAAAAAGAGGCACACTATACCTGGCAACCCCTTACGAGGCGTCAGGGACCATCTGCGGTAGGTCCTGCCGCCAGAGCATCCACTCTAGTACTCAACGTGTGAGTTGCACCGTGATCGCTCACTACCATATCCAGCAGTGGGATATATTATTATTATTAATGTTATATTTTAGAGTTCCGCATCCAAAGGGTGCCTATTACTAAGCCTACGCTATCCGTCCGTCTATCAGCGGGCTGTATCTCACGAACCCTTACCCTATCCTTATTTCAATGACCCAAAACTCTTTAGTAAATGCGATAAAAATGTGCTCTCTTCTCCGAGCCGATCTGTGTAAACGGACCCTTAAACAGAGTTTAATTTCAAAAGGGATTTAAGAGGAAATGGAACATAAATTTGGTCATCTTCGGAAGTGTTGGGTCTAACTAGCGGTTTCAAATCCCGTCAAAACTTCCTGGATCAGATTGGATGGGACTGCATTTGAAGACACCATAGATATAGGTACCTATTGATCGGGAGTCTGAACAATTCACTTATCGAAATGAAATACGCTCGGGTTAAATACGTTTTAGTAGATGATGATGATTGAGTTAAACTTATCATAAAGATTTTGGATGATAAGGCATTACGAATTTCGATTTGTAAGCCCTTTTTTAGATTGAAAAGTGATGTTTATCAAATAGCTGCTAAAGTTCAAAGGTTCAGATTTTGATTTGATTTGGTGCGTCCACATGCCTCGCATGCCTTGCCTGAGCACTCATGTTATGAAATAATTCTATGCGTTCCGACGTTAAAACTGAGTGCTCGGACACACGCACGCGCCTGATACTCGTATGATGTATGGACTTTTGAAAAGATAAACAGTTGCCTACATTAACATTTTCTATTTCACACCATTTTGAACAAATATTCAGGCGCTTTTAACATTCCTACCTACTAAGCAGTACAAATGTATTCTTATAATGGGTTAGTACTGAAACAATAACCAATAAATAATCCACGTCTTATTAACTGAAATTGTGAAGTCACTAAAACAGAAACAGAACTGATGACAGAACAGCTTGTTATATCGTAGACGTCTTCGACTCAATGGACACAGATTAAGGTGAGGTAGTACTTGAATCTACTTAGAATTTAATCACCAGAAATTTCATAAAATACACACACATACACACATACGTCACGACTATTATCCCCATTCGGTGGTAGTCAGAGGCTTGAGTGGCCATTCACCACCACATTGTGGAGGTATTAACCAACTCAAAGCCCACGTTTCACCAGATAGTCAGAACCCAACGTGACAGGTGGTGACCTTGTCGCCGTGTATACAGGAACCTGGGACCTTCTGATTGCTAGGCCAACCTGTACACCCCTAGGCTACAGTCGCTTTTCATAAAATACCTACATATTTAAAGTTCATCACACAATCCAGAATTAACAGCTGAAAATGTAAGTTTAATTGCATTCGTAGTCCATAATAATGATACTTCTTGCACAAATGAAATAGACAGTTAGGTTACAAATGTTAATGGCTAACGCAACTTGAACAGGCTCTGTCTTGACTAGCAATTTCCTTATGTAGCGAGCAGCGCGCCAGTGAATCAAGTTTGACGTCTGTCCACGTAGACATAAACGGCTAACTAACTGATTACTCGGGCGTGGCTTCTCGGCACATGTAGACGCTGCAATTAATGAAAGGGAGATTTCTATTAAAATTTGATTGCTGTCGCGTTGCTGTCGAATCGCGGTCGACTTCCCAGTACGCCCCTGGCGTAATAAAAAATCTGTACCTAACCTGTACGAATACGGTTCAAGATTCACGTTTGTTGAGCAAGGATGCAACCAAAAGCTTTGCCGAGAAAATGAAACTATAATTATAATGGTCACCCTACATGAAATACATCATCGCGACCTAGGCGACGAATTCAGCCGACGATGGATGGTTATTATTACTAAAGTGGCGGAAAAGGGCCCCCGAAGATCAAAAGGGTTCCGTACGAGCGCCCTAATTAAATACCAGAAAATGGCGGCGTATCGGGACAATACGTCAGGCGTTCTGAAATGACATCAATGGTGACTTCCAGTTAGTTAAGAAAGGGTTAACTAATTTCCATTGTCGGTTGCTCTTAAGGTCATTAGGGTGTATCTTGAGAGAATTCCGTTTGAGACAGAATTATGTACTTAGGTATTGGTTTTCTCTTGTTACTTTAATAACCGAACATATTTTGATGGCATTGTCTTCTCATATAATTTAAGGAATCGACCGTGAAATATTTAAGACTCATATATTTCTCTGCTACAAAACTCTTCAGCAAGATGAACTCTGAAACTAAACGAAGGAACTAAACCTGATAGGCAATAAAAATCTCAAAATCATTAAAGGCAAAACCACATAACTCCAACATTGCTCACATACAAAATATACCTGAAATAACTAATTAAAAGGTCTATCAAAGCGTCAAAGCTCAATTACTCAGGTCCGCATGGGAGGTGGGACATGATATAAGAAAAACGGAAGACGACGTCCCGGGAGATGGGCGGCGCGCCCCAGTTGACGCGGTAATTAATAGAAATATGATGCAACAGGGACGAACTATGTAGCAAAAAATATATGAGACGAGACGTATCTTCTGTGTATCTATCAGTAGCTTGGTATGAGCAACTCGTCTCAAAACCAATTGGCAATAGTCGGCGCCGCTATCTTTTTCGGGGTCGTTGTCCACATCGAACTGCTAACGTTCACACTCCAGACGTCTGCGACCCTCAAAGGTTCCATCTAACTTTGCTCTCATTACAAGTTTTTTCATCATTTATTTCTCACATACAATTGCAGTTTTTTATACATTTACCCCCTTATTCATAGAGATTTTGCCCAGTTTGCAATGGTTATGAAAGGCATTTTTAGGAACAAATGTGATTTGTAACTCCACTGCAGGTCGATTATAACTTTCTATGAATAAGGGGGTAAGATTTTTCATCATTTATCTGACACATAATTCGTAGATTTTTATAGGTATATTAATTACCTGACACCTTTTGCACGAAAACTTCAACTGTAAATACGCCCCTGATGATACATGAACATGACACGCCACCGAGACCCGCTGACCTGCTTCCCTTCAACCACCTGCGAGTAGTCAATTTACTTTTTTTTTAAATCTCGGAAAACCTCCGTCCGAAAGAAAAGCAGTGTGTTGACTCAACACACATAGGTATATAACGGGCGCGCGGCCCCATTTCACTTGCCACTGCAAAAGTCACTTTACGCTTTTCACACCTTTGCTTTTAAAGTGCATATTGCTGTGAGCTTTCAAGTGGTGTTTGTGCCATTTTGGAGGGTGATTTTTAGTGGAATGCTTAGGAATGGTTGAGACCCGAAGCGCGATGTTTACGGTATTCAAATTGCTGTCACATGCCGCGCGTGGCTTTCGTGTGCACCTGCTATTGTGGGATTCAATAAAAAAAAATCTCATTCATGAGTAAGGTAGAAAAACATTTTGTACCATTATTATCTACACGTTGTGCTCTTAGCTCTACCTATTTTATTTTATAGTTTAGCAGTATTTTTGAAGAGTTGAAACCTCTATGTACCGTCACTATCACAAAATATAAAAGGGTAGACACTCGGTAGAGAATGTGGAAAACCTCGTACTTTAGGGAGAGTAAGGAGCACAGAGTAAAGACTAAGGAAAGAGGTGCCCTTATTAGATATTTGTATGAAACAAAACGTGGTCATTGTTTTTTCATTTTCATTTTACTATTTACCGGTAAATAGTTGAACTACTCGCTTCATTTTATGTCGATGTTAGTACTAGGCCGACCACTCGGCCGACTTGCTTAGGGCCAGTCCCCTTAGTAACTGGTCCATGGTAAGGAGTCACGACAATAGTCGCATTCGGAGGGTTGCGATCGGAAACAAACTTAACTTAGTACATTCAGCTAATCGGTTAGTGACTTATTTCAAGGAGTACGATATTTCGCATCATTGATGTAGGTATTATTTTAGCATTGCAATTATTAAACTTATGTTCAGCAGACCACTACATGCAGTGAAATCCACCCATCTGTTATCGCACTGGCAATTCGACTATTCACTTATTAAATACTTAAGAAGGTATTATTCATCAGAAGATGAGCCATGTTGGCAATACCGACATGTGTTCAACATTACTTTCTGCGAGCAACTGAGTCGTACTAAGTCCATGGACTCTATTTAGGAGAACACACTATTTTGAACAGTCACGTGTCTCCCTCTTTATTGGTTAATGTAGTCTCTCAATTATTCATCTTTATTGAAAAATGTGTTGTTAAAATATTCATATTTTAAAATCCGCTTTGGTAGTGTCAAACGCTTAGAAAGTCGTACATAATGCACGATTGCATTTCAAATCGTATCCGTTCGTCCGTAGAGTCGGATGAATTATTCAGGAGAGTCGTAGGTACTATTCAAATGCCGTGTGTATTGGCGCAAAGGAAATCCGATCGGTAACTACTTGCAAATTCTTACGAGTCTATGTTAACCCTTTGGAACTCTTTGTAAGTTGTTAGTTTCCGATTTACAAATGTTAGATTGAATATGTCAAATATTTTTGACCTATTTACTTAATTCGTTTGTGTTCTATAGGCATGGGGTTTTATTTATTATACCTATGTGTACATGATTTTCATAATTACAAGCCATGGATGTTCTTAATCTTGGATTATCCGTAACTTTAGTTGGTTTTACCTTAATCCAATACCAAGTTTTAGGTTTTCTGAAGATTAACCTGAAATGTTTTTTTTTAATTTGAGGTTTTAAATTTGTTACTAAGTAGATACAAATATAAGGATATATAACACAATCGGATTGTTAACTTTGCTTCGTTCCAAGTGTTTTCACCCTCACAAACATAATTCAAAGTACTTAAATCCAATAGGAATCCCTAAAATGTAGAGTAGAGAAAGAATCAGACGTATTACAAAGATAGGTATTTTATTTACGGACCTATTTACATTACACATTATTATTATTATTTAGCGGATTTAGATTTAGTTTTTAGTAATTCTAGGACTTTACTAAGTGCTAGTGCAAATAAAATTCAGCTGCATAGTTTTCTCAAATGGAAACAAAAACACTAGCATTGAGCTACTAAGAACTAGCAGACGCCGGACATAATTAGGTTGTACCATTCAATTGCGGCGCTGTCACCGCACTTCACTCAAGCTACTAATTGTCTCTCATCCATCGCACCCTTTCGACCTATCTGTTATGCATGAAGTTTATTTAAAATAGCGCCTCTACTACAAAGTACATAGTAGTTCAATATTTAAAATGCGATCCAAATCTGCACATAATAGAACTATACAAAACAGTAATAGTATGATAATATACCAATTGAAATAAAAGTAAAATAAAATTACAAAATGAATTCCTTTTCACATGTCTACTCTTCGTATAATCCAGTAAAGGTACGGCGAGACCGCCGTGATACGATTGTGCAACGTCGCTGGGCAGACTACTAAGTGCTACAAATCCCCTGTTCAATGTCCCGAGCCTCGCCACTCAGTCGACCGCCGATACTTCCACCACACGCGCGACGTACAAATAAAACAACTCAATAATTATGACTCAGTTATGGCACCAATCGCTGTAATACTCGCAATCCTCATAAATCGAGTTAACCCACAAATCGACCCAACCGCATTGAACGATGGAAGTGAGATAAACAATTTAGCAACTGCTGACGTTTTTGCGGCGCAAATCAGAACATCGGAAGTGCCGCAAGCGGCCTCCGCCGGAAACAATCTGAATGTTGGCGGCAACGCGCACACTTCACTGGATGTACCTGAACAGAATCACCGAGCAATCTCCACAATTTTCCCGTTGAAAAACAAGAAATTGGCAAATCACAAGAACGAACGCGAAGGAAACGACCAATTACTTGCTGATAAAAATGTTGATGGCAATAACGAGAAAAAACCTCTTGATCATCTAGAAAGTGAAGTTAAAGCTGAACTATTAGTTTGGGATAACTGTTTTGAAACAAATTTTCGAGATGAACATTTAAACATTGTTAAAGCTCAAGATATGGAAAATATTAACGATTACCAAATTCAAAGCGATAAAGAGGGTAATAGTTTCTCGAGGAAAAGAGACGCGAATAACATAAAGTCAACTGCGACCAAAGCATGGCTAGAAAAATATAACAATCTGCTTTTAAACGCTAAGACTGAAGAAAGAAGACAGCAAAAACCAGAGACGGTAGTGGTTAAGAAATCAACAGAAATCGATACTAAAACAACTACTCCATTATCTACAATAGCACCAACACCAGTAACTACAGTCCAAGTAATACCTATAACGAGAGAAGTGTTTAAAGAATCAGCAGATCCATTTAACACTACAGAAAACGTAGTAACAGAAAACAATATAAGGGCTAGTTACACGGAAGATTGGTTTGAAGAAAAGGACAGGAGTAAAATAAGATTTGGTGGCTTGCCTCAAAAAGAAACCTATTTGATACCGTCGTTGAAACTCGAACAGGGATTTCATCCTTTCAGTTTTATGTCGGATTTTTTTTATCTGATATATCCGTTTGATTTTCCAGTTGGTGAGTTACACTTAGTGATTTAGTTTGTTTATTTGTTTCCTTTATTCTCACTTAATTTATCGCAATTTCTAATATTGAAATTTGTAACATCGTTATTTGTTTGTAGAAAGTAATTTCTGATAAAAAATCGTTCAATAATAGAAAGCTACACTATTCCTGAGTAACATAGGCTATAACATTTACACATTAGGGGAACAACTAGTAGTTTGCTTTACACTAAAAAGAGGGTGAACAACTTAAAATTCAGTAATGTTAAAATTGTACTCGGTACAAATAGAGATATTCATATAATTTTTGCTAATGTAGTTACCATTTATTTTGTTTGCATGAAACTATTTCTTGATTACAATGGTAATGACAGCGGCGTAATACCAAAGGCTTCCGTGCCCGATATCCGTTAGTGGAACTAGGTCACGCAGGTGATCTCGTTACAGTGTTGGCCTACGGCACGTTACGCCTATAAACATATTAGTATACTAATAGCACCTAATAGTATACTTTTCTAGGTCCTAATTTGATGTGCCTACAATGTTTTTTTTAAAACACTCGTTGGGTTTTATAGCAGCGGTAGTCAAGAACATACAAGCACCGAGCCGCCGCGCCCGACCATTCAGTAGCCGCTTCCAGTTATCTCACATGCCGCGCGAGGCAGTTTTGCTTTGCTTTGAGAGGGCGCGCCCGAGCCAAATGCTCGCCCTTCCTCACCCGAGCGCTGTCATTTGCCTCACCTAGTTTGGCCTAGTCATGAGACAGAACAATAATGTTATATGTACCCTAGGGTATACCTTTCTCTGTCTAGAGTGTCGGTTGGCGCGCCCTTTGGCTCGCCCGAAAATGTGACTGAGGCTGCCGTTCGTAACGCGCGCGGCATGTGACCGAGCAGCCTCGCGCGGCATGCGAGCCCTCTGGACTCCGCCCGCTAGTTATGAAATTATGTCTACGTGGTCAGACGTCATAACTGATTTCTTGGGAGTGTCATTCGGTGCTTGAAGACAGCCATTTGTGCTTCTGATGGCAAAACATTTTGCATGGTTCAAAATATTTCTGTCATGCTTACACATTACGATCTCGAGTAAGTAGGTTGAGTAGGCTCGTACTTTTACTCAGCTAAATGGACTTTTAGTCCATTAGACAAGTTTGTACACCGCCCGAATGAACATCACTGTCACTGTCACTGTCTTTTATATAACTTATAAAGTATACCTATTTGTTTTACAGGTCTAATCAAGGACATAGTCTGGGGTGAATTCTCATTTCCCTACTCATTTCTACAGGTATGTAAAGAGTTATATAGCCTTTTTTCCAATAATATTTTATGTTGATAATAATTCATACGTGCAAATTTATAAAAACATAATGAATTTTTCATAATATCATTTGAAATTCCAATTGAATTTATATAATATTTAATAGTGTAATAGAGAATGTAATTGAATTAAAAAATCCAGTTCATCGTAATTAAAGCTCTTTATTTACATTTTATAATACAGCACACATTTACTAAAAGATGCTAAGTACAAAAACTTATTACAAACTTATTATAATTCCAGTGTAGTCTATTTGTAAATAGCATTATTTTAACAGCAAATGTACATACATTTTAAAGCCTTTCAATTACTGAAACATCTACTATAAATAGTATACAACAACTAAGTAGTAGTCATGAATAAACTTATAACACAAATAACTCTTCCTTAGGGACTACTTGGAAGAATTTCGTCACGATATTGTAAACAAGCTCGACGAATTTATCGACAATTGGTTGGCCGAATTCATCCGCGATTTGCTTCCAATTTTCATTCAAAAATGCTAACACAGTCTCACCTGAAAATAAATACAAAAATTTCAGATAACTGCAACAAGTGGACTGTTGCTAGTACATCAAATAATCGATTGGTCTAACGGTCTGTTAGTGTGTTGGTAAACAAGGCTCTTAGAACCAACCTGGTTAAGGTGGTAGAGCCAAGCTGAAGCCAATTGACTGTAGCTCATATACGGGCTGGCTCGACCGGGGTAGTACCACCCTCTCACAGATGATCGGCGTAAAGCAGTTATTACACGTTTCGTACGATGAGTGAGAGAGCCGAAAGCCCAACCCCCCTTCCCCTCCCTCCATCCCACTCCCCTTCAGGTCGGCAATGTGCGAGCAATGCCTTTGGTATTGCAAGCATCTATAGGCTACGGTAACTGCTTAACATCCAGCGGGCCGTACGCTAATTTGCCACCGCAGACCTACAAAAAAAGAACGTCATCATTATTATAAATGGTTATAATGATGATGACGTTCTTTTTTTTGTTTCAGCAATTTAAATACTTACTTAACGTAGGGCTTCCCTTGAACAGATTGGTGATGCCGAAGTTGATTTTATCTCCAAACTTGTTCGTGACATTGAAGTCTTTCACCTCGTAGTAGACCACTCCATCGCGGGTTTTGTCCTCAAACTTGATCACAGCATGTAACGCAGTATTGACTGCAAAAAAAAAAGGAATATGAAAGGCATATGCAAATATGTATTTTAAGCCGCCAATCTATAGCAGCGCATGCTACGTATGACAACAGCGTAAATGATATTACTATCGCTTCGCATCTAAAACCTTCTGAAACATTTAGCATGTGGGTATTAAAGTTATAGAGCATTATGAGCAGCATTTCAATAACTATACGTTTCTGTTTAGCTGGTCTAATAACCTTAGTATTTAACTACAGGTATTTTATGTGGCGATAAAATAATACAATTAATGTAAAAAGACAAACCCGCTGAGTTTTGTTGTCGGATCTTCTCAGTCGAGCTCGCGTTTCCGATTCGGCGGTAGAATTAATTAAACAATTTAAAATGACAATTTTTATGTGCCCCCGTAGGCCTAAACAAAATAAACGCTTTGACTTATCGACAAATAATAACCACAAAATATGGCGTTTCGACAGTTTTTTTCGATAAAATATTTATTAAAACGCCATATTTATTTGATGGATAAAAGTTACCTGACGTTTCTGAAATAGGCCCTTAGTAGGTATATTTTAATTTAACTCACTCAGTTCAATTTTGGCGTCTCCATCACCGTTGATAGCGACTATCAATATCTTTCCGTGTGCTTTGTATGGGCCTCTTATAGTTATGTTACAATGCATTTTCAAATCTGCCATTTGGGTAGGATGGTGGTATCTGAAATGATGAAAGTTTTATTTGAAAATCGAATAGTATTTTTTTTTCAAAGATCGACTTCTATTTACAGTAGTCGATGGAATTGACTTCAAAAATATATAATCATTTACTTCCTTAGCTGTTTCGCCTTCTAGATTTAATAAAACAGATTCAAAAACTTTTTAAACTATGACATTATTATTTATTTCTAAAAAAAAATTGCTCACTTGACTGAGTCTATGATACATTTGCTAAGTCCAGTAGCTGTTCCATTAAATAGTTCCACTTTCAATCCTCCGGGGAGAGTGAGGCCCACATAGTCCTTTTGTAGAGGGTCGATGGGAAGCACGCCCAGTTCAGGGATACCTTTGGAGAACTGGGGTAATGTGTCCTGGATAGTCTTCTTGAGGCAATCAGATTTTAAGCCAACGCAGGGTTGGATAAAGGAAGCTGAAATAGAACGATAATTTATGTTTTGTTACTCATAGAAACCTAAGTTTTTACTCACGGCCAGTTTATTTATGAACAGTTAAAGTAAGTAATCAGTTTACTAAAACAGTGCAAAAAAAAACTAAACTAATTTAACCGTTACTTCACGTGATTACTTTGGCTATTATTCGCAATGAAAAAGAAGTGAAGAAATTAGCACACAATAGATAAAGAAAGTAGTGGATACTAATTTTGATTCTTAAATAAGTTAATATTTTCTCAAGACCACTATTAAAATAAAATATTTAAAAAATATTTTAAATACGCGACGCAAGAACAAAAACAATCCCAAAATAAAACTTACGAGCTTTCCTTGCTAAGCTCCCACTTACACATAACAATACAATAGAATACGATACTATTAATTTAAACATTATTATTTATTATTAATTTTCTTATTACGAAAATTTCGTTCAACCGAACCGATTACTCAGTATATACTGAACGAAACTCAAGATGTACAAGAGTATAAGTGATTCATATTGTGATTGGAAATGTTTTATAGGTTTTCAACAATACATGGGGAAGCTGACCTACCGTACCGGTTTGACCTATTTGTTTGATATTTAAGAAACCGGGCAAGTGCGTGTCTGATCACGCTTCATTTAAGGTTCCGTAGCCGTTCATTTTGACAGCGCAACATACCTTTTCCGACCTGCACGTGTTAATAACTTACATTCTTTATTCATAACATTTAATGCAAAAATAAAGCCATGATGTTACTTAGCCTTCTTGTCCATTGGAATGATACTTAAAACAATGAGGTATTTTAGAAATACTAATTTATTTTCACATAAAATATTAGTATTCTGATACACTAATTCCAAACAAAATTTGCACAGCCTAATAACATCGGAGATAACAGTTCGTCTAGCTATAAGGGTTCCATGTAGGGTCTACGGCACCTTAAAAAGTGACAAGTCAGATTAAAAAACAATTAAATATTTTGGCCGTGTAAATCTTTACTTTAGGAAGAAGAAAAGGGCGAGGTGAAAGGGTAAAGATCACGGTGATATAGTAAACATGCGTGATGTCATCGGTCCATATAGTGAACCCGACATTGACATTTTAAAAGGCTCGCTTCCTGCAACTCGATAGTGCTCATCGATCCTTAAGTTCTACAGAAGGGTGTTAAGTGCGTCTTATATTGCTGCTAGAACCCACTGTTTGTGTTGTAGATAGAAATAGGGAACTTATACCATCGGCGGCACATAGTCTCGATTACTAGTTAAAAAAATATCTTTCTGAAATAAGGATTCGAAAATGGAACAGGTGGCTAGTCCGCTGGACTGACTTGCGATTGAAGTCAGCACTGGACTTCGTTGAAAACTAGTGTCTACACGCGCCCACCACTGGCCTGGGTTACTGGAACGTCTCGCATCACTGTCATCGTGTAAGCCACGCTGCCCATATATAGACGGGTGGCTAGTCCGCTAGACTGACTTGTGAGCGCAAGGTCAGCACTGGACTAGCATGAAACTAATGTCCACACGAGCCCAGTACCAGTCCAACGCTGGACTGGGTAACTGGACTGGCACGTTATTAGCATCGTGTACATAGCGCATAAAAACATGATGGGTAAAAAAACTCATGTATATCAGACCGGATCCTCGTGGGCACTTGAATCAGTCTAGTTTGTACCTTACTATCGCATAGCGACATTAGCTTTTACATTATGTTTTGTGTCTTTGCATAGTGATTCTTCTGTATCGACTTATATTCTAAGCTTACAAGTTCCTCTATCTTGTACTCAACCACCAACCACTCTTCACAAACGAGTACCCAACTCTTCAAATTGTATGCACGGCGGTGTCGTATTTGCGTACTTCCTCAGACACCAGACACCAATGATTAGACGCCTCACGTACGACTCGGAAACCACTAATTAGTGGGATCAAAGTTGGCTTCATACGGTGCGATGCGAGTCTTGAGGACTGGGGATCCTGATGAAGTTCAATTTCCTTTGGTAGATGTCCGTATTTAGCAGTGAAGTTTTCTTTTGAAATTATTTTTAACTAATAAATTACTACCCTATTCCTTCACTTATTTAATGTTTTAAATAAAATTTTATCTTTTGGAAACTTCTATCCGAGCTACAGATGGAGTGCATAGAACACGAAAGTGAGGCCACCAAAGCAAATACAAAACAAAAAAAAGCGAATACAATCACGCCTTATAACTACACAACTTTACACGCACACAGATGTATGTGCCGCTTCTAGTTGTCACCCTACTTCTGTTAATCTGTGTTCTAACCCATAATTTCGGTGTCAATATATTTAGAAACTTCCTCCATAGCAATATTTTTATGCAGGCATTTTGTTTTAATTTCATTGTGATTTTTATATTCATACAATGTCATGTAGATTATCCAGTATTTAGTAGATGGGATGGATCCGATATTACTTGGATCCATTAATGGATCAAAGAACACTTTTTTCTACACCTTTTTTAAACCACTAAAACTATGAAGTCGTTATGTAGCCTTTAGACGCTGACGTTGACGCTGAGGCATCACTCGCACGTTGCCTGAAATCACTTAAATAAGTATTTTACTACGTATATTATATAAGCGGTGAGGGAAAACATCGTGAGGAAACCTACCTATCCCTCGGGATTAGGTAATAGTCAGTTCCTGTATACACGGCGACAAGGTTCACCACCTGTCACGTTGGGTTCTGACTATCTGGTGAAACGTGGGCTTTGAGTTGGTTAATACCTCCACAATGTGGTGGTGTATGGCCACTCAAGCCTCTGACTACCCCCGAATGGGGATAAAAGTCGTGACGTTACATTATATAAACAATTTAATAATACATTTGTGTATCAGTTACAAAAACTAGGACGGCTCACAGTACCTAACTAAAATTGAATCAGCCTGAGTATTATCCAAAGTAGATGTAAATTGTTTCCTTCACTAAACCTAACTACAATCTCCCCTAATTCTACCATCCGTCTCACGTATTTACTTGTTTTCTCAACAAACAGTGAGCGTAATGTCGGCGCCATTATAGCATGATTACAGAGCAGATTTCCTCCCCTCATCTACAAGAGAGCACATTTTTCTCGGAGACAAGGCACATTGGTCATTCCTAATTACGTCGAGTTTTTACGTAGATGCTAGCTCTTGATTTGATCGTATGATATTAATAAATCATAATACTATTATCACACTTACATTGATGTTTTATTTTAGCAGATATGGTACCTTCAAACATAATAATCACTAACATTTGTAACCACTTAATGCAGCGAGATTCACACATTTGCAATTCGAAAATTAACTTATGTGTTGGCGATACTGACATACTGTGTATGTGTGGCGTACTGTGTTCATTGACTCCGTTTAGTAGGGCAAACTATTTTGGACAAACCCGTGTCTACTTCTTTCTTGGTAATGTATTTTTACACTTTTCGATTTGTTTAAAAATAAATAATTAAAATTATTGTGAAGTATAGGTTCAAATGACAACAAAACTCACCCAAACTAGCTACTGATTTGTTTCATTTTAGAACACAATGTACAACACAGATATAGTCTAGATTTTATAATCATCAATTTAAAATTTAAAATAAATTATGAATTGCCCAAGTTGCGTGCATAATCATACATAATCAATGTAAGTATCCGACGTCTGAACCTTGTATTGTGAATAAATTAATTAACCTGGAAACAAAATTATTTTGTTTCAAGGTTAATAAGACCCACAATAGTAATGTCTACTAAACAGAGTCCATTTACACAGTACGCCTCAGTCGTTCGCAAAAATAATGTTGAAAACATGTCGGTATTGCCAATACGGCTCATGTTCTGGTGAATTATACGCATCAAAATGACTTTAAGATGATTGTCGAATTGCGAGTGCGAATACAGACGTGTGAATTTCGCTGTTGAGCACAAGTCTAGTGATTGCAATGTTAGGAGGTACGATACCCACTAAAATTAAATAAATAAATAAATAAAAAAAAAATATAACGTCACGACTTTTATCCCCATTCGGGGGTAGTCAGAGGCTTGAGTGGCCATACACCACCACATTGTGGAGGTATTAACCAACTCAAAGCCCACGTTTCACCAGATAGTCAGAACCCAACGTGACAGGTGGTGAACCTTGTCGCCGTGTATACAGGAACTGACTATTACCTAATTCCGTGGGATAGGAAAATTAAACACCGAAAAATATCTTACGTTTGGCAATAAAGGACTATTTTCATAAAACACTAGTATTTACGACTAGAATTAGCGCCTGTAGCCTAGGAGCGAACACGTTGGGCTAGCAATCAGAAGGTCCCAAGTCTGATCCCCGGTGGGGCATGCACCAATGGATGAATTTTCGTCTATATGCATAATTTACAGTTCGCTGACGGTGAGGGAAAACATCGTGAGGAAACCTACCTATCCCTCGGGATTAGGTACCTAATAGTCAGTTCCTGTATACACGGCGACAAGGTTCACCACCTGTCACGTTGGGTTCTGACTATCTGGTGAACGTGGGCTTTTAGTTGGTTAATACCTCCACAATGTGGTGGTGTATGGCCACTCAAGCCTCTGACTACCCCCGAATGGGGATAAAACTCGTGACGTTATATATATATATATATATATACTAGTATTAGCCCGTGGCGGCGCGCGCATAGATATCAAAGATAAAATGTAACCTGACTTAAGACGAGGGTTCGAAATTTGGTTGATTTTCTATTCTACTTTTTCTTTAAGTAAGTATGTGGACTAGGAATCTTATATTTAGATGTATGATTTTTGACTATATTATCTTGAGTATCTTTAAATCCAAACCACGATTTGACGAAATTTTCTCGATAAAAAATTTTTATGAAATGAGCTCTAATTATTTACAATTTTCCTTGCTACCACGATGTTTTTACGATTTAGATCACGAAATTATTTCTAAAACATAGCAAATAATGATATCTAAACTACCCTTCAACCATATTTTAATTCATGAAGTAGTTTTTTTTTAATTCAAGAAAATGTGGTTTGGCGCTTACGTTGTTTATTTCCGAGCGCGCGCACAATATCGCCATCTCACATTTTAAGTACTTGAACTAACCATGTCTCTCTCTAACTTTGTATTGTCAGTGTCCGCTCGGACTTGTTCGACGTCGGACCTGTGAAGGATTTTTTAAAAAATATTACGGTCGTGCCACATTACAGGTACAGTACAGTATTTACAGTCCGCCGACGCCTATGATAAATAAATAAATATCCTTGGAAATTCTTTTACACATGACTACCTGATCCCAAACTAAGCAGAGCTTGTACTATGGAAACCAGATAACTGATATTACTACATATACTACTTTTTGTTTGTAAATACAAACGAAATATACACTTAATTACACCTAGACTCGGGACATGCGGACATGTTCATGCACACAACTGCATGTCCTGGGCAGGAATCGAACCTATGACCTGCACTGCAGCGTGATTTTCGTTTGCTTTTCCTTGTCTTGTGTAATTTCTTTTCATCTCTTGTCATTTTGTGTCATCTCTTGTCATTTTGTGTCATTTCATAGTTATTCGTGACATTTCTGTAAAAACTCCCTATTTCGCTTACTGTTATATACTTGCAGCATGGTCTTGGGCCGACAGTGGGAATACATTGCTTGTCAAAACAATGGAGTCGCTTTATTGCGTTTGTTGTAGGTATGGATGGGCAAGTAATAAATATATCATACATCAATAAATTATCGTAAAAAATAACATTACAGATATGGATAGGAAAATGTTTGTCCGTCCTATTCAATCTATTATATTATAAACGAAAGTAACTCTGTCTGTTACCTTTTCACGGCTAAACCGCTGAACCAATGTTGATGAATTTTGGTATGGAGATAGACTGGGTCTTGGCGGAGAACATAGGCTACTTTTTAGGGTTCCAAAGGGTGCTAACGGGACCCTATTACTAGGCCTACGCTGTCCGTCTGTCTGTCTGTCCGTCTGTCAGCGCGGGCTGTATCTCACGAACCGTAACAGGTAGAGAGTTGAAATTTTCACTGAATGTGTATTTCTGTTGCCGGTGCAGAACAAATACTAAAAATATAATAACATTTAAAAATAAATATCAAGTCTCAAACTTGATATTTTTGATGTGTTTATTCTACGGTGGTACGGAACCCTTTATGTGCGAGTCCGACGCCTTCAGATCTTATGAATGTTTTCTTGAAATAAATATAGTGTATTTTAAGTAATTAACTGGCCAACCCTCAGGTCCTACCTACCATGTTAGGATCTTTTTCGTTCTAGCGGGTGTAAACCGTGATTTAACGAGTTAATGTGATAATTTTTGTATTTTTTAAATTATTCAATTCAATGTTTTTGTTTCAGACATAGTCCAATATTGATTATTAAAATTATTATAATTTCACAATAAATATAAAACAATAAATAAAAGTAAAATTAAATTTAAAAAAAATATATATTTATTTTTAAACCGACTTCAAAAAGGAGGAGGTTTCTCAATTCGACCGTATATTTTTTTTTTTTATGTGTGTTCGCGGATAACTTCGTTGTTTATGAACCGATTTTGATGAGTCTTTTTTTGTTGGTAAGGAGATATCCCAGCGGTAGTACCATGATAAGGAAACCAGGATCTGATGATGGCATCCCAGAGAAATCGAGGGGAACCTTCGAAAATCGTAGGAGCGACTAGTGCGTTTGTAATTTTTTTCATTAAGTATTTTAAAGCACTACTATTTTATGAAGGTCTGGAGTCGATCTGATGATGGAGCCGAAAGACAGTCGAGGGAACTCCTCAACGATTTACAACAATTACCTGGTGTTTGGGCTTGATTAATTTGTATTGATGAGAGCTTTACACCTAGATGGGTTGTGACTGTCATTAGGGGTCTGATGATGAAGACGAAGGACAGTCAAGTGAACTCCTCAACGTTTTACAGTAGCTACCTTGTGTTTGGGCTTGATTAATTTGTATTGATGAGAACTTTACACCTAGATGGGTTGTGACTGTCATTAGGGGACTGATGATGAAGACGAGGGACAGTCAAGGGAACTCCTCAACATTTTACAGAAGCTACCTTGTGTTTGGGCTTGATTAATTAGTATTGATGAGAACTTTACACCTAGATGGGTTGTGACTGTCAATAAGGGTCTGATGATGGAGTCAAAAGACAGCCGAGAGAACTCCTCAACGATTTACAGCAATTACCTGGTGTTTGGGCTTGATTAATTTGTATTGGAGAGAACTTTACACCCATATGGGTTATAAGTGCCATTACAGGTCTAATGATGGAGACCATAGACAGTCGAGGGAATTTCTCAAAGATTTACAGCAGTTACCTTTTGTTGGGCTTTTTTTCAAATACACTCGACATAAAAATCCCATATAAAACGAAAAAAATATATTTGAATATTTTCATCCATTTCATCTATTTTAAAAGGTGCACTGGGACATATTATTTTAATTGTACGAATTAAACAATATTGTTCCTTCAAAAAATAACTATACTATAGTCTACTCCATAGCTGTTCTGTCCTAGCTAAGCGAGAGGGATATATCCTTCGGCAGCTCACGCGACGCCAGCCACACCCGGAAACTAAAATTCATTTTTTTCTTGTATCGTCTTAATCAAACCTTTTAACTGTGCTTGCATGTTTTTCAGTCGAACTTAGGTAAAGATAAAACCCACTTTCGATAACGAGGATAGTCAGAATAGGATAGTAAAGATATTAATTATAGTAAGCATATAAGGGATAGTGAGAATAGTAGGTAAATATGGTAAAACTAGTATGGATAGTATTAAGGATGTGTTAAAGTAAGGATAAGAAGAAACAGATACTTACCTATTATCCTGTACCTAATAACTTATTTCCAACCATCCATCTATTTATATTTTTATTTATTTCAGTCAATTAAAGTGGAGTCAACATTTTTGGTGTTCGTCATAATATTTGCCTGCATCGCTCTGGTGATACCTTCGTACCTCCTCATATTGTGCATACTGGCTCTGTTCGCGAGATCCAGGTGTGATGATGAGATCGAAACTGGAGCTCTGTTTCCTGAATCTGAAGAATCAAATTGCAATGATAGAGCTTTGGTAGTAGTTACCTTATTCGTCGTGCTTTTATGCTGGTAAGTATTTGTTGAAGAACACTATATTTGCCATCCCTTCCACGTTGTGTTGGAGTACTAGCTGTGCCGGCGACTTCGTACGCGTGAATTTTAGTAAAAGGTTACCCGTTTAAGCCCGCGTGGAATTTAATGGGTTTTTACGCGAAACCCTAATTATTTTTCTAAAATAAAAGTATTCTCAGCTATTCCTTATACCTAACATCAGCTATCTGCCAGTGAAAGTCCTGACAAAATCAACTTTTCATATTACAAACAGACACTGCGCCAATCAGTCATCAAATATCATGATATAAATTAATCAGAAAATTACAATTCTGTAAATACATATAAGTATTCTATCTAGAATGTCTACTTACCTAATTAATTTTAATACCCAACCAGCGACTTGGTATAACTTCCGCCTTTACACTGAAGCAAGATCCCAAAAGTTAAATTAACTCGAACTCATGTGGTTTCAGTGGAGCATGCATCGAGATATGATGTGATGACTTTTCTGCATTTTCATAGTCGTTTAAACACTTTGCAACGTTTTGAATAATTTTAAAAGCAATTTACTCTAAATTAATAGAAATGATTTAGATACTTTCTATGGTTTGACAGGGTACCTAAAATTAATATCGCACGCTATGTAGACATTTTTTTAAATTGTACGAATTTAAAAGGCTATATGAGGCGAGTTTCCAGGCTTGTTTGCTACTAGGGCTGCGCCACGTTAGATTATGTGAACATAGACACCACAGTGAGCCCACATGTGAGGGTGCGTATATGTGTGTCACGATAATTTATATTTGTAGTGACACTGACAGAAGTAAAGTGACAGATAACTTCACCCAATGACCGATTTTCCACTGGCCGGCACCGGCACCGGCACGGTGACAGCTTTTTGCGGAGTTGTCATTGGTCAGTGATCAATGACATCTGGTCACTGACCAATGAAAAAGCTGCCACCGTGCTGGTGCCGGTGCCGTGCCGGCCAGTGGAAAAACGGCCATTCGAATCAAGTGACATTTCGTGAGCTGACACAATGAAAAGAGGCCATTAGCAAAAATAATAATTTTGAGCTAATTTTTTTCTTGTCCCATATTTGCTTGCAGTATATTTATATCAGGCATGGCAGTGAGCAACGAGCAGGCCCGCACTGCCGCGTCCGACGGTAGAAACGTTGTGAGTTGCGTGTGTGCCGACACTGCGTCATGGCTGGTCGCGGCTGCGCGGGAGTTGCACTACAGCCTCGTGCCACCTGTCGACCTGGTGCTGCATGCTTACAAAGAAGATTTGCGAAGTAAGTCAGGCTCCTATACTTACCTTCTTCTGAAGACCAATAATAATAATAATTAATTTATTTCAGGCTACTAGGCCCATAGATACATACCCTACAGACAAACATACATATATTATTAATTATCTATACTAATATATAAAGAGGGAAATGCTGACTGACTGACTGACTGACTGACTGACTGACTGACTCATCAACGCCGAGCCGAAACTACTGAAGTTAGAGACATGAAATTTGGATAGTAGATATATTTTGTGACGTAGACAAGCAATAAGAAGCGATTTTGGAAAATTCAACCCCTAAGGGGGTTAAATAGGGGATGAAAGTTTGTATGCAAGTTCGTCATTTTTCAAGTTAGAATTATGAAAATTTGTGTTGAGGTGTCTTTTTAAAAATAAAAAATATGGTTTTCGGCGTTTTTGAATATTCAACCCCTAAGGTGGTAAAATAGGGGATGAAAGTTAGTTGGGAAGTTTGTATAGATGTTCGTCATTTTTGAAGTTAGAGTTATGAAAATTGGTGTTTAGGTTCCTTTTTAAAAATAAAAAACTTGAATTGCTGCGTTTTTGAAAATTCAACCCCTAAGGGGGTAAAATAGGGGACGAAAGTTTGTATGGAAGTTCGTCATTTCTGAGGTTAGCATAATGAAAATTTGTGTTTAGGTTTCTTTTTACGTATTAAAAATAATAATTTCATATTTTTTGAAAGTTTATAGCCCTAAGGGGTTAAAATAGGGGGTGAAAGTTTGTATGGAAGTTCGTCATTTTTTGAAGTTGGAATTATAAAAATTGGTGATTAGGTGACTTTTAAAAGATAAACAATATTAATTTCAGGATTTTTGAAAATACATCCCCTAAGGGGGTAAAATCGGGAATGAAAGTTTGTATGGAAGTTCGTCGTTTTTATTGTAGTTAGAATTAAGAATTTTGGTGATTAAGTGTCTTTTAAAAAAATAATAATAATAGCGTTTTTGAAAATTATACGGGGTATGGGATACGGGATACGCGATATGGGAAACGGGATTTTGTATATGGGATACGTGATACGGGATACGGGTTACGGGATATGGGATGCGGGATGCGGGATGCGGCATACGGGATGTGGAATGCGTGTTACGGGATACGGGATATGGATACGGGATACGGGATACGAATACGGGATACGGGATACGGGATACGGGATACGGAATGTGGGATGCGTGATACGGGATACGGAATGTGGGATGCGTGATACGGGATATGGATACGGGATACGGGATACGGGATACGGGATACAGGATAAGGGATACGGGATACGGGATATGGGATGTGGGATACGGATACGGATACGGGATATGGGATTTCGGTTCCAGAAAACGGAAACGGAATTTTTTAAATTTATATTCTGCGCGGACGAAGTCGCGGGCAAAGCTAGTACAATATAAAACTAATTTGATCGACCTTATACGCTTTTGCAAAAATAGTAACTGATAATCTTGACAAATTATTTAAATTGAGTTTAATAATTTATGTGAGAATTAACTTTTGCGGAGGTCACGAAATGACAAGGATTCTTGGCAGCATGTACCTCTCAGCAAAAGTGTCGGATGACAAGAATAATTTTATTAACTTTGTTTCGACTGATTGGGCTTCCGAGGATAAGGTTGGGATAAGTTTAAAGCGTAAAACGGCTACCAAAATATTCTTAGAAACTCACGATATTTTTTTGGGACTAGACCCGCCACACATTACCACCACTGTTACTCTTGTAAGTCAGGATCGACAATGGTGTCCAACGATGACGCCAAGGTTTGTCCGCAATTTTTGCCCTCGACGAGTCCCGGGAAAAAGCTAAGTTGTCTTGGAACCCACCGAATGTAATCGAAAAAATGGATAGGAGGAGTTGGAAGAACATTATCCACTTCAGAAACTCACGCTAGACTGTTTAAATTACCAGAAAATATGTATTTGCAACGCTCAATCATAATGTTTTATACAAAAGGGTAAGTACACTTATAGACTTGCAAAACCAGATACACGTAGAACTGTTCCATTTTTAAAATGCTGAAATGTTAAGGACAAAATTAATTTCCTAGTTACATATACATAAGTATATGTGTTGTTTGAGCGTAGCTGCGTCTACATCAGGCACATGCCGCGTCCGACCACTTAAATGTCGTATAACACGAGTGCTCGGGCGAGGCATGCGAGGCATTTGGGTGCACCCTAAGTACAAACAAGTGAACGACGTAGACCAAAGTATTTGCAATAGCTTTGCAGTATTTAACTAGTACATTCTGGAACTTATAAATTTTCTTTTTTTCGTGACTTCAACCTCAAATACCCTTTATTGGAGTTGCCGAGTGAGTTTCAGCTAATGCCTCAGGCCTTAGAGGGAAGTTAGACCGCTGAACAGTCAGATTTATTTTTAAGGTGGTACAGTCAAGCTGTAGCCAATTGACTGCAGCTCATATACGGACTGGCTCGACCGGGGTTGTACCACCCTCTCACAGAAGATCGGCGTAAAGCAGCTATTACAGCTGCCTTTCGTACAATGAGTGAGAGAGGCATATGCCCACCCCCCCCTCCCCCTCCCTCTATACCTCTCCCCTTCAGGTCAGCAATGTGCGAGCAATGCCTTTGGTATTGTAAGCATCTTAGGCTACGGTAACTGCTGCATCAGGTGGGCAGTACGCTTTTTGCCACCCCAGACCTATAAAAAAAATAAAGATTCTTGTAGACAAAAAAGCCCTTATCTGTGCCAGAGGCTTCCATTTTTTGTACACTGACATTTTCATTCATTCACAGACGTGGAATCATTACTGGGGGAGCCTATTCAACATGCTATCGGTTCAGAGAGCGGTATCGAACTCGTTTTCGATTCCCTGGCTGATATTATTGAAGGTAAGTACCTGACATGAGTTGACATGAGTTTAAAATACTCATATTGTAGCAATGTTCAGTTTTTAATAGTTTATTTTACACCTGTATATAAAAACAAGGTAGCTTATATAGATTTATGATGGTTTCACGCGCGTCGTCGCGGAATCCAATAATAAATCTGTAACACCACAGATGTGCCAATCTTCTTTTTCTTATCGTATGGTTAGTGGCCAACCGTTGTTCAAGCTACCCGAAGGCCTCTGGACTAGGCTTAACAATTGCTGTCTAGATGACACCAACCGGGACCGACTTTTTACGTGCCCTCCGAAGCATGGAAATGCTCGAAGATGGCATTGAAATTTACAGATTCGTATTTGATTGACACGGAATTAACGTGGTAATTTCGTCTTGTAAATGCTCAGAATGGCCTTTCTATCAAGCATACACATTTTACTGTAGCATTACAGCCCCTTAGACTAGTGATTTCGTCTACAAGCGTTTCTACAAAACTCTACGCTTAAATGTATAGAAATGACAAAACAAAACAAGTCGATAAATAGATCACATCACTTATGTAATTTCCATACATGAAGCGTAGCGATTTATAGAAATGCTTGTAGACAGCCACTTGTCTAGGGGGTAGGTAGGCTAATTATGTTAACATTTTTTTCAGAGAGCGAAGATCTGTCGTCAAAGATATCATCATTACGGGATGTCAGTATAAGAGCCGGCACCTTGGCATCTGCCGCGGCTGACAGAATCAAGGACTTGGCTCGACAGCTCGAGAACCTCAAGAAACATTGCACGTTAAAAGATTCGCCACTTTGCGATACGATCAACACGAACTCTCTCGAACTGAAGATGAAGTTTGGCTTGGTAATAATTTTATATTGTAAAAATAGTGAAGAAGAGTATTTAGTATAAGATTGTAGAGTCTATTTTTAGATAGAATAGTAACTTACGTGCATTGAAACTGAGCACTGTTTTAGAATGTATGTAAAGCTTCATGCATGGTTATGAAACTCTACATTATAAAGTTCGTAAAATTTGCCACATACAAGCATTAGTGATAGAGTTAAAAAAACTAAAACCCGACTACTGAAAAATCGCGCTCTAAAAAGTATGAAACAAGAAAATATTCTTATCTGGAGGATAGCCGTGGTCCGTGTAGGTCCTTTAGGGCAAAATGGCATATGGCCAAGGACCACGGCTATCCTCCAGATAAGAATATTTTCTTGTTTCATACTTTTTAGAGCGCGATTTTTCAGTAGTCGGGTTTTAGTTTTCAAACTTACTTTTTATTTAATTATTTTGGAGTTATAGGTAACAATATATATATATTTGAAATGTGCTCATCAAGCTCTTTCATTTGATACCCCACACGGTTTCATTAAAAAATGTTTTTTTTTTTAGTTCATGACATTATGTCCTCTAGAGGGCGCCATATGCAATTTTATGTAACGTCACATAGCCTATAACCAGCGCGCCATTAAGCCGCTTCTAACGATACCTCATTTGTCAAATTACGACAAGTCGTTTGGAAGTTAGGCGGGAACAGATGCACATACATACATACATACATACATACATACGTACATACATACCGGTCAAAATCATAACCCTCCGCCGTAGTCGAGTAATAATATACGATACCTTGCCTTTTTTATAGATCATGAACATTATATGTACTCCTTATCGCCTGTACCATAATATCTACATTAACCAGTAAAAAAACAATAGCTCTACCATAGATATTTAGTATAGGTACATTCACGTGGAGTAGTCGGTATGTCACTACGTACTTATTTACGCCAAGTTTTTCCTTGATGCTGGTGATAATACTATACAATTTGCCTTTCAAATACGTAGACGAAATACGTCGACGAACGTGTTTCCTTACGTAGAGGCAAGCGACTAGCATAAAACACGCGTAAAATGAATGGTAGAACTGGACAGCACAGGATCATAAAGTACTTATAAACAAATCTTTATATTCAAGCAATTATTAAAACTGGATTGACTATGAATAGATGCAGTAAAGGAATAAAAACACATTTCAGATACTTCACGAGAAACAATTGCTCGAACTTCGCACATTAGGAGTGGAGAACTTGACTCGGGCCATATCTACGGCCCGGCAGGAGTTCCGCACTTTACCTTCAGCCATATTGGCTCAGACGGCACAGGTTAGGGAAGGTAAATATTTGAACAATTTGACACGGGTAAACCTCTCCGAAGAATTACAATTATGTGTGGAATAACTAAAAAAAATATTTACCTACAGTAGTTTTGAGATTGTTCAAGGTACCGAATTGAAAAACGCGAGTGTGTTCTTCGTTTTAAATTATATTGAACGTCGTGAGTCATACTGAAAATAAATTAGGCACGGTACAGACGTTTATTAACAGATACCTAAATAAAGTTGGAGTTTCTTGTCCCTTTTGAGCCATGCATGGCAAAACTCTAGCACGGGCGGTAGAGAGTATTCATTACATCAATAGACCTCTTTGATGGTTCAAACGGCGGTGAATAAAATGCAGTGAAGTAACTGATTAAAAAACAATACTAATATGACTCTATAACAGTGCTGTATAAAATATAAATATAATAATAATATTTTCAGATATCTTACACGATGTGGAAGCACGTAGGCAAGCGGTCCACAGTTCAGCAAAGATTTTAAGCGATATAGTGCATCATCTTACTTCAGGACTGCACGGTATCGCCAGACAAGTAGAGGCCAGTTTAGATAGAGTACAGAGATATGAGACCGCGAGGTGGATACTTATGTTGGGTATAAACTTTACTAAAATAACTACTTAAGTACCTAATTAATTTAATTGATTTTTACGTTATGAGAGCTCTGGACCATAATAAATCCTATTAGGTTTATTATAAATTATAAAACAATAACCTAGTTATTTCATGCATTAATCTATCCATGCGCAAACACTCCCGCTCTACTATCTATCGTATTGACCGCTTAATTACATAAAGAACTGTATCGAATACAGATAGAGCCTGTGCCTTTACAGATAGAGAGCAAAGCTTTTCATTTCAAAAGATTTTTTATAAAACTGAAAGGCGCTTTGTCTAAATCCATATAACAATACATTTTATCTGATGTAATTATTTAGGTAGGATATATTTTAATACTACCAAAATTTAACGTTGTAACAATAAAAATACTTTTTCAGCATGCATTGTAACTTTTGGCTTCGTTATGTTTCTTGTACTAATGGCTATGTTATGTGGTTGTGGGAAAACTAAGATGCATGCGCAAAGAACACTCAAAGTGTAAGTTTTTACTTGTAGATTTACTACTAAGAGTTTGAAAGTGGTGCTATGCAGTGACAGCCGTGTTTTCGTTTCAGGTCAGCGATGTGGTTGTGTTTGGCATCTCTTATGCTATGGGGTATAGTATCCACTATATTTTTGATCGCGGGCCATGCTGAAGTGAGTAAAACCTTTGCCTTTTGAACCCAAATCGTCCACACTTTTTTTAGGCAGTTTTCCGCAGACTGCTTATAGTTTTATAAACGTTTTCTTTATCCCGACTCAACCTAAGAACCCTAACTTGGCACCAAACAATGGTATATTCACGTCACTTATTTCCCAAGCAAATTACACACACAGTTATCAAAGACAAAGAAGTCACGTTAAAACATCTTTGTTCTACGAATTGTGAAAATCGTTTACATGGGTATTGCTAACATTTCTTTGAAGGCGCTCCGCTTAGCTTGTGAACAAGTTGTTTGAGTAAGTGGAATATCCATCAGTACCTATATTTGTGTTTTCTCGTGTCACGGCTTGTTTTTTTTTACTATCGCTTCGGTGATGAAATATTACGGACCAAAAATTTTAACTAAAGGCACAGTGAAATGTGTAAGTAGGTACTATCCTATATACGTACCTACCCACATCGATAGGTAGGTAGGTAAATATATAAATTGCATTGTAATTAGGTACGTGTCTTTTCAGTAGAGTTATTCCATTTAAAACATTTTCTTTAATCTTAAACAATATAATTCAGGTTATATGACAATTGACATTGTAGGTCTATAAACTAAGCCCAGTGTTTTTATTTCCAAAACTTGTGTGTCTTACAATTATAATGTTTAGTTGGTGGAATATAAACCGCGATTAACTATAATTCTCACTAACTTAATTTGTTTCCAGATATACGTCTGTCATGCTCTATGGGATTACCCACAGTACAAGACGCTGGCGACCCTGCTGGACAGGCCGTCGCCGTTACTAAAGAACAACGAAGGCATATTTGATGCCATGTTCCGAGATATTGAGAACACAACTATTGATGTGTCCGTTAAAGACGTTTTAAGGTATTCACTGCTTCAACTTGTTGCAAATAGAACGTGGTAGCAATTTGTTACAAACCCAGTGATCTAACTTCCTTGGGAATCATTTTAATAATTTTAGAACCACAGATTTTATATATATTTTTTATTAACCCTCGGAAACCAATCATTCAGCTGAGCTACGATACCTAATATTTATTAATTTAGCGCACGGCATCTCAAGCACGGACTTAAGTTAGAGCTCAATCTTGAGATCGATTTATTAATAAGGGCCTAAAGTGTGCGTTCAAAGGCATGTGAACACCTAAGCATTATTTTGATCAATCTCAAACACAGTTTTCGATAACTACGAAGCTTTTATAAGTCGACTATGTAGTTTCGGTCTAAGCTTTCGCAACTTTGGCTACAACTTTATGGCTGAACCTTTCAGGGACTGCGAAGAAGACCGCCCAGCGTACAATGTATTTCAACTAGATAAAATTCTCGATGTTAACAAAGAGACGTCTTATTTCGAATGGGAGGAGCTGCAAACTGATTTGGGAAGACTGGCTTCAGTCATAGACGTTGGATTACTGAAGACAATTTCAGTTAATTTCAGCAAACTATTAAATGGAATGTTGGTTGTGTCTGATGTTAATTTGGCTAAGTATAGGTAAACAATATAAGGGACAAATACCATAGGTATTTTTCATGGAAGAACATCATAATAAAATTAATTTGTTTGATTTTAGAATGGACTATAATGTACCAGTAATGGGCAAAGACTTACCATCTTTAGTTGACCAACTCGAAAATATAGCCGCCCAAGTAACCGATCTTACTACGGCCGGAAGGTTGGAGACTTTAGGTAATCATTAAGCCATAACATAAAATAAAACATATGTTATAAGATCACGATAACAATCCCTTGAATATTTGCTATAGCTTTTTTTTTTTTTGTGTATACTTTGTTGGCCAGAATGGCCTTAAACACTTCACCGGTCAGAGGGCGAGCGGACAAAGTGCGGCTCCAGCCGTAGTTTGCTATACCTATGTCACAGTTAGTCGTCGTGCGACGCTGTCGGCTTTTACGCAAACATCAAAGGCGTTGCTGTATGAATACTTAAACTGTGCCTATGTCTAGTAATACAGTCAGCGGTCATAAGTGCAGACCATCTAAAGAAGACTGTATTGCTTGGAACACACGACACAATAATGTGGCAATTATGAACGCGATTGTACCTACATTATGTTAAGCCGTCACCAGCTGTCTACGCTACGCACGCTGTGGAATTTAAGTACAATTTGGACTGTTTGCTACAGAAGTGTTATGTTTATCTATATTTAACGTACGCGTCACTTACAGTAGCGGCATTTTACGATGGCCGGTTTGACATGTAGGGGGGGATGAAAAAGAACCTTATTATAACGGAATAAGACTGGCCGTTTTAAAAAATAAGAATGTCAAAAAATGAATGCGAAAATGAATATTATTCCGTTATAATAAGGTTCATCCTTTCCCCCTCCCACATGTCAAACCGGCCGTCATAACGTGCCGCAGGTATAGGATCGTCTTCATTTGTTTTTGTCGTCGTTCATCACCATCAAGTGCTTATTAGAGACATTTTCCAGCATCCCGAACTCACAGATTGTACGTAGCGAATATAAAACCGTTGGAGCAATTGAGAGCAGACGTGGTGTTCAAGCTGACTGAGCTGGAATTACAACTGTCGCCTTTCAGGAGAAAATTAAACATATCACTCAGCCACATACATACAGCGCAGTATTACATTGACAATCAGGGAGATGTGATTGCGCAGAAGGTAACTGTACCTGGGGCTACCATAACCTCTTAACTTGCGTTTCAATTCTGGAACAACTCAGTTAACTGAATAGCTTTTATACCTTCACCATTTGAACTGATTCAAATCAAATCAAATCAAATCAAAAGGTTTTTATTCATGTAAGCTCAATAAAGCATTTATAAATAGTCAATAGAAGTGTCTACAACATACACATGCCGCACGAGGCTGCTCACCCACATGCCTCGCGAAGCACGACGTTTGCCTCAGTCGCATGCCGCGCGAGGCAAATGGCGACGCAACTGACACTCTAGACAGAGAAAGGTATAGCCGAGCAATCAGTTTGACACGTTTGACATCGTTCTGTCTGATGACTATGCCAAACTAGGCGAGGCAAATGACAGCGCTCAGGTGAGGCAGGACGCGCATTTGCCTCGCGCGAGGCAAGTCAAACTTCGTGAGGCAATTTGCCTAGCGCGGCATGTGACACATCTGGACGTAGCTAATAACAAACAATATTTTAGCGTTACCACCGGTTCGTAATGTTGCTTTCATTGAGAAGAGCTGGCAAGAAACTCAATGGTTACTCTTTTCAAAAGAATAATTGTATACATTCGCAATTGGTCCGCAAACGCACAAATGACGTATTTAAAACTGTTGTTGTAACTTTATCGTCTTATATTGCCCTAGACTGGGAGTTACTAAGATCGAACCCAGTACCCATAATATAAGTATTTCTTAGTTAGGGTCTATAGTTAAGCGGCCTTTTCGTAATTGGTCTGGGTGTCACTGGGATCGCCCCTTTTCATTATACAGTAGCCATAGTACAAGGGTTGCTTAGTTTAAGACCGTACAGTTAGTGTGATAGTCTGATGGTAATTATTTATTGTACCTAACCTATGTATCTATAACCATTGACGAGTAATTATAGGCTCGTCTCCAATTCCTCTTCCAGAAGGTGTCAATGTACGTGTCCCGTCTGATCTCGCACGCTGCGGGCTGGAGGACGCACGTCTTGATATCTACGGGGAAGCACGCAGCACGATGTCGACCACTCTTCACTGTTTACGAGGCAGTTAGGACGATGCTATGCTCTAAATATATTGCTTCATTGGTAAGAGACCAAATATTTTAACGTTAACGTTTTTATAGCAGAGCTGTCTTAAGGCGGAGTTCATCAAAACTCTAACATACCGTTAGAACAATAACCGATTGTAAAATGTACTGGTAACCGTCGTTTACTCTAACGTTGCGTTAGTGTTTTTGGTGAACTCGCCCTGAATGGATGCATTTATTTCTAAGGTAGATAATAGTCTAGTCCTCAACGTCGGCCCAGTGCGCGTTGATGAACTTAACTTGTCTTACGAAAGGCATGTAGGTTCTTTCCCAAGTGTTCTTCCCTGTTTAGAAAGTGAAACAGATTCTCTGCTGGCCGATTGCGTAACTTTTTCGTCAATGTTTCAATGGTTTCGTTGATCCCGTGTTGCTTTTTCAATTGAAATTGTTTGAAATCCGGATAAGTCAGGACTTCACTCTACCCGATTTCAAACAATTTCAATTGAAAAAGCAACACGGGATGAACGAACCCAATTGAAACATTGACGAAAAAGTTATGCAATCGGCCAGCAGATGTAGGTAATCTTAAAATCCTAAAGGTGTAAGTTAGAGTTGGGACCCGCATTCCTTGTTTCTAAGCGAGCGTATGACCGACTCTGGCATCACTTGTTTATTTTACGAGAGGGTTCTTATCAGTTTCACCAGTGCCACAAAATACCTACTGAAGAATAGTTATATAGAATAGTAGCCCAACCCTCCCCTTCCCCTCCCTCCGCCCCACTCCCCTCCAGGTCGGCAACGTGCGAGCGATGCCTTTGGTATTGCAAGCATCTATAGACTACGATAACTGCTTAACATCAGGCCCCCAAGTCGCTTAGTCTTTACACTGCCATTGTGGCGTTTTGCTATTGTGACCGAACTTCTGATTGGTCGATAAGAATCAACCGACCAATCAGAGGGTCGGTTACAATAAGGGCCTCCACAGACTTGCTACTTTTAGCATCGGCGACCGGCGATTTTGTGACGTATCGATGCTGCGTCGCGTTTCTTCGAGCGCGAACGAGCGAGACGCAGCATCAAAATCGCCGATCGCCGATGCTAAAAGTAGCAAGTCTGTGGAGGGCCTAACAAATGCTACAGTGGCATTTCAATGGCTAAGCTACTGGGGGACCAGGCGGGCCGTAAGTACGCTTGTTTGCTACATTAGATACATAAAAACATATCGTTATATGTTTTTCAGTAGAGGTAGATGAAACCTTCTGCCTCACTAACAGCGATAAAAACACGTCCATGAATAAAATTACCCACCACAACTCCCATTATATAGTAGTATTCTACCAAAATAATCACTGTAGTTAGTTTTCGGAACTAATAACTTACCGATTGTATAGCACGGTTGGTGGGTATGCGGATTCTTGCTCGGGGTCACGTGGTGTGCGGCACTAACTCCACTCTGTGTCAAACTTTGGCGAGCTTACGCGAGGCGAATCAGGGCGAGCGAAGCCATGACGATGGCTAACTTGGGCGGGTAAGTAACCAAATTGGTCGCAACATTCAATAAAATAAAATGGCTCGGAAATGTTTGAAATGTTGTTTGTATTTGTGAAATGTTTTTAATGCTTCCGTATGCAAAGTTACAAATGGAATAAATAGCTGTAGCCAATTAACTGCAGCTCATATACGGCTGGCTTGACTAGGGTACCACCCTCTCACAGAAGATCGGCGTAAAGTAGCTGTTACAGCTGCGTTTAGTACGATGAGTGAGAGAGCCGGAAGCTCCCCTTCCCCTCCCCTTCAGGTCAGCAAAGTGCGAGCGATACCGTTGGTATTACAAGCATCTATAGGCTACGGTAACTGCTTAACATCGGGCGAGCCGTACAGTTGTTTGCCACCTTTTCTTCTTATCGTATAGTTAGTAACCAACCTAGTGTCAGAGTTGTTCAAGCCGCCCGAAGGCCTCTGACAAGGCTTACCACCTTAATCACATAAAACACATTACTAAAGCTTTCTTATACCAGTAATAATAATAATAATATCCTGGGACATTCTTTTACACACGGTTACCTGATCCCAAACTAAGCAGAGCTTGTACTATGGAAACCAGATAACTGATATTACTACATATACTACTTTTTTATTTGTAAATACATACTTAATATACATATACACCCAGACTCCGGACATACAGACATGTTCATGCACACAAATGCATGTCTCGGGTAGGAATCGAACCTACGACCTGCAGCGTGAAAGTCGCCTCCGCGCCAACCACGCTAACGGGCCCGTCGAAGTAGTTAGTAGTAGTAGTTTAATATAATAGCTACAAGTTTTTATATATTATTATGTTCTGAGCGCCTGTAAGATTTAAATTAGTACATTATTTTATAGGCGACAAGAAACGCCTACCACAGCTTTGTGTGATGGAAGTAATTGGAACACACCTGGGTAAGCTATAATTATTAATAACAGCTAGGTAATAATATATTAGTCTAGTCATTGACGTATTATTTTAGCGGATATGGTACCTCCAAACATCGCAATCACTAAACTAATGCTCAGCGCACCACTATACCGCGAAATTCCCACATAAATGTTATCGCAATGGCAATTCGACAATTAACTTATGAAATACATAAGAAGGCATATCACCAGAAGATGAGCCGTATGGTCAATACCGACATGTTCCAACATCCTTTTCCGCGAGCGCTCCAAATACTCTGTTTAATAGGACAAAGTATTTTGGACATTCATGCGTCTCCCTCTTTCTTAGTAATTTCTTTGCTCCTAGTGTTAATTAGGTTACGTATTAGACTGTACTTGACTGTACAAAAATGTTATGATGGCCCTTTTGACGTGTGGGAGGGTGCAGAAAATGAACCTTATTATAACGGAATAAGAATGACAGTTTTAAAATTTAGGAATGTCAAAAAATGAATGCTAAAATGAAGCTTATTCCGTTGCAATAAGGTTCATCATCTTCCCCCCTCTACATGTCAAAAGTGCCATCATAACGTGCCGCTAATATAGTTTTGGCGTGGAAACGCATGGAACGCATAATGTTATAACATGAGTATACTCGGACAACGCATCTGGGGGGCTAATAACGACGCTATGCAACATTGCCAATGCAATTCATTTTTCTGATTTTCTAGCAGACTCCTTAGCAATTCCGCTAAAATTATGTAAAATAGTCACTCATTTTTCATTCGTGACCGTTTCACGGAAATTTAGCAGATTCTGCTGGAGGGTCGGAAAAATGAATTGCTGTTGCAGAATTGCTGCTATGTTGCATAGTGTTGCTATTAGAACCCCTGGACGCACCAATTTATTTAAATATTTTTACAGGCCGCCGCCCCCGCCCAGGAGTGACAGCTGGTGAAATTATAGAGACAAGGACACAGTATTTTTTCGAGCACAAAGTGATCACACTGCTACTGTAACATCGAATCATATATAAGTTTATTTCAAAATATATATGGATATATATTTTGATTATGACGCTAGATATGGATCGAAGTCGCAAGAGACAAAATTGCGAGTGGCCCCCGTAGCCAAGTGGCTTCGTCTCGCTACGCTTGTATGGAAATGACATTACAAGTCAATAAGTATATCACGTGACTTATAATATTATGTTATTTCCATACATGAAGCGTAGCGATTCGAAGAAACGCTGGAAGACGATGCCACTTGACTAGGGGGGCTGAACGCTTATCAGATATCGAACTATGAAGTTACCAATCAACCAGTGACAAGTATTTTGTCTAGAAAACTTTCATCTTACGGCGAGTCTACGGGAGTACTTACACTCACTTTAATGTTTAATTATTAGTTTGTAAAATAAAACATTTGACGTTAATTGTATTTATTTTATTTTGCTGATGTAAAGGTATATCCTGAAACAAGTTATTAAGGCAGTTATTTACCTTGAGTAATAAGTAAGATTTATGAATGGCAACATATGCTGTACCTACGTACTTGAGATACCTTCCTAATGACGTCATGGGATACAAAAGCACATATAATCAACATAGTTATGTTGATTTTAAAAGTTACGTACGAGTACGTAGACTGTACTGCCTGTACGTTTAAGAATAGATAATTGGCTATTTAATGTTCACATTTTTCGAATAGTGCTATAGATCAATCAACTAATAGATACGATATGATTTCTCTCTTATTAAGTACCAATAGCAAATACCTTTTTCTACATAAAACAAAATACAGGGCGCAATCTAAATCGTTGGCAATATTTTAAACAATTACTCTACACATACCTATTTCAGAATATATTGAGAACTATTCATTGTTAAATATCTTGCTTATTTGCTTACCCGAGAAATATTCGTTTATGAATTGGTTTCCTAATTAACTTTCCCAAAACATTCTGAATCATATGTAGAGTCATCGTTTAAAATATTAGCCCACGATTTTAATTGCTTCCTGTATATGTGTTACCATAACTTATTAACAGCATTGCACAATCACATATTATATTATAGACTCTTAAGATCAACATATTTTGACATTTTATCCGCATACACATACTCGTATAAGACTATGTCGTACAAAATAATTCAATATCATTAAATAAGTGAATGTTGAACTACCTATTAGGTCGATGCTAATAACGTATCGCCTAATATACCAAGTTAACATACAAATATAGCTTTAAATTGTAGCCTAAATAAGCCCTACAGTAATTACAGTAAGCGCGCAATTAAATAAAACAAACCTTTTCTAAAAAGAAAATATAGTCTCCTTAGTCGTACTAAGTACTTTAGTCTACTTAGACTATAATAATAATAATATTATATTTATTCAAGTGACCAGGGGGCTTACCACAAGCTCTTATTGCGATTCAATTACAGGAACGTATTAACGTTTCAGCGACTTTTTGTACAATGACGTACCTTATTGTCATGACAATAAGAAACGTCATTAAAACGTCGTTAAAGCGTTCCTATAATTGAATCGCAATAAGAGCTTGTGGTTAGCCCCCAGGACTCACTATGTTAGTAAATCTATGTTAGAAGCGACACGAAATGGTAATAATATTCGACATAATATTGACTCATGACAGACATACTCTCGACTGACAGGGAGTTCGGTCTTGTTGGCCTCTTCTAATTATCGATCAATTCTTTTGGTGTTTTTTTTTAGGTTGACAATTCCCATTCCATTACCCAATTGAGGTCCCTCTCTAAAAAAATATTAAATAATATTCGAGCTCAAGTCAAACATTTTTTTTTAACTTAAGTACCACAACTCCTTTCCCGCAATCGCGAGAGTGGCATTCGCGCAAATGGCCATTCGCGCATTGGGTTCGCGCAAGAGTACCAGGGGGGTTACTCCGAAATACGTCGCTGACGGATCGTCCGAAGTACGGATTCCATTTACGATCAAAACAATGTCAAATCGTAGAGAAAAACTAAAGAAGAAATGTCAAATCACGACAATCCGTCAGCCGAAACGTTAGGTTCGTATTTCGGAGTAGGCCAGCTGATCCCCCTCAGGGCGCGAGTCCTACTTGTCCAGTTTTTTCATTGAGGTGCGGAATCCTAATAGGGCCTCGTTCCGCCGAACCCCCTCATTTCTACATGATTTAAAGGCTACTACCGGCGTTTGTTTACGCGCATTTTACTTCGGACTGATCGGAGAAATGATTGTGTACATACATCAACCCTATTCCGCAGTTTCCTGTATCGTTTTGTTATTCCGAAACGATTGGCGGATTGTTTTTGGGTCATGCTCAATGGGCCGCGGAATTACCTGTATTTTAGTAGCTTTTGTTTCATGATAGGACTGGGGTATATTCAATATTGGGGTAAGAACAACGTAACAAATAATGTAACTCATAATCCACTAAGGGCCATCACAGACATGCTTCTTTTTGCATCAGCGCTCGGCGATTTTGCGACTGCATCGCGTTTTGGCGACTCTGCGCTCGGACGCAGCGACTGCTCCGGTGCTAAAAGCGACTAAATAGCCGATCGCCGATGCAAAAAGTAGCATGTCTGCGGTGTCCCTAATTTAAACATACCCGCGACGAAATATGGTTGCACTGCAAAGGATTTCTGTCCGCCCCTTTGGGTAATATATGCGTGATAGTAAACTGAATCTAAAAATAAGGATATTTCAATATACCTAACTTGAATAGCAATAATGACCTAGATGGTAATTTTCGATGCTTGTAAAACTTAAAAATAGTAACTAAAAATAAATTAGATAAGTACAACTGGAATCAAAATGGGCAAACGGATTGGGCAAAAATTTTGCGTAAATTTACAGATTTGAGCCTTACGTGTTTCGGAGACTTCTATCCTGGAGTGCTGCCTCCCAAAGGGTAGTTGATCCATGCATTACTTAAACCAGACAATACCCTTCCGTTCTCTCGGTATAACAAATTAGATTCAATTTCATACATAGCTCTCATGAATTAGACCAACGAACCGTCAACTTTAGCTCGGTCAAAGGCATTACCAAGAAAGAGGGAGTCTGTCAAAAATAGAGGAAAATTGGAGTCCATGGACACAGTATGACTCAGTCCTTCGCGGAAAATAATGCTGAAAACATATTTATATTGCCAATACGGCTCATCTTCTCGCGAATAAAACGCATCAAAATGAATTGAAGTTTAATGTCGAATTGCGAGTGCGATAACAGCCACCCTAGACAAGTGGCATGAACGCCAATCGAATAGAATATAATAGACTTCACAATTTATGGAAATGTCAAACGTCGCTATGTAGATCAACAATACGTTGCTATGTAGATCACGTGACTTATGTCATTTCCATATATGAAGCGTAGCGATTTGAAGGAACGCTTGTAGACGTCAGCCACTTGTCTAGCCCTTCAGATGTGTGAATTTCGCTGCATGTAGTGATGCGCTAAGCACAAGTCTAATGATTTCAATGTAAGGCGGTACCATATCTGCTAAAATAATTAATCAATGGGCTCGGTGCTCTAAACAAACACAATTCAGTTGGATAAGATCTATTTGAATAATTTGTGTTTTGACTAAAACATACATGCTAGTCTAGACTAGACCAACTGGGAACTGAACAACTTAGACAAATAACGCATTAATTAATTATAATGCGCTCGTTGTTCCAATGTTATTAAGGTTGTCACTGAAACGGGAAAATTATGTGTTAGTAATGATAGTGTCGTATAATTTCAAGAATTCGTATGAAACACTTTTGTTTAACTTATTATTGCGTAAGTGAATCAAGGCACTTGTTTACTAAATGGAAAATGTGAGTTAACGACGTTACACATAAACTTTTTGGTTTACCACACAAAATCCTACTAGTACATATAGCATTGATGTAGATATGGATACCTCCTAACATTGCAATCACTAGACTTGTGCTCAACGCATCACTACATGCAGCTAAATTCTCACATCTGTTTTTGCACTAGCATTAATTATTAGACAATCAACTTTAAGGTAATTTTTATGTGTAAACAAGTATTGTGTAACTTTGTTGTAAGACCTAAAACCATACTAAAGTGATAACACTTCACCAGTTGAAATACAGAAATTGACACAGCTTATTAGAATGATCATAATTAACACGGATTTGGTATCACAACAAGGATGTATGAAACCTTTAGATACAATGCTACTGACCGCGCTTAGTTTGTGAATGCAAGGTAACTACTTGATATCCACTTAGTCACGCACTGACCAGCGTATCGGCTGCACGGCTGCACGCACGCTTACGCCCATGATTATGTAGCTAATAACGCAACAATGTATACCTATTCATATTTTTCTAACAACAGGTCTGTCGTATAGGTATGCCTTGTATTATGAAAGTAAAGGTAGTGCTATTAGTGCCTTGTATTATGGCTTGTATAGTTTTAGTGTTGATTTTTAGAGCACGAAAGTTCGTGTACGTCAGGTCTATAATATAAAGCGTCATTGATCACAAACAACTTGGTAATCATAGTTGCAAAAAGTACTGGTTTGCCAACCCTGCAAACTAGTAGCGCAGGATTATATTGAACATGCAAATATCTACAATTAGGCGTTTCGCAAGCAGTTGGACTCGGATGTAATGATCCATCGTCGCTACCGACCGATTAACATTTAACGTGGCCTTAACCAACGTTGCGACAGCGATAGAGATCACGCCTGGCGCATTGTGCCAAGAGATCTGTGATAGCCCTGGATCGGAAATGCAAAGGCCTATCGGATTATAGATGACTTGCTTCTGCCTGCGACTTTATCCGCGTTAACTTTAAAATCCCACAGGAAGCTAACATTTTTCCGGGATAAAAGTAGCCTATGTTCTGCTCCAAGGTCCTGTCTATCTGTATAGAAAAATCATCGAAATTGGTTTAGCGGTTAAGACGTGAAAGCGTAACAGACAGACAGAGTTTCTTACGCGAGCCAAACTGAAACTGGTATTTTATCTTCAAGGAAGGAAGGGGGTATCTTTCCTTGAAGATAAAATACCAGTTTCTCGGATCCGGTGGAGCAACAGCATCTATGGAATAGGAAATTTATCAGATTTTTGGGACTTTTTCATTTTGTTTGTTTTGCAGTTCCTGACGTTTCGAGCGCTTTGCTTGTTCTTTCTTGACAGGCGGCGTCCCCAAGTGCCTAGCGGTGCGCTTGAGCAATCAGTTTTGACGGCTGCCCACATAGGCATGACGTCATAACTGAGCTTGAGGCAGCAGACCTGTGGAGGCATCTATTCGTATTATCAATGGCGTAGAAAAGAACGTTCAAAATTTCCAACATCTACGTACCTCATACTTACTAGGTAGATAGATTTATTATGTAAAATAGTTAAGATTTAAAAGGACACGAGTTCAGTGGAGTCTATTAACTTGTGATTAGTTAGCGCTTGGCACTTTGCCACATAACACATAAACTGAGCAAGGTTGATAATTATACACATAATTAGTACAGTAAAAACAAATGCAGTTCAGTTGCAGTTAGAGTTCTTACATTTTTAAAGGACTTGCTACTTACTTATATTACTAACCTACTTACTTATACGAGGATTAAATCACCAGTGCGTACAACTTACGAAAGTAATGAATATCTTTGAATGTTAATGATATTAAGAATGTGAATGTCGCACCTGTTGACTAATAGGATTACCTATAAGGTATCTTTGTAATAAAATAATGGTGACCCAGTTTCGTACAGGGTGGTTACTTTGAAAAACGAAACGAAAGCTTCGGCTGACGGATCGGGCGATTTCCTACTCCGAAAGTGTTACGGATCCGAAGTACGGATTCGATTTACGATCAAAACCATGTCAAACTCTGAAATCGTAAATGTCAAATAACTTTCAGAGTAGGATCCACGAAAGAAGAAACGTCAAATCACGATCATCGAATCCGTACTTCGGACGATCCGTTAGCCGAAGCTTTCGTTTAGTTTTTCAAAGTAACCCCCTGGTGCCTAAATAATAAACAGTTACCTACAAACATTTATTTATTTATTTATTTATTTATTTATTAAACAAAATCCACAGCCCTCAGTAACAATATAATCCCTTACATAACTAAACTTACGGCCAATAATGGATTTACATTATATAGTTAAGAACTAGTCGAGTGAAAGTTAGCAAAAAATCTAAACATTATAAAAATAAAAAAAATCTTGTTTGCCTGTTATGTGCCAGATCTATGGTAGGTATGTGTGGTTGCATAAGTGTACCTATATATGTGTATGAGAGTGTGTGTGTTATATGAGTGTGTGTATGTGTGTGCGTGAGTGAGTCTATACTTTGTCTTCTTGCATTATTTTTGAGATATCTCTTTTGAAAGATACCTTGCCACTGTGAAATATGTCAGTTGCGTGAAACTTTTTGTTATAAACTCTATGTAGTCGATTAACTATCGAGTGCTGAGCATAATTTGTACGTGATCGCGAGACAGCAAACAAACTTGTGTGTCTTGTGCGAGTCTTCGGAGCACAGAAATGTAGAATTTTACCTGAAAGGTTTGGGCAGTCAATGTATCCATTACAGATACCGTGCAGGAAAGACATATCTAGATTCTGTACTTTCTCATCGATATCCCATGGTTAGTCATCTGAATTTGATGTCTCAAATCCTTGATCACATTCGTTTTCATATTAGTTTCGTAATTTCTGACCGTGGTGGTAGGTACTGGGAGAATTCCCAGGGCATTTTTGGAACCCATATGTCCAAACGATTGCTAAGTATGGGACCAAGACCAAACATGTAGATAAAACCTAAGTATGAATCAAATATCAGCGATCATATTTTGTTCTCAGCAGTAGGCGTTAAGTAGCAACGGAATCTTATTTGTATCGTTGTTATGCTATTTTAAGATAAAAATATAATACAACTTTCAATACTTTATTAACATTCATTTGCAATGGATAAATAGGTACTATAGCTTATTTTTTTGCACTTTAGTTTCTCTACAAGATGACAATTCATTTGGCTTGTCGATATGCCGCGCATGCCTCGCTCGAGCCCTCATATTCATGCAGACATGCGCCTGATGTAGATTCTTATTTAGACAGGCGCATGCCGAGACCGAGTACTCAGTTCTGACGTCGGAATGCATGGTCATAACGTTAAAATATGAGCGCTCGCGCGAGGCAAGTGCGGCATTTGGAGGCACCATGATTACAGATTACACATAGGTACTGCAAATTTTGAGTATTAATGAATTATCCCGCACTCGATAGAGTTCTTGCAATAAAGATAACGAAAATATAATAATCTCAACATTATATCATTGTTACAAAACATCTGTACAAAACCTCGAAACATTTCTCGGTTACGAAGTGTCACATATAAAACGGCGTGCTCGTAAAAGAGTATAATATAAAGTTCAGCGTTTCGCAACAGGCCGTTGTTCTGAGCATCAATTCGCCTTGGCACAGAATTTTTACAATAGCTAATTAGCGAGGGACACAAGTGTATACTACCTACTTAATGCTAATCATTCTTATTGTTGGCTCGCGTTGAGCGGATTATAATTATTTTATCGCGTGCAAAATGTTATGTGTATCATTTTTTATAGGCCCTGTTCGTATAATAATCGGTAAGGTCTGACTCAATATGCCAAAACATACATACATATGTTCATTGTTGCAGAAACAAAATCTTCCTCAATGCTTATTCTGTTTGTGAGTTTCTACCAAAGATCATTGACCGTTTGATATAGAAATACGTACGTAGATACAAACTACAAATAAAGAGGAGTAAAAATCGCCTTGAACTAATGCCTTATTTACCCACACTCGACACTTCAACACAGATAGACACGTCTGCCACAGTTAAATACTACATTGAACAAAAAATATGGATATGCCATTTTAAAGACTAACTACTGAGGAACAAGCATGAAACTACAAAAGACATTTAATCAAAATAAGAATAGCATTTTAATTTTCCTTCCAAACAAAAACAAAACCAAGGACTTTTTTTTCTGCACGGCAAACACAAAATAGTAGACGGGTATATAAAACAGAATGACGTAACATAAACCAATAATTTATTATCTTCTTCCTTACCCGTTATGCACCTCGAATATTTGATATCCTGGTACATTCATATCCTCAGATTTCCTTTCATCATGATTTATATTCATAACATTACTATTCGGTTTCATTCATAACTTGATCAACATAAAATAATGAAGATTCGTCAGGCCTTGACGTATTTTTTCTAAGAAAAACATTGCTAGATACTTCTTTTGTAATCCATTGCTGATATCAACAACATTCTAATTGTGTTTGTAATCTAAATGTCGAAAGGCTAGTCGTTCGATCCCTAACTACTAATTCCTTATTTATGCTCCCACTAATTTAGCTTAGTCGAAGAAGCTAACAGGACCACTTAGTTTTGAAGAAAATTCAATAACTTTACTTTTGTCTAGTTATGGAAAATGTGTAACTTAGGTAGGTAGGCACTTACTGCTAATAAATATAAGGCCATCTTTTTTTTTCTGAGCTCAGCTACAACTCTTGCTTCGACGTTTACAAAAAAAATAAACAATCCATTGTTACCTCAGCTGTCAAATTTTTGTAACGTCAATTAATCAATTTTGAAATTAGAACAAAATGATAATACGCCACTACGTTGACATTGGCCGAATCACATTGGGCCTGACTCAATGGAAAAAGGCCATTAGGAAAAAAAAATAAAATTATAATAATATCCTGGGACATTTTTGTACACACGGTTACCTGATCCCAAACTAAGCGGAGCTTGTACTATGGAAACCAGATAACTGATATTACTACATATACTACTTTTTTATTTGTAAATACATACGACATACACCCTGACTCGGGACATACAGACATGTTCATGCACACAAATGCATGTCCCGGGTAGGAATCGAACCTACGACCTGCAGCGTGAAAGGCGCCTCCGCGCCAACCACGCTAACGGGCCCGTCAAATACCTATAAAATACCTATAAATATACCGTATCCAAACGAACTACATCAATGACCGTATTATTTTAATACAAATCGAGTAGATTTGACCGTGAAGATGAGTAGGTTTGACCGTGAACTCACCAAGGTTGAGCGTCTAGCGTGCCGTGATCGACTCCGGCGCATCTCGGATGCACCGTTACGTCACCGAATGAATCATCGTTAGCGATCGGAGGAACTCTACTTAGGTAAAGCGTAAAGGTTATAAAGATGCGTTTAGTAATGAGAGTATGAAGTACGATTTATGTATGGATTAAACATGTTTAAGGTGACTTATCTAAAGGGTTTTCCTATTATAGAGTTAAAACATATAGGTAGTCAAAATAATTATATGCATTAAATCATATGAGTAAGTAAGTTATTGAGTATAAATTGGTATTGTATTAATAATGCATTCAATGCAGCAGCGGGTATTATACTTTTAAATTAGTTAATTAATATTGTCAACATTAAAATGTGCAACATAATGAATAAATTAATAATGATTTAATTTGAAACATAATGATACCCACCTATTTTCTTGTCTAGCTTATTTTAACAGTACCTAATTCACCTAATCAATCAAAGTTTTAGTCGGAACCTTACCGTTAAATCCGATCCCAAGTCATTTCCTTGTTTATAAAATGTGTGTTGGTAATTTTATTCCATAGATATCTATTGCTTAACATCTGCCTCGACCAATACCTACCTATAGAATGCCGCCAACATTCTAAAACCCACGCCCCGTAAACAAACCTAAACCCGGACGTGAATAACCTATTCCCATAAATTTCACAGTGGACTCGGTTGCCCAACCAGTTGCCTGACGGGTCCGTGTGACCTTTCACCAAAAGTCTAGGCAGCGATCTAGATTCGCTAGTAGATAAACGCACGTCCGCCCGGCGCGTTTGCGCAACGCATCGGTTTATCAACTGCTGAGAATTCATGAAATGTCAATAAAATTAAACGTCTATATTTTTAGCGGCTCGTTGGTCTACTAGAGTCTAGAGAGTAGTCGCAAGCGCAGTTTACTGGTTATGCTGTCTTGGTAGATATGTCCATTGTGCAACTATATTTTATAGGTGGTATGTCCTTTTGGTTTCCAGGTATTATTTATATATATTTAGATTTTATGTTTCAAAAATCGAAGTCACTTTTATCTCAACTAGTTGCGGATAAAGAATAATTATTATTTTCTCCATCGCAACTGGTTGCGATACTTAGTTGCGATGGTGGACGGAGCTCTCAGTCCAGTCCGGCACTATACTTTGATAGCAATAAGTGCGCCCTCTATTAATTAAATGTGGGACACAGTAGTGCACATAATACTATGCCCTACCCCGTTTAGGGAATGCCCTTGGATTTTTTTGCGGGTAAACATGGCATTCAAATTATAGTTGACAAATAAGAGATAATAAAAAAAACTACAAATCTTTGTTATGGTTATATAAAATCTTCTATATGCATGATTTAAATAAATAAATACATTATATAAATTTATAATAATGAAGATTAAATATTTATGAATTTTACATTTTGTCAGGACTAATTTGTGAGCAAAATGTCAGCACATGAATTTACAACTTGTAAACTAATTAATTAGATTTTATTAGAATTATCTAGATCCATCACATTCAATTATACTTTTAAAATTAAAAGGTTTATATATGTTACTATTTGCGAAAATCCAATGATATTGTAGGTATATTATAGTTGAGCCAGTCTGTCTGGAGTTTCCCTCGAAGCTATTGCACATTATCAGATCAGTATATTTTATTCAATACCTCTATAATTGAGTACACACGCCTAGATCGAGATAAATAATTAATACGCCTTCAAATGTCTCGTCTAGAAGCGGATAGTTGCAAAATGAGTTCAAGTGACTAACCACCACAGTTGTCGGTAAAATGATTTATATTTTAATGTACGTTTCGCTTATTAGACTTCTAGCTTTTACCTTTAATTATAATTTACTGTAGATTGGAACCCGGACATTTAGTGACGGTTACATAAGAATAAGTATGATTTATAATAGTTAACATAGGGTTCTTCAAAAGGGCATGTTTTCAGGTCTCTAAAAGATCGGCACCCCGTCTGCTCCCCTTTAGTTGCAAATGTCCTGGGTGGCGGTTTCCACTTACCATCAGGTGGTACGTCTGCCAGTGTGCCAACCTTGGCTATAAAAAAAAAGTTACAAATAAAGTATTCTCTCGTGGCTATATGGTGTTCTGTGCACAAATAAAACTATCAAATATGCTATCCTTTTGTTATACTTTATACTAGCTAATCCACGCGACTTCGTCCACGTAGAATTTAATTTTAAAAAAAACCGGATATCTGATCCCGGATCCCGTATCTCGGATCCCGTTTCTTGTTTTTACCGTATCCCGGATCCCGTTTGCTGGATCCCGTAGCCCTAATATCCCGGGTCTCGTATCCCGGATCCCGGATATCCCGGATCCCAAAAAATATAGCCTATGTTACTCAGGGATAATGTAGCATTGTAATGTTTTTGAGTTTACCCATTACAAACATCCAAACATACAAATCTTTTCTCTTTATTATATTAGTATACTTAGATGAGAAGGATATAAATATTTTTAGATGTGTCCATAAATTGTTATCATGCTTACCAGTCCATTGTATGATAGCCATATTATAAGCGGTGCTTAGTTTGGGACCATACAGTTGCTGTGCTAGTCTGGCGATAATTATTTATTTATTTTTAAACCGACTTCAAAAAGGAGGAGGTTTCTCAATTCGACCGTATATTTTTTTTTTTTTTTATGTGTGTTCGGGGATAACTTCGTCATTTATGAACCGATTTTGATGATTCTTTTTTTGTTGGAAAGGAGATATCCCGAGTGTGGTACCATGATAAGGAAACCAGGATCTGATGATGGCATCCCAGAGAAATCGAGGGGAACCTTCGAAAATCGTAGGAGCGACTAGTGCGTTTGTAATTTCTTTCATGAAGTATTTTAAAGCACTACTATTTTATGAAGGTCTGGAGTCGATCTGATGATGGAGCCGAAAGACAGTCGAGGGAACTCCTCAACGATTAACAACAATTACCTGGTGTTTGGGCTTGATTAATTTGTATTGATGAGAACTTTACACCTAGATGGGTTGTGACTGTCATTAGGGGTCTGATGATGAAGACGAAGGACCGTCAAGGGAACTCCTCAACGTTTTACAGTAGCTACCTTGTGTTTGGGCTTGATTAATTAGTATTGATGAGAACTTTACACCTAGATGGGTTGTGACTGTCATTAGGGGTCTGATGATGGAGCCAAAAGACAGTCGAGAGAACTCCTCAACGATTTACAGCAATTACCTGGTGTTTGGGCTTGATTAATTTATATTGATGAGAACTTTACACCTAGATGTGTTGTGACTATCATTAGGGGTCTGATGATGAAGACGGACAGTCAAGGGAACTCCTCAACATTTTACAGTAGCTACCTTGTGTTTGGGCTTGATTAATTAGTATTGATGAGAACTTTACACCTAGATGGGTTGTGACTGTCATTAGGGGTCTGATGATGGAGCCAAAAGACAGTCGAGAGAACTCCTCAACGATTTACAGCAATTACCTGGTGTTTGGTCTTGATTAATTTATATTGATGAGAACTTTACACCTAGATAGGTTGTGACTGTCATTAGGGGTCTGATGATGAAGATGAAGGACAGTCAAGGGAACTCCTCAACGTTTTACAGTAGCTACCTTGTGTTTGGACTTAATTCATTTCTATTGATGAGAGCTTTGCACCCATATGGTTTATAAGTGCCATTACAAGGCCCCTAGCCAAGTTGCAATCAATTTGTTTCTATTCTCTTTCTCCAATTGCGAACGCCTTGGGAACATACCCATACTACGTGAGACCCATTTTTTATTTTATTTTTTTAAATATTCAAACTCTGTGCACCCGATTCCCGTACTGCGTACCCGTATATCCCGGATCTCGTTTTCCGAATCCCGGACCCGAATCCCGGAAATCCCGTATCCCGGACCCCGGTTCCCGTTTCCCGGATCTCGTTTTCTGAATCCCGGACCTGAATCCCGGAAATCCCGTATCCTGGATCCTGTGTCCCGAATCCCGTTTCCTGGATCTTGTTTTCCGAATCCCGGAAATCCCGTATCCTGGATCCTGTATCCCGGATCCCGTTTCCTGGATCTCGTTTTCCGAATCCTGGACCTGTATCCCGGAAATCCCGTATCCCGGATCCTGTTTCCCGGACCCGTTTCCCGGATCCCGGATCCTATTTACCGGATCTCGTTTTCTGAATCCCGGACCCGAATCCCGGAAATCCCGTATCCTGGATTTTGTTTCCCGGACCCCGTTTCCTGGATCCCGGATCTTCTTTACCGGATCTCGTTTTCCGAATCCAGACCCGAATCCCGGACCTGTATCCCGGAAATCCCGGATCCTGTTTCCCGGACCCCGTTTTCCGGATCCCGGATCCTGTTTACCGGATCCCGTTTTCCGAATCCCGGACCCGAATCCCGTATCCTGGATCCTGTGTCCCGGATCCCGTTGTCTGGATCTCGTTTTCCGAATCCCGGATCTGTATCCCGGAAATCCCGTATCCCGGGTCCTGTTTCCCGAACCCCGTTTCCCGGATCCCGTTTCCTGGATCCCGGATCCTATTTACCGGATCTCGTTTTTTGAATCCCGGACCTGAATCCCGGAAATCCCGTATCATGGTTCCTGTTTCCCGGACCCCGTTTCCTGAATCCTGGATCCTCTTTACCGGTTCTCGTTTTCCGAATCCTGGACCCGAATCCCGGAAATCCCGTATCCTGCATCCTGTGTCCCGCATCCTGTCCAGTCTTCCCTTGCCCCTGTGACCGAGCGTGGTATTTTGAACCCTTCTCCCATGAACGGGTCACGTAGTATGGGTACGTTCTCTAAGCGTAAGACCACGTGATATAACGATGAGGTATGTCATTCCCATACATTTTTTTAGTTTTCTATTAGCGTTCACGATTGTAGAATGTCAACTTGGCTAAAGGCCCAGGTCTGATGATGGAGACTATAGACAGTCGAGGGAATTCTTCAACGATTTACAGCAGTTACCTTTACTTCATACGGTTCAATATGCCAAAATGTTCATTGGTATGGCGCCACTAAAAATCGTGAAATAAAATTATTTTTATAAAAAAAAACAAACCGACTTCAAAAAAACCTGGTGCACTAAAAAGCCTGAAATAATATTTCTATTACCACCTCTGCCTACCCCTTCGAGAAAACTAGACGTGATGGTGTGTTATCGAGTATTTGGAGTCGGTGCCAATCTTGGTATGCCAAGTCTACCTACTATAAAAGTAAGAAGATAGATTGGCACCGACCCCAAATACTCGATAACACACCATCACGTCTAGTTTTCTCGAAGGGGTAGGCAGAGGTGGTAATAGAAATATTATTTCAGGCTTTTTAGTGCACCAGGTTTTTTTGAAGTCGGTTTGTTTTTTTTTATTATAGTTTCATTACCGTACAGTGAACAAGGTGTAGAATAAGAAATGGTATTCGCACTTTTAAAACAAAGTATGATATTCCTGAATTTCATACTCGTTACTTATCTAAAAATACCATAACAGTACTAAGTGTTACACATGAGTTGTTACGAAAACCAAATACGGTTGAAAACCACTTTTTGAATGACTCAAACTAGTTAAGTAGCCATACGATTCGGACGAGGGCACTGCGCAACTTAGGCCAACATAGAGCCCGTATTATAAACATTTTGCACGTTTTGTAAGTGCTAAGTACTTTTGTAATAGATACGGTGTTGGAAATGTAGAGCAAACGACGGATGAATACAATTAGGGTATACTTTTATACACTAATCTTTTAATTAATTAATTCTTGGGATCTGGAATTAAGATGATTATAATTATTCAGTTTAGTTCCTTTAGTCTTTCGGTGACTTGCATTGGTGAGAAAATACGGTCCTTTTGTTCGAGAATGGAAAACATAAGCATATAGAAATTGAATAGTAAGGATAATTTTTAAGGTTTAATTTAAAAAAAAAAAACACTTATCTTGATATATTAAGAAAAGGTTATTTGACATAACGTAGGTGCATAAAACTTAAAAATATATTTTTTTATCAGATAACATCAGGTTAAACTGTGTGCTCCAAGGATATTGAACTCTGGCACTGGTGCCGATTCTGTTGTCAAATCACGACCAAACTAATTTTGTCAGACGTCACAATATCTCTGTCTTGCTCACGAGTCACGATCGTGAGAAAGATGGCAATAAAGTTAGTTACCAATCTCTGGAACCTACGCAGGTGTATAAAAACAAAAGATGTCTTGATTTGGGGATCGGCTTGATTTCTGGGAACATAGTATGGGTCAATCAAGTTCAATTTGTGTACCAATTGAGTGCGTTCAAAAGATGCGAGCAGCGCGCCCGAGCAATCATTTTATCTACGTGGTCAGACGTTAAAAGTGATTCCTCGCGCACGCTGCTCACCAGCCTCTCCAAATTTAGACGCAGCAATAGAATAAGCACTGTCGATCGCTATACAGGGTTATTGGTAAAACACTAACAATCTTGCAGGGGCGTATTACTGCCATGAAAAACAACAACTTTTGTTCTATGACTTTAAACAAAACAAAAAAAAATAAAAAAAATCACACTCTAAAATGTATGAAACAAGAAAATATGCTCATCTAGAGGATATCCGTGGTCCGTTTAAGTACTTTAGGGCAAAGTGGAATACAACCACGTATCATGGCTTTCCTCTAGATGAGAAAAAAAATAATTCATACATTTTAGAAAGTGATTTTTTGTTATTTTTTTTTTATTTTGTAAAAAGTCATAGAACAAAAGTTGTTGTTTTTGATGTCAGTAATACGCCCCTGCAAGTTTGTTAGTGTTTTACCAATAACCCTGTATAATTTATTACAAGTGTTGATTTATATGTCACAACAACATAGAAGACCTCGGTTGTTTGTCAACACAAATGCAAATTAAAACCGGCTAGTTATTCTCACGGCCCGTTTTAATAACAGTAATAAAATGACTTTAATTAGTTCAATAAAGTTTGTGGTAAGTACAAACTCTAGATAAGTTCTGAATACTTTTCAGGATGTTAATCAAAACGGTGTCAATAAAATTATTTGTTGAAGTTGTTCAATATTATATCAATAAAAAATTAAACCATTTATTCGATAGGAAAAAACGATGTTAAAATATTTGTTTTAGTTTTTTTACCCCTAAATATTATTTCGCACTTTTGCAACAGCATGTAGACAACATAATAGGTGAGTTCCTATATCTGAGTCAGCTGTGCTCATAGTTGCAAAACACACGCGAGTGAATCCGCACTGAGTGAATCAGACAGTTAATTGCTGTAATTTTTCTCACTAATTACCGACGGATTTTGTAACGCTGAATAACATCAGTGAAACGGGACTCATTCATGCGTTTAAACGATAAATTACTGCTCTATTTATTAAATCTGTACTGGATTTATGTAATAAAAGTGCTCTACCTGCAGCTCTATCATGAGTTTATACGTTCGCTAGGAGTCGCTAGTCGTTAGCGTCTACGTAAAACTATGGAAAATGTTTAGGTTCCCAAAGGGCTAATATAGCTCTACATATTCACATATAAATATTTAATATTAGCTAACTAGCTAGTTAGCTAGTTATTACCGAGTGTAAAATCGAAAGTAGAGTCGCATGCACGTATGGTAACATTTCCATCTTAAGCTGGGCTATCTTAAAAACGCATGTTAATAATAAAGAGAGCTTAGCTTATTTTGACAGTGATCTTAGACATGCAGGCAACCGTACCTAGAGCTATTAATAACCTACTTATTACCCTCGACACAGGCAAAGGGACTTACGTAGATATTTAGTTTAGATCATGATTCAAATAATCTAACACATGGCTCACGTACAACCCAAGGCATATCAAATAACCATCGACACGACAAACTATTAATATTCGCCCACCATAAACAAGTTCATTTATTTTTCTCAAAATATAGCACAAGGCAGGCTCGTGAAGTTCGACAGTGACTGCTTTGTAACACTTAAGATGTACAAAATGTACAGTTGCGCACTGAAACCAACACAGAAAGTGTTTTTTTTTTTAATTTATTTGGTGAGTTCAGATCACCTCGTCCGAACACTCGTGGTATGACATTATGTCTATGCGTTCCGACGTCAAAACTGAGTGCTAAGGAGCTGCATCTGGCTAATGTAGACATACATATAAAATCTCGAAGTTTTCAATTTGATTATGAAATACTTGTAATTACTACTATTATTACTATATATCAAACTGAGTTCCACGAATGTGCTGTCGGAATACGTATAAATGAATTATTTCTATTTTGATTTAATTTTGAACTAGCATACTATAATTTCAAAACTAGTCTCACGATACGGGTAAGAATCAAACCCAAAATACTTGTTTCCGATCGATCTGTAAATGCTACCTATATTATATTGTAAGGGGAAAAAAGGAAAGCAGAACAGTCAAAATAAATTATAGTCGTTTTAAGTTTGCTTAAAATTTGTAATAGAAGCTACAGTGCTTTACAAAAATATAATATCACTTTTGTACGCGTCTGTACCGTTAAGATCATGTTGAATGTCTACGCAGATAACAAATGATGCGTGTGCACATTGATTTTGAAACACAATCGACTCCCGGCGTGCCCCGACCACGACCGCCGCAACGCTAGATTATGACAAATCACTCGATTGTCATAAGATTATGACAAATTACGCGATTGTCATAGGTACATAAGTTTATAACAAATTTTAATCATTGGACTGTCGTGAAAAGTACTTGAACTTCACTCAAGGTGTAAGTGATTTATTGTTATATCGAGCTTAAAACATTTCATTAATTTTGTTTGTATCTGTGACAACATAAATAGGTAGATAACATATAAATATATCAAAACCAACTGTATGGTCCCAAACTGAGCAATGCAATTACCGTACAATGGACTGGGGGCGATTCCAGTGACACCCAGACCAGGGCAAATTACGAAAAGGCCGTTTCCGTAATTTGCCTCTGGCGGGAATCGAACCCGCAACCACCCGATACAGAGAGCCGAGCGGCCTACGCTCGCACTGCTCTAAGCGGTCGTCATGCATTTGAGGTGGTCTTCCAGAATCCAAGCCACTAATACTAGAAAGTATAGGTAGAGTCAATAAAAAGTAAGTTTAAAAACTAAAACCCGACTACTGAAAAATCGTGCCCTAAAAAGTATGAAACAAGAAAATATTGTCATCTAGAGGATAGCCGTGGTCCGTGGTCATATGCCACTTTGACCTAAAGGGCCTAAACGGACCACGGCATTATACACGTGAGCCATCATAAAAGAAGTTTACAATGCAATTAACCGAAATATTCATTGAAATTACATACGATCACGAGAAATTTTAATAATTTGATATATTTTTAAATTCGACCTTTGCAAGCTGGTATAAGGTCAATATTATTATTTTTACGCTTTGCTCGCGCTCGCATTAAGGGTCAAATAAGGTTTATTTTACAGAATATGTAACATGTATACTCACTTGAACTTTCTGAATATTTTTTTTGTATCTAGACTACAAAGAGAACAGCAGAGCTGTCGACTGAAATAATAATGACGTGGTGTGTAACGTGGTTTAAAAAAACTAAAACCCGACTACTGAAAAATTGCGCTCTAAAAAGTATGAAACAAGAAAATATTCTCATCTAGAGGATAGCCGTGGTCCGTGTAGGTCCTTTAGAGCAAAATGGCATATGAACACGGACCACGGCTATCCTCTAGATGAGAATATTTTCTTGTTTCATACTTTTTAGAGCGCAATTTTTCAGTAGTCGGGTTTTAGTTTTTAAACTTACTTTTTATTTAATTATTTTGGAGTTATAGGTAACAATATATATATTTTTGAAATGTGCTCATCAAGCTCTTTCATTTGATACCCCACACGGTTTCATTAAAAAATGTTTTTTTTTTAGTTCATGACATTATGTCCTCTAGAGGGCGCCATATGCAATTTTATGTGACGTCACATAGCCTATAACCAGCGCGCCATTAAGCCGCTTCTAACGATACCTCATTTGTCAAATTACGACAAGTCGTTTGGAAGTTAGGTGGGGACAGATGCACATACATACATACATACATACATACATACATACATACATACATACATACATACATACATACATACATACATACATACCGGTCAAAATCATAACCCTCCGCCGTAGTCGGGTAAAAACTGAATTTGAAATGTCGTTATCCATTACTTTTCATCCATATTGTCATTGCCATTGTACCTACTTCTCATTCAAAACATAGTAGGAACACTAGTCTACAACCGGTAACTGCGAGTCGAGAGAGTAAGAGAGAGTTAACTTTTTAAAACTGTAGTTTGAACTATTTTAACAAAGTTTTTTTATGTCTGCTTGCGCAGTGGTGCGAGCGTAGGGCACTCGGCTCGCTACATCGGGTGGTTCGGGTTCGATTCCCGCCAGAGGTAAATTCTGGAAAAGGCCTTTTCGTAATTTGCCCGTGTGGTTGTCACTAGGATCGCCCTAGCCCATTGCATAATAACCATAGTACAAGCGTTGCTTAGTTTGGCACCATACAGGTTTGTGACAGTCTGGCGATCTTTATTTATACCTACTATACAAATAGTTTTACATCTAATTGTCACCGAATAACATGCTCAAGTAAAAAAAAATTCAAGCACTCGACTCACATTGACCCACTTAGCCGAAGGCCGAGCAAATGTCAACAGGACCTTTGCGATGAGAACCGGAGCACCTACGGTAGCTAAATAAAACTCGATTTTATATCGATTACGCAATCGAATCGAATGACCGAATCTATTAAAAGTATAACGACACTACTGGGGCGGCCTTAGACCATAGATGGGATGGACGGACCCATAGGACGGTTTTAATTGTGGTTCAACCAAGCTGTAGCCAATTGACTAGGGCTCATATTCGGGCGGACTCGACCGAGGTAGTACCACCCTCTCACAGAAGATCGGCGTAAAGTAGCTATTACAGCTGCGTTTCATACGATGAGTGAGGGAGCTGGAAGCCCAACCCCTCTTCCCCTTCCTTCGTCCTACTCCCTTTCAGGTCAGCAACATGCGAGTAATGCCCTTGGTATTGCAAACATGTCTAGGCTACGGTAACTGCTTAACATCAGGCGAGCCGAACGCTTGTTTGCCACCTCAGAAGTAAAAAATTAAAATGTTTGTGGTTGCGATGTTACAAGGTACCATATCTTCTTAAATAATACATCAAAGCTTACTACATTGCTGGGGTACATTGATAGTAGTTTTATTTTAAAAAAACATGTTTTTTTTTAAATTCGGTGATAGGCAAGTATTTGACCACGAACTCACCTGATGATAAGTGACGATGTGGTCTATGATGGAGCATACTTGCCCAGACAGTACATATACAGGTATTCACTCTCGACTTGAAAACATCCATATTATTAAAACTATTATTATTATTACTATTATTTTTTTATTAAAACTACGTTATAAAGAGTTATCCCGATCAAGTTACAACTTAGAAATATGTTTTCCCAACTAAGTCACCAAGGGGGCAGTTGTCCCATTATAAGTTATATCCGATACCGGTCATTACCCCGCCCATAGCCCTTGGCCGCCAACTCTGCCCCTTTTCATAAAATCTCCCTTCTTTAATATCCTTATTATACGGAAAAGTTTCAAGATTTATTGGTAGTGGGGTGTGTTTTGTATTTCCTTTGTGTTTATAAGTGGCAGTTAGTAAATAAATAGTTATAACTACTGATGGGCTACAAAATGTATTCTAGAGTGGAGTAGACATCAATTTCTTGAATAATTATTCACACAACTGTACTTATTCGTAAAAACAAACTAAGGTGCGACACATGCACATCACATCACATCAGATCACACATCACATCACATCAGCAGGGCAATTGTCTAACTTGAGTTGCAATAATTTTTTGACTGACACATAAAATTCGCCGATTTTGACAACTAAAATTTATAACTACGTGAGTTGCAACTGAAACCGTGTTTGATATTTAAAATATCTATCGATTCATTTATTTTCTATAAAAAAGCGATGACGTAACTCGTTTTCCGTGAAGTTACGCAATCACAATTTGTCGATAGAGGTGGATTTCAGTTTCAAACAGTGAATGATTGATACTGAGTTTCAACAGAGTTACGCAATCTACCTGCAGATCATCAGATCAGATCACATCACATCACATGTACATCAGGCACATGCCGCGCCCGAGCACTCAGTTTTGACGTCGGAAGGCAAAGATATAATGTAAGCTCGACGCGACAAATTTTTAATTGCTTCCAAATACAAAAAAATATGTTCCGTATTCTATTCAATTAAAAGACTTGTCAAATGTGTTTTAACTTCCGTTTAGGTACATGTTGTTAAAACATAAAATTATCGATTAAAACTCTGCTGATGTTTATTGTATGGTATATTGTAGCACTTTAATTTAAATTTAATACCTACCTTTATTATAACATTTTATTAAGACCATTCAAAGAATGCACCTACACTCAGCCTTAAAGAGTAAATTCTGACCGCAGCTCAAGAATTCCGAGGAATTAATTTTTCCTCATTACATTGCATGAGCAGTCACAAATTAACCTGTACTTTGAAGTGATTAAGTTTTGTAATGCAATTAATTTAAGTCTTTAGTTTTTAATGTACATACATGTATACGCTAGAGAGGACTTATCTTTGGTTTTTTTTTTTTAATAGAACCCGTGAGCTTACTTAAATAACCAGCCCCCTTAGACAAGTAGCTTCGTCTAAAAGTCGATAAGTAGATCACGTGACTCATGTCATTTCCATACATGAAGCGTAGCGTTTTGTAGAAACGCTTGTAGACGAAGCCACTAGTCTAGGGGGGCAGGTACAGCAAAACAAAATCACGGACCGTGATCATATGCCACTTTGACCTAAGGGGCCTAAACGGACCACGGCTATCCTCTAGATGAGAATATTTTCATGTTTCATACTTTTTTTTCCCGACTACGGCGGAGGGTTATGATTTTGACCGGTATGTATGTATGTATGTGCATCTGTTCACACCTAACTTCCAAACGACTTGTCGTAATTTGACAAATGAGGTATCGTTAGAAGCGGCTTAATGGCGCGCTGGTTATAGGCTATGTGACCTCACATTAAATTGCATATGGCGCCCTCTAGAGGACATAATGTCATGAACTAAAAAAAAAAAATGAAACCGTGTGGGGTATCAAATGAAAGTGCTTGATGAGCACATTTCAAAAATATATATATTGTTACCTATAACTCCAAAATAATTAAATAAAAAGTAAGTTTAAAAACTAAAACCCGACTACTGAAAAATCGCGCTCTAAAAAGTATGAAAAAAGAAAATATTCTCATCTAGAGGATAGCCGTGGTCCGTGTTCATATGCCATTTGGCCCTAAAGGACCTACACGGACCACGGTTATCCTCTAGATGAGAATATTTTCTTGTTTCTGTAGAACTTTCAGGTACTACATACAACTTTCTCTAAGCGAATCCTAAACCCGAATGCCATACCATCGCGTTGGGCTGAACACAAGTGTTCCTTTTTTTGGTAAGCTATTCAAATTCCCACGCTTACAGCTCGTCCATCCTGATAAAATGTTCACGTCCTCGTGAACTCGTACTTAAACTCAAAATCAGTTAAGGTCACACAAATGACAGCAAGTAGGTACGTACTCATGGATCATCAAGAATATTGTTCAAAAGACTCTACCGCCTGTTCGGAAAGCTACTACTATGGAGAAGAACGGCAAGAAACTCCATAGCTGATACTTTTTTTTATTTTTTATTATGTACTTAATTCTATAGTTACATCAATTTAATTTTAATGTGAGAACAATGCATTCTGAGCTCGGCAGGGTAGATTTAGATCACTATACCCATTCAATATTCCTGTACTCGAGATAATTTTGCACAGTCCTCACATTTACACAACAGTTCGTTATTGCGACATACAATTACACATAGATAATTAGCTAGTTTCTTTTATGCACATTATTTTATACAATTTAAACAATACGACATAATCAGAACAAAATGAACTTCAATATTCAAAATAGTACCGCCACATTACGTTACTTATTATATTGATTGGTTATAATTGTCCCCGTTTTTACAATACCACATTTTCTACATTCCATCAATTTCGTTTCATCAGGTTTGTTAATCTCGTTTGAAATATAAGACGTGAAGTTCATGTAGTTTAACCAACAAAACACACAATTCATTGAATGCTGTAGAACATCTAATTTATATCATGGTGCCAAGTCAGGTAGAGTGAATATAGACCAAAATTAAGCATCACAATGATCAAAGGAACTAATAAGATTATAAAAATACACCAAATTGAACAACGTTGACTATCTAACTTTCACCTAGCGTTCACAATAACTATGAATGGACTGAATGTAACGACTACACTGTGTCAAACCATTAACGCTCAAGTCTAAAAATTGTTGTAACTTATTTACATTGAACCATTGGGAATTTCTTAAATTTACAACACCTGGCTAGAATTTTTATTTCTCTAGCTTATTATACTTGACTTTACTAAGTACATTGGCAAAATAATCTCATTGAAACGTCACACATGATACTACTATCATATACACCCAATAAGTAATTGCAATATTACCATGATGTCACTAATCAACATTAATATATGTAGTTTAAAGTACAACTTAGTCTTACAAAAAGGTCATATGACTTTCTAAATTACTCAGAGCTAATTTTTATTCCATTCTTAATAAGAAATTCAATTTAACATAGACAATTCATGGTGTTTAACTGGATTGAATTATTTCTCTTTCTCAATCCAGAGTATACAGTGTACACCTACCAAGGTCTCATTTACAATTTTTTTTTTTATTATTGGTAGCGTTAGCTTTCTTTTACTATTACATAACATCACTATCGCCTTTTGGAAATACTTATAAGGATATAACACGGAAGTATGACATTGTGTTTTTTTTTTATTTACCTTTTCACAAGGGATGCATGAATATTTCGTTGCAAATATTGTAGTAACTAATAAAGGTACTTTACGTGAGAACAACAGTACTTATTGTGTCAACGGTACTTTAAACACAATCACAATTACTATAAATCTTGCTTTACAATATTTTACTAAGAAGATTGGAATATTTATTGTGACTTTTTACTTTTCGATAATATTGATCGTCGGCAGTGACTTGTCAACATGTATTAGTACATACTATACCCATATATTCAACTTCAATTTACATACACAATGTGTTATGTACTCACGTTATTTGATTGCTTTAAATTGACCTGAAACGATCGTTAATTAATCTGTGAATAACTTATAAACGTTAAACACACACAAACACACACACACACCGTGTGCCACATCGAAAACTAGACGGTAATCTCCATCGACTCATTATGTTCTCATACACCTCATCATAGGTACTTTGCATTATATTGACTATATCGCCTTATGCTTTTGCAAGTTTTGCTTTTGTCAGGTACATATTCATGAAAACATATTAGTGACAAAATAAATCATTAGATAAAACAAGTGGGTTGGTCCAAAAATTTGACCATTATTGCATTGTTGAGAATACATAGATAAATGTACATTATTGCTGAAAGGAATTCATTATTTGTTTATTTAGTGCCCGGAAGAGGCATTCAACATTATACTAAATAAAATTTATTTATAGCATACCCTTTGAGACCAATAGTATTTTGCAACTTATAATTACCATACCATACTTGTACATTTTGTGCTCTATGCACATTTAATATCATAATAATTTAATATAGGTACTATATTGCTTGGGACCTTGGGCAAATTTTACTTACAGACCTATGACAATCATAGCTGAAAATAGATCATTATTACCATTCACTGGTGCAATCATTAATAGAACTTTATTATGCAAGTTTCTCATTTTACTTACATACCTGTGACAATCATAGCTGAAAATATATAATTATTACCATTCACTGGTGCAATCATTAATAGAACGTTATTATGCAAATTTCTCATTTTACTTACATACCTATGACAATCATAGCTGAAAATAAATCATTCCTACCATTCACTGGTGGAATCGTTAATAGGACGTTATTATGCATACATGCTTTTTGTCACATAAATATACTACATAGTACGGCGCACCTTGCACTACATATACACATTGTACCTCATTAGTTTTGTGGCCCACGTTACATTTGCTCACATTGCTCTACATGTACACATTGTACCTTATTGGTTTTGTAACCCATGTTACATTTGCGCACATTGCGCTTCACTTAGTCCATACTGGTCTACACATTGCACTACCAATATGCTAAGTCTCCTTGATTCGCGCACCATGCACGTTTGAATTGATTAGCGCACTTTGCGCTTCACTTAGTACATACTGGTTTACACATTGCACTACCAATATGCTAAGTCTACTTGATTCGCGCACCATGCGCGTTTGATTTGATAAGCGCACTTTGCGCTTCACTTAGTACATACTGGTTTACACATTGCACTACCAATATGCTAAGTCTACTTGATTCGCGCACCATGCACGTTTGATTTGATAAGCGCACTTTGCGCTTCACTTAGTACATACTGGTTTACACATTGCACTACCAATATGCTAAGTCTACTTCTTGTCTAAATCTATGCACCTTGCATTTCACACGCACCCACGTGCTGTGGTATATCTTATTACTTCGACTTACTGCGCGTTTTGTGCTTCCACAGCATACTTTATAAACATTCTCACTACGCAATTCGTATGCAGTATTCACTGGAAATGTTTAGTTTTCACTCTAAGCTACTAACATAGTACTAACCTACCACAATACTGACTGAAATGATCATTATTATTAATCAATATCTAACGCATCAATATTGAATGTATATTGCATCACTAGGTCTAAACGTATGCATCTTGCATTTCACACCTATCAGTACCTATCAGTTAAACATTATCGCAACTTACTCTTTTCAAGGATATCTTATAGTACGACCATGTTCATTCTATACTTGCGCAACTTCTAATTTCAAGTCACTTAAATGCATTATTTAGGCCTTTGCTTGACTCCAGTATAATATGTAACTTTTGAGCTAGCTACTTCAATCTCATCATTGCAATGAAATGTTCATACTAAATCTGTGGTTATCATAACATAACAAATACAAATCAACGTAGTATTAATAGACTTTTGAAGAAAGTGACTGCGGTAGGAATAATATAACCAATAGTAATAACCATGGACCAGTTACTAAGGAGACTGGCCCTAAGCAACTCGGCCGAGTGGTCGGCCTAGTACTAACATCGACATAAAACGAAGCGAGTAGTTCAACTATTTACCGGTAAATAGGAAAATGAAAAAACAATGACCACGTTTTGTTTCATACAAATATCTAATAAGGGCACCTCTTAATAAATATCCTGGGACATTCTTTTACACATGGCCACCCTATCCCAAACTACGCAGAGTTTGCACTATGGAAACCAGATAACTGATATTACTTTTTGCTTGTAACTACTATACATAATTACACCCAGACTTGAGACATACAGACATGTTCATGCACACGAATGCATGTGCCGGGTAGGAATCGAACCTACGACCTGCCTGCAGCGTGATAGGTGGAATCTAAACAAACCATGCCAACGGGATTTGCTTGGATACAGTACAATAATTAACGGTGGCGGACCTTTATCTCATTGTATATACAGCTCTAGTAGCCACCTCTACCGTACCTACCATTTTCAAGTACTTTAGTTTTAGATACACATAAATAGCGTCATTTTGTCAAATCTTAGTCGTCAGGGCGGCCGAATTGATTGATAAAATCAGAGTAACGTCGAACTCTGATCGCGTGCATTTTTTTTTTATAGTCCTTCAGATGTGGTTTGATTTATTTATTTATTATTCGAACCGTCATAAAAATTACCTATTACATCTCATTGTAAATTATAGACAATAAAATATGCCCCATGGTACTCACTTAGTCACCGGTAACTTTTGCCTATTCATGCATTGTTTCAATTAGTACCTGTTTTTTTTCTTTTTAGGTTAATTTTATTATCTTGCTGACTCTCACCTTTTTTCGATTTTTTATTTATTTTCCCTATCGTTCCTTTAAGTATCTACTAGATAACTCAACATTGAAGGTATTAAATTGACATTTTAACATAGCGAATTCTTTAAAATTTTACGACATGTTCTTTGTTAATTATCATTTATTGTTTGATACTGTGTTTCCAACTTGAATTACATTGAGAAACTTAATTTCAATTGTAACTTAAATTCAAATAAAGTGTAAATAACAATTTAATTACCGCCCCTTCATTGTTTCGCCGTTTGATCAGACCGCTTGCAGTAGTTTAGCTGATATCATTACGTTTTACTTCCTTCATCTATTCCATTAAGCCACCACACGTTACAAGTTCAACTAGTTGAACTATTGGGCCAAATTGTCCAATTACTTCGCCTTTTAACCTCTTGTCTTACAGTTCTATCGACATGTTCATGCTCTCAATTAGTATTGCAATATTTGATCGTTAGGTACCTATACTGAGACGTACCTTTTCCGTCACACAATATAACATGACGACCGCGATCGCCAAGGAGGCGGTCAGGAACCCTGTAGAACGGGTCTGCATCATCCTCCCTTGCACCTTGCACCTTGTTACTCCAACATTCACCAACAGACAGGTAACATGAAAACAATAACAATAGCTGTTGTGAAGTTTCATTTAAGTCATTCGTTCAAGTTAAAGGGAGGTAATACAATTCTCACATAAAAATAGCAATCTGACACAAGCTGAAGAGTTTGCCTATTTTAGCAATTTTCTATCGAAAGATCAATTTTATCTATTGTTCTGTTGTTGGTCTTTGCGTAGAATTTTATATTTCAGCTTCATATTCTTTAATCATCAGTCGCGCTCGAGCGCCGATATGTCGATATAGGTTTTTAGGTGTCGACGATCAACCGGTTAGTCATCAATGGTAAATTAAATTTTACATACCCAGAACTTCATTACGCGGATCTAGCTCCCGCATCGACAGTTGCTACCTCACAACAACTTATGTACATATATAGTCTATAAAATGGTACTTGATTTCGGGCTTACCTACGTAAACATTTTGACTATTTCACATAACTTATTGACGGCACAACCATAATTAATTGACTTGATGTTATTCGATAAAGGTACAAAATTCTCATGAGGTACTTAGTACATTTACCATAGAATTGTAACATCACTCAATGTGTGATTTATTATTGCGTACCTATATGCGATCTATGAAACTTTTAAATTGATTTCGAATCATATTCCTTAGTCCAATTAATAATCTCGCAAGAGATTAATTAATATAATAAACTTAATAAACCGTATATGTGAACCACTTTAATTTCCACCGTACCTGTTATACGTTAATTGCCGCGTGACATAAACGCGATTACTTTCCTCAGTGATGCCACATTTCTGAATCTTTCTGGCCCGCAGACCACGGTGGCTGTCCCCGCAGACATGGCCGGCTACAACCAGTCTCGTGTCCATCGATGTGTAGGATGACTCTCCCTTCGAACTCTCTCTTTGTCTGAAATCATGTTTGATTGCATTTTAAAGTAACCTTGTACACAAAGGGTTAATTATTTCGTAATATTTAAAACTAGCATGGGAATAACCATCAAACATTAGATTCATAGATTAATCTTATTCTTCTTCTTAGTCGTTAGGCTCTTGGCAGATCGGTCGTGGTCAACATGTGGAGCTACCATGGGCAGATGTTGCTCGCCTCACGATCTCTCGCCATTTGTTCCTGTTGGTGCTGGCTCTGGTGCATTCATGCAAGGGTCCATCCACACAAGATTTAATCTGGTCAGTCCATCGCATGGGTGACCTTCCTCGTGGAATCTTATTATAGTTACCAAAATACAGGTTAGATCGGGTACCTACGTTTTACACTGAGTTCATTACCTATTCATAAGTACGTTAAAGGCATTTTCAAGTTATTACTTATTGTTAGGCAATTGATTTTGGTCGACAAATGGTCTTATCCAAGTACCTAGTTACCCATTACTCTTGTCAATACTATAATGTCAACAACATAACTGATTTAACTAAGTGTAAAAGCAATCTATAAATAGAAATCCACATTTTTTTGTTTGCTCTGTGGAATCTAAGTCAAGTGTTAGGTTCGGTACTGTTAACATCCGGCGTATTGAGGTGACATTTTTCCTATAATTACTATCAATATTTCATCGTGCTAGATATATCTGATAATTATTAAAATATTTTATGAATACGGAGTCTTGATAATTAAAGCTTGTGTTATATAAAGATAATTAAAAAGGAACTAAAGAAAAATGTAAAAAAACATGAATGGACGCCATCAAACTTGACAGACGAGGTGGTTTAGAAAATAATTAAGTTCATGTGAATTTACGCTAGATATAGCCATAAGACATTGTATGTCGTATAGATAACAGCTAGTAAACGATATTGGAGAAGAAGTTAGTGTGTTTAATTCCACAGAGAGCGGGGTATTGTTATCAATCCGAAGTGGTACGTATTTATCACGCTGCCGCCGCTTGACCAGGTACGTCAGTGTTATTTATGTTATTTCATCGGAGTAAAGTATTCGAGTTCAATATAGGAAACTGTGGCATTACGTGTCATGAGGATCAATCGATACCGGTTAGATATTGGCAAGAAATTAAATGGGTACCTACCTATTGGCGATTTTATGACAGCCCCATAACAGATTTGCGACTTGAGTAAGTTTTTACCATGAACGATTCCTATGTTTATAGTGTTTTGTTATATGCATGCTTGCCTGAGTTGTTATGTCATGTTTTATGGGTTTATTTTTATTTTATTGGTATGAATTTAATGCAAGCACAACACTACTTACGCCATCTATGTTTTAAGAAGCTCACTAATGCTTTCTGGACTAAATATTTATGGTACCAATCAACAGATGGCACCACGATGCCGATCGTTGATATAATAAGTTTTAATTTAAAATGGTATTATCATCCATACTTGCTTACGCTATGTTTTGGGTTCTTTTTATTACTAATCAATGAACAATTATGATTTATGCTGTTCTAACATTTACGTTGCTACTTGTTTTGCCTTACATGGATCCGTGCGAGATACATTGATGTTTTAGTGTGGCTGTGATTACTGTATACGCGATATAGATGGTGCTACTAGGTCAATGAAATATGGAACTAATAAATATATCGACTGAAATGTTTACACCATGTTAGGAATTTAATAAATAGTTTTCTGACAGATGGCGCTACGAGGCTACCTAAACTCGTGGCGCATATTGATTTGTATAATTTGCTAATATGTGTATTTTTTTCTGTTTACCCACCTGATTCCCACCATTACACCAATATTATTTTTAATTATGGTATTTAACGTGGTTTATATAAAAAAAAAAAAAAAACGCAATTAATTATAATCTACACCTAGCAGATAGGATGGTTCGGTCTGATGAGAGTAAGTCGGGCACGCAAACGCCCCCGATAATAAATACGTCGCGTTTGAAAAAATGTAAACGTAGACAATCACGATCAAGACGTCGACGTCACCGCACTACATCGTATTCGGCGTCTTCGAGCGTTACCACTGAGTCTCATACACGTCGCAGCCGGGATAGAAAACGTAACTCTAAGAGACGTAAACGGCAAACTAAACCGTCGAAATATCGTAAGGAACAGCCGCAACATGGACGGAACTCAAACCGACGTCATCGTAGTCCAAGTAGTTCGAGTTCTCGTTCGAGGTCATCATCATGTTCGCACGCTGGGAAGAAACGACGACAATCACCGAGCCATTCGTCAAGGTCTAGGCCGAAAGTTCGTCACACTCGTTCGCGATCCAAAATACGTCGAACACACCCGCGATCAACTACACGTGATAGTAATTCACCTGCGGAAGCGACCTTTATTAAAAAGTTTATGAAAGTGATAGGCGACAAATATTACCATAGTACATTTACCGGTGCGCATAATGTGATCCCGACTTTCGATCCTAATTCAAAAAATCAAACTGCTACTGATTGGCTTCGCAAGGTTAACGAGACTGCGTCTATTTACAATTGGCAGCAGAAACAAATAATCTACTATGCACTACCAAAATTGGCCGGATTGGCAAAGCGTTGGTATGAAGGGTTAAGTTCTGTTGATTTTACTTGGAAGGAATGGCAGGAACAGATATTAAGTACCTTCCCAGACGATCGTAATTACGGAGATAAACTCGCTGAGATGTTAGAACGTAAGAGCCGCCGCGAAGAATCGTTAGAGGAATATTATTATGATAAGTTGACCTTGGTAAATGCTTGCAGTATTGAAGGCAAGAATGCGGCTGACTGCATTATACATGGAATATATGACAATAACATACGAGTGAACGCACAAGGTGCGAATTTTCAAGAACCGAATGACTTACTTAAGTTTCTAAGAAGTATTTCCAATAGAGGCATTAGTCAGACAAAACGACCTCTGAACACTAACAAATTATACCAACGTCACCCAACTCAAACTACATCAAAGCTCGACAACACAGATGGTAGGTTCAAAAATATGAAATGTTACAATTGTTCGGAGATTGGGCATACATCGTGGAAGTGTCCTAAACCAATAAAGAAATGTGGAAAATGCCATAAAATAGGTCATGATCAGGATCACTGTAGTCAATCGACGCAGAATAGCTATCCGAATAAGAAAGTTGACACCGAAAAACTCTCAACAACCCATAGCGTTCTGAAAATAGCGGAATCAAATGCTGCTAAAAATGATAAGTATTTAAAACCAGTGTTAGTGAACGGTAGTTCTCATACTGCTTATATAGACTTTGGCAGTGAGTGTTCGGTTATTAAGAGTAGTGTAGCTAAACAGTTAAACTTGTCGACATCTATTAACGGGCTTCCAATTTTAAAAGGGTTCGGGTCTGATAATTGTATTCATCCTGAAGGAAGGTCTGACATTACTATTAAGGTAGATTCAGTATTAGCTGATATCACTGTGTTCATTGTTAAAGATGAGTGGTTGAGTACAGATTTACTTATTGGTCAAACGCTTACAGAATTACCGTCGGTAGTGGTATACAAAACTAGCACAGATCTGTACTTATATACTAAGGATGCGGAATTAGAAGGTATCAACCTTTATAACTGTGAAGAAGTTGTAGTAGAAGGTTCTCAAGCATTGGCCGTACAAACTGACTCAAAATTCTCTGGTCAAATCTATATACCTTCATCCATTTGTCTTAAAGGGGAATCTGAATACGTTATATTACAAGGAATTTATACCTTAGAAAATGGAAAAGGATATATTATAGTAATAAACTTATCAGGGAAAGGATTAAAGTTTGAAAAAGATAAACTGTTAAGTAGGGGTAATGAGTTACCAAATATTAGCAAGTTTAGAACGAATGAGTTACACGGAGCAGAGCAAGTTAGGAAGATAGAAACCGTAAATGAAGATAGTCTGTTAAAATTTCCGGACACCTCTGAGGAGCAAGAACATAATATAAAGGTAGAAATGGTTAACGTTGGTGAAAAGGTAAATGACACCGACAAGGAAAAATTAATTTTATTATTAAACAAATATCGTGACTGTTTTGCACTAAACCTTACCGAACTTGGGCTAACTCATGTATCGGAGATGCATATAAAACTAACCGACGATACGCCGGTATCATACAAACCATACCGCCTTCCTTTTGCTGAGAGAAAGGTAGTGCAGCGTATGGTAGATGAACTTATAGCTAATGACGTCGTGAGGGAATCTAACTCTGCATACGCCAGCCCTGTAGTCCTAGTAAGGAAGAAGAATAATGACTATCGCCTATGCGTTGATTACAGGGCACTAAACAAAAAGACGATTAAGGACCGGTATCCCATGCCGGTCATTGATGATCAGCTAGACAGACTTAACGGTAATAGATACTTTACTAGTCTCGATTTGGCATCTGGGTACCATCAGATCCCAGTCGCTGAAGAGTCGAGGCATCTGACCGCCTTTATTACGCCTGACGGACATTATGAGTATACCAGGATGCCATTCGGATTAGTGAATGCGCCAGCCGTCTTTCAGCAAATGATTAATAAGGCATTAGGTGCTAAAAGATTCGAACTAGCTATTCCCTACTTAGATGATTTGCTGACAGCGGCTCCTACGATTGGGGGCTCCTTGGAAAAATTAGAGGAGCTACTCAGATTAATTCGTGAAGCAAACTTAACCTTGAACCTGAAGAAATGTCATTTCCTCAAATCTTCTATTGATTATTTAGGATACGAGATTTCAGAGGATGGCTTAAAACCTGGAGCTCATAAGACTCAAGCCGTTGCCGAATTCCCAACTCCGACTAATGTCCATCAAATCCGGCAGTTCGTAGGGTTGGCTAGTTTTTTCCGGAGATTCGTCTATAACTTTGCCAGTATAGCAAAACCGTTAACAAAACTTACCAAAAATGATGTTTCGTGGGTTTGGGGAACGGAACAGGAAACTGCCTTTCAAGAAATAAAGTTGAAACTTGTGTCACGACCAATTTTGGCTTTGTATGACCCGGAATACATTACGGAGGTACACTGCGATGCCAGTAAGCTGGGGTTGGGAGCTATATTACTTCAAAAACAGGATGAAAAATCTCCCCTTAGGCCGGTGTCATACTACAGCCGTCAGACAACTAAAGAAGAAGAGTTTTTACTCGAAACCATGGCTGTTGTTTCAGCTTTGAAGAAATTTCGCATATATCTTATCGGAATAAATTTTAAGGTTTTAACAGATTGCAATGCGCTGAGGGCCACTCTTAGTAAGCGAGACTTAGTGCCAAGAATTGCGAGATGGTGGCTTCAGCTGCAGGAGTTTGATTTCACCATCGAATACCGCCCCGGACATGCTATGAAGCACGCTGACGCGTTGAGCAGAAACCCAATCGCCATACCCGAAGAACCGGATCGGTTAGAGGTTCTCAATATCAGGACTGACGATTGGCTTCATTCTGTACAGATGTCCGATTCGAGACTACAACACATTAAGAACATCTTGGATACTCATGAGACCGATATCAAGGATATTACAAATAATTATGTTCTTAAAGACAATAAATTATACAGGCGCATTGGAAAGAATCTGAGATGGGTCGTACCAAATGGTGCTAGGTGGCGAATTTGTCAGTTATGTCATGACGAATCTGGACACTTTGCTTTTGACAAGACGATAGAGAAAATGAGTAGGGAATACTGGTTTCCAAAAATGAGACGTTTTGTAAAAAAATATGTAGCCGCTTGTTTGAATTGCGCATATAATAAAAAGCCAACAGGTAAGGAGTCTGGATACTTACACCCAATCCCCAAGCCTAATCGAGTCTTCCACACAGTACATATGGATCACTTAGGCCCATTTATTAAAAGTAAGAGAGGTAATATGTATATATTGGGTGTTATTGATAGCTTCAGTAAATTTATCTTTGTCAAACCGGTTCGTAATACTAAAACTAAGACGACTATTAGAGTTTTAGAGGATATATTCTCGACAGTTGGGTGTCCAAAAGTAATTATCTCGGATCAGGGCACAAGCTTTACTTCGTCGGAGTTTAAAACATACATCAAATCAATTGGTGTTAAACATATTTTGAACGCGGTGGCGACACCGCGTGCTAATGGACAAATTGAAAGGTACAATAGAACTATATTGGGCTCTCTGTCTGCTATGAACCACAATGTACCTGAGGTTGATTGGGACTTGAACTTGCCTAAGCTTCAAGTTAACCTTAATAATACAATCAATAGAGGTATCGGTTGCACCCCGACAGAGGTAGTTTTCGGAAATAGGACTGCAAACTTCTCCGATGGGGTTATTAATTCTGATTTAAATGTAGATGACGAACCAGGTAATAGACAGGGTAGAGACGAAATTCGGGAATTAGTTAGGGATAATATTAAAAAACAACAAGAATTAATGAAAGAACGATTTGATAAGAAAAGAGCGCCAACGAGGTTTTATCAAGAAGGGGACTTGGTGATGATACCTAATTATACTCAGGAAAGAGGGAAAAGTAGTAAATTGACACCTAAATTTAAAGGGCCATACAAAGTGTCTGCGGTATTGGAACATGACAGATATGAGGTATCGAGTATTGAGGGCCATGCTACGCGGAAATATAAAAATGTTTTCCCAGCGGATCACCTCAAACCTTGGATTATATTTAACTCATCCCCAACCGACAGTGATGTTGATAGCGTATCTGAATAAAGGTGTGGATTTATATTTAATTGCAAGTACAAGTATTACATATTACGAAAATATGATTAACAGGCATAAACAATACTAAGTACTACTACTATAAGTGCGTAGACAACATTATACAAGGTTATGTTATGCTACAAGTGATATTACGATAATACTAAGAAATTCATATTAAGTAAAGAAATATATATATGTATATATTATATTATTATTTATGTTTATATTATATCCTGTAAGATTCCTGTAAATAATCCCTAGATCCTTGTCCGTCCTTTCACAACCTAGTCCTAGGGTGGAGAGCTGATTAAAGAAATTAGACCGATGAGTAGTTCGGTTATCGAGAGGGACCGCATCTAGTGATCGGAAATGGCCGTAGCCTAGAAGGGGCAAGCGGTATCCGTATATTCCTGATTGATTGATAACGGAGATGGCCGTAGCCTAGAGGGGCAAGCGGTATCCGTATATTCCTGATTAACTGATAACGGAGATGGCCGTAGCCTAGAAGGGGCAAGCGGTATCCGTATATTCCTGATTGATTGATAACGGAGATGGCCGTAGCCTAGAAGGGTCAAGCGGTATCCGTATATTCCTGATTAATTGATAACGGAGATGGCCGTAGCCCAGAAGGGGCAAGCGGTATCCGTATATTCCTGATTAACCGATAACGGAGATGGCCGTAGCCTAGAAGGGGCAAGCGGTATCCGTATATTCCTGATTGATTGATAACGGAGATGGCCGTAGCCTAGAAGGGGCAAGCGGTATCCGTATATTCCTGATTAATTGATAACGGAGATGGCCGTAGCCCAGAAGGGGCAAGCGGTATCCGTATATTCCTGCTTGAATGATAACGGAGATGGCCGTAGCCTTTGAGAGGCAAGCGGTATCCGTATTATCTTTTATTAACTGATCACGGAGATGGCCGGAGCCAACGAATGGCAAGCGAATGCAAATAAATAGTCCTGATGGTTATTTTATATTGATGAAAAATAAATAATTTGGTCGGTAGTTAATTTTGTGAATAGCCTTCTACTACTTATTTAGGGATTCAGGAGGCCGACTTAATAGAATTTGTATTTTAGTTTTAAAGTGGTTTTCTTTTTGTCTAAACATTGAACTTGCTGAAGAAAAGCTTAACGATTGTATTTAATTGTTATGAGGATTAATAATAATTAATTTTTGGTTAATTAATGGATATATATTTTGGTTTTTGCTTGATAATTTGTAACGAACTTAGGATGCTCATAATTCATTTAAGAATTGTGTAATAGTTATATTATTATTATTATTTTGTTATCTTTCTTGAAAAAAGGGAAAATTGGTATTGTGTTATCTTAAGAATTAACTCCTAACTTGTGTTATTAGTAATTGAGTTTTAAATTTATTCATTGTTGAATGGTATAATAACACAAGTATTAACGTTAACCTTAGATGGGTTTGTGTATGAGGACATACAATAAGTTTGATGGCCGGAATGTTTATTCGTGTTTATTAGGTATGGGGACATCCCTATACCAGGACGGCCGACTGTTAACATCCGGCGTATTGAGGTGACATTTTTCCTATAATTACTATCAATATTTCATCGTGCTAGATATATCTGATAATTATTAAAATATTTTATGAATACGGAGTCTTGATAATTAAAGCTTGTGTTATATAAAGATAATTAAAAAGGAACTAAAGAAAAATGTAAAAAAACATGAATGGACGCCATCAAACTTGACAGACGAGGTGGTTTAGAAAATAATTAAGTTCATGTGAATTTACGCTAGATATAGCCATAAGACATTGTATGTCGTATAGATAACAGCTAGTAAACGATATTGGAGAAGAAGTTAGTGTGTTTAATTCCACAGAGAGCGGGGTATTGTTATCAGTACCAAAAAAAAACTACCTGAGTCCCCACTCAGAACCTTGTCCCGCTGATTTGTGTTGTGACTCTTGCTTTGTTCACAAAATAGTTAACTCATGCTATCACGCCTAGTTCTCTCCAAAGGAATAGGCAGAAATGTACTATTGTTCTATCTATACGCCGTTTGTGATTACTTTCCATATACAATGATTTAAGAATTACGCTGTCCATATGACTTTTACTCTGATGTTCTAAGATACAGATCTGTTCCTTGTCTTATTTATTTAATTGTATAATATTAGGTATAATGAAAAAGATTGAATCTTTCAGTATGCAGTTAGACATATTTTGTAGTTATGGACATCTAAAGCAAAATGGATTTACATTGCATTAAATTTACCAAAACTTTACGAATTATCAAATTCAATGCTAAGATTCCATAGTTCGTTTCGGACTTCTTTGAAATCACATAAATTATTATTAGCTCAGCAGCTGTAGGTAACAAACACTATAGTTGACAGGTAAATAATCAAAGTCACTTACTTGATATTTTTATACTAAACCTGGCCGAAAATTTGGCACGTGGACATCCCGCTTCTGATTTGTAGAACTTTCTCTTCAATAAAACACCTTTACTCACTTTATATATTTATTTCACTTTATTTAACTATAATAACTTAATGATCACAAGTAGGTACTACATACAACTTTCTCTAAGCGAATCCTAAACCCGAATGCCATACCATCGCGTTGGGCTGAACACAAGTGTTCCTTTTTTTGGTAAGCTAATCAAATTCCCACGCTTACATTTCATACTTTTTAGAGCGCGATTTTTCAGTAGTCGGGTTTTAGTTTTTAAACTTACTTTTTATTTTATTATTTTGGAGTTATAGGTAACAATATATATATTTTTGAAATGTGCTCATCAAGCTCTTTCATTTGATACCCCACACGGTTTCATTAAAAATGTTTTTTTTTTTAGTTCATGACATTATGTCCTCTAGAGGGCGCCATATGCAATTTTATGTGACATCACATAGCCTATAACCAGCGCGCCATTAAGCCGCTTCTAACGATACCTCATTTGTCAAATTACGATAAGTAGTTTGGCAGTTAGGCGAGAACAGATGCACATACATACATACATACATACCGGTCAAAATCATAACCCTCCGCCGTAGTCGGGTAAAAATATAAAGTCTTTTTCTTCTTTATCGTATCCTCATGACTGAGGGACGTGATTTCGGTGTATAGGCTGTGCCACCATCTCACTCCAGATCTCTCTAAATAATAAATAAATATCCTGGGACATTTTTTACACGCGGCTACCTGATCCCAAACTAAGCAGAGCTTGTACTATGGAAACCAGATAACTGATATGACTACATATACTATTTTTTTGTTTGTAAATACATACTTAATATACATATACACCCAGACTCGGGACATACAGACATGTTCATGCACACAAATGCATGTCCCGGGTAGGAATCGAACCTACGACCCGCAGCGTGAAGGCGCCATCACGCCACCAACGCCAACGGGCCTGTCATTCTCCGCCATTCGTATGGTTGTTTGCAAGGACGCCACTGTTGCCTCTTGAGTAGTGTGTGTCCATCGCAGTGAGCGTCCCCTGCCTCTCTTTCCTTCAACACAGCCAGTGATGACCAGCCTATCTAGACCGTCTGGGACAGTGTGCCCAAAAAACTTGAAGACTCTCTTCCTACAGATTGCAGTGAGATGCGCCTTTATTTGAAGCTTTCTGAAGATTGACTCGTATGTCGACGATGATATAGACAAACGCCATGGTCGAGCACTCAGTTTTGAGGTCGGAACGGATAGACTTAGGGTCGAATACTCGTACGCGATTCAAATTTGAGAGCTGCTTAACTTTGACGCGCCATACAAAAATTACAGATAACGACGTCTCAAACTGCTAAGTGGGACTTACATATTTGAGTAGCCTTTGAGTATTCGGCCGTTAATGTCATAACGTGAGTTGCTCGGGCGAGGCATGCGAGGCATCTGGACTCACCAAATTAGCAGTGCATGCAACATCATTATAACTCAAAAATCACCTCTGGCGAACATCCAAGACCTATCCGAGGCAGTCTGCGGGCAAACAGTACCTACTCCGTATTGGCAAAGGATCTGTGAAGGTTAGGCGTAGAGCCAACATTCTGGGTGATTATTACGTATGACTGTATTTAAGAGTTTATGTAGACAGTGGTAGTTTTATTAGCGTTTCTATGGTAGCTTTATCATGAGGCGTGTTCACAACACGCACATGCCGCACGACGCTGCTCAACCACATGCCTCGCGAAGCACGCGCAGTTGCCTCAGTCGCGCGAGGGAAATGGTGAGGCATGCTACACTATAGGCTTAGACAGAGAAGAGTACCTATACCTGAGCAATCAGTTTGACATCGTTCTGTCTCATGACTAGGCCAAACTAGGCAAATGATAGCATTTGCCTCGCGCGCGGCATGTCAAACTTCGCGAGGCAAAGATGCATCGCGCGGCATGCGCGTGTTATAGACACGACTTTTGGAGCAATAGAATGGAGTAGCATCATTGATGCTAGTTGTCTCACGGTTTCCATCGGTTGAATCCAAATCCTACAAAGACATTACCAAGGAATAGGGAGACAAATGACTGCCCAAAATAGTATGCTTAAAGGGAGTCCATGGACACAGTACGACTCGGTCGTAAGCAGAATTTAATGTTGAAAACATGTCAGTGTTGACAATATGGCTCATCTTCTGATGAATAATGCGCATCAAAATGCCTTAAGGATAATTGTAATAACAGATGTGTGAATTTCACTATATGTAGTCGTGCGCTGAGCACTTGTCTATTGATTGTAATGTTAATAGGTAAAATAAAATATGGGTATTTTAAATATTTACCCGGGGAATTTTTTAAACATTTTTATATACGAAAAGGTTTGCAAGCAAAGATTTTCAGAAAGAGGCAGATAGAGTATGCGCAACAAACGATGTGAAGCCGGGTAGCGTTTAATGTGTGCGTGACAACTAGGAGCGGCACTGTAGGGACACGTACATCTGTATGCGTGTAAAGTTGCCAGGTATTGGGAATTTTTTGCCACATTTTTTTCGATTGTTCTCAAGAGTATTAGTGTCACTAATTGGAAATGTTCTTTCGCAATATAGGTAATTAAATAGCATTTATTTGGACAGAATAACGGTTATCAAATAAATTATAACAGAATAAAAGTTAAATAGAATACACCTAAAAAGTAAGAAAGAAAATCATTTATGGTAGGTATATCCTAGTCAAGTTCAGCTTACCATTGATGCTGTGGCGTCACTACCAGGTAATTTATATCGCTTTTTTTTTGCAACGTAACAAAATAAGAGTAAAATTAATTAAATAAGGTTTATTATAAGTAAAATTAAAAAAATCATATTTACTCACAGGGTGGCATCCAAACCCTCAAGTATTATTTCGTACTTTTGAGACACCTGTGCATAAATTATTTCCGTATATAAATGTATAAATTAATCGATCTTCCTTCTCCCCATGCACATTTCCCTAATTCAAGAAAACTTATTTCGATGTAAACTGGCAACACCAACCAAATACTGTCAATATTTTGTGTTCCGAGTGAGCCGTAAAAATGTGGGTAAATTATTACAAAACTATAAAATAAAAAATAGTTCCATGTGAAAGGATATTCCATGTTATTTTTTTTTTGTTTTTGTGAACAACTTTTTCATTTTTTTATCACGTAAGACGGCATATTTTAAATAAACACCGAATACCTTTTGACGTGTCAGCACTGTGACGCGTAGTTTAGTACTGACGCAAGATTGTATTCGCTTTTGAATTTGTATTTGCTTTGGTGGCCACAATGTAATGTTCTACGCAGTCCATCTGTATTTTTATGAAATCTGTGTTTGCAAGTAAGTGCTTCAGTTGGCTTACTCAACATCGTTATAACTATAGGTATATGCCTTTTGCCATTTCCTACGGTCACGTTACAACCTAGTGACAAATTTAATGACTAAGAGCTAGTACACATTAGGCGTTTTGAAGCGCGCGCTTAATTGGTGTAACATCCAAAGCGCGCGTTAGAATGTGTACACCGAAATCAAATTTAAAACGCGCGTTAGCAAAGCGCGCGCTTCAAAACGCCTAAAGGTTGGCACTCATCTATCAACTCGGCACCCGATCAGCACCGCCTCGTCGGTCGTTATCCACTAGCTGAACCGGAAATAAGTGGACCACGCACTGACCACGCGGCGTTCACTCGTTGACCACGCGCGGTCCACTGGTTGATCACGTGACGTTTATGGTGTAAAAGCAGCCGCCCGCGGACCACCTACCGACAACGAGTGGACGCCGAGCGGCGAGGCGGTGCTGGTCGGGTGCCGAGTTGATAGATGAGTGCCAACCTTAATATGTATTAGCTCTTAAGTAAAAAACTGTTATTTTGACATTAAAAACAGACACTGCAAATTTTTATTTTTTCTTTAGTTTTTATAACTATTTTTTCTTTTAAAAAATCTGAGCTATCTTAAGAAAACATGTATGGTCCATACCAACTAGGCTCATGAATTTATACATAAGCACTTTTATATCAAATCCAAATCGAGAAAAATATGAATTATTGATCGATGTGGTAAGCCCTAAGGTAATTTATTAGGTAGTCAGTCTCCCATGCCCTTTACTAACATTGTAAGCATTCAACCTTGTACAAAACGACCTACCGAAGTAACAACTTGTCTGGTTCATAAACATTTTAGATTTTTCAATTACTAGGTAACTAACATTTTCATAACATGTGAGCAGAATTTTAATGTAAAAAATATTTTAAGGTAAAAAATGTTCAGTGTTTTTAGTACATATCAAAATGTTAATATTTTTTAATAAATAATCTTGACTCACGATGCTATTTCAGTTTTTTTATTATTTCTTTGAAAATCTGATTTTTTAAGCACTAAATAAGTTGACCGAAAACATAGAACACTTTTTACGAAAATAATATTATAGTAGGTACCCATATGAAACAGAAATTAGCATGAGATCGGTAGTTTGACATAACTAACTAAATCCGGTTCCAATCGGTTACTTATTAGTCTCCCATAATAAACATACGTCAAATATCGCAATAATCAAATACAAGCGGAACTACAGTATTTTAAGTCCATCCGAGTGACGTATCCTTTAACCGACGTCGCCTTTCCACAAAATGTAGGCCGCCGTTTCAAGGTTTAATCGAACATAACATATTAATCTAGCGTTGAGTTGCTTTAGAAAATTGCGACTAATCCAACTGGGCTTGTTACACACGTGCACACAAATAAACGAGTCGGCGGGAAAACGGCACCTGCGCAGTACACAGTGCAACAAAATTGTCGCCTATACAAATAAATAAAATTGACGTGTCAGTCTGAAATATAAAAAATAACAGCTTTTTACCAAATGCGTAATATGAAAGTATATACGGTATATAAAACAAAAAACTAAATCTATTGTCTATCTGTCTGTCTGTCTGTCTGGAGGTTCGTTCCAGCTCAGCTAATATCCGAAACGGCTTAACCGATTTTGACGAGACTTTCACTGGCAGATATCTGATGTTGTAAGAAGTAACTTGGACAAAAAATAAACACTATAATTTATTTCAAAAAATGTACCTAAGCGTACGAAGGCACGTGCACAGGTAGTATAAAATAAGTATTGTGTTATATTCTTGCTTATCCTGTTACTAACAATATTGCCGCCCCGCTTACACATCCGCTCATACTTCTGTGAGGGAGTGATACTTTAACCCGGTCGAGCCAGCCCATATATGAGCTGCAGTCAATTGGTTACAGTTTGGCTCTACCACCAATGAAATAAATTATATTGTGATTGCTTCTTGAATCAGAGCCTACCATACTTGACCATGATATTAGGTCCGGTGATGTTAGAATCGGTAGTTAATCGTGTGTATCAAACCAATTAGCCTTGAATAAAATTTATATAGAATTATTTATGGGAAGTTACTTCCAATTAACTATTATAAGGAAGTACGAAATTTAAATGAAACGGAAATTAATAACGAATGAAACAAAAGTGTAAACTTTAAAATATTTGTACTATGCTGACTCTACCTAATTGTATGCCGAGCATATGCATGCAAGGCCGATGTAGAGACTATTATAATAATTAAGTATTATAAAGCAAACATTGAGGCCTGCAAATTCACTTTCTAGAATATTATAAGACTGTTGCTACATTTAATATGCAAAAATGACTTTGCAGTAACTAACGTATACCTTGTTGAAACATAGGAAGTAGCAGACTGTTAATTTAAGCAATTGTTTACATTAACTTACCCTATCCTGACTGGTATTCTAAATGGTGCAAGATAATTGGATAATAAATATGAAAAGAGGCACGGGGTGATATTTGGTCGAGAATACAACAACGTCACGACTTTTATCCCCATTCGGGGGTAGTCAGAGGTTTGAGTGGCCATCCACCACCACATTGTGGAGGTATTAAGCCAACTCAAAGCCCACGTTTCACCAGATAGTCAGAACCCAACGTGACAGGTGGTGAACCTTGTTGCCGTGTATACAGGAACTGACTATTACCTAATCCCGAGGGATAGGTAGGTTTCCTCACGATGTTTTCCCTCACCGTCAGCGAACTGTAAATTATGCACATAGATGAAAATTCATCCATTGGTGCATGCCCCACCGGGGATCGAACCTGGGACCTTCTGAATGCTAGCCCAACCTGTTCACCCCTAGGCTACAGTCGCTTGTAGGTCGTTGTAGTCGCTAGGCTTGGTCGAGAATTTTATTTTAATATAGTTGGAGCGAACAGCACACATTGGATAGAGACGTTGATACTTACGATTTAGTTATTTTTTATATGATTATAATACGATGAAAGATTAAAGTACCTAATACTTTAATTTTTTTCATCGTCTTATTTTGGTCATAGTATCTTAACGAAAGTAGTTTGTTTTGCACCAAAAATTTGATTGATCTTAAAATTACTATCTGATATTCCTGTTTTGCCTGTTTTGGTAACGAAGGGTCTATTTAGATAAGTTGCAAGCGGACTGCAAGCCAGTTGCAAAATTGCAGTTTGGATGCGGTTTTGGTGCGATTGTTATAACAGCACCAAAACTGAAAAAAGTAGATACTTAGTATCTATGGATTGCATGCAGACAGCGGGCTGACTGCACACGTGTGCAGGTGGGTGACAGTTTTGGTGCAGACCAAACCGCAATCAAACTGCGATTTTGTAGCGGGCTTGCAGCTCGTCTGAATTGACGCTAAGTTGTTATGTTCCATTTTTCATGCTAGATTATAAACATTTATATGTTATCAGCGATCAATAAAGATCAGGTTTGATATAAATTACCTATACCCAGACAGATTAATATTGCATATAATGTAATCGTACTGGAGTCACTACTTTTGCTCTCAGTCATTTCAGTTGCATAAATCTAGATTCGATTTATGAAACAGGCACCTTGCATCACATCTAAGGATTATTGTTTAGGAATCGAACAATTAGAATGTTCCAAGGCCATCATTATCATCAGTAGTTTAGGACGAAATCGATGGATGTAATTTATTTGATTGTTAGATTATATTGTTTCACCTTCGTAACGATGACTTGATGATTTTAAGTTCAGATTGGGTTATAATAAAATAGGAAGCTTTTTGATTGAAGACCATTGCTAAGCTCCAGAAGTCTATTCGTTTTTAGATATGTACTAGATAGCACATTTTTAAATATCTACCGATTTTAGAACGGTTTTTGGTGAATTTAATTTGACATTTTTAAACGGATTTCTTCATTCTTTTATCAATTTCACACATTTTTAACAACAACGAACTAATAGACAATATTTTTAACTATGTCGCTGCAATTATTTTCTGATTCCATATTTACCTTTAAGTGCTTTCAGCTTCAAAAAGAATGGTGGGCGTGCCGATCGTACATAGTGGTTCGACAGGGGTTCCCACTTACCGTCCTATGTATTATTGATGTGCAACCAAGGCCTCCGCCATTAAATTTTCAGTACTTTACCACCCGGCCTCAATGTTATGTATGAGATGCGATTTCTTCATGTATTGTTTTAGCTTTCACAAGTTATCCTGAAAGGTTTTCAAAATATATAACGTATGCAAACATTACTGGTCACTAGTTTATAAAAATAATGCATCCTTTCCAACATCTTAATGTGTTTCATATCATAGGATGTTACGTTAATGTTTACCTTAACTAACTGTATTGCTGTCCTACTTATGATCGTAACGTATGAGCAAGACAAAAATATTTTTAGATATGTCAAATTTAATTTAGTCGTAATAGCTAAAATAATTAGCACCAGTCACCGTCACTTAAAGGGTTATTACACCTTCCTAAATTTAGGTTACTTAATTTAGTCGTGACTGAATTTAGGCAAGTGTAATCGCATTTAGCAAGTTAGAATCCTAAATAATCAAAAGCTTTCTAAATTTAGTGACTAAATTTAGGAAGGTGTAATAAGCTCTTTACTCTAGACTTAAAGTTCACAGTTCCAATTTTCCAAATTCTCTAAACGCCGACCTAAAATGAAATCAATAAGACAATCGCATTCAAGAACCGCAGACAATGTAGGTCACACCCACGCGCCAAATCAGATCGTATGAACATGGTAACAGACGCTAATATCTTTAAACCGTTCATTGACAAGACTGCAGTTGCAACTTGCAAGCATGATATTCTCGGAACGATTCTCGGAACGATTCACGTGTTTTGAGTCATCGAAATTGAATCGATATATCGATGCTGATGAGATGAGATGATTCGATTATAGTAGAGCACATGTAAAATATTGTAACTTCTATAGCACCAGAATCTCGAGCATTCAGTATCTAACACCGATACGGCATTCGAAATGAATAGAGATAAATTCTGATATTATGCATATTAGCAATAAATAGTCCAACAAGTTCACGGGGTTTATTCTGAACCAAATAAACAAGGGAAAACAATCACTTCAAACTTTGAAGACTGACAGATAAATCACTCGGAGCTACACAACACAATGCGGTACTCGATTTAATCGATAAGCTAACGAGCACTCATCGATTCATATGCGAGAGATGAGAACATGCCACATTATATCTATGAGGTGAGCTAATCTTGAAAGCTCGCAATGTAGCTTTAAATTGTGTAGAAGAGATTAATACAAAGGTGATGCATCATATTTGAAGTTCAAATGTAGGTTTTGTAATTATTAATTAATTTTATCATGAAAAAGGATTTACAAACTAAGTGGAACACTTAACAAATATCACCTTCCATAAATAACAAGAATTTCATTGCGTTTCTTAAAATAACAGACTGGAACCGTTTACCAAGAGCATATTCCATAATATGGCGTCTTTCATTAAGTCAAAGGTAAACTTTAGTTTAAGGTCGCAGACTGGTTTTGCAGCTGTTACGTAGTGATGCATAATACCTACTTTAATATTAAGTTGTTCAACAGGGGTGAAATTGATACCTTATTGTGACTATAAAAAGCTCATTACTTGCCAATAAAGTGTCACTCTTTGACCAAATATTGGAAGAAATAAACGATAAAATGTTACAAACTGTCAGTTTATTGGATATAAATTTTATTGATTTTTAAATGCGTAATTTTTTAACTATCTTTTCATGTCTATGACTTATTTCTTTTTCTTTTTTTCAGGTGTTAAGTGTTTTATGCTCATCAGCACTGGTCAGTGCTGGAGTCATCGGAACCGACTATTCCCCAGCACCATTAGTGTCATATTCTTCAATATCCGCACCAGTTGTCAAGACTATTTCAACGCCCATCATTGAAAAGACCATCTCCGGACCTGTTGGATACTCAAACATCATCAAATCATCTCCTATTTACGAATCTGTACTTACTACCCAAGAGAGTAAATTCAAGACACCTGATGGCGCTCAACACACAGCTTATTCTAAGTCTGTAGATACATCGTACTCAAGCATCAAAAGATACGAATCGAAAGATTCGAAGAATGGCGACGTTTTAGCAAATTCTATTCCAGCTATTTACTCGTCTACACCACATTCTCCTATTATTTATCATCACCCAGAGACGGCTTACACTATTTCTCCTCCACTATACCATTCGATAGCCTCACCAGTTGTTACTAAATCCGTTTCCGTTCCTGTAACATATAGTACACATAGCATACCCTTGACTAAAACAATATCTGCTCCTATTAATTCATATTCAACTCCAGTTTTAGGAAAAACTAATGTTGTATCTTCAGGATTATCTACATTCTCATCTCATACACCGGTGTATGACGCTCAATCCTATACCAAATCTGTTTCAACCCCTGTTATTTATACTACACATGACGCGCCTTCAACTAAAACAATTGCTGCTCCTGCCATCACTTCCTACACAACTCCAGTATTAGAAAAGACTAAAGTTGTATCTTCAGAGTTATCAACTTACACACCGGTGTATGAAGCTCAAAGCCATTCTAAATCTGTGTTAATCCCAGTTTCTTATGTAACACATAGCATACCTTTAACTAAAACTATATCTGCTCCCATTACATCATATACTCCTGTTGTAGGAAAAAGTAAGGTCGTTTCTTCAGGGTTATCATTATCATCACACACGCGTGTAATTGAGGCTCAACCATTTAAAACGACATTTAGGTACTCTGAAGCCCCCACAGTATCTCGTATGTCGTTCTCAGGACTAGGGACAAATTACGCCTGGTAGATAACTTAAATTTATCATTAACATGGTATGCGCGACTGACTGTTAGCTTAAGTTTATTTATGTGTAATTTAAGATTAAATTATTTTTATACTAATTATAGAATTTTGCTACATTTTTATGTGTGTGATTTACAGCGCCCTATTTTTTCTTATAACGCAAATATACTGATCCTCAAAATAAAAAGATATCTATTTATAAAAGCTAGGATTTAAAATTCTATAAGTGGTCTAAGTATTTTCATGTTCATCTCAATCAAATTGTTTTGAAATTATTGTATGGAACAATTTGCTTTAGGTGGGCGGTGCCCATTTCTTCATTTCGATCAGTAATAACTATGAGGCAACACTTTGAATCGAGTCATTTAATCCCCTGCGCATTAAGGTTAGCCGCGTCTAGACTGAATCAACATTCTAACAGCCAATTAAGTACTTTAACAAAATAATCTGAACCTTTTATGTACAGAGAAAATGAAGAATGCTCATGATATCTAAGCATCGCTATGTCTAGGTATTTTATTACCCTTGGACTTATTACAGATTGGGTTTTCTTATCGTAAGAGTTTCCGCAGCAATTATTTTATATGTTCTTGTTAAGGACTATTACGATGTTTTTGTTAAGGACTATTACGAGTAATGAAGTTCAAGCAATAGTTGGGAACACAGACAAGCTATACGATTATAAGAAACCAAGAAAGTACAATATAATACATAATACTATCGCGCCTGTATTCAGTCAGAGTTCTCATTTAACCAACGGTGTTCCGATTGCAATGTAATAGAAGGTGAGCCTATTGGGCATATTACGCTGGCACAGAGCAAGTCGATGAACTTCAGACCTAAGGTCCTGGAAAAATAATTGTAGTAACAGAGCTTTTAACATAGTTCTCTAAGCTCGACAATCTAATTCAAAGCCAACGTATGAACAATATTCAATGCGCACGAGTTGCTACAGGCCGCAATCGGATTACCACACACTAGGCGGGTCCAATCGGTATCTGTAGCCACAATACCGGAGCTGATAAAGATGTATAGTGGCCGGTATTCGTTGCACACTCGAGCTACAAACATGTGGTCCGCACGAATGACCCTTCCATATGGGTTACGACACGAGATATAAGATTAAGATAGGTCTAAGTAAATAGGCATGAAACCTACTGACAATAATAGTACCAAGCGATAAACAGAAGTATCATTTATAACCAAAGTAAAGGAATTGGAAATGTCTTTATCATTCATGTATTATTGTATGTATTATTCAGATATACCTAGTACCTTCTAACATCGCAATCACTAAACTTGTGCTCAGCGTATCACTACATGCAACTAAATCCACACATCTGTAATAGACTAGGACTCTACTAATTATAGTACAGTCAAGAATGTTGGATAAGAAGGTAAACTACATACCTAAGTAGATGACTCACAGTGTTATCACTCTTCCTGGTTTTGCAACATCAGATGACGACTAACAATAGTTGCAACATCCAGTGCTGACTAACAATTAGGTTGAGAGAGAAAATCTAACAACTACGTAGAATGGGAATGATCCATCTATACAAATTAATCAAGTTGAAGTGTCTTTTTGTAATGTCAAAATAATCAACATAACAGCTTTTTACTAAGTACATATGAAAGTAAGTATATACGGTAGATAGTATACAGGTACGGTACTTTTGACAAAAAATCTATGTTTAAAACGTTTGTCTGTTTGTCTGTTTGTTCCGCCTAATCTCTGAAACGGCTGAACCGATTTATTTTAATGTATTTGTTGAGTGATGTATGTGTTCTATGTAATCTGTGACTAAAGTAATGGTATTGCCATTCTTCTCATGATGGTAACATATGAGTGAAGCAGAAATATTTAAGACGTGTCATGCTCGATGCCCGCTGGGAGTGCTGACTATTAGATAATCCTTGGTTAACTTTTGGTTCCATAACTTTCATTATCTAGGTCATGTTCATAATTCACGCTATTGACCTTCAAAGTTATGTACACACAAAACTTACTCGTAATTCATATAATTGGTTTGTTTTTGTAATTATTTTCATTAACCAAGATGATGCCACGTGACTTAATGTATATAAGAGCGTTGATATTTGATCCAGATTTGAATCTGTTGTTATGATTCTAAAGTAGTTAATTACCATCTATTCTTGATGAAAATGGATGATTGTTATAGATAGCTCCTATCCATAGTCAATTCACTCTACAATCTTTTTTTTTAAATAACACATTACAAAAAAAAATACGAATAGTCTAGTAATCTGAATCCTTATAACCTGCCCTTCAAAGTTCCACATTGCACTTAAGTCGAAGCACCTTTAGCTTCAATTACGCAACACAAGAGATAAACTTGAATTAAACATAAGGTCGGACTGTTTGCACGGTATAATGTAAAGCATCAACAAAAATGATATGATAAGAATGCCACGGAAATTACTGAACTTGATAGAAATAAAGTTCGGATTTGTGGAACTAGTAGGCATTATTAGCAGAGATCGGAGTAGGTAAATTGATTTTTCGTACTTGCGCCATGAGGTCATAACATGGACATGCCATTTTCCGGAATTACCGGAAATGGAACTGGGATGTCACAACATTTCGTAAAAAATGTATTAAAATGACTACCAAGTAAAATCGATAGTTGGAACTCTCCTCGAGCCATAGTACAAGCGCTGCGTAGTTTGGGACCATACAGATGGTAGTAGTCTGGCGATATTTATTTATTTATTTACTACCTATGTTGCAAAAATGGAGACAAAATTAACAGTAAAGGCTGATAGAAGACCAGTTGTAAAGCACACCGGATAACAATTTAACTAATTGGACCTAAACTCGTGAGCTGGTTATACTTGATTCCAATAATAGGTATGGCAAAAGCGTCTGAACGCACGGAAATTGTCCAGGGACTCCACAAGGTCTGTATAATATAGTTACAGCTCCAAATGTCAGTTGCAAGCTATTTAACATAGTGTTACGCTTGATTTGCCAGAGACTGCACTCCTAAAGGATGAGTTGTGCAGATTGTTCGTGATCATTATGAATATAAGAGGTGAAGGAACTAATTTGAAATAGAGTTTGCTCCTAAAAATGCCACGAACCGTCATAAATTTAGCCACACAGAGGTCCAATAGTAGGGCTACTGGTAACGTTGATAGTGTCAACATTTTCAAGCAACTAAGCCACGCCAGAGGCTTTCTGCGTCGGGCGGCTTGATTAACTCTGACACCAGGGTGGCTGTTCTGTAACGACAAAATCATATCTGACGGGTAAATCTACTGGGCCCTAAGTCGCTTACTCATTGTGGTGCCACTGTGACGTTTTGCTATAGTGATCGTTGGTCGGTTGATTCTGACTAATCAATCAGAGGACCAATCTCTATAGCAGCTCAATGGCAATGGCTAAATGACTTAGGACCTTGTTGAAATGTCAAATTTCAAAACAAAATTTGACATTTCATCCGTGTATTAACGATTGAGGAAAGAGTTTGCCGTTACCAAGAATCTTTTAATAGAGGATAGACAAGTTGAGTTTTTGGTTAAGAAGAAATTCAACTTTATTCTGCTGACTTAATTTATTATACCTTGACAATTCTTAGACAGAAAAAACGAGCCGAGCGAGAGGCTCTAGTTGGGACCGCGTCCCTCTCATTTCGAGTTGCCATGCCAAAATAATATTATCGTTGGGTAGTGATTGTTAGTTTTTAAATCAAGCAAATAAATTAATTTATAATTTATCGTGACTATTGTTTTATCATATTAACAATAGTCACGATAAATACTAAATTAATTTATTTGCTTGATTTAAAAACTAACAATCACTACCCAACGATAATATTATTTTGGCATGGCAGCTCGAAATGAGAGGGACACGGTCCCAACTAGGGCCTCTCGCTCGGCTCGTTTTTTGTGCAGTAGTGAACAGTCCAGTATGTATTTACGTTCGTGGCCGTTACAAAACAGCCCTGCAGGTTGGCCACTGTCCATACGATAATAAGAAGAAGCAACTAAACTGACGGTTAGAAGCTTCTGATGAGCGTAATTATTGTCATCACAGCTGAGACCTCCTTGCTCCAAAGCACTAGTTTTTAATCCATTGATTACACAAACAGAAGAAATAGATACAATCATCGACAAATGATAATAATCAGTTACAACTAGTCTCAGGAATACCCACTCCGTATCTGTTCCCATAATACACCATTTATAGATCCAAATGACTTATAATGAGATAGTCGCAATATTAATATCACTATCGGTATTGATCACTGCTCTTTGTCTTATCTGTGTATACTAATAAAGCGAAATAGTATTTCTGCATTGCTAATAAATGTAATAACTAGATTGTGCTATTAGGTAAGTATTATACTACCTTTTGGGGCGGTAAATACAAAGTCGTACAAGAGTAATTTATTCGTAGAAGAAAATCTACAATAATAAATATCGCCAGATAAACACACCAATGTATGGTCTAAGTCAAACTTAGCAATGCTTGTACTTAATGCTTGTAATAATAATAATAATATAACGTCACGACTTTTATCCCCATTCGGGGGTAGTCAGAGGCTTGAGTGGCCATACACCACCACATTGTGGAGGTATTAAGTCCACTCAAAGCCCACGTTTCACCAGGTAGTCAGAACCCAACGTGACAGGTGGTGAACCTTGTCACCGTGTATACAGGAACTGACTATTACCCAATCCCGAGGGATAGGTAGGTTTCCTCACGATGTTTTCCCTCACCGTAAGCGATCTGTAAATTATGCACATAGATGAAAATTCATCCATTGGTGTATGCCCAACCGGGGATCGAACCTGGGACCTTCTGATTGCCAGCCCAACGTGTTCGCCCCTAGGCTACAGTCGCTCTTAATCCTTGTATAGTAGCCATAGGGCTACTATACAATGAACTGGGGGCGATCCCAGTGACACCCAGACCAGAGCAAGCTACGAAAAGTCCGTTTCCTAAGACGGACCCGTTGGCGTGGTTGGCTAAGATACGGCCTTTCACGCTGCACGTCGTAGGTTCGATACCTACCCGGGATATGCATTTGTGTGCATGAACATGTCTGTATGTACCGAGTCTGGGAGTAATTACTATGTATATTATGTACGTATTTAGAAACAAAAAGTAGTATATGTAGTAATATCAGTTATCTCGTTTCCATAGTACAAGCTTTGCTTAGTTTAGGATCAGGGTAGCTATTCTGTAACGTCAAACTCACTTCGACGCGTAAATTTGCAGGTGATATGTCAAATATTGTTTAGAAATTTGACATTTCACTAGAAAATTCACGCGTGCGAAGTGAGTTTGTCGTTACAGAATAGCTACGCTGTTAACCGTGTGTAAAAATAATGTCCCAAAGTTTGCCTCTGGCGGGAATCGAACCCGCAACCACCCGGTGAGCCGAGCGGCCTACGTTCGAATCACTGCGCCAAGCGGTCACAAACCGCCATTCACGCCTTGAAATAATTTGATAGATTTATTTAAGGAAATTATAATCAATGTTCTTTTTAACATTTTCCGTGATTTGATGAAATCTCATAATTTTTCATGATATCCCTGTGAATACCTGCGATGTCACAAAGAGTAAAAAATTAACACCCAAAATGGAAAGTTATGATCTTACACTGGCATTACAAATCACTTTGTTCCTAGAAATGCTTTTAAAACCATTGTAAACAGCCTAAAAATCTCATTAAGGGCCACCGCAGACTTGCTACTTTTAGCATCGGCGACCGGCGATTTTGCGACTGTATCGATGCTGCGTCGCGTTTCTTCGAGACGCAGCATCAAAATCGCCGATCGCCGATACTAAAAGTAGCAAGTCTGCGGTGGCCCTAAATTGGACGGTAACACTCGTGAAGCCAGGTGATACTGATATATCTTGAAGTCAACGTACAGATCGTAAGATTATGAGATAATAATAGCTACCGGTTGTCCTGTCACTATGAGAATATTATCGACAACATAATTAAGTAACTTTCACGACCGATTGTTGCACGGTAAGAAATACAGGATTTCTGACGCCTACGTAAGATGACGGATGTGAATTTAAGATAAGGTAAAGAAAAATAAAGTTAATTTTATCAAGTTTTATTGGTCGTAGAGCCAAGCTGTAGCCAACTTACTGCAGCTAATATATAGGCTAGCTCGGGTAGTACCACCCTCTCACAGAAAATCGGCGTAAAATTGCTATTGCACCTGCGTTTCGTACGATGGCAGGTCGGCATGGTGCCGGCGATGCCTTTGGTATTGCAAGCATCTATAGGCTACGGTAACTGCTAAACATCAGGCGGGCCGTACACTTGTTTTCTACCTTACTAACATAAAAAAGTTACTATAATAAATATATCCGGTTAAAGTATGCAAATATTGGTTGTTGGTGAATTCTAAGCACTACAAAGTTGGAATCATCTGATATGACTGATCGGCACAACAACAGAGTTCTCCATTGACCTCCTAATTTCCCATGAGGTCCAAGTTCCTCAAAAACCCGCATTATCAACCGTAATAAAGTTCAAGATCTTTTGAAAGATTCTACACACTCGGAAACTTTTTTAATTTAGGTACCGAAGTAAGGAAAAGTACAATAGATTTGTTTTCAAGATATGCACAAGACGTTAGCATTAAAACTTATTTTTATGTCACAATTTTATTAGGGCCATAACACACCTAGTAGCCATGGCGACGTCGCCAATCCCGTAGCCAAGTGAAAATATGTCAAAATATGACAGGCAACATACCTACCTGGCGGCCGACTGGCGACGGTCGCCAGTCCGTAGCCAGTCGCCAGTCGGTCGCCAGTCCGTCGCCAATCGCCAGTCGGTCGCCAGGTATGTTACCTGTCTTATTTTGACATATATTCACTTAGCTACGGAGTTGGCGACGTCGCCATATCCACTAGGTGTATTATGGCCCTAAGGGTTCCGTAGTTCCTACGAGGAATCTTTATAAGATCATCCAGTCCGTCTGTCTGTCCGTCCATCCGTCTCAGTCCGTCACAATGCCAAAACTTCTACAGTTTTCCAAGGAAGTTTATTTTATTTGTTTTTAATTTTATTTTAAGTCGTCAGTACCGACGGAATCGTTCTTGATCAAAAGCTATGTTATAATCGATACGATGACGACGGCAGGTAGTTTCTCAATTTAAGTCACAGTGATTCTATTTTTTTTTTTTTTCATATGCAGGTTTATTGGAAAATCACTAACAACCTTGCAGGACTGTATTACGGACATCATAAACAACAAGTTTTGTTCTATGACTTTTTACAAAACAATATATTATTTTACAAAAAATCACTTTCTAAAATGCATGAAACAAAAAAATATTCTCATCTAGAGGATGCTGTGGTACGTAACCCACTTTGCCATAAAGTACCTAAAAAGACCACGACTGTCCTCTAGATGAGCATATTTTCTTGTTTCATACATTTTAGAGCGTGATTTTATGTTAAAATTAAAGTTGTAAAAAGTCTTAAAACAAAAGTTGTTGTTTATGATGTCAGTAATAAAGTCCTGCAAGGTTGTTAATGTTTTTCCAATAACCCTGTATAGTAAAAAGATAAAGGAAATAGGCTCGCCCTCATTACATTGGGCCAAAAGATCATTTGTGAAATAAGGATGACCGTCAATAAGTACTTATTCCGAAGCACTATGGTATACCTCTGCCTACCCCTACGGGGAATACAGACGTGATGGTGTATTATTATTAAAATTAAAAAGATTATCAATTCAAAAATAATACTTTGTGACGTTAATTATTCTTACTCCCTACAAAGTTAACCAATGAAAAAACTATGATTCTTATGATTAAAATATTTCAGTAAAGAAGTTTCAGCGTGCTATCACCCGCGTTGTGATTAAAATAGATAATTAATTTTATTTAATAATGTCAGTTACAAATCAATATCTAACATGTTACGATCCAGGTGGACATTTGTGACAATCTCTAACAAGTTGCAGTATAGCGCTCCACATTTGGCAGTATCTACAGCGTGCGCCCGCGCACGGGGGTAACGAGACTAGTATAAAACTGCTTGTATGCACCTAGACCGTATCACTTGCCGTAGTGGACTTTATATCTCATAATGGCAGCTAAGGTACTATATTTTATTGTGATTAAGTGTCGTTATAAAACATTATTATAAAAAATATATATCATGGATACTTTGGATGTATGTTCTTCCAACTAAAATTATCACTTGCTGACCGGTGAAGGAAACCACAGTGAGGAATTCTGCACGTCTTTCGAAAGACGTTTGAAGTGCGCTAACCGCACTGGGGCAGGTTTGGTCCGAATCCACCTCGCATTGAGGCGGAATGTGCCCGGTATAATGGCAATAGGCTTGCCCCTATTACATTAGAACCATAATACCAGCGGCTTAATACGGTGAGGGAAAACATCGTGAGGAAACCTACCTAACCCTCGGGACTAGGTAATAGTCAGTTCCTGTATACACAGCGACAAGGTTCACCACCTGTCACGTTGGGTTCTGACTATCTGGTGAAACGTGGGCTTTGAGTTGGTTAATACCTCCACAATGTGGTGGTGTATGGCCACTCAAGCCTCTGACTACCCCCGAATGGGGATAAAAGTCGTGACGTTATAGATAGATAGATTAACACAGGCGTGATAGTGTTATCAAACTCAATGATAACGTATTGATGATGTTTAAAGGGGTCTAATTATTAAAAAAAAACTACAGATATCTAAGTAACTATAGTAGTAGTTCTATACCTCCTCTATTCTGTGGTCAAATATCGTTCATAAAAGATTAAAAATATTTACAACTTTGAAATTGATAAGAATAATCAAAAAGCCGTTCGCACCAATAGAATAATTTGAAACTTGATAAGTTGCGTAATTAAAGTGCCGTAAAAGCGTTTGACTCGAGGAAACTTATACAAAAGTTTCTTTTGTAAATTACTTTCTAATTTACTCATCTAATTGTTTAAGCTCGCAATTCTTGCCATACTAATTTGTTCAATTTATTTTCAGTTACTAGTCCTTCTGTGCGCAGTGGCGACAGCCCGCGCTGGTGGCCTCCTGGCCGCCGCCCCCGTGGCCTCATACGCCGCGGCCCCCGCCCTGTACAAAAGCTACGCCGCCCCGGCCGTAGCGTACTCGGCTCCTGCTGTTTCGTACTCCGCGCCCGCTGTTGCGTACTCTGCTCCATCAGTGGCATACTCTGCTCCGTCCGTGGCGTATTCCTCGTACTCTGCACCATCAGTGGCGTACTCTGCACCATCAGTGGCGTACTCTGCACCATCAGTGGCGTACTCCGCACCATCAGTGGCGTACTCCGCACCATCAGTGGCGTACTCCGCACCATCAGTGGCGTACTCCGCCCCGTCCGTGGCCTACTCCTCTCCTATCGTGAAGGCCGTCGCACCCGCTGTGTCGTCCGTTTCGTCTTACTCCACACACACTGCCCACGCCGCTCCGCTCTACGCTAAGTCATACGCCGCTGCTCCCGTAGCGACTTACGCCGCGCACGCCGCGCCCTACACGACCTACGCCGCGTCCGCGCCCCTCTACACCAAGACCATCGCTCCCGCATACAGCTACGCAGCGCCCGCGGCTTCCCTGTACGCCAAGACCTACGCCGCTCCGGTCGCGACTTACGCCGCCCATGCCGCTCCCATCGCGACTTATGCCGCTCACGCCGCGCCTTATGCCGCCTATTCCGCCCCAGTACTGAAGTCTGCCCTTACGTACTCGGCTGCGCCCGCCGTCTCCCACGTCGCATACAACGGGCTCGCCGGTCACTACGGTTGGTGATCGCCTCTACGACTGTATATAATCTAGTTGTTTATGTTTTGTATATAATATTTTTATACAATGCGAATAAAAGTTGAAAAAACGTGAATTATATCGCTGTTTATTATTTATGCTTACAACATTAATTCTACGTGATCGTTAGATATCTTAGATCACATGATTTTGACACGTGTCATTATAAACTTTATCAAGATTATCTTAATTTTTGCACGATTTATCTTTTAATTTATCACCTCAATCTATAAACAAACGTAGGGAGCATTGATGTATTATTTTAGCAAAAATGGTACCTTCTCACATTGCAGTCACTAACCTTCTGCTCAGCGTACTACTACATGCAGCGAAATTCACACATCTGTTATCATACTCGCAATTAAACTTATAAAATAAGAAGGCATTACTCACCAGAATAAAAGTCGTATTGGCAAACCCGACAAGTCGTACGCGACGCGATCAAGTCGTACTGTGTCTAAGGCCTCCGTTTAGGAAAAACTATTTAGACAGTCACGTGTTTATCTCTTTCTTGGCAATATCTTTGAATCAATGTGTAGTATTAGATGATAATTATGATAACATTATCGCAATTTTGGACATCGAAACAGCTAAACACTGTGGATCATTCAATATTCAACATAGTTCCTACGTTTTTGCATCATTCTGATAAAAATCTGACCTTACATACTTAAACACATCCATCCTTCTTTTCTACAACAAAACATTTTAATAACTCGTAATTAAATAGTTACTAAAACAAACTCGATAGTTATTTAGGTAATTGCCTAGTAATTAACGTCGCCACGTCAACAGTATTATGTGATTATAATCGTAATCGCCATTGTTTAAGGCTTTATGTTGAAAGCATGGGAGCACACAGCCTTGACTTCCGGCACGCGAGATGTGACGTCATAATTGCATGAGATGAGTGTTATGGAGCTGTGTTGCAAGTCTCGTGAGCTTGACATGGATTACTTTTAATATGTACATACTGGTTTGAAGACAAGTCTAGAATGAATAGAAGTTAAGACCTAACCACCTAACCTTCAATATAACACCTGCTTTAACATTATTGGAGATATAACTTGAAACAAATGAACCTACGAAACATTTATCCAATCCGTAAAGTTTCACAGGGAAACACCACGTGTAGGTACAACTATGTATATTAAATCTTGTTAATATGATTATCACTGATCGGTAAAAACTTGGCAAGGTCAATCAGAGATGGGTGATCACCCATCTCTGATTAAGTGGCAATTCGAACTGAAGGTTTCCGTGCCTCGGAGAGTACATCAAATCCGTGCCTCGGATCGACAGGTCCTGTATGCCAAAACTCTCCTCGGTTGTGTCGGGTTGCCGTCCCATCGGATTATACTATTGAGGGAAGAGAAAGTGCTCACACTTTTGTGAATTTATAATATCTCCTGCGCAGAGAGATAGTCTACGTTGTGATTGCCCGTCGTGGCCGAAATTCGTCGTGGTCTATTAATGGGATAGAGGCGAACCTAATGCGACTCACATGCCAAAATCTCCTTGAAACGAGGGAGGACAAATTATGATTGCAATTGAAAAAAAACTCGCATGATTATCCCATATTTCGTGAAAATCTGGAAACTCTACATCGCCATTGTCACATAATAGATTATTATATGAATGATATAATATCTTCTTACACTGGTCATTTCCTCGATGAATACAAAACGTATTCAATGGTCATATAAAAAACATCTTTGGTCCACTGCCAAGACTTATTCACCGTAAATATATCCCAACAATGTACTACATTTTTATGTATTTCCTTAGTAAATAAAACATTAGGAAGTCTCTCAAAATAGGTCGAATACCATACCATCATTTCATCTTTAAATAGGTATTCTACTTTCAGTTTATATGGTTTTCTTTTATTAGTTACGATTACTTTAAGACTTGGCTACTCACAGAGCAAAGTAAAAAACACTTATTTATATGAAATTGGTAGCAATAAAAATAAAACGTAAGTATTATGTCAAACTTCAGAAATATACAATCCAAAGAACAATTTAACGAGATTATAAAAGCGCCTGCACATTCCCTGTTAAACTCTATCTTTTATAGTCTGTACACATGTTGCCATGTCAGAACTTGTTATCCTTATTGGCGATATATAAAACTTTGTTGTTCCGTCCGTAGCCCTATTACCAGGATATTGTGTAAAGATATTAAATACATATTGCTCGCGGCATCTGTGTTAGCTCTTATTAGCACTTTGTACTTATCCACCTTTTAATACAATTATTGTTATATCTTATACTTTTTATGTAACAGTGGCAAACAAGCTTACGACCTGCTTGATGTTAAGCAGTTACCGTAGCCTATAGATACTTGCAATACCAAAGGCATCGCTTGCATGTTGCCGACCTGAAGGGGAGTGGGTGAGACAGACACGAAAGGGGGTTGGTCTTCCGGCTCTCTTACTCATCGTACGAAACGCAGCTGTACTAGCTACTTTACGCCGATCTTCTGTGGGAGGGTGGTACAGCTGCAGTCAGTTGGCTACAGCTTGGGTCTTCCACCAGTATTATTATAATGATTATAGTTACTTTTGTTAAATAACGCTAGAGTATGCAATCAATTTTTAGAGAAAATTAACATTTAGCCCTTTTAACGTCCTGCTCCTGGGCATAGGCTTCCCCTTTCCCCCAGGGGGATTTAGAACATAATCCATCACGCTGGCACAGTGTGGGTCGGTGGAATGAAAACGACCTGTAAATAAACGGACGTCCGATTTATTTATACAAATTCAGAGACTTAAAAAAGATACAAAGAAAAAAATATTGACAACAAAATGATAAAACTATTACAAGTTAAGATATTCAAAACATGTACCTAATTAAAAATAATATCAATGACTAATTGCCGTTCACGACCATTAATCACAATTATTTTTAAAAGTACAGACGTCGCCGCGGGGTATACTAATGCACACACTACACGATTACGACACATACGCATTGACGTATGTATTATTTATTTTTTATCGTGACCCGCTCACGAAATGAGTAGCCAACGTGATTGTGGGTCAACGAACTCTCCGCGAGTTTTGACCCCAGAAGAAAATATTTATGTAGCTAGAGTAGGTACCTATTAAATAAAAGTTTTTAGAAGTAATTTTTCCAGGACTTCCTAGACATTTCAACACGTTAACGGCTCATCGATGGGATCAATGAGGTACTTCATAAGGACGGGACAGCACTGGTAAGGCGACCGCGACGCGATAGCGATAACAGTGGCAGCATCACATAAGCGAAAATTTGTTCACAAATCGCCGTCGCATCGCAATCGCTTTCTTCGGCTTCGGCTTCGCTACGGCCTAATGGTGATATTCCACTCGTCAAATTTCTTCGTCCAATTTCGATGCCCAACATTTGATCAAAGATTTTCAACTACGCAAGAAGCATTAATAAAGAAATGTTGCTAGTAAATTGGATGAAGTCATCCAATTTATTTGATCAAATGTACATTGGATAAAAATATTTGACGAGTGGAATACCAGCCTTATACATTGCGATATGTATACATGTGCTTTGTCAACCTACATAGACCAACCTCACATTGTTACCGAACGCGTGATAGATAATTTACACAAGAAACAGATAACCGTAAAGCCAGATTTGCGCGAGTCAATCCACGGCGTGACTAAACCGCACGTCCTACACCAACCATGTAATCTTATCTAAACAAGTTGTTATAACACGCCTGAGTTAGATTGCCGTGCAATTTTAAACAAAATGACGCAAATCAAGGACACTTTAAATCGGTAGGTAATAGTTATTTCTTGTTATTTGTTTTACTTTTGACAATAAGGGATTATAAGGAGTGTATTATTAATATTATTATTGATACACTAGCAGCTTTGAACTGTCTGAGCAAGTCTATTTTTAAAACTGAAAAATGCTGAAGAATGTTCCACGTAATTTTAATGAAGCGTTCAAAAAATAATAATTACTAGGAAGAACATATTTTTTAATAACACTATAAATTGGTGTAAGATTTTAGATAAAAAGATGCATATTACGATGCAGATTATTGTATAAATAAATGTAGGAAGCAAAAAATTTTACCAGTACACTGGGACTAGAAACGCCATTTTCTTGCAGAAATTTCCGTAAAATTCTAACGCATGGCGTAATGTGCGACCATTTTACGGAAATTTAGCGGAATTGCCAAGGATTCTAATAATGAATTGCTTTTGCCGAACTGCTGTGGCCATTTAGCCCCCCAGGTTACCGCTATTGCGAGAAATTAGAGCCTTATTAGAAACAAAATATAACACAGGTTAAGGCATATTGCTTACCTATTCAAAAACGCATCCACGCTTTCATTTCCTGTATTATTAAACCACCTGATTACTAGGTATGAAGGTAAATTAGCTCACCTTCAGTTCACTTTTTATTATAATATAAAAATATTAATATCATAAAACAGACCTTATGCACTACGCTTGCGATACTACTGTGTGCCGTTTTACTAAAATCACCTAAAACTTGACAATGGCGAGGTCATTTTGTTTCCTTAGATTTCGTTAAGTATATAAGCTGACATTTTTCTTTGAGTCACACATTCAGCATATTAAGTTCAAACAAAGTACATCAAGATGATTGCTAAGGTAAGGTTTAAAAATAGTTTTTCTTGTGTTTGACGATATCTTGGTCGACAAATTGGATTGCTACTATCAACCAAAGATTATATCAGTGTCAGTGTTCTCCAAAACAGCCAGTGATATAGACAATATTTAATTTTATATAATAGGCGCTAGGCACCTAAGCCCCATCATATCACTGACCGGTAAACAATCGGAGTTCAAGCAACGCACGGCAAGGTCAGTCAGAGTTGGGTGACCATTTAGTGGCATTTGAACTGAGCGTCTCCGTGCTTCGGAGGGCACGTAAAAAGTCGGTCCCGGTTGTTGCCAACTAGGCAAGCCTTTTCAGAGGCCTTCGGGCGGATTAAACCACTTTGGCCACTTTTGGCGATTAGAAACATAATATATTTAAATAAGATGTATCTTTTAAGTGGGAGAGAGTTACTGCTTTCAAACATTCACAATAGTCCATCTGTTTCAATTTAGCTTGAGTAAACCGGGTGCCAAAATTCTTTAGGTCTAATGAAGATCGATGCTTCCGGTTGCTACTGAAGGAATATTTTCTATTTTGGGGAAAAATACCACAAAACTGAATTATTTTCCTTCTAATTTAAGTCGCTCGTTCTAAAATCTCATGCTAAGCTAATCGTGAGTTAAACTTATGAAACATTCACACCAATTTGTCGACCACTTAGCGTAGTTGTTTGAGTGTAATCCGTTCGGCTCACTGTATCACGTGATCCCAACGGCAAATTACGGTGACGGCCTTTTCGTAATTTGGTCTAAGTGTCACTAGGATCGCCCCCAGTCACTTGAATGGTACACATAGTACAAGCTTTGCTTAAGACTCTACAGTTGGGTGTATTCATTCTGGCGATATTTTATCAGTGAGCTATAATGTTATGATGTTTTCTCTAATTTTGACAAATAAATATTTTGAAAGACCTATTGTAAGTGCCAACGAGGGGTATTAGTATAGTATTTAGTTATACTCCTGTGATTTGATAATAGATATGGCATAGCTTTCTTAACTAATAATAGATGCTATAAAAAACGCATTTGATATTTTTGTTATGAGTTCATAATTTATTGTAAAAACATGACGCATCTTCTCTATATATCAATGGTTACCAATTTTACAAATTTTCCTTTGACAGTTTAATATTTTAAAGGTCGAACTTAAACTGCCTTTACCAACTAACATTGTTTCAATCCAGTTAAAAGTCTTACCGAATCCAGTCCATTGTTAAGTAACTCTAATAGTTTGTACGAATCAGTCGGTACTGGTTTTAAATCTGAACAGTCGAAGACAGCTTTCATAATCTGTCGCATGTTTGCAATCAACTGGATCGTTAATCATCATAAGCTTTGCAACATTCATCTGACATTTTTTTAAATGGTGAATGTATATGTTCAGATAACGTAGCAGTATTTTTTCCACTATCATCAGTATTAACCTCGGGATACACGACGTCAATTGACACTAATAAATTCAGTGTATACATCGAGTGTCTGCGTGTGTGCACCACCGCGACACATTGTTACAGTTGTAGTGGCGGTGTCGCTACACTGAGATACACTGAGTATCGAGTGTAAAGTGTCGCCGTGTATCCCGAGCATGAGGCTCGTATTAATAAGTCGATCTCAAGCTTCAGATCGAATTTCAGATGCTGTTTTTGACAGGTGTTCCATACATTAAACGTCAAATCTGCATCGTAAGATCGATCTCAACTTTGAGATAGATTTATGAATACGGATACCGCAGAATACTCAAAGGCTACTTAAATATTTAAGTCCCACTTAGCAGTTTGAGACGTCGTTAACTGACATTTTTTGTATGGCGCGTCAAAGTCAGCAGCTCTCAAATTTAAGTTGCGTACGAGTATTCGGCCGTGTCAACCTATCTCTTAAAAGCTGCGCGATCCGATCATATTGAATGTTTTAGACAGCTCATCCTTGTGTTGTCCAGTGGCATTAAATAGCGTGATAGTCCCTTCAGCGGCTGTCCCTATATTTTTGCTGAGTATTCTAATATGCTATGAATTGCAATGCACTTCAATATTAATTTATTCGTTTTTCAAATTAATATTCCAATCTCGAAGCCCAAATCTGTGCAAGAGCATAATGAAGATTGATGTGACAGTACTGTTTGACAACTAGTTGCGTCGCGTGTGTACTCCTAATTGTCAAGTTGTCGACCTCGAGAGTTTTACAACCACAACCAGTAGGTACGCTCATGCTCTTTAACATTGCATACGCTTGTTGCATTAAAATGTAGGTCACTTCTAGATGATTCCCATGTCTGTGCTTAGTATCAGTATTTATTAGTAGGTACATTATTTTTTTCCTGAATAATATAAATATTAGCTGAGCATCACTAGAGCGATTAATTGTTGATAGACAGAACGTAATAAGTATTTATTTAAGAAAATGTTTGCGTAAGATGTGTGACATTATTCAATCCGTTATATGTGGTGTAGTCCGTTTGTTATGAACGGTCGCCTGCTTGTCCATTAACATTTCCAAGATAAGCTGAGCTGTCTTTATTATTAACAACCATAATTAAGAGAAATCAGCCCATGTTGGAAATGTTACCAATGACGCGCAGACGACTGTATAATGTGAGCTATATAAAAGTGGTCAAAAATGCATTCTAACTATTTACTTTTTTCTAAATTATAACTGTTTTTTCCTTTGCTCATTCCAGTTCGCGGCTGTTCTCTGCCTCTTCAGCGTAGCTCAGGCGGGTTACCTGCACGGTGGCGGCCTAGGGTACTCCGGCATTGGTTACGGAGGATATTCCGGCTACGCAGCTCCAGCTTACACCCCTGTAATTACAAAGGCGGTTATCCCAGCGGTGTCCTACGCACCAGCGGTCTCCACCGTATCCCGTTACCAAGTTCACTCCGCTCCTATTGTTAAGTCCTACGTAGCTCCTGTAAGCTACGCCGCCGCTCCCATCGTGTCGTATGGCGGCCACGGCTATGATCACGGCTATGGCGGAAATGGCTACGGTAGTTACGGCTATGGCGGACATGGCTACGGCAGTTACGGTTCCAAGCAGCTTTGGTGAATATTGATTGTCATAATATTTAAGGCCGGGGCAGTGCAGCCTGCGATCGCGATGCGACAACGTCACGGCATCGATCAAACTCCTAAAAAGATATGGCGGATGCCGCATCGAATACGCGAACATTAAAATAAAAAATCCGTAGAAATGCAATCGCCTTTGCGGCCACGGCCTAAAGTAGATTGTTTTAATAATCTTGTAAATAGGTTTTCATATTTTATTTTTATGTGATATTAACTATAATGAAAAGTGAGATTGCTATCGTATTTATTTAATAAATCTGTACATGTTTGAGTATAATTTTGTTTCATTTTCAAAATTGACAGAATTCCTTGAACAAGGACACTATAACCCCTTCCTTTTGTACCTAAATATATAATCATCTGAAATAAGTTCGGTTGAATCGGCTACTTTGGATAATGAATAATACCTTGACCTTTAGAAGCGGCAAAGGCCCAATGACTTGAATACACGGCTAGCAAGTAGTAGGTATTGAATTTGAGTCGAAACAAGCATATTTTGTCTCATTAATAAAATTTCCATAAAATTTCTATAAATAACCGTAAAGTATACTGGTGTCAATTACCTGTAACTTATGTATTATGTAAATAAAATGCATATTTATGCAAAATGCATTTTATAATTATCAGAAAAGGTTATATAATAATTATGTTGACAAAGTTTTTTTTATATTATTCATAAGTAATAATAATTTTGCCCTTTTAACGTCCCACTGCTGGGCACGGGCCTCCCCTCAATGCGAGGGGGATTCAGGCCATAATCCACCACGCTGGCCCAGTGCGGGTTGGTGGATTCATAAGTGGACTGGAATTTTTCGTTGGTTTTTATTTTAGCATAGCTTTTATATTCAAGTGTGGGTAGGTACGGCCACTGCACGTCTGGTGATATTGCCAACATAAGCTGAGCTCTCATTATTATTGACACGCGATGTGAAGAGTGTTCAATTTATGTTGGGAATGTTACGTGCGATGTGCAGATGACTGTATTATTATAATCCTTTCACTATCTTGGAGACAATTGTTTACGAAATAGAGTGTTCATAGTTTAAAAAACTATACTATACGAAAACTAAAAAAATATATCTGTTGAATAAAATGAATGATACAATATCAAACATAGCTTTTAATTATTACTAATCGCACGAAAGCCTCAAAATTCCTAAAACTAACTAAAAGACCCTATGTTGTAAAGAAATATTAACATAGTTACGTAATTACAAAATTCAACTTTAATAAAGTCAAAACAAGGCACATTACAATAATAATGGCTTGTATATCTCGCAGATAACATTGATGCTACCTTTGTAAAGCGATACTCGCGATAACGATTACAATCGCACACCCATCCCACACAATTTTCACCTCTCTTTAAAAACAATAAGGCGTGAAATTGCATACTTAATTTCGGCAGCACATTGCACTCATACAAGCCTAATTAACACCCGTCACGCTCCGTTTTCCACAAAATCTAATAGAACCTTGAGGAAGATCAATTATTTCCTACTATTTTAATATAAAAGCGCGTAACAATAGCTTGTAAGACATTCAATTCATCACATTTGAACACAGCAACATGTTCACTAAGGTAATTACAGTATTTAACTGCTTGTTTTAGCGCGGTAATTTGACTAAAAAAATGTTTAATTAAAGGTATTGTGTGAGCGCCCGTGAAAAAAGTTATTAAAATGATTGCATGACTTGTGTTTGAAGTCTTAGGCCCGTATTAATAAATCGATCTCAAAGTTGAGATCGATCTTAAGATGCAGTTTTGACGTTTAATGTATGGAACAACTGTCAAAAACAGCATGTTAAGTTCGATCTGTATTGAGATCGATTTATTAATACGGGCCTTAATCGGGAACTCTATCTAATTATGGAATTTCAGTAACTTTCATTATTCGCCTATGTAAGTGTATAATCTTAGAGCGCCCCCAAAACTATCATAAATCGATGTGGATATTAATTTATCCCTATTATTTACTTAACAATACACGAATTCAGTGCTTGCTTAACCCGTGGAATTTCCCAAAAAAAATGTCAATACATTTTCTACTGAATTGATGCACATGCGTATGTGCACGAATCACTCGAGGGGATTTGACTATACTATAAACATAAAGTATAGCCAAAAATGTATCCCCAAATTTATAGAAAGTTACAATGGACTTACACTGGCATTACAAATCACTTTTGTTCCTAGAAATGCTTTGTAAAACCATTGTAAACTGGCTAAAAATCTCTATAAATCTGGCGGCTAAACTTTATAGCAAATGTAGACTCTATGACCTTACCGCATGTGAACCATGTTTAAAATATAATTGTTATAATTGTGATAAAATTTTGGTACATTTCAGATCTTCGCAATTGCCGCCTGCCTCTTCGGCTTGGCTCATGCTGGAGGCCTATCAACCGGTGGCTGGAATGGCGGATACGCTGGCTATGGCGGTCATGGCGGCTATGGCGGATACGCGGGATCCGGCGGCTATGGCGCATCTGGTGGCTACGGTTACGGCGGTTACGGCCCAGCCACTTCGTATACCTCTGTAACAAAAGTGGTACCTAACAACGGCGCTGCATACACTGGAGTCCATGGTGGAGCATATTCCGGTGGTCTAGGAGGTTATTCCGGCGCTGGCTACAGTGGTTATGGCGGCGTTGGCTACAGCAGTCTTGGATATGACGGTGTTGGCCACAGCGGTCTCGGATATGGCGGTGTTGGCCACAGTGGTCTCGGATACGGTGGTGTTGGTTATGGAGCCGGTTACGGGTCAGCTGTATCATCTGTGTCGGTGCACCGTGAAATTCCCACTCATGGTAACGCGTACGGCGGTGCCTATGGCGGTGCGTATGGCGGTGGCGCGTATGGCGGATACGGTGCATACGCTCCCGGTGCCTACGGATCTTACGGCTATGGCGGTTATGGAAACAAGGCTGCCTGGTAAAAAGAAGGATAAATAAATACTTTTTCGCAATTTTATTGGTATTTTTTATTGTCTTTCACCAAACCTTTAGGTGTTAACCTTTGATTAATTAACTCACAAAAGTTAAAAATCTTGTCTTCAATAAACAAGGATGTTTATTTATGGTCATTTAAAAGGTTTACGAGTTTTCTGATTTTATTCACACAAGTTCCGAAAACAACTTCCTTATTCTTAAATCTGGAATACTCGAAGGTACTTACTACTCCATACCTACAGCGGATTACACAATTTTATTGGCCGGGTGGGCACTCGCCTTGACATTGAAACAGAAAACGCCCGCGGCTGATCCATGGCACAGAGATTCAATACCAATACCAGTTTGCAGACGCCGATATAAAAGCGAAAGCAAGTGCTCCAAAAATTATTACAATCAACAACTACGTACGATACAAACATGTACACCAAGGTATGACAAGAGCCTTTTGATTATTAAATAATCGTTTAAAAAAATATGCTTTAAATATTTGTGTTTCGTTTATCAGGTTGTAGTCTTCCTGTGCGCCGCGGGCATTGCCTCCGCCGGCAACCTCTTCCACGCCGCCGCGCCCGTGGCATATAGCGCTCCCGTAGCGTACAGCTCGGCGCCGGCCGTCTCCTCCGTCTCCTACTCGACGCACACCTCGCACGCTGGACCCATTGCCACCTACGCCGCCGCTCCCGCCGTCGCCACATACGCCGCCAGCCCCGTCGTCACCAAGACCATCTCTCCCGCCGTATCTTACCAGACTATCTCCTCTCACTCCACACCCGTGGCGTACGCTAAGACTTACGCCGCTCCCGCCCTGACTACATACGCTGCTGCTCCAGCCGTCACGACCTACAACTCCCCGGTGTACGCAAAGTCGATCGCCCCTGCCGTATCCTACCAGACTATCTCCTCTCACTCTACGCCCGTGGCCTACGCTAAGACCTACGCCGCGCCTGCTGTAACCACATACGCCGCCAGCCCCGTCGTCACCAAGACCATCTCCCCCGCCGTCTCCTACCAGTCCATCTCCACCCACTCCGCTCCCGTGGCCTACGCCAAGACTTACGCCGCTCCCGCCCTGACTACATACGCCGCTGCTCCCGCCGTCACGGCCTACAACTCCCCGGTGTACGCCAAGTCGGTCGGTCCCGCCGTGTCCTACCAGTCGATCTCCTCGCACTCGGCTCCTCTGACCTACGCCGCGGCCGCCCCCGTCCTCAAGACCTACGCAGCCCCCGCCTACACCTCATACTCTACACCCGTGGTGACTAAGACCGTGTCTCCCGCCGTCTCCTACTCCGCGCTGTCGCACGCGCCTGTTGCGTACGCCGCCGCAGCCCCCGTCGTCAAGACCGCACTCACATACTCGGCCGCACCCGCCGTCTCGCACGTTACATACGCTGGACTCGGCGCTAACTACGGATGGTAAACTGTTGACTGTTGTTTGTAACTAATATTTATATTATTGTAAATAATGACTGTATAATTATTCAAAAGAGAAAAGTACGAAATAAAAAAATAAAAATATAATATTTCTTTATGTTTACCTTACCCATTACCAACATTTTTATAAATAAGAACGTATTTCGAGCGTCAAAATGACTGTTCTTTCATACGACCAGCCAACTATCTTTAGAATTCTTTTATCTACGAGTACCTACTTATTTCATCAAAATTATAGGACTTCTTTATACTATACTACGATGAATTCAGTAAAAGTTATACATCACCATTAATGTTATCCAAATACAATAATTACAGGACTGATAAACGTACACCCATCATAATTTATACTCAGCGAGAGTCTGCTAAGCATTGATAATAGGGGTAGGTTGCTCAAGTCGTACCACCGCCTAAGTCGTACCCACAGAGTAAAGACTAAAGAAATAGGTGCCCTTATTAGATATTTGTATGAAACAAAACGTGGTCATTGTTTTTTCATTTTACTGTTTACCGGTAAATAGTTGAACTACTCGCTTCGTTTTATGTCGATGTTAGTACTAGGCCGACCACTCGGCCGACTTGCTTAGGGCCAGTCCCCTTAGTAACTGGTCCATGGTCGTACCCCCTTAATATTTCGTAAACTATTTACAAAAAGCGCAATCTTGTACCGTAATCTTGAAGTGTTTAATGGAGCGAGCACACAAAAACATTAGGATGGCCGGCCGATTTTGCGAGGCAAAAATAATCAAAAAGTCAGTTTTATTCACAGTTTTCATTAAAATTTTGGGCTCACTTTCAGCTCACTCTCAGCTTTTTATAGAAAGAATATGATTATTGTATTATTTCGAGTTATCATACTATATTTATCGTATTCTGGCAATCACTTAGGCATACCTAAATAGTAGAATAATTTTAGGGTATGTCAGTAATATCGGTTTAAAACTTTTAAGATCTGGTCGCTTAAGTCGTACCTGTCGAAAACTCCTAAGTCATACCTTACTTTCTTGACCCTTTTTCCTAAAAAAATATATTTTATTTTTCTGGGTGTAATTAGTAACTTGGTAACTTGGTCCGACTTTGAGTCTGTGATAAAAACAAAAAAAAATATGTAGTACGTTGATATTTGTAGTTTGTTAACATGATCACCTTGTTTAAATATTTTCTGTATAGTTTATGGCGTCTTACTCTAGGTACGACTTAGGCTATAGGTGGTACGACTTAGGCGACTAGGCTCCTAAGTCGTACCGAAGGAACTTTTTTGAAAAACGTTAATATACGTTTTGTGATAAGGGTTTTTGAATTTGTAGGAATGCTGTTTGAAAGACAAATGATTAAAGATTCCATCTATGTAAAATATTTTTCTTCATTTGAATTACAGTAAAAAATACGTCAGTTTTCCCTTAGGGGGTACGACTTAAGCAACCTTACCCTATATTATTTTGGCTGGTAATATTTTATATTGAAGGTTACATTCGCTCCCATGATTTATGTAAGAGATAGAGCTACTCGACTCGACAAAAGTCTAGTCTTGTTCCTTATACATGTCTAAACATGGGATACATTGAAGCGGAATATGTTCGGTATGAGGGCAAATATGCTCGCCCTCAATTACATTACAATTAGCCAACATACTAGGGGCCAGTCGCCTCAAGGGAAGCCAGTTCCACCAAGCTGGTCTAAGTTAGCGGATGTTCAGATGTAGGTACCCATCGTGGTAAGCAAGTAAGTACCTACCTAATGGTTGAATTAAAAGATAATGTGCTGAACTATTGGTGAAACATCATCCACTGCAGTGCACCTCTGTCTATCGATTCGGGCAAAACAGGTGTGATGGTATGTTTGTGAAGGTGGTATTGGGAGCGTCCAAAAGAGGCGAACAGCGCGCCCGAGCAATCATTTAATGACAATAATTAGGTAGTTAGGCGTCAAAACTGATTGCGCGGGCGCGTCGCTCGCCACATTTAGACCCAACCAAACTTAATAAAACTTATCTGATAGCGATAGTCAATATTTGTTGACACAACATCTTGCTCTAGTCTTAAGATTCTCCAACAGAATCCAAAAGTCAGTGTACCTATTTGCATTATGATGACCTGAATCTTTCTTCCAGAGTACACGTACTGCAAATTATGGAATGATCTCCTTTCTGAAGTCTCTTTTGCACTACAACATGAATTTCTTCAAAGGCATGTTGACAGGCCCAAGGTTAGCACCGTGTCTGCTCTCTTAAAGTTGCAGATTTCTTGGACTACTATTACCTCTTGCCATCAGGTGGACTATCTGTCCGGGTGCTTTCCTAGGCATTGTAAGAAAAAGACTGACGAAAGATCTGTCATGGAGTATTCTACACTGCGTTGTTTTAATCCGACCAATAATTAATGAGTTGCCATTGTTGTAACTTCAACCTTTCTCCTTTTATTAATATGGCTGAGATTGATCGTCACCGCATATTAAAGTTCAAGGTGCTCTGAAAGTTCTCACCGGAGGAATTTCATAATGACGTGAGAGACTTAATTAAGGAATTTGAGGTAGATAGGATTTTAATAATGGCGTTTTGTAATCAAGACCTTTTGGTTCAATAGATAATAATGCTTAATACCCAATATAAGGGTTTTTTTTTTCTTTGAACTCTAACTCATCCTGTGACATAAAGACTACCTTTTGGACTACCTAACAGCTTATTCCCCTCATTAAGGGATCTGCAAAGCGCTTGAAACGTTTTAAACGTGAGATAAAATCAGGGAACCCAAACAATTACTTAATTTTCAAAATTATTAGCCGGACACAAACTACTAAACCTACTAGAATACTAGACAAATTGTAGAATTCCAATTCAAACGCAGAATTGGTCAGGAGGATAGAGGAATTTAAAAAAATCTGATTACGAAAATGGCCACAGTATATTGATCCATTTCCAAACACGATTACTCAATCCATGATCATCAGTTGCATTCGAGTCGAGACGATATGTGAGAAATTTTCGAAATATGTGTGAAGTTTTTGTAACTTGCAATGGACTGACATGGTAACTAGAGTATGACCTACATGTTCCTTGAAGAGTACCTACACCGATGTCCAGTACAGCTTTTTTGGAAGATCATCGTTTTTAGTGTTCCAAACGCAAAGCGTCTAGGCGGAATCCAATTTTTTTTTAAATTTTAATAAGAATAAAAAAAATATATATATTACCATCCAACCGGAATCTTCACCAAGATTTCAGGTTTAGCTAATAAATTGCGTATAAATAGATAATAAAACAAATAATGTCGCCAGAAAAACTCACCAATTGTATGGTCCCAAATTAAGCAAAGCTTGTACTATGTGTAGGTACCATATAATGGACTGGGGGCGATCCCAGTGATACCCAGACGAAATTACGAAAAGGTCGTTACCGAAATTTGCCTCTTGCGGGAATCGAACCCGCAACCACCCAATGCAGTGAGCCGAGCGGCCAACGCTTGAACCACTGCGGCAAGCAGACGTCAAATAAGTCGGTACCACAGAGTAAAGACTACAGAAAGAGGTGCCCTTATTATATATATGTATGAAAAAAACGTGGTCATTGTTTTTTCATTTTCATTGTTCTATCTACCGGTAAATAGTTGAACTACTCGCTTCGTTTTATGTCGATGTTAGTACTAGGCCGACCACTCGGCCGAGTTGCTTAGGGCCAGTCCCCTTAGGAATTGGTCCATGGTCGGTACAGTCCTTGTCGACCTTAAAATAAGGATAATAAAGGTCGTTAATAAGTCTGCCACAATATTACGAGCCTATTGTTCATATAGTTCGTAGTAGCTTACACAAGTAATACATATTTTAGGCAACCATGACTAATTATAACTAGGTCCATACTTAAAATTATGAATACCTACAATGTAAGTACCGATACATTGATTTGTGGTACATAATGCTCTTTACTGAATACCTTTAGTAATGCCAGACTAATAACATTATCAACACGCAATCAGCCAAGCTTTGGGGCAACGTAGGAGTCATAGTATGAGTCATGCCCTATGAACCACACTATTTCGACTGTTTGGATAATTGAAAACGGATTTTTAAAGTAAATGAGCGTTGAAAAACTCTCAAATTCAAAATCTAGGTATATAGTTCACATATTATCTGATCTATTGAACCGTTGATTGAAACATAGGATGTCATAAAGATTCATTGAAATAATTAATTGCTAAACGCATGTAAGTAGATCATCCGATTTCATAATCGTTGCTTGTCACATAGGCTGTGGCCGTTATAGGACCAATAATTCATTCACCGGATGGATACCAGCCTTGGCATTGAAGCGGATAGTGCCCGCGGCTGATCAGCACAGAGAATCATTACCAATACCAGTTTCGGTCGTCCATATAAAAGCGAAAGCAAGTGCTCCAAAAATTATTACCAACAACAACGACGCACAACATAAACATGTACACCAAGGTATTACTCAATCCCTCCGCCTCTGGTTTAAAAAAATATTTTAAAAATTATGTTATAAATATTTGTGTTTGTTTATCAGGTTGTAGTCTTCCTGTGCGCCGCGGGCATCGCCTCCGCCGGTAACCTCTTCCACGCCGCCGCGCCCGTGGCATATAGCGCTCCCGTAGCGTACAGCTCGGCGCCGGCCGTCTCCTCCGTCTCCTACTCGACGCACACCTCGCACTCTGGACCCATCGCCACCTACGCCGCCGCTCCCGCCGTCACCACATACGCCGCCAGCCCCGTCGTTGCCAAGACCATCTCGCCCGCCGTCTCCTACCAGTCTATTTCTACACACTCCGCACCCGTTGCCTACGCCAAGACTTACGCCGCTCCCGCCCTGACTACATACGCCGCTGCTCCCGCCGTCACGGCCTACAACTCCCCGGTGTACGCAAAGTCGATCGCCCCTGCCGTATCCTACCAGACCATCTCCTCTCACTCTGCGCCCGTGGCTTACGCTAAGACCTACGCCGCGCCTGCTCTAACCACATACGCCGCCAGCCCCGTCGTCACCAAGACCATCTCCCCCGCCGTCTCCTACCAGTCCATCTCCACCCACTCCGCTCCCGTGGCCTACGCTAAGACCTACGCTGCGCCCGCCGTCACCACCTACGCCGCCGCTCCCGCCGTCGCGGCCTACTCCTCCCCGGTGTACGCCAAGTCGGTCGGTCCCGCCGTGTCCTACCAGTCGATCTCCTCGCACTCGGCTCCTCTGACCTACGCCGCGGCCGCCCCCGTCGTCAAGACCTACGCAGCCCCCGCCTACACCTCATACTCTACACCCGTGGTGACTAAGACCGTGTCTCCCGCCGTGTCCTACTCCGCGCTGTCGCACGCGCCTGTTGCGTACGCCGCCGCAGCCCCCGTCGTCAAGACCGCGCTCACATACTCGGCCGCGCCCGCCGTCTCGCACGTCACATACACCGGACTCGGTGCTAACTACGGGTGGTAAACTGTTGTTTGTTGTTAATTATTTAATGGACTGTAAATAATGACTGTATATAAAAATATGAAATGAATTAAAAAATTTAAACATTGCAATATTTTATTTTATTTTAATGGTACCTAATATGTATATAAATTTCGTTACACTTTTGTAATGAGCGGGCAATCCTTATTTTATTTATAGGTAATCTACATGTGTAATACACACTATTAGGTATACCTAGGCTATATAATAGTGTGTATTATACACAATTCAAAATTGGATGTCTGCGATTTCTTCCGAGTCATTTGGATCGTTAATAAACTTTCAAGATACAATGCCTATTCCGGGATGCTCAAGGTATTTCCACCCCTAACCTTTTTAAAACTTGATACACCACCCTAATGTATCAATTTAGGTATAGATCTGCGGACCAAAGGCGGTCGCTATGCAATATTGCTAATGAATTGCTTTGCAATTCATTTTTCTGATTTTCTGAGGAATCCTTAGCAATTCCGCTAAATTTCTGTAGAATAGTGACACATTTTACGCCATTCGTGACAGTTTCACGGAAATTTAGGGGATTCTGCTGGAGGGTTGGAAAAATGAATTACTTTAGCAGAATTGCCGCAATTCATTTTTGTGACGGCTTAGCCCCCCTGGACTGATGAGTCCATAGATTAATATGGACCAGTCAGCAAGGCTTCTTATACTTAACTAGCTTTTGCCCGCGACTTCGTCCGCGCAGAATTTAAATTTAAAAAAATCGGATCCCTGGTCCCGTATCCTGGATTTCGTTGCCCGGATCCTGGATTCCGTTTTCCGGATCCCGTATCCCGGATCCTGGATCCCGTTATCCGGATCCCGCATATCACGGATCCCGTATCCCATATCCTGGATTTCGTATCCCGGATCTCGTTACCCGGGTCCCGTATCCTGGATCTCGTTGCCTGGATCCTGGATCTCGTTGCCCGAATCCTGGATCCCGTTTTCCGGATCCCGGATCCTGGATCCCGTTTTCCGGATCCCGGATGCCGCATCCCGGACCCCGTATCCCGGATCCCGTTCCCAGATTCTGTTTGCTAAAATCCCGGATCCCGTATCCCGGATATCACGGATCCCGTATCTCGTAACCCATATCCCGAATCTCGTTTCCCGGGTCCCGTATCCTGGATCTCGTTGCCCGGATCCTGGATACCGTTTTCCAGATCCCGTATCCCGGATCCCGTTTTCCGGATCCCGTATATCCCGGACCCCGCATCCCGTTTCTCAGATTCTGTTTGCTAAATCCCGGATTCCGATCCCGGATATCGTGAATCCCGTATCAAATATCCTTAATTTCATATCCCGGATCTTGTTTCCCGGGTCCCGTATCCCGGATCTTGTTCCCTGGATCCCAGATTCCGTGTTCCGGATCCCGGATCCCGTATTCCGGATATCACGGGTCCCGTATTCCATATCCCGGATTTCATACGCCGGATCTCGTTTCCCGGGTCCCGTATCCCGGATCTCATTTTCTGAATCCTGGAACCCGTTTCCCAGATCCCAGCTTCCGTTTGCCGGAGCCTTATCCCGTTTCCTGGATCCCAGATCCCGTATCCCGGATATCGGATCCCGTATCTGGGATATCCCGGATCCCATATCGTATTAGCCCGTAAAAGTCCGGTCAAAATCGGTCCAGCCGTTTCAGAGATTAGCCCGAATCGGTACCGCCATACAAACTTTCATTCCCTATTTTACACCCTCAGGGGATGAATTTTCCAAAACGCTAAAATTAATCTTTTTATTTGTAAAAAGAGACCTAAACAACAATTTTCATCATTATAACTTCAAAAATGACGAATTTCAATACAAACTTTCATCCCTATTTCACCCCCTTAGGGGTAGAATTTTCAAAAACCACAAAATTAATCTTTTTCATTATTAAAACACACCTAGCCAGCAAGTTTCATAATTCTAACTTCAAAAATGACGAACTTCCATACAAACTTTCATTCCCCTATTTTACCCCCTTAGGGGTTGAATTTTCAAAAACCCTGAAATTACTCTTTTTTATTTTTGAAAAGACACCTAATCACCAATTTAAATAATTCTAACTTCAAAAATGACGGAACCACCATACAAACTTTCATTCCCTATTTTAACCCCTTAGGGGTTGAATTTTCAAAAACCCTGAAACCCATATTTTTTTATTTTTCAAAAGACACCTAATCAGCAATTTTCGTAATTCTAACTTCAAAAATGACGAACTTCCATACAAACTTTCATCCCCTATTTTACCCCCTTAGGGGTTGAACTTCAAAAAACCCTTTCTTAGTACACCTTTACACATCAAGACAAACCCACCCTCCAAATTTCAAGTGTCTACGATCAGCGGTTTAGGCTGTGCGTTGTCTGTCAGTCAGTCAGTCAGTCAGTCAGTCAATCAGGACTTTGATTCTTATATATTTAGATAAATTGCTGCCATCAGTTTCGCTATTACGTAATAGGTAATCGAATATTCGCTCCTAATTACACAAATAGGAGTAAAGCCATTAACACTGTCAGTTAATTAACAGATTTTATTTATAATTTAATATTAACCTCATCGATTACTTAACCGTTATTTGTCGGTATCGATATATTTTTATTCAACCTTGTAATCAGATAAGTAGGAGCATGTATGCACATAAATTATTTGTATAAAATGACGTATTTACATGAATAATAACGCATTCAATATGCAAGTTTTGCAAGATGTCCTCAAACAGGTTCCACAAAATTAATTTTGCTAGCCATTAACCTAATGACATTCGAGTAGGTAATTATCCTGTTTATTGGTATCCTGTATGCAATATACCAAAATCAGTGTAGGGTGCCGCCTTATTTCGAACTGTAGTGTAGATAGTTAATGATCGCAAATCCCTATTTGCCACAGTAATTTTTGTATTTAATATTTTTTTGTCTTTTAAGCGCGATTTGCGCTACCAAGCGGACACCAGATGCGATATCCTCCATACAGCTCTATACATTTTGTTGGTGGAGCGACTGGTTGCGCTACCACTGGTGTCCTCGTGCGATATAGCACTTAGAGTACCTATTACCAAAGATATTTGCTCCTATTATAGGTAAAAACTACTCTAGATATAGACAGGTACCTACTAGCAAACTAAATAGACAGGTACCTACTATTTTGCATAACACTATTATGATTTATAGAGCAACATTATTAAGGAAACGAATAAACCCACATCATCAAATAAAACGCGAATATGCAACTGATTTAAAATTATTTATTAACAAAAAAATAATAATCTTATCACAATAATTTATCAGGTACAGTCTTACAGTTCAAGAATTTGGTACATTAATATCCATAGCTGACACCTAAGCCGTTGAAATTGACCCTGGACACCGCGGGAGCCGGGGAGTACGCGTTGGCATACGCTGATTGGACGGCAAAAGTAGCTACTGGTTTGTACATCGGCTTATTGTAGCCTTCAGCGTTTTGTACAGGCGCATAAACAACATGAGAACCCACACCTTTTCCCACTGCAGTAGGGTATTCCACTGGTATAGAGATGGATTGAGGTGACGGAGCAGGTGCGGATATTGACCCTGGATACTGAGGAACATATCCAGGGGTGTATCCAGCAGAACTGTCGACGAGTTGAATTTGCGTACGACCGGCGTATTGCTTAGATCCTGTGGAATACGCCGGATCAGACACAGATCCATATGGAACTGCAACGTATCTCACTGGAACTCCTGAGTATCCTTGAGCCGGATAGTTTGCAATATCTGGGATAGGCGATCCTGGATACGCTGCAGGATATCCAATATATTGAGGTCCTGCTTGTATGGGTGTTGGATCGTATGTAGCGACTTTGGGTGAAGTTTTGTAGGCAGAAGGCGGTGGATGGGATGTTACCGTTTGGTAACCCTCAACTGTGGCGCCCTTAGATGCAGGAGGACTTGAATAGGTGTATATGGCAGGGCTAGGGTTGACAGGCACGTATTGTATTGGGGACGATGTAGATGAACTTATAGGGGCTTGCTGAGAGTCACTCGTCGCAAGCGCCGCGACACAGAGTAAAACGGCCAACTGAAAAAAAAAAGTTTGTTATTCAAAAAAAATAATATTAAGAAAATTAATTTTGTTTGTATCTGTTACCTTGTCGTACATCTTGAATCCGTTAATTTCGATGACAAAATAATTTCAAGAGCATCAAACCTTCACTTTTATACCATCCTCGGGAAACTGGTATCTAATGCTAGAAGATGATATATGCAATTCAAATGGCCGGACATTGAGAATATGACCTTTTGAGAGTTGCAATAAGATGTTCAACGGTCGCGTTAATAAGTTTGTATTGCATTAATTGCAGCTGCAGTAAACAAATAATATGTCTCATCAGTCCACCAGACAGGAAATCAGCATAGACATAATCTCTTCAAGACAGGTTCTCAATATTTTATGTTGATGATCAATTGAGAATAGATTTAATGCAATAATCAAATTCTACATATAGGTAAATAAAACACCTGCGTGGCTAAAATGCCACATAGCAATTCTGTAAAAGAAATACATTTCCTGATTTTCTAGCAGAACCTTAGCCATTCCGCAAAATTTCCTGCTGCAAACACAAGCAACGCTCCAAATCCTGATAAACTTATTACCATAAGTTGAAGAAATAAAATGTTTCATTCTACATAAGAAAAATATAAATGGATAGTGCAATAAGTATTATAAAGTTTTAGAAGTTCTATTAATTCAACCCTGCATCTTGTTTAAGGTACCTATACTAAGGGCACCTTCCCAATTTTAAGGTTAGGCTCAGAGAGATTCAAGCAATAAATAATATGAGGGCAATCCTATTAAGTAGGTATTCGAATAGGTAATCTAGCAATTTAGCAAGTATTGTTGAATCATAAAAATGTTTTCACTTTGCACATCTATTATTTAAATTGCAAAATTCAAAATTGGATTACGAAAGTTTTTTTAAATTTAATTTTTATTAATTGTAATAGGTAACTCCACTTGTTTGTTTGCAAGTTAATTTTATTGCTCAGACGTAAAGTTTCTCATAACAGTGTTAATTAACGATCTTACGTTATGAATGTTTTAAACAGTAGTGATGGGATTATTTGCTCAATACGACCTGAGTAAAGGAATATGATTAATGCCCCTTGCTATGGTAAGAAAGGAAGGTAAATTGAGTTAATAATTAACTCGATAATTACATTCAGTAGGTTTTTAAGTCTATCTAAATAGTATTTGGCGTTTTGTAAAAATAAAACTAATAGTCTTGAACCTACATCCCTATCTTTGTATGAGTGTTATGATACCATTTATATTTCACCTAAATAAATATCATCAGGGTAATAAATAAAATACAAAAAAATATGTTATTATGGCGAGTCGTTTATTTTTTACATTGTTTTTTTATATATTGTTTATGTACAATTTGATTCAGTTTACCAACCGTGAGCACCGTACGCGCCGTAAGCGAGAGCGGGTCCAGCGGAGTACGCCACTGACTTCAGGACGGGGGCCGCAGCAGCATAAGTCGCCACGGGAGCGTAGGACTTAGCGACCAGGGGAGCGGAGTACGCGCTGTAGGCGGGAGCGGAGTACGCGGCGTAGCCGTAGGCAGGAGCGGAGTACGCAGCGACGGCGGGGGCGGCGTACGCGCCACCGTGAGCGGTGTGGGTCGAGTACGCGGACACGGAGGACACAGCGGGGCTGATGGTCTTGGTCACAACAGCGGGAGCGGCGTAGGCGGTCACAGCGGGAGCGGCGTACGCGACGGGAGCGATGGCCTTAGCGACCACGGGAGCAGCAGCGGCGTAAGTCGCGACGGGGGAGCCGTGAGCGGTGTGGGTGGAGTACGCCGAGTAGGAGGTGACGGCGGGAGAGATGGTCTTGGTCACGACGGCGGGAGCGGAGTAAGCGGCGACTGCGGGGGCGGCGTAGGCGGCCACAGCGGGAGCGGCGTACGCTACAGGAGCGATGGCCTTAGCGACCACGGGGGCGGCGGCGTAGGTAGCGACGGGGGAGCCATGGGCGGTGTGGGTGGAGTACGCCGAGTAGGAGGAGACTGCGGGGCTGATGGTCTTGGTGACGACGGCGGGCGCGGCGAACTGCGCGCTGTACGCCAGAGGGGCATGGTCCAGGACACCGCTAGCGCGGGCCAGACCCACGGCGCACAGAGCAACGATCAACTGAAATGTAATAAACGTGTTAAATCCTTATTAAAGGTTCCAATGTTTTTAATTTTACATAGGATGACTCTATAAGAAAACTCCGCTTCTTCTGTTGTGCTGTCACAAATTGGTTTTGAGTAGACATCTTTGAAAATGATGACAAATGAGCACACTCGGCTGATTAGACGGTGTATTACTAATCGACAATAGAATCTAATTACAATTGTACACTAATAAGCACAATGGTGAAAAACTCAATTCTTGAAAGATGCGCACAAACTTATTTTCTAGTCACGATTGTTTTTTTATGAGTACGAAACAATTATATATATTTAAATTCTTTATAGGCAGTAAATCTTTACACACCTTGGCGTACATGTTTAAGCTTCAAATGTTGGCAACTGAATAATTTCAACCTGGAGTGCTCCGGTTTTTATACGAATAGATGGTGTACATTGTCCAACTGACTTTCATTGCCAAGGTGATCAGGCGCACTTAGCGAAGTAAACCTACGGCTGTGACTCAGAGATAGCCTTTCGATTTCATTTGTTCCGCTTACATGTGCACAGGAGGACGGGGCGGGCAAGCCTTGAGCTAAAGCTGCCTACTTCACTCGTCCTCGCCTTAGCTGATAACTCGGTAGCCAAGTCTTTGGCATTCAATACAAAATAGACAGTAAACAGCTCATGAATAATGTATACGTAATGGTATCGAAAGGTTCTGACAATGTGATTAATTTTGTGGACTTGTGAAATGTGAGACGCAATTGTGATTATCTAGCTAGTAGAATATAGATACTTAAGTTATTTAAATTTTTGATTGCTTTTCTAAAAGCTTAGTACTTCCTCATACAAAAAATGTGTAATGTTGAGTGTATAATATCAACGGTTCCACGGAATTGGTTTTTTTGTTATCTGTCTACATTTAGGTATATGCTATACCTAGGTGGTATAGCTGCTGATCTATTAACTAGGTGTTCTAAATATTTGCTCAACATTTTTTTTAAATACCAGTTCATATATTTTATAAAAAAAAAACATCTATATCTATATCTATACTAATATATAAAGAGGGAAATGCTGACTGACTGACTGACTGACTGACTGACTGACTGACTGACTCATCAACGCCGAGCCGAAACTACTGAAGTTAGAGACATGAAATTTGGATAGTAGATATATTTTGTGACGTAGACAAGCAATAAGAAGAGATTTTGGAAAATTCAACCCCTAAGGGGGTTAAATAGGGGATGAAAGTTTGTAGGCAAGTTCGTCATTTTTCAAGTTAGAATTATGAAAATTTGTGTTGAAGTGTCTTTTTAAAAATAAAAAATATGGTTTTCGGCGTTTTTGAATATTCAACCCCTAAGGTGGTAAAATAGGGGATGAAAGTTAGTTGGGAAGTTTGTATAGATGTTCGTCATTTTTGAAGTTAGAGTTATGAAAATTGGTGTTTAGGTTCCTTTTTAAAAATAAAAAACTTGAATTGCTGCGTTTTTGAATATTCAACCCCTAAGGGGGTAAAATAGGGGACGAAAGTTTGTATGGAAGTTCGTCATTTCTGAGGTTAGCATAATGAAAATTTGTGTTTAGGTTTCTTTTTACGTATTAAAAATAATAATTTCATCTTTTTTGAAAATTTAAACCCTCAGGGGTTAAAATAGGGGGTGAAATTTTGTATGGACGTTCGTCATTTTTTTAAGTTGGAATTATAAAAATTGGTGATTAGGTGACTTTTAAAAGATAAACAATATTAATTTCAGGGTTCTTGAAAATACATCCCCTAAGGGGGTAAAATAGGGGATGAAAGTTTGTATGGAAGTTCGTCATTTTTGTAGTTAGAATTAAGAAAATTGGTGATTAAGTGTCATTTAAAAAAAAAAAAATAATAGCGTTTTTGAAAATTATACGGGATACGCGATATGGGATACGGGATTTTGTATATGTGATACGTGATACGGGATACGGGTTACGGGATATGGGATGCGGGATGCGGGATGCGGCATACGGGATGTGGGATGCGTGATACGGGATACGGATACGGGATACGGATACGGATACGGGATACGGGATACGGAATGTGGGATGCTTGATACGGGATACGGATACGGGATACGGTATACGGGATAGGGATACGGATACGGATACGGGATACGGGATACGGGATACGGGATACGGGATACGGGATACGGGATACGGGATACGGGATACGGGATACGGGATACGGGATACGGGATACGGGTACGGGATACGGGATACGGGATACGGGATACGGGATACGGGATACGGGATACGGGATACGGGATACGGGATACGGGATACGGGATATGGGATGTGGGATGCGTGATACAGGATACGGATACGGATACGGGATACGGGATTTGGGTTCCAGAAAACGGAAACGGAATTTTTTAAATTTATATTCTGCGCGGACGAAGTCGCGGGCAAAAGCTAGTCATAGATAAAGGCCTTCGTGATAGGAGAGTTCCTTCAATACAAATACGACAAGAAGCATAGGAACGTGTGTTACGTGTATTTTTGTAAGTGGCTATGGTGCCAAACAAGCGTATGGGCCGCCTGATGTTAAGCAGTTACCGTAGCTTATAGATGCTTGCAATACCAAAAGGTATCGCTCGCACGTTGCCGGTAGGAGAGTGAGACATAGGGACGGGAAGTGTTTGGCTTCCGGCTCTATCATTGTAGGAAACGCAGCTGTAATAGGTGCTTTTCGCCGATCTTCTGTGAGAGGGTGGTACTACCGCGGTCGAGCCAGCCCATATATATGACTTGTAGACAATTGGCTACAGCTTTGCTCTACCACCAATGTATAATTTAGTAAGTTGAACAATTTAATAAATTTTATTTAACCATCAAATTAATAGTAGGTAATCTAACCTATCTAATACCAACTTAATTTAAATTAGCACCTACGCAATGATACATTACCTAGTATAGTAACCGGAAGTCCAATGGACAGTAATGCGTACTTATAAATTGAATCGAAATTGGCGAAACACAATCGCGTTGGCATATCAAGGACAGACAGGTATGGATTCTATTTCCTTAATCTCTACGTAATGAAGGTACGAAATTAAATATAGACTGTTATTATATTAATCGTCGTATTGAGTGAAACGAGTCATTTCGAAGTTTTATTCCAATAACCAAGTTGCCTGGTCATATAAAGCTCGATAAGTCAGCGCTTTAAGGTATTTTAGTCTGATCTGGACTGGAACAGTTTGTCCTGGGTGGGCCCACCCAGTTTGGTTTACGCATCAGACACAAGAGCCTGTGGCTAGATTTAATCTAAGATACCCCCTCAAATCCTATCAGTACCAACCTAGGTAAAGTGGTAGATGCTCTACTGAAAAATTACCGGACATCTTTGAGTAAGGCCACGCTCACTTTGGATACGTTTTCGTCCGAATTTTACTCGTGCATACACGTACGAACAACACGAATGATCCCGACCTTCCAAGTACTACGGGAGTGCGCACACTGGGTGCGAGTTACGTACACGTACGACCAGTGTGCGCACTCCCGTAGTACTTGGAAGGTCGGGATCATTCGTGTTGTTCGTACGTGTATGCACGAGTGAAATTCGGACGAATACGCATCCAAAGTGAGCGCGGCCTAACACAAGACCTCTGACGTCCGTGCTTCAGACGCAAACGCAGACGCAACTTTCGTTTTAAAGTCATAGGGTAGGACTGCTCAGGCTGTGCGACTGTGAAACTGCGATTTAATTTAGGTACCATGGAACGTATGGTGGGTTCATCATCCCATCCTCATCTATCCTTGATAGTACTTACTTCTCATCTGTCATCAAGGATTGACAATAATATTATTATGTCACCAGGGGCGTAGCTACCGCCGTATCAGCCGTATCAATGAAAAATCTTTATCCTTCATATGGGCCCCCAACAAATTTTTATACAGGGCCCGTCTAAGGCAAGCTACGACACTGTATGTCACCAATAAAATACACAATCAACCTAACCCCTTGCTAACGAAATAGATTTACCTCAAGGATCATAAAAGCACGCAATTTTTTGTTCAGAATTCTTTAAAGAAACACATTTTAGTTTTCTCATTCAGTGCTAACGATTTGTAGATTGCATCTTGCACGTGCTAAATTAAAGCACTGGGAATTTTGATAAAAAAACAATGCTGATAAAAAATCCGACTACTTGCCTACAACTTTACAATACATCCTGTGTTTTTTGCGTTGAGGTCTCGGGTTTATTTCCTGGGTCGAAAATCGCGGTGTTGAATGATCGATTCGATGCGCTGGTTAAATGCTGATGCTATTGACAATCCAATAAAGTTTTTGTACAAACCGTTTGTTTATTTCCATTTTTCTCTCGGTATTCGTGATAAATTATTTTTAGCTTAAACTTCCCGTTTTTTATCTTTAAAGTTTTGTCGGCCTGCGTGCCTAGGAACCGGTTTGTTTATTCATTTTTAGATTTATCTACTCAAAAAGTACTGAATTTACGGAAATGTTGAGAGTACTTTCACTTAGTACTCAAAGGCCTATATCATCGATAGGTACTTTTCTCGTGTAGGATAGGTCGTGTAGAGTGTATCCTATGTTAACCCCCCCCCCCCCCCCTCCCCCCTAAAAGGCGCATTTTCGACATCCCGACTTGCCAATAGGCCTGCATAGAAGGATAGAAAGTACTTAATGTCTAAGAACCTATTTTCCCTACTCTATACAACAATAGGGAGCTAATGCAATGCCTCGTTTCTTTGTAGGTACCTACATATAGCATTTAGGGGGTGCATTCCGAAATTCCGAAATTTCATAATTTCGAAATTTCGGACCATTTTTGCATAGTTTTCAATTTCGGAATTTCGGCCATTCAGTTTCGGAATCCGAAATTAAATTAGTTTCTTAACAGCCGCCGTAATTCTTGAAATAATCATTTTTCCACTTCGTGCGCTATCCTAGAGTCTTTATATTGGAACTAGAACATTATGGAACTGTTAAAATGCCTGTAGAATAATATCCCGCGACCTAAATATTGAGAATAAAAGTACAAAAACATTATGTGAGAGGGATACTACTTACTTATATTCCCAAAACTGTTCATTTTTCCTGGAGGGGTTTATCAAGGCGGGGCAAAATTCGACAAGTTTCATCAAGTCTTTCAAATCAAAGGCTTGCGTCAGCCTGGACTTTCTCTCAGTTTTAATTTATTGAGCCTAAACATGATGCGTAAAACTAGAGTCTATGAAACCAAACCCAAGAAAACGTCTGAACATTATCATACAGGCACGAAATAGAGCGAGGGTTATTATTATGTATTTCTGTCCTGAACCTGTTTCTTATTAATCCGAATTTGATCAATAGTAGAAGATCCTATTTGCTAATCATGAGGTTAGGTTAAACAGAGGCACGTACAGAGGACCTGTTCATGAAGGTGAAGGTGGTGAAGGCTAGAAATTTGTGGAATAGATCAACGGCACAGGAGTGAAATCAGTGTCGGGTAAGGAAAGAGCCCAGACTGTTTTATTGTCCGTTCGAAATTTTCCCAAAAAAATCCTAATTCTCCTTTAACCATTTCGCATAGACTTCCTTCAGTATCCTCCATTTATCTGTCTAACAGGACCTTTCCAGTTCGATCGTGCGGCCTTATTCATGTCATCTTTTCATATCACTTGAGGTCCCCTTAGGGACATTTATTTTTCAATAGCTTCGAGTCTCCACTAGAGTAGCGATTTGCACCAAGATCCCTGTTTTTGCTTAACATAACAAGTCCTTCATTCAATTTGAGGCAGGTTACTCGTTTGGTGACATCTCTGACTTTGCTTTGGTTTCTAACGGTCGATGGTTCAGCTTGCTGAGGTCTTTCGCTTAATAATAGATCTAGTTACGCCGATGAGACCGTCCAGCAATGTGGAGACTTTGCTTATTTCATCTTCTTCTATTTTCGTACCCGAAGGCCCTTGTCATTGTAGCTGATGAAGCTCTTTTCATCATTCCCAGTCTAGGGCAGTATCTTTCACCTTCTGATACGATATGATATCAACCTTAAAATAAATCTGGCCCACGTAATTTTTTCCTGGTCTTGCGTGTTCCTCATAATCGCTTTCCTCCTATCTTTTCTTCTAAGATGTTTTTCATAAAGTTGTCATATTGTATGAGATGAAAACATTTTTCTTCTGCTACTTAGTATTGTTTCTAAACGATCTTCTTTATTTGACTCTCATTTGTAACAGTTTTTTTTCCATTATCCTTCATCACCACATTTCAAACGTTTCAATCTACCTTATGCTCGTCTCTTTCAATGAGGGTCCACGATTCACACCCATATAGCGCTACGCTTTATTTTATTTATACAATTACGAAATTGCCTGAGCTGGGTCTGTGAAAATATTTTTCAAGGTGTCTGAATGAAATGTTTTTGATTTGTTGTCTGTTTGTCTGTATATGTGTACTTATGTTCGAGCATCACAAGAAAATGGCTCAACCGATTCTAACGAAGTTTTACTAAACATATTATCACGATAATAGGGGTCGAGCTACAGAATAAAATCTAGCGCTAGTTGAAGCTGCGGCTGAAAGCTGTTTTTCTTCGTAAAAAGATTCGAAAACGACATATCTATTTTAAATGAAACTAGCCGTAAAACACTAATTTATGCTAAACATAAGTAAAATTGCAATTTATAATCGAAATACCGAAATGTCGTTTCAATTTCGGAATTTCGAAATTTCGAAACTGACGAGCCCAATTTCGTAGGCCAATTCCGAAATTGAAAATCTACGAAACTGCACGCCCTAATAGCATTGCCCTCTCTATAGCTCTTCTTCAAGTGCCACTACCCAAGATTAAGCGCGTCTAGAAGAGGCGAGCGGTGCGCCCGAGCAATCATTGTATGACATTGCTCTGGTTGGAGCGCACTTTGCACTCGCCAAAGTCCGGGTGAAGTTGTAGAGGCCACTCTGGCCAACAACGTATTGTCAATTTAAAAAAAAAAAAAGAAAAAAAAAATGTATGACATTGTCTACGTGGTCAGACGTCAAATCCTTCTTGCCGTTCACCTCTACAATTTCCAAGATCTCTGTCGGACTTCATTTTCGGCAACACTACTCTGTAGGAAGGGGTAGGTAGTACCTTCACGTTAGTCCAACGCTGACACTTCATCAGTGAAAGAAACTGCCGAGGCGAACCGGATCGATCGAGTTCCTACTGCCGATACCCTTTTGGATATTAAAATGAATCACGAAGGCCACAAAGCGACAAGTGCCGGCCACTGTAACGTGAGCAATGTTATGTATAAACGCTTTATTTAATTTGAAGAGTTCCAGGTATTAGAGTAGGACGTGACTTTTAATTGGAGTCGACAGGTTGGGCCTGCGAGTCCATCAATCCGGATGTTGCGAATAGAGATGAGCCGACTGTGGATTTTGCCGACATTTATGCCGTCTAGCTGTTTGGTCCATAGGTATATGATCCGACTACGAGTGTCGGTTGAATTACACTTAATTGGTAATAACTTAAATGGCAGCGTCCATAAGACTCGAGCAGCTGCACCCGAGCATTCAGATATAACGTTATGTCTACGTGGTCAGCAACAAAACTGTAGGTATTGCTTGGCCGCGCGCGTCGCTCGGCTCATGTAGATAACCTAATAACTTGGTTATGGTGAACGTACCTATTGTACCGAATATTGTTATTATTTCTAACCTTTTTCTAAAGCTCTTCTGTAGCTATCCAGCTCCGTCAATTGTTTTTAGATGCTAAGTCAAAACTTTCAAACAAACTTTCACATAAAATTATGGAGTGACGATTAAGTATCAGTTTGCAAAATTATAACGTAATTATAATAAGTTGAGACAATGCGTGCTAATTAAAAGTGTGTAAATTAATTTAAAATTCGCAAATAAGTAGGTTTCGAAAATGCGATTCACGCCCCGATGACTGACCACAATAATTTTAATTTAATTGAGCTGTAATCGAACTGGGTTCTCCTTGCTATTCTTATTAGTGCATAACTTGCATTAAGTGCCTATGTATGTAGCAATAGATTCACTCCTTCGCCCTCTATTACATTAGTCGCAAAATATCATCGAGCTATCAACGAAATGGTCACCCATCTCTGCCTGACCTCGCCAACTGTTGCTTAACCCTCGAACGTTACGTTAAAATTAACATATTTACGTAACTACGTCACTGATATCCCATCAAAGGTTAAACTACTTTAGTACCTAATAGGAGGTATACCTATCTAATAAATACTTAACTAATAGGTACTTATTGCATTATCATTAATTACAGCCGGACTATTTTCTATTCAGTGTAGTGTTAAACAGATCTAATCTATGTGCTTATCTAGCTATATCTTAATATCATTATTACGTAGATCCAAAACAACAACTCGCGTCTTGACCTTACTTTCTGTATCTACCTACTAAGTATTTTTACCTAAAGTAGGTACCTATTTGTTTATTAGGTAGGTACCTACGATCGTATATTAGTTATACCTAATAGTATGTAGGTATAATCTATTCTTCAGGTAAGTTAATTTTACCTAACCGAAACCAAAATGTTGGAATTATAACATTTTTGAAAAAAAATTAAGTCGTTTGTCTCCCAATCAAAGAATGTAGTGAATTTTCTTTCAACTGCAATTTTCCCCAGGACTCGCCGAGGATCTTGGCGTCTTCGTTGGAGAACCAATGTAGGTAGATCCACGTAGAGCCTACCATAGGTACAGGAGTAGATACCTATTGGACGTGCGAGACAGGTCCAGAAAACAATATGCTGATCGATTTAATACATGCCTTAATTATAGGCACCTACAAAGATTTAGGTAAGTAAGAATAAATAATAAACATTGTGAGTTAACACACCAACTGTATAGTCCAAAACTAAGGAACGCTTGTAACATTCTTGTGCTACTAGCTTTTGCCCGCGACTTCGTCCGCGCATATTTAAAAATGCCTATTTGCTATTCCAGACTATAATCTATCTCTGTGCCAAATTTCATCCAGATCCGTGCAGCCGTTCTGGCGTTATTGAGTAACAAACAAACACCAATCCATCCATCCATCCATCTAAACTTTCACATTTATAATATTAAGTGGGATTAAGGTACCAACCGTACAATGGATTAAGGGCAGTCCTAGTGATACCCACAGGGCAAATTACGAAAAGGCCATTCCCGATATTTTTTCCCGACGGGAATCAAACCCGCAACACCCAGAGCAGTGCAGCGGCACATAGTGGTGGCGGGCCCACCGTCAGTCGGCTCGATCTACGCTCGAACCATTACTAGTGACGCTAGACCCAGGTAGTGTGTAAGTCAAGATAAAGGTCAATACACAAATAAGTATTGACATTTAATTACTAAAGAGCACTGCACGTGAGATATTATTATTGAATTACACCGTTACACGTGAGCCGACATTTTGCACTTAGCTTCCTATTGCTATAAGGTCATTGACACCGTGTAAAAACCGTATAATATCTTACCTCATATGGTACCTACCTCTGATAGGTATCGTTTTAAATGTTATACAGTTGTTGCAATTAAATAAAATATCAACAAGGTGGTACATAGGTACCTAGTGTTTAATGACCTTATGTAGATTACTTATAGGTACCTACCCACTCTGACGTTATTAATAGGTACCTCACACTCAAAGAATTGACTGGAGATTGAACAAGACAAACCGCTTCCGGTTTCAAAATTGGCTATGGACTTAGGTACTTATAATACCTACTTACGACTTACTATACCTACTTAGGATTTAGGTAGTTCACTTGGTCACGGTAATTGATCATTCGTCGCCCGTTCGGCATTATTTTTTGGCTAACAACCTTGACTTAGCTAGGACTGTGGAATTTATTCCATGAAAAACAGGCCAAGTGCGTGTCGGACTCGCACAAAAAGGGTTCGTACCACCGTAGAATAAAAAGTCTAAAACATCAAGTTTCTTGTATGGGGACCCTCTTTATTTTTAAACTTTTTTTATTTATAGCACTTATTTGCTGTTGTAGCGGGAACAGAAATACACATTCTGTGAAAATTTCAAGTCTCTACCTATTGCGGTTCGTGAGATTAGCCCGCTGACAGACGGACAGACGGACAGCGTAGGCTTAGTAATAGGGTCCCGTTGGCACCCTTTGGGTACGGAACCTTAAAAAAGACGATTTTATCTGAGAAACTCTATTAAAACCCGGTACAAATTTGCTAACTAATGAGCTAGCAAAAAATGTTCAAGTCCTCAGAGAGACAGCTGGATGACCCTTGATTGCACACAGCTAATATTATTATCTGTCACCTCAATTTATAACAACACATTCTTAAATAGGTAAACCCAAGGTGTCGTAATGAGTCTTAAGTATGCCCAAAGATGTCTTTTGAAACAGACAGCTTTATAAAAGGTGACTTGCATTCAAGTGACCTCGACGTATTTCATTCAGAGCGATTTTGTTGATCCTTTTCAGCCTACAATTTGTCATGCAATTTGTTACCTACGCTGATGCACTATAGCTGTTGGAAATAGCCTTAATTACTCTTCAAATAGGTATGGTTGGTATTTGTAGGGTTGCCTCGCGACAGACGAGAAGGAACATGAACGTAATATAAGGTCCAAGTAGATGTTGACAGGTCGTTTATTGTGCTGTTTGTTACGTTTCCATGGCAACGGTCAAATAATAGCAATATAGAGGCTACTTGCGGCAGGTGACAGCCCGTGACAGCTACGGTAGGTACTGGAAATGGCGATGACGTTTGTAGCGAATTTACGATTTTTATTGAATAACCCATGACCAAATCTGTCAAATACAAACTTTTTAAGCGGTCTTAAGTATAAACTCGCCGACTTTGCTGCAATAATGGTCTTAATTATTATTTTGGTATATATTCACATAGTAGGTACCTATCTATAAGCCGCTGCGTAGAGAATTTACAGTTTAGGTCGAAAACAACATATTTTAACCCGTTATCTGCAAAATTTGGTAACATTAAACATAAATTATCAAATACATTTTATTCCTGACGTTCTGAAGTTTAATGTGGTATATTTTATTAAGCACATGGGCTAAATAAAAAGAGTGATCTTGAGTAAGCTTCTAACGCGTCAGTTTGTATTATAGGTATACCGCAGGAGCCGTACCGCGTATTAGGTACGCGAGCGGCGAGACGGGGAGCTCATCGCTCTCGCCGACCCACTCCCCCACCCGTCATCGCTCTCGCCGTCCCACCCTCCCACCTCCCCGCGCATACCCAAGGCGCGGCACAGCACTTGCGGTATACCTATAGTACCTACCTATCAATTTCCAAAGACCTGAGACCGATTCATACAGGCCTATGGATGTAGCGCTATATTATTTAAATATGTAGTTAGGTATATTTAAGATTAGGTACAGAATAGTATGAAGAGAAGATTTAGATTTATATCAACATTTATTTGTCTTTTAATTGACAGTCATTTCACATCAACACACATAAGTTGAACAGTTACTTATCGTCTAACACATAATAATTATAATGTTCGCATAAAATGGCTTCAAAAAGTAAAAACTATAACAAAATAACACCTCAGTGTCCGTCTCATTTTATGATAAAAAACAAGTGATAAAATTATTATAAAACGTAAACTTTAAACATTCACTCTTCCGCACGCATGCTTCGAGATCCTTATTTGTGCAGTATCAACACTATAACGAGTAAGTTATAATTAGGTCAAGTTAAGCCTTTACATTATTCCATCTCAATGCTTATTGCATTAAGTCAACAAATCAACCCTTGAGGGGTTTTAAAAACCCCTTTTACTTCCTTAGTGCAAAAAACACAATATCACTGTACTTAATAAAACGCTTACAACCTAAGTACAATTAGTACCGTGTGTTTTATATTATAATATTTAGTTCCTACAGATGCCCCAACGTAGTTAGTGCATCTGTTTATTGGATTATAAAAAAAAGCTGCGCAAAAAAGCACTCTTAATGTTAGCAAATAAGAATTGCCTATGACAATTCCAAAAGGCATTATCTTCATAAAAATATATCAAAATTAAAAGGTATAAGCGACACTAAATTGTATGTTGTTATGAACATAATATTGTGTTGTGTGGATATTGGGTAGGTACAATTGATAAGCCGAATTTGACATCCTTTAGTTCAGGTAGGTAGATTGCAAAAATAATTAATAAATTTCAATTTCTTATTAAAAATAATACAGCACGAAATACTTAAACGCCAATAGGCACAGTATAACGGCCCGGCCATGCCTTGTCGCTATCAGCGACAGCTTAGCGCGGGGGTACTAAAATGTTGCATCGCGCGCGTTGCCGGCGCCGAGAGCGGCACTTTCACGAGTTTGGACAATGCAAAACTGCCTTAAGGATGGCAATAAGATACAATCAAATTAACAATGGCACCAAGCTAAAAGCAAAGTTACATTCTAAGTTGTTATTCAAAAAAATACAATATTAAAGCATCGGTTGCCACCCTGCTCCACTCCAGTTACACTGCATATCACACAATTTGGAAGCACCATTCGCGATATGAAAATGTTCCTCACTTTCCATCGCTTCCAAAAGGTCCAACTTTCTAAAATTTACAAGCTCAGCAAATACCTAATATTTTATTCTAATAGAAAATTGCACCCTCACATCTTAATCGAGTCAAAATCGATTTTAAATCACCCGCACGCTTCTCAAGTCTTTGGCATTATAGTAACTGAAATCATTGTTTTTTTCTTTAACATTTTATGACCCTCGCTGCGAATAAAAGAGTTAACACTATTACCAACTTGTATACACAATTATTCTTACTATAAAATCAAATAACTTATGGGTAAAATCTAATTAATAACCATTTTATACAGATACTTATTATATTATACTAAGCGACACAAAGATATATTTATACCATAAAAGTGGGTTACTTTAGCACAAGATATGTATTACCTTAACTTTGGAACCCAGTTAGTTATAATTATCCTCAATTTATCGGGTTTATTTTATCAGAATATTTAGACGGACAGTCCAAAGTAACCCACGGCGGGTTCAAGATAATCCATTGATAGATTCCTTGGAAGGTGGGTCATTGAGCTAACTGGCATTATAATTACAAATACAGAGAGTTCTAACTTTAAAGCTTCTTTTCGTTTTTCAACTACCACAAAATCTCAGCGCCTCGCGCTCTTACATTATGATATTTAAAAAATGAGTTTTAAACTAATCAGATTTTTCAATAAAAGTGAAAACTCCCTTGTATATTTAAACATGTATAAATCGAACACCAAGATATTAAAATATCCAATTAACATTGGCTACGTTAGATTACCTAAATTTATTTGAGGCTTGTACTTTATACATTTAGTAGCACTTTTTTAAAGCATTTATTTGTGTACTTGCCATTATCAAATTGAAATATTTTTCGTATGAATAAATTTAAGTAATCTTTTCAGAAAACATCTTATAGTAATAATATTTAAACACTACCGTATATGTCCGTAATAATGCCGAACGGCAACGATTGTTTCAATTTTATACACTCATCAAAAAAGTCTAAGCAACAAGGGTATTTTAGTGTTTATTTTATGTGTTTTAGCTGATGGAGTGCCATCGCTAATGCCTTGGGAGATCCAACAGATTATTTAAAAGTTCCTTGTAATGGTTTTTTTTTATTTATGCATTCGATTTTTTTTAAATACAGGAAGTTGTTAATTTTTTTCAGTTTCAGCAATATTTTAGTTTTTAATAATAACATATTTTTTCACTAGCAAGTCTTTTATTAAATTACTAAATTAAAATGAGCATTAAATGACGCTTCTATTGATGTATAACATCTAAAACAAAAACTATTGAATTTAAAATAAACACTAATAATACCCTTGTTGCTTAGACTTTTTTGATGAGTGTAGTTTTAAAAACTAGAAGGCATAGTCGAACATTCAATACACTTAACACCATTTTTTTTTTGTTTTTTTTTTTCAACTGAATCAACCAAATTTGTATGAAGTGAACTCATTAATACATACATCATTTATAATTTGATCTATACACTTTAAAGAGCAGCATTACAGATTATAAATATTACAATGTGGGCCAAAAAGCCGTATTTTCACAATATTACCATCAAAATATACTTCCATGTCTATCAACCAACCAGCCTTATTTATTATAGACTGGTCTCTACATAATTTACTTATTTCTTGAATAGTGCTTTTTGACAGGCCTATCGAGTGTCGTAAATATTTACACCAAATATCAAGCAATACAATTATTTATTACCATTGATAATGTATTATAGTACTAACATTTACAAAAGTAGATTTCCAATGCCTTAAACGCCATAACTCGATTACCCCGGTGTTGTCATAATATGTAGTATCACCTAATACGAGTTCACATAATTCCTTACATATATTTATTTTTATATATTTCACCCACTTCTTAAGTCGTCATATCAAATACGTATTATCCAAAGCACAATTTGGCACGTTCTTCTAAATACAATCCCTGATCTAAAGATTAACGGTATAGGGTGTAATATCCATTGTCGTTTATATAATTCACTGTGTAATAACAAATTATACTATAGTAATTACTGTCTTTATTTTTCTTGTAAAATCGTATCTAATTGTAATACGATGCAATTACTTATTCAAAATGTTCCTATGATCTTAAAGATCTTGATATTAATGAATTTGTACGGTACTCAAATACTTGTACAATATGGTCCACAGGAGGAATAAAAACTGAAATAAAGACATAGTATGATACAATATATACTATAGAAATAAATACTAGAACTTTTACGGTCACCGTTGGTCCTTGGACACCATTGTCGATCCTGGCTTACAGGAGTAACAATGGTGGGAGTGTGTGGCGAGCCTAAACCCAAAAAAGTACGGTCAGCAACATAGTCATTGAACATTCTCAGTTTTTCATATGGCTTCCACACCATTGTTTCACATAATATCCATTATTTCTCTTGACCTAAACAATATTTAAATTTCTTGCTCATTTGGTTATGACAATGTCCACCAACGTTTGTAAAATAAAGAGCATTAACAATTTAGAAGATTGAGAATTTTCCGCGACTTATGTTGCTGACTGTACCTACAATCATCTAAGTTATCCTCGATACATAATGAGAAATATCTTTTGGGATATATCAAATTTAAAGTTAAGTAATTATTATAATAATTATTAGGTAGGTTCATTAGGTAGTAGGTACATTAATTCAGTAAAAGTATATCATAATATTTCGGACGGTTTTAACCTATATAAAAATATGATATCATTATGTAATTGCTCTTTGTTGTTACTTAAAAAAAAACATTTTTGTTTTCATTCGTTAAAATTACAATATGGATTAGATAGGGTGACGCCAGAAGTAAAATCTTTTTTTTTAAATTTAAACCCTGTATATGACGATCACAGATAATAACTTAACATTAGCTTAATAAAGCTATAGTACGTTTTTTTATACTTGTCCTATTTGGTAAGCAAATATGGCGTCCAGCGGGGCGATTGCGTAACCTTTTTGTCAATGTTTCATTTGGTTTCGTTCATCCTGTGTCAATTATATACGAAACCAATTGAAACATTGACAAAAAGTTACGCAATCGCCCCGCTGGACGCCATCTTTGCTTACCAAATAGGACAAGTATAAAAAAACGTACTATAGGTTCACATTGCTGTTTCGGGGTGTGTCGTGGCGCGCCGAACCGCAATCGGTTACGTTCATTTACTAGATTCACATTAGTGTGTTGTGTTCCCACACCCTACTAATGTGAATCTATAATAGCGGCACGCTATGATGGCCGTTTTGACATGTGGGGGGCGGAGAAAATGAACCTTATTATAACGGAATAAGAATGGCCGTTTTAAAATTTAAAAATGTCAAAAAAATTATGCGAAAATGAATCTTATTCCGTTACAATGAGGTTCATCCTCTCCCCCACCCCACCCCATGTCAAAACGGCCATCATAGCGTGCCGCAACTATAGTCATAACAAATTAACGTAACTAATTGCGTTCTGGCGCGCCACGACACATCCCGACAAAGCAATATGTGGGCAACTTGAGTAATACAACTACGCTGGCACTTAACATGGCGTAATGTACAAACATTTGCGTAATCAGTCCAAACAAAATAAACCCATCTAAGGGTCAGTTCAGTCCGAGCGGAAAAATGCACGAACAATTTACTGGCTCCATTGAAAATAGGACCATATTGCCATAGCCTAAAGTCAGCTCGCGCATTTTTCCGCTCTATCTGGACTGACCCTAAATGCAAGGGTTATTTTAATTTAGAAATATAACACAAATATTAGTAAAAATACCAGCCAATGAGTTTTATGGCCACGACATCCTTTTATACAGGGTGAAATCGAAATCGTGGGCAATATTTTAAAATATGACTCAACACATGATTCAGAATATTTTGGGGAAAAAAAAAAACTATTGATAAAAAAATATTGCTCGGGTAAGCAAATAAGTAAACCATTTGACTGTTATACCTTACGTGGGTAATACATTTTTATCAATAGATTTGTTGATTAATATTCCCTTAATATTCTGAATCATGTGTAGAATCACCGTTTAAAATATTGCCCACGATTTCGATTTCACCCTGTATATGAAAGGGATAAGGCAATATCTTTAAGCAATAATTTATTTACAAATTGGTCATACAAGTTATCTGGTAAAGGTTAGATTATTAGGCATAAATAAGAAAAGGGGAATTGAAGGACCCGCTAAGGTCACATACACCCGTATCTATAAACAAGTCATTACTTATTCTTAAGTAAATTCTTATCAAATATCTGTTTGACAATCCCATTTTGACAGATTAACTATAGAATATTGAGAGAAAACAGGACTGTGAGACAGGTTTTTTGTTAAGAATTTACTCAAGAACAAGTAAACACTTGATAGAGTCGAGTGCCTAAGTACTCAAAAACCTGTACATATTGACTGACGACATACAGAGTAAGTATAGACGTCCGGACTGACTAACGTTCTACTTCCAAAATCATACTCTCAACCTACCTAGCCCTCGGGATTAGGTAATAGTCAGTTCCTGTATACACGGCGACAAGGTTTACCACCTGTCACGTTGGGTTCTGACTATCTGGTAAAACGTGGGCTTTGAGTTGGTTAATACCTCCACAATGTGGTGGTGTATGGCCACTCACGCCTCTGACTACCCCCGAATGGGGATAAAAGTCGTGACGGTACATTTCATACTCTCATCAAAACGACGTTACTTCTTCGATTCACTATATTTAAATGCCAACAAGATGATTATTAACTTTGTTATACTGAAAACGGCGAATGACTGGTACCAACTGATAATACTAAAACGTGACGTCACAAGTTACATTTCGCTATATAAACTATATATTTAGACGGAGGAATGATTAAATCGTTTATAATAAACGACATTAATTTTTGTTCTCTATGTTTATGATAGTTAATAAGTTCGTCATCATTTTACAATAAGGGCCCGTTTCAGAATCATTAGATAACTGCTATCCACCAAATAAATTGGAAGTTCTGTAATTTTTTTCATAGAATATATCGCAAACGCCATATTTATTTCGTGAATAAAAGTTATGTGACGATTATGAAACAGGTGCTAATAATAACAAACAGGACACAAATTCAGTAAAGTTAAAAAATAAAATGTGTATGACATACATCACTGGTTAGTATGTAATGCAGTTAAAGAGATAACAGAGAGCTAAGTTACATATACATACAGAGTTTAGGACATATACATAGAAGAAGTTAATATACAACACTTACAGGCAAGAAAGACACGATTAGAAGTCTTTTTTTTTAGATAAAAATAGAGCATTGAAGAAGTACTAATACTTATGTAATACCATCTAAATACGCTTGAGCAAATATTTACAACTTACAAACTATACAACATACATATACATACATACATGCATGTATACATGTCTACGATCAAATACAATAAAAAGATAGGTGCGATGGCTAGCACATCTTATGAATAGCAAGTCAAACTTGAAGTTAACTTAATCAAATCACTGTTAGAGATGACAAAGAAATGATCTTTATAGATAAACTTTGTATTTCCCAATTTGGCTAAGTTAAGCAAGTCATCGTATTCTCGCCCTATATTCATAGTAGCTAAGGCCTCAACTGGTTCATTAAAGTATCCATAACAGAACAATACAGTGTCGCCTAGGCTGACGTTGACCGGGATAAATGCCGGGTACATTTTCCCATTGTGTCTGGCATAAGCGCCGTCGTGTTTGAGTATGACTCGGTACAGTTCCCGGCTGGATTGATTTTCAAGCCGGTAAATTAATTTCTAGGGTACCTGTATCTGGTATGCGAGTTTGTCATCAGCGGACACTTTGGATGTAAGCAGGCCTGGGTTGCGTTCGCGGCAGCTGCAAAATTAAACGCAAGCTGTACGAAGCGAATATGCGGTTTATGGATGACGTGGAATTAGAGATAAATAAATATCGCTAGACTTACACACTAACTGTACAATCCCAAACTAAGCAACGCTTGTACTGTGGGTACCGAACAATGGAGTGGGGGCGAACCCAGTGACACCCAGACCAGGGAAAATTACGAAAAGGCTGTTTCCGAAAGTAGCCTCTGTAGGGAATCGAAACCAATGCGCCAAGCGGTTGTCAAAATGAATTCTATAATGCTACCATGTGTTATGGTATACGAGTGAGCACGCACAGAGACAGGCAACAAGTTTAAAAAAGCAATGCGTTTATTAAGACAGTGGTCCACAAATAACTTTAAGCGCTCAGGGAAAGCGGGGATCATAGTAGAGCTTTGTTTTACTATGTACATACTAGTGAATTTCAGAGGTAGGTTGTGTGAATAATCATGTTAAGTGAGTTTTCATAAGCACTTGCTAGCTTGCTACTGACTTAGACAGGTTCTGCTTAAATTTGTCGCAATTAAATCGAAAAGCGTTCGGTCCTTGTGTGGGTTTCATACAGTCGTCTGTACCACTCACGAAAAAAATCCAACACAAGTTGAGCTCTGTTTATGATATGTGACAATAAAAGAGGTAAGTTTATGCTGGAAATGCTCTCCAAGATTTGTACATCATCGACCAGCAACTACATAAGATCAAAATTAAATTATTAACGATTAAAGGAAAAACTGACTAAGCGACATTAATGCTATGTCGCTTAGCCGGTTCTCCCTTTCAATCGTTAATATGTTTATTAAAGTTTAATTGATTATGCGACATTACTGGTTATGTCGCTTAGTCAATTCTGCCATTTAACCATCGAACATTATCGTGGAAAATCACTGTTATTAAATTCTTCTGTGAAAATATACAGTTGAAACAACTTAAAGGAAATAATAAAAAGTATCAATTACCCCATACCCAGTAGGTACCAGAATTGATTGAGCTTCACTTACCCCAGTCCTCGTTCGCGCAGCCGTTTCTTGACAGCTGGTTTGACCCTGGGACGGCCGGGGCTGTGCAGTCCCCGCCCTGTGATGAAGAACAGCGTATTGACCCGCACGCCGCCCCTACCGTGAGACTCCTTCAGCTTCTGAATGTGCGTGTCTATGAACATGTCCAACGCCTCCTTAGCCTCATTCACGTGCAGATAGTGGAGGTCGATGGTCGCGCTATCTGGTGACTTTAATGCGTGCACCTGTAATCATATTTATGTTTTTAATGTTTGTTGTACATTCATATTAAATTGTATCCATATATTAAGTAAGACCAGGGGCGCTATTGCGTAACTTTTTCGGAAATGTTTCAATAGATGAAGCAACACGGGATGAACGAAACCAATATTGAAACATTGTCGAAAAGGTTACGCAATAGGCCTACAGGTATCTATTAGATTCCTCCTAGTTTTCATGTACTTATACCATGAACCTAATACTAAAGAAGGACTGAGTCTAAGCAGCTTGGCCGCGTTGCTTAGACATCGCACAACTCTGCCGCTGACGTCATCACAGTAGGCGTGGCTTAAGTCAGTGTGCTGTTGGCGTTCGTCCTGTGCAAACGTCTTGCCAACGTTCACATCCCAAATATAATTCTATTCGACACTAGATGGAGTCCCTTTGTACGTCATTTTTCATAATCCTACACTTACTGACATCTAGTACATAAAGTTAAACTACGTACTAACATCGACATAAAACAAAGCGAGTAGTTCCGCTATTTACCGGTAGATAGATGCCACGCATTTCTTAACCCCCACCACCCGCGACATCCCGCGCAAATTTCCACGCGTTGTTTCATAGAGATATCTACTAAGAACATCTCTTCTCTTTAAAATCTCTATGACTTATACTTACTAGTAAATTATGGAATGCAGCTCGATAAGGGGAAACCAGAGTATGATTGCCCATTTCCAGTGATTATCAATTTTGAAAAAATACCTAGTTTTCTATAGCACCTTTTTACACCTTGTGTAAAATCCTCTTTACACCTTGTATATGTATACTATTTTATATAAAGTGTAAAGAGTTACTGTCGGTACCTACACAGGTATTTAAAGATTTCATAAGTCTATCTATAACACCTTTGGTTTTTTCAATTGTCCCCCAAAGCAGAGAGTTTAAAAGTTATTTAAAAAAAAAATTATACGCTTTCTGATTCACCATGTATAATGATGATAATGATTAAAGACAAGGTTTTGGCAAAGCTATATGGTTTAACCTGGTAAGTAAGTAAAAAAGTGCATACATGTATCAAAGAAGCGGCCGCCATACTATTAGCTTGTTCAAACTTCTGCTTGTGATACGCGGCTATATCTGAATAGTAGGTCGCCACCTGAGGCATCCCTCTGCGTATGTAATCTTGAGCTTTGTTGTAGTTTCTGGAAATTCAAATTGAAAAAAAATAAACATAAAAAATGGTAAAGAAATATTGCTTTCTCAATAGCAAAAAAAGTATATAACGAGCGCTCCTATTCAACTCTGCAGTGGAATCTGGTAATTTCATTAATGCTAGACCAGGCGTTAGGGGAATACAACTAAAAATAATGCTGACTTAGGGCTTGTTTCACAGATAAAGTTTATTCTCCAAATAAATTTGATTTTTTGACAAAAATATTAGAATGTTATCTGACGATTGTGAACACAATTAGACCCATCATAAAGCTAGATAGAACATCAAGGGCTTTTTGGATTATATTTATTTGAAATGAAACTCACATTGTCCTACGTTGTAAATGCTGTTCCGCCTCGTCGCGGTAACTCTGCACGGTAGCCATCTCCACAACCTCGCCTTTTGGTAGCAACGGCCATTCCTCTTCGTTGAGCGCCTGTCGATAATAAACATTACCCCCAAGTTAAGATGGACTTACAATAGCATTACATATCACTTTTGTTCCTAGAAATGCTTTGTAAAACCAATGTAAACTGGCTAAAAATCTCTATAAATTTTGCGGTACATTTCTAGGTTTAAGGGTGCGTTTCCACTGACGTGGAGCTGGGCAGAGCGGACCGTGAATTGGCCCATCGCAATGCTCGAAATCTCGAAATCGACCACAGCCACTGGTGGCCAGCGACAAGCAGTTCACACGCTTTTTCATGCATTTTATAGAAACTCGGCGCACACGTGTGGCCGGTGGCGACCACTCGCTATTGCTAAGCAGTCCGCGACTGTGAACTGCTCGCTGGCCACCAGTGGTTATGCTCAGTTGCCCGTTTGCGCCGAGCCTTGAGAGTGTGAAGTTATAGCAAGGCCTCTGGCACTCAATAGGCCACTACATACGCAAGATGTACACGCACCAAATGTGTATACATCAAACCATACAACACTTGCAACTTTTAAAACGATTTATAACAATACCTTTAGTTCTTTTTCCAATATTTTCTCTTGGCGTTTCAACTCTTTCTCCATCACAAACTTGTTGACACCATTCTCCGTTTCCAAAACATCGCCTCGCCCCACTGATATCAACAACACCTGAAACGAAAACTCTCTTATAAGCTAATACACAAACATGGCTAAAAAGGCGGAAAAATTAATTACAAATTTCATTTCTAAAAGAGAACGGCGAAGGAAAACGTTACGATGAAACTTGCACGTCTTTTGAGAAACATGTGTTGTTCGTAAACTGGCTCGAATTCCCCTGGCATTGAGGCTCACCCCCTATAACATGGAGGAAATAAAACCATCAATGAAATGTCCTCTCCTACTACTTCGGGGAATACAGGGGTGATGCTGAATTATAAATAGTAAATATGAATAAGACTTGCTTGAGCATGGCGCGGTCTGCGGTGAGAAACTGCGAGAAATATCACTTTTGTTTCTTGTTGTTTTATGAATAGAGGATGACGATTTTCGCGGTCATCACACTAGGGTCAAAGCTGTGGCAAGATGGAAACTGTGAGGAACTTCTAACATCAACTTCTATACCTACCTCCACAGTCGATTGAAAATTATTGTCATGAGCCATGAGCAGTTCAGATAGCGTGTCTTGTTCGATATCCGGGAACAAATTATAAAGCTTCTCTCTGGACATTTTCCCAGCTAAATCATTAGGTATATTGTTGCGCCACTCGGCAACATCTTTCTGGTACAAAGCGACTGCGACGTCCAAATCCATAATCTCTTTGAAATCCGGTACAGCCGGTTCTTTTCCTTCCAGAACCAATTCCGCTTCTTTGATAGCCAATTGCCTGCAACAAAAGAGATGAAAATATTACCCAAAATTCTTGCTAAGATAGTAAATTGACCATTTAAATTAACAAACCTAGCGAATTCCTCATCTTGCTGGACCATTAGCGCCGACTGTTCAGTATGTTTCTCGATTTGATGCATCACTGATTCCATCCAGAATGCATTGATTAGATTCAATGCGGACAAGGGAAGACTAATCCTGGGTACAATGTAATCTGGATATTCCATATTGTCTCGTCCAAATTGTCTATCGATCTCTGCTACCATTTCCCTTCCTAGCATTACGGTAACTATCTTTTCTTCGAACACACTTGCGTTTGATTCTTCGTCGTCACTATTATAGGTATCAGCAGTAGTTTCGTTGTTTGTGTCCAATGCTGTAGCGATATCTGGTGTTGGAGCGGCGTCCGGTGTTTCAGGAGCAGCATCCGGCGTGGCTGAAGTGCTAGGTTTGTCATATATACCGCGCTTTAGATTCCGTATCTTCAAGCAATGATTTGAATAGTGATTATCAGGAATAACCACATTCTGTTCAATCTGGCGTTTTATAAAAATCGATTCTACTGTTAATGGAACATCTTTCTTCGATTTCTTTTGTTGAGTTGGTGATTCGGTAACCGCCTCTGGACTTGTTGCCGCAGCTGGCATCTTTACCGCGGCACGCGCCGCTCCAAGATCTGGTATGATGTTATAAGCTGATAAACATTCACACTGTTCAATATTCTGATCTTCTGAATCAGATAACTCTTCAATGTCTACTGTTTTCAACTGCCTGTTAGCCATTCCATCAAGAACAATATCGACAGCCCAATTGACATCACCTTGGCAATTGTCGAATATATCTCGAAGGTCTGACCGAGCAATGTTTTTGAAAAGTTTCCTCAATGCAATGAAATGTTTCTCTTCGTTTTTGCACCTTACAGTTTCTGTCAGCATGTCTTGTTCATTAGTCATACTACTTTTATCCAGCATTCGCTTTTGAGGTATTTTTTCTTTATTTGTTGAGATGTAAAATTCATTTATGTTCCTGGCTGTAGCAGAGATCACTTTATTTTTTCCATGAACATCCACATCACCAATTTCCATGCATGTGCTACTTGACATTTTTTGTATTGGAATCTGTTCAATTGTAACTGCTGATGCTTCATTATCATTCCATTTAGGCATAAACATACGAATATCACTCCAATCTTGACAATTGTTCACTGAATGCATCAAACTTTTTGCACATTGCTGTTCTAATTCTGCTATGCAGTTTCTTTGCGGTTTGGGTTCCACAAGACGTTTATTTTGTTCACCGCTATTATTAGCGGCGCTGCAAATGGCAGCCGCTTGATCTTGCTTATCGTCATCCCAATTGTCTCCATTTTCCCATTCCTTTTCCACTTTTTTCATTTCTTCAAGTCTTTTGTGAGCTTCCATTAACATTTTTTGTTTCATTTCATCTTCCAGGGTCACTTCATCACTACTGTGATCATTTGTTACATCATCTCTTTTATCTGGCTCTGCTGGTTCACTACCAGCTGGCTGGCTCTGCTGGTCCACATTTTGAGTAATGTTGAGAGATACATGTGATTTATGTTCAGTATGTCCTTCTGCCTGTTCTCGCACATGCACTTGTGAATGTGTAATGGAAATATTTGCTGATGCCAAATGATTTTCTTCTTGGATACTTAGTGACGTAGTGGCAGCCTGTCTAGTATTTTTCTCATTTGGACTTTCTACTTCTTGCTCTTGAAGTACTGCAGGAATAAGTCTTCTCACAGGAGGGATCTTATTTCCTGGATAACTTAACCCTAGGGATCTCCTCATAATGTCACCAGTAATACCTTCACGGTAGTTTTCTAACATACGTTTGATAGTGACTATAGGCACATTATGACTATTTTTTCTGACCAGTTGACCAGGTTTCTTAGCCCAAGGAGTATTTGGTTCTAACACTTCAATAATATAGCCATTTGCTACGCCGTTTTTTACGTAAGGTTCCATTTCCCATGGCTCAATATTTGTATTATCCACAATGACAGGACTTAGACCTTGAAATAAAGCTAGTTTGACTCTATTCTGATTCCACATGTGTGCTTCTGAGAGCTTGAATTTGTCAAACTGATACTGTCCCCTCACCATGAAATAATCATCAGTGCTGAAAATATGTGTTCTGTAATTGAGGAAGGTGGCACCAATCATCATTTCTACTAGTTGCTTTGCCAAGTGTGACTTGCCACTGCCTGGCACTCCCCTCATTAAAATTAAGAGTCTGTTGCCTTGATTGTGGTTTGCAATAATTTCTCGAACTTGATCAGTCCAGAAATGCAAAACTTGTTTAGTTGGTCTCTGTATCTGTTTGGGAATGGCACCAGTGCCAGATGTGTGCGCTGCTGAGGCATATGAACTCATCGGTTGGGCTGGTAATGAAGAGGCAACACTTGGTTGGTTATTGGTCATAGGTTGGGTTGATAGCGAAGAGGCGACACTCGATTGGTTGTCGCTGCTTGGATCAGGTTTTTGACTCCCACTGTCTGCTGTTATGTTCATTATGGCGTCTATTGATAGATTCACTGTAACAAAATTTGTAAGTAAAGAAATTACCTACTACTATTAATTCGCTTTAATGATTTATGATTTTGGGGATGAGCAATAAAGTCAGCACCACTAGGAAAAAGTGCAACTTGATGGCTTATAAGTGCTACTTGGAACATGATAATGGAAGATCCGAGCATACCTATGTTCACTTATATCAGGGAATGTTATCCAAGTGGACCCTTATTTAGGGGGTAACCGGTCAATGTGTATCCTTAGGAGCGCTATTAGGTTTAGGTTTAGGTCTTGGTTTAGGTTTGAGTATAAAGGGTGGGGAAAAGGACACTGGTCGACTTTGACCTCAAATGACATTTGACCTTTAACCCCAAATGACCTTTGACCTCAAGTAACCTATGACATCGAATATAATTTGACCTCGAATGAACCTTTGACCTTTTGACCTTGTCATTGAATGACCTTTGATCCCAAGGTCACGGAGGTTTTTACTAATAACCAAATGGGTACTATTTGGCTCTGGCGCTTCGCCGGCCGCTGCCGCGGCACGCTCGCTCGGCAAGCGCGTTGTGGTCACTGTTCTAACCTAACCTAACCGAACGTGTACAAGCATTTAGCAAGGTAAGAAGGTCAAAGTCAAATGTCAAGTTCATTCGAGGTCAAATGACATTCGATATCAAAGTTTACTTGAGGTCAAAGGACATTCGGGGTTAAAGGTCAAAGGTCATTCGAGGTCAAGTCGACCCGTATCCTTCGCCCCCACCCTTATACTCAAACCTAAGCCTAACTGCCCCCTAAGGCTACACTCTAACTGGTAACCCAAGGGGTGGAATTTTCGAAAACGCTGAAATTATTATTTTTTATTTGTAATTAGTAGTTTAATTTAAATACAAATTTCCAGGTCTCTAGCTTCAAAACAAAATTGAACTCACATACACACTTCCACCCCTTATTTTACCCCCTTAGGGGTGGAATTTTCGAAATCGCTGAAATTACTATTTCTTATTCGTAATTAATAGCTTAAATACTTACAAATTTTTATGTTTCTAACTTCAGAAATGAGGGGCTTTCATACAAACTTCCACCCCTTATTTTAGCCCCTTAGGAGTGGAATTTTCCAAAATCCTTCCTATGCTCTTCTTCTACGCTATACGAAGTAGCTACTGTTTAAATTTCATATTTGTAACAACAGCGGTTTGGGCTGTGCACGTCTTGACAGACGGACAGACGGACAACAAAGTGTATAAGGGTTCCGTTTTTCCTTTTGAGGTACGGAACCATAAAAATATATATTTGGGAGCTGTTCACCCCAAAAGCGTCCCTGTTCAGGACTTCCCCCAATTCGGTATTTCTTTGTGTCATTAGTTGTCCTTTATACTAAAAGGGAAATCCCTTACATAGACGAAAGCAGAATAAATTGGACATACCTGTGTAATCAGGGCAGCAGGCAACATCAACACATGATTACAAATTATACCCATACCACCTTTCCTTTGTCTGACAAAAATAAATTCAGGTAGGTATATAAGATAGGTACCTGGATTCACCTTTCCCATGCGTAAATCACAAAATACTGCGCAAATGTTCACGTAACATTCGCAATTTATGGATTTTCTGAATAGTGCACCTGCAATTTGTCATCCTTGTTGCACTTTAACGAACATGTATCTATTTATATTGCAAGGTACCACTAGAGTACCATTTATTGACCGATAACGTCAATACCAAAGTGTAAAGGATCTTGTTGATAGTACCTATAAGTACCTACCTACTGACTGCGTTCAGAACCAAAACACACATTTGGCCAATAGGCTATTTGGTGCCTCGCGTTATTTCGCATGTTTTATTTTTTTTACTTACAATCACCGCCGCAACTCTCAACAACTGTGAAGATCACCTCACTGCATATCACATTTCCAAACATATTAATTAAATTGTCAACAACATCAGAGAAGTCGTTCACTTCGTCTTCCTCGCGCTCCATGGTTCCTTCAGCGATTACAACCCAATACGTAAATAAAAGTTGGCAAGACAAACCAATTTCATATGCAAGTAGGTAGTCACTAAAATAATCACAATACTCCAATATTCACAATGTTTTTCTTCACTTTTTTTCGAAAATCTTAAAAAATCCAACATGACAGACGACCGACAGACACTGAAAACTGAAAGAATAGACAAGATAAGGATAGATAAGTTTTTTTTAACTTTAAAGGTAGGTACCTACTGGTACTCACCGGTATAACCGTGCGTTTCCACTGCGCAATAACATGTTGTCACAACATATTGTTGTCTCTATTTAATGACAGCAAAATAATAGAGACAGCAATATGTTGTGTCAACATGTTTTTGTGCAGTGGAAACGCACGGTTAGGCCTAGGCCACAGTGGTTATATCCGCGCTGTTAAAACCGCGTTAAATCTGTGTCCTATGGAATCATATATTATTAACCTATCCGCACTTCCGGTTCATATGATACCATAGGACGCGGTTTTAAGAGCGCGGATAACCGCTGTGCGGCCTAGGCCTTACGGGGCGTAATGTAAAAAGGTGGTCAATAGCGAGTAGCGACTGACATACATGAGCATTTGCTCGATGTGAATAGGTAGGTATTCGCATCGAGATTTTTGTTCGTTTTGAGCAAGTACTCATGATACCTGAATTTTAGCGATATGTGCTTGACCTCCCCAGCAGTTAGTAGTAGCGCCCCCGGCGGCTGTGCTCGCGCTAGCCACTGACATGTAATGTAACATTCAAAGGGATTTGCCAAAAAACCGACAGCCAGGTGGAGCGCGCTCGTGTGCTCGGCGCTCGTCATTGAGCTGCTCGGCTCGCTGTACTGACATGCCGAATATTCGACTTGTAACGTGCTCACATAGATCGAATATTCATATCAGTCACCCTTTATGTGTTACAAAGCGAGCATTCGTGCAGTCAGTACGTGGAAACGAGCACGAACATGCGAGTAACAACAATGATTTTAGGACGGCGTAACATATGCCGTGTTACATTACGCCCCGAAACATCGGTCAGTACCCACCTTAAAATAACCACAGAGAATCTATCCGGCTGGCCTAAAAAAAAATATCTTTCTTTATGGCACTCCGAGAGAAGAGAAGAGCAGTAGGTACCTAGTATTTTTCTCTATTACAAGCAGTGTTGCCAACTTAGCGCTTTCGGCGCTTTTTTAGCTATGTCAGTGCCCAAAAGGAGCTATCCATAGATTAATTTTAGTTTCCGCGGCGCTCCTATCATTTCAGAAAATGTTGGTATTTTTAACCCCATACGAAAAACGAGGGGTGTTATAAGTTTGTATTGTATCTGTGTGTTTATTTGTGGCATCATAGCTCCTTAACGGATGAATGGAAACGGATGAATTTGATTTAGTTTTTTTTATTTGAAAGGTGTCTTAATCGAGAAAGTTCTTAGCTATGTTTTAAGAAAATCTGCTCAGCCGTTTGAAGATAATCACCACTTTTCTAGTTAATGAAGAAATATCAACAACTTCCACAGGTCCGAATGATTCAAAAGTTGAAATCCTGTCACTTGTCATTGATATTACAAAAGTATGATAACCTTGACCTAATGCGCAGGCATCGCCAGAAGAGCTCCTCAACGGTGTACGGTATCTACCTTGTGTTGGTTTAAATTATTGTAAATATTTTATTTTATCTTCCGAATTAAAATTTAGCGTATTTTTATCACATTTTTCGACCCAATTTAGCGCCAACATATACCTAACTATCTAATCTGTGGCCATATCATCAGAGAGGGTTGGCAACACTGATTAGTGATGTGCCGAGTACGCTATTTTTGGTACTCGAGTATTCTGGTACTCGTTAAAAAAAGAATCGAGTAAGTACTCGAGTACTCTGGTACTCGGACAGGTACTCGAATACTTTTATGAGTACTCGAGTACTTAATAGTCCTCAAGTACTTACTAAAAAAAAATTAAATTTTCCTAGAAGGCAGTCTGTAATTTGGGTTCAGTTGTTGGGAATATTTTCGAAAAACCTTCATTTTCAACTATAGAAAGAGGCTGCACCCACGCAAATCATATTTATTAACTCTTTGTCGACACTCTTCGAGTTAATCTTTATAGCATCTTTTGACATACAGGTCATCTGTAACTGTCTTTTCTTAAATGTCTTTAATTTATTTGATTTAGCCCAGCATAGCTGAACCTACCTAATCAGGACCCAGCACTTTTCCCGCGACATGATCGAGTATATCGATATGGATACTATCGACTAACTAAAAGTACAACACTTTTTGCTGTGCGCCATTTTGGACGGTCGTGTGCTCGGGTTTGGCTACAGATGACGTCACATAGGGCTCGTCCTTTCTCTCTTAGGTCATTGAATATTCCTTCATCATCCTTGTCACTGTCGTCATTTGTTTGTGATTGACTAGTAGAATCAGATGCCATCGAAAACGATTCCAAATCACTAATGTCCAATATGTCACTTTAATTTTCGTTGCTGTTTTTTTCTATGGAACTTGTGTAAATTAAAGGATGGATTTTTTTTTAATGTTTTAACAAATTCGTTGTATTTCCATAATCGATAAATGTTTTTTTACATTCCCTACACTCTACTTTAATAGTATTCTCCAATTTGCGGTAAAATGTCCACACCCTAGCGTGCGTAACTTCACAATAAATAACCTTTCGCTGTCGCTATGGTTGGGTAAAAATAGACTTTAATTTTGTAGTCATAAGGTCGCGATTTGAGTACCCGCTTAGGATTCGAAAACCATGAAGTACTCGGAACCCGTACTCGAGTACTGGGTACTCGAGTCTTATAATATGAGTACTCGAGTACTCGAGTACTTACTAAGTACTCGAGTAAGTACTCGAGTAAGGCTGTACTCGGGACATCTCTAACACTGATTGATTTAAAAAAAACAAGCTTTACGAACGATATTTTTCTTGAGGAATTAAAATATTAATTAAATAAAAATAATAAAGGTCATAGTTATCAATGTTACAATTTGGATTGGATACCTAGTTTTTAGCTATAAAAGCATTTAAAAAGTAACATTAAGTACTCATTAACGAAATGGGTGATAATTTTCAAAACAAAACCATGGCTCCCGTTATGATGGACTACGATTTCAAAGTGAAAACTCAAACTGAACGCTCAAAAGTGGAGGATCTGTTTGATTTTGAGGGTTGTAAAGTCGGACGAGGCACCTACGGTCACGTGTACAAAGCCAGGCGGAAAGACGGCTCTGATACCAAGGATTATGCATTGAAACAAATTGAGGGTACTGGTTTGTCTATGTCGGCTTGCAGAGAAATTGCAGTAAGTCAAAATTGCATGGGTACCTGCCTCCTCAGGCTCTTCCTAATACATACTTCTCTCTATTACATACCCTATCCGATGAACATCTTACCCAATTCAAAATTGATATGTGCCTACACACTAAATATAATAGATTTTCTATTGTTTCTGGCATTGCACCATAACACAGGCAGGAAGGTAGTTACAATAATTTTGAGGCAGTTGCCATATCTCGTTTCTTGTTATATTGTGGTCTCTCTCGGTTGGTGGGATTAATCATGTATAACACTATCAACATTTTTAATTTGTTAATTATTGATTTGTATACAACAAGCACTGCATACAGTGGTTTGAGTATAGGTCGCTCGGCTCACTGCATCAGGTGATTGTAGGTGCGACAAATTTCAGAAAAAGCCTTTTCATAGACTCTTGTCCTCTGCCCTATATTTGGCCAATAATGTATTAATAACTTGAATTCCTTAATATAATAATGACCTATAAAATTTCAGCTTCTCCGAGAGTTAAAACATCCAAACGTAATTAATTTAATTAGGGTGTTCCTATCGCATAACGATCGTAAAGTCTGGTTGCTGTTTGACTATGCGGAACATGATCTATGGCACATCATAAAGTTCCATAGAGCTGCTAAAGCTAATAAGAAATCAGTGATGGTGCCAAAGGGAATGGTGAAGAGTTTGCTCTATCAGATACTGGATGGGATACATTATTTACATTCTAATTGGGTTCTGCATAGAGATTTGGTAAGTTCTTTTATTTTTGAAATGTGAACAATGTCACTGTATTTATTTTGGTCCTCAAACTATGATGCGTTGCCATCCTCATCATTGCCATAATGAAATAATCGGATCTCTGATCCCGGATCCCGTAGCCCAGATATCCCGGATCTCGTATACCGGATCCTGTATCCGGATATCCCGGATCCCAAAAAATATAGCCTATGTTACTCTGGGATAATGTAGCACTCTAATGGTGAAAAAATTTTTGAAATCTGTCCAGTAGTTTTTGAGTTTACTCATCACAAACAAATCTTTTCTCTGTTTAAATCATTGTGAATTGATCCCCCAAATTTATAGAGTTTTTATCCAGTTTACAATGGTTTTCAAAAAGTATTTCTAGGACCAAAAGTGATTTGTAATGACAGTATATGTACATCATAACTTTCTATAAATTTGGAGGTATAAGTATTTTTACGGGCCACTCTATGGAACTACCACTGGGTAATTTTAGAACTTCCAGTTACCAATATTTGGTTTAAATAATTTATTCATCTTTTATGATGTCCATAAAAATAAAAATGTCGCTTACCTACACATTTCAATTATTTTTTTGTTGTTCACAGAAACCTGCAAATATTCTAGTAATGGGTGAAGGGCCTGAGCGTGGTCGCGTGAAGATAGCCGACATGGGTTTCGCGAGACTGTTCAATGCTCCATTGAAACCGCTTGCAGACTTGGATCCTGTTGTGGTCACATTCTGGTACAGGGCGCCTGAGTTGCTCCTTGGCGCTAGACATTATACAAAGGCTATAGGTTAGTATAATAGAGGAGTAATCAGATTTAAAAAAAAACGGAACACTGCAGACATGCTACTTTTTGCATCGGCGATCGGCGATTTAGTACGTCGCTACGTCCGACCGCAGAGAGTCGCTAAAACGCGATACAGTCGCAAAATCGCCGATACCGAACCGACCGCCCTAAGTAAATTGGTTGAACTTGGAATTCCCCCCACATGTCAGACTAATCCTGTGTTCTCACTGAACGAGAACGAAACATGTTATGACAACAACGCAGGGTAACGCCTATAATGCCGTCATAAGGAAGAAGGTTGCATCTAGAGTTTTCACTAAGTTCATAATGAACTAATGTGTTTAATTTTTGCAAGACTTGCCAAGGGTTTAGATGGAGACCACTGTAGATCCTATAAATATTACAGATATATGGGCAATAGGCTGCATATTCGCAGAGCTGCTGACGTCTGAGCCAATATTCCATTGCCGTCAAGAAGACATTAAAACTAGCAACCCATACCACCACGACCAACTGGACAGGATATTCAACGTCATGGGATTCCCGCTGGAGAAAGATTGGGAGGATATTCGGAAAATGCCTGAACACGCCACTTTAGTTAAAGATTTTAAGAGATCAAAGTAAGTGATTCCTTTAACTTTTATTTTTTTGATAGGACCGCGGCACTGTGGCCAATTTGGCTCATTTGCTGATTAAAAATCTATAACTTTTTTTAGGGTTCCGTACCCAAAGGGTGCCAACGGGACCCTATTACTAAGCCTACGCTGTCCGTCTGTCTGTCTGTCTGTCTGTCTGTCTGTCTGTCTGTCTGTCTGTCTGTCTGTCCGTCTGTCTGTCAGCGGGCTGTATCTAACAAACGGTAATAGCTAGAGACATGAAATTTTCACAGAATGTGTATTTCTGTTGCCGCTACAACAACAAATACTAAAAATAAAATAAAACTTAAAAATAAAGGGGGTCCCCATACAATAAACTCGATATTTTTGGCGTTTTTATTGATAACTCATAAATTAAACAATATATAAAGAGAAAACTAACATTTTAACCATAAGTGATCATTATGATATATTTTAGATAAATTGTTGACAAAAAAAAGAAATGTAAAACTACATTTTTGACCCATAAATAAGTTTTAAATTAATAGTACCAGTCAAAGTAGCGCCATCTAACATTGTTATGATATCATTGGCATTACAGTGTCATAAGTAGTATAATAATTCGAGTGCAATACTAGAGATCATCTTAGCCGTATGGTTAAGGCGTTAGTCCACGTGTATGTGGGTATTAGGTTCGAATCTGACTATGAGTTGTTTTTTTTTTTTTGAGTAATTCGCATTTTTTTTGTCACCCACAGCTTAAATTAAAATAATGTTAACACTAAACTGATTTGTGCAAATACATTGTTTACGTACGTAAACATATTTGTAAATCAAGTTTCAAATGCATTCGAAGTTTCAAGCACAGAGTATTAGAACTATAGATGGCGTTGTAATAGTTTTTCACAGAATGTGTATTTATTTATTTGTGTACTTTATGTACCTATTATTGCAGGTGTGTACTAACAATTATGGGACTGAGGTGGCAAAAAAGCGTACAGCCCGCCTGATGTTGAGCAGTTTTTTTTATGGGAGTGAGGTGGCAAAGAGTAAATAATTGTTGCTATAACAAAGATAATATAAAATAAGAACCTCATAATATATAAAATAATAGTACCGCTACGCACCACTAGATGACGCTAGATGAGCTCCTAGATCGCGCTATGGTTTCGTTTTTCAGATCGCAATATAGTCACGACCAAAATTCGCCTGCTATTGACAAGTTTTGCGTTATCTCTAGGTTTCGATCGATTGGAAATTGTTGTATTGCTTTCATAGTGTCATATTTGATGGCAGAATACTCCCGTTGCCTCCGACTATAGTGTGCGGGGATTTTAATGTAGACTTACTGGAATCTAATGAGAATGCACCTTTAAAAAAATATTTTGACCATATTGGTTTAAATTCAAAACTTCCTCGTGTTGTAACCACAACGGGTTATACTCAAATAGATAATGTGTTTATCAATATTGACTTGAATGCTGGCACATACTGTGCACTCTTTAGTTACCATAGCCCTTTATGGATACAATTTCGAATTGAGCAATAGATTTTATCAAAACTATCCGAAAAGTCAGAATAAAATTTGTATTTCTGTTGCCGCTGTAACAACAAATACTAAAACAGAATAAAAAAATATTTAAGTGGGGTTCCCATACAACAGACATGATTGCCGTTTTTATAGAATGGTACGGAACCCTTCGTGCGCGAGTCCGACTCGCACTTGGCCGGTTTTTTAAAGATATAGAGTTGAAATTTTGCATAAACATAGAGCATGATATAGGTGTTTTATCAGTATAACATTTATGAAAAACTAGGCCTTGCGCGCGGTTTTACTCGCGTTTAAATTTGCGTTTCTAGCAAAAATTATTTATTCATTACGTATATTTTAGTTTCACTTCAATATAGTTTTTTCTTTTTTTAATATCCTAATAATCATATAGGCATACATGCATACGAAAATACACCCTTCAAAATTATAAAATAAAATATATTTATTAAACATTTATTATTAAAACTTACTAACAATTAGTATTCAATATAGTAATAAAATAATCCAGCTTAAGGTCTAAAATCTAAAAAAAGGTAATAATTATGAAAACCAAATAATCATTTACTATCTCTTAATTCTTTTAATAACGAATTTAGGTAGATTTTACACTTAAACACCTACAGGATCCGTGATTTGTTGATTCACTTTCAAAAGATGCACAGTGTCTTCATCAATTCCTTGACATTTTTACATAGGGCTTACGAATACTTGTCATGTATGGATCCGATGTATATAGCAATATATGGAATACATCTTCATTTGTTGCTGATTTTTAACATTTCCGCACTTGATGTAGTCTAAAATTGTTGTAGTCTTTATTGCGAGACTCTTGTGCCTCTTCTGAAAGTTGTCTTATTGGTAATACAGCAAAATGCTTGATGATACTATTTCCATAAATCAATAACATGTGTACTGATGATTGCATATAATACCAGACGTATTTAGTGCCATATATTCACGAAATGTAATGTAACGTCTTTTGTAAATCACAAATTATCACCTTTATGTTGTCCTCTGAAATTTGATAATTTTCTCGTAAATAGGTATGTTGACCGTACCGAAACGTTTTACCGTTCTCAATTTAGAAAAGTAGCAATTCACGTCTAGAACAATTAAAATAACTCATTGTAAACGTTTTGTATTGCAAACTAATTACGTACAGTAATGATTGTGGTGAAGTTGTTTTATTACCAAACTTTATAGGAAAATCAAATAAGGGTGGTGTGCATCATATAGCATCTTTATTAAACAACCTTATTCCCGTGCAACACGTGTGCAAAACCATTATCAACACCAAGAATGTGCGTAAAACCGATATATTTTACCACAATAACCATTAACAATCGTTATCTATTAATTTCCTATGATAATGCATTTGGGGGATCTTACCACATGATACTTCATAACATCAAAATTCGCAAAAAACCGCAAGTTTTTTAAAATGTAAATATGAAATGGATATATTGTGCACAGAATTAAATAAAATTTACAACCTAGGCAAGCTTAGGAAGTTGTTAAAAGTCTCGTTGAATTTGAAATAATAAAAAAATCTTGGACATTTTAGGTATAAAATTATAACACCAATATTATAATCAATTATCATAATTTTAATAACCTTTCCTAAATGTACATTAAACATCCTTTCCAAATATATATAACACTTAAGGGGTTTCTTATAAGCAATGCTCAAAATTTAACTCTGAAAACACGTATCTTGCGCGTTAAAAATCATCGCATTTTCTTACTATCGGGTTGTAATGTAATTTTGAAATTAATTTAGGTATAAAACAGGTGAAAAATTATTTTAATATGATAGAATGACTTCTTATTCGTATAATAACACCAACAAAATGTACTATTTACAGCATTTAAAAAAAGTATTTATAATCAGCTCTAGTTCTACGATAATCCACAGTGCGCGGTGGCAAAATACCGTACGACGCGCCTGATGTTAAGCAGTTACCGTAGCTTATAGATGCTTGCAATACCAAAGGCATTACTCGCACATTGCCGACCTGAAGGGGAGTGGACTGGAGGGAGGTGAAGGAGGGGGGGTTTGGGCTTTCGGCTCTCTCACTCATCGAACGAAACGCAGCTGTAATAGCTGCTTTACGCCGATCTTCTGTGAGAGGGTGGTACTACCCCGGTCGAGCCAGCCTGTATATGAGCTGCAGTCAATTGGCTACAGCTTGGCTCTACCACCTTTCGGAAAACCTTAAACCTTTAATGCCACAATATCTATTATCCTTCTGCATTGAGTTGTGGACTGCTCTCTTTCTGTAGTATTTCATCAAAGCGGCTGAATATCTTCCATAGGGCTCTTCAAAGGGCATGTTTACAGGGCCCTAAAAGGTCGACACCATGTCTGCTTCCCTAAACCGGACAGGCCTTGCGGACGCCCTTAGTCGTCGCAGATATAAAAATAATATTATTGGATGGTGCGTGACTGGGCCACCCTTATATTTTTTTATAATGTTAGCATCACTGCCCAAGACCACAGAGGACAAAAAAATGCGAAGCAAATCCCGGAGTGCATTGTTTAATTCATATAAACGTATTAGTTATTCAAACGGATTTTTCTATGCGTACACTGCCGACGTGCGTACGTGCGACAGGCAATACGAAACTGCGACCTTTAATTTATAATGAGAGTTTCATTCCTTATTATATCCATTTCAGTTACCAAAATTGTTCTTTAAGTAAATACATGGACAGGCATAAGATAAAACCGGACAGTAAAGCCTTCAGTCTTCTTCAGCGGCTTCTATTGATGGACCCGAACCGGCGAATAACATCTGAACAAGCTATGCAGGACCCATACTTCACTGAAGACCCATTGCCAACACAGGTGAATGTAATTTAATTTTATATTAAGTGAATGGCTGTTGGAGTTAGTAGGTGGAATCTTCGAAGTAAAAATAAATGTATTGGTTTCCATTCCCTTAAGAGAAAGGAACTCCATGATTCTGCGAAAAATGCATCCCTTCTTTTTAACACGCGTGGTTGATTCAGCTCAGAAGAGTTCTAGAATAAATGAATGATGGTGAATTCTATTCAATTTATACAGGGTGACATTGAAATCGTGGGCATCCTTTTAAACGGTGATTCTAGACATGATTCAGAATACTTAGAGAATATTAATCAACAAATCAATTGATAATAAATTATTGCCCGGGTAAGGAATAACAGTTAACGGGTTTGATTATTTGCTTACTCGAGCAATATTTTTTATCAATACATCTTTTTAATTTTTTTCCCAAAATTTTATGAATCATGTGTAGAGTCAAAATCTATATCTATACCTATATCTATAGTATCTTAAAAGGATGCCCATGATTTCAATTTCACCCTGTATACCTGGCTAGGATGAAGAAATGTTATTCTGACCGGATTTGGTTACCAACAGGATGTGTTTGCCGGGTGTACCATACCTTATCCGAAGAGGGAATTTTTGACCGATGACGACCAAGAGGACAAGAGCGACTCCAAAGCGCGGCAGAACCAACAACAGCAGCAACAACAGAATAATGTGAGTTATCCAGTCTATCTTGTTTATAGATACTTCGATTCCACAGATTAATAAGACAGACGCATAGCCAGGCATGCCCTCTCGCTTAGTTTATGCCACCACATAATTAATGTATGTATAATATACGACCTGGATGCAAGTGGCACAGAACCGGTCATTGTGGAAAACCTTGGGGGAGGCCTATGTTCAATAGTGGACGTCTTTTGGCTGAAATGATGATAATACCCACAAAGTAAATACGAAGAAGATATGTTCTTATTCGTTTTCCCTATGAAACAACGCATGGAAATTTGCGCGGGATGGCGCGTGTGGTGGGGGTTAAGAAATGGGAGGCAATTTATAAGATACCGCCCCTCCCGATTATTTCTATCTGCCGGTAAATAGCAGAACTACTCGCTTCGTTTTATGTCGATGTTAGCACGTAGTTTAACTTTTTGCACTAGATGTCACTAAGTGTAGGATGGTAAAAATGACGACAAAGGGAAACCATCTAGACAAAATGATACAAAGGGATCTAGTGTCGATATAGAATTATATTTGGGATGCGAACGTTTGCAAGACGTTTGCACAGGTCGTACGCCGTCAGCACACTGACTTATACCACGCCTACTGTGATGACGTCACGGACCTAGTGGAGTCTTCGGGCCCAGGTGCTTAGACCCAGTCCTTTTAGTATTAGGTCCATGATATTACCCGACGTTTTCATTGGTCCGTCCACTACGAACCAATCATAATTCGCCTTCCACAATACTCCGCGCCGACAATTTTTGACGTTTGTATTCTCAATTGTCATATTACAATAGTGAATATGGTGTCCATCAGACCTGTTCGTCTCCTTTGATTGATTCGACCATTAATTGATATATTCGTTCGCAGACTCAACAGAATCAAGTGCAAGCGAATAGTCATGACCACGCCGCAAACAATGCCAAGAGAATGAGGATGGCAGGTAACTAAACCAGCTTTAATTATCTGTGTAATTATTATGTTTGTAAGTCGGGACAAGTGACTCCACTGTTCCGGATTTCAATCATTTTTAGGGTTCCGTACCCAAAGGGTGCCAATGCCAACGGAACCCTTTTACTAAGCCTCCGCTGTCCGTCCGTCCGTCCGTCTGTCAGCGGGCTGTATCTCACGAACCCTAATATGTAGAGAGGTGAAATCTGACACGGAAACAGAATGTGTATTTATGTTACCGCTAAAACAAATACTAAAAATAATATAAAATGTATACGGTGGTACGGAACCATTAATGTGTGAGTCCGACGCGCACTCGGCCGGTTTTTGCTCGACAAAGCAACACGGGGTGAACGAAACCTTTTAAAACACAGTCGAAAAAGGTACGTAATAGCCCTGAACGATGAAATCGGCTTCTTACAGGTCCAAACCAAGGCAACAACAACAATCAAGGCGGCCAGCAGGAATTCCATCAACAACAACAAATGATGTTCGGTGGACAACAACAGGGTCAAAATTCACAGCAACAGGGAAATTTCCAACAGAGGTTTTAAATTAACACCTATATTTATGTTGGTCGAAATTAAAATGCAATAGTATTGTAAAACAAGTACCTATAGTAGGCGACAGGTCGGGATGACAATCGCGGTATAAGCTGAGGCGCGGGGAGGTGACACGCCCCATATCCGCGCAGAGCCCGCGCGCTCCTAGCCGCCGCGCTGCACGAGTACGCTTTACCGCTATCGATACTTATCGATTTCGATATCGCTCACATTGTTCTTTGTTGTTGTGTATTAAAATGACTGGTCGCTTCCTCGTCACGTGTTGAAACAGAAAAACCAATAATTCATTCTCAAACACGAGAACTAGCCAGAAAAGTATTACAAAAATGTGACATTGAACGGAAAAACAATTATTATAATTACCCTGTGAGTAAATATTAATAAAATATTAGTATAAAATATTGCAAACAAAATTATCGATATAAACTACCTGGTACATGATGCCACATCACTAGAAAAATGTCATCCGAACCTGTCGCCTACTATACCTTTAAAGAAGTCTGATTATCATCATATTGTAAACATTTACCCCAAATTTATAGAGAGTTATGATGGACTTACACTGGCTTTACAAATCACTTTGTAAACTCATTGTAAATTGGCTAAAAATCTCTATAGATTTGGTGGTAAATTTTGATCTGAGACATTATGAAGTTACGATGATTTTGTTTCTCAGTTTTCTTACCTGACTGACATGATAGTTAAGTCTAAGTTGTATAATTTATGTAAATATTGTATAGTAAGTAATGTAATGCATAAAATCTATTAAATTAAGTTTATTTATGCTGCGTTTGACTAAAACAAGTATCTGTTTTATATACATTTATTAGTAAATCAAATGTAAATATTTACAAAAATATACATTTGCTTCTGGGAAGCAATAGGTTCTTCTGTTGATTACAAACTACGATCGAATTAGACACAATTAAAAATGTAGGCGGTAGACAGCAGTCGAAAGAAATTACCAAAATAATTGTATTTCTAATCGCCCGAGCACTCATGACATGACTATTCGTTCCGACGTCAAAACGTGAGTGTTCGGGCACGGCATGCGCCTGATTTCGACACACTCAACATATAAAACATCAATTTGGGTGACCGTATATTATGGAACACCAAAATGGCAGTAGTTACGATGTAAGTAGTGATGGGATGTTCTCGAGAACATTCTCACACTCGGAAACTTACTCGTAAGAATTTTCGAGAATTTATCTTCAAGCATGTTAAACTTGGCATAATCCTCATTAAACATGCAAGTATGGTGGTTTTAATAGTTTTTAAGATTTAAAGTTATAATTACGTCACCCAAAAAATATAAGTTTCTCATAAATTCTCACGAGTAAGTTTCTAAGGGTGAGAATGTTCTCGAGAACATCCCATCACTAGATGTAAGTATCTAAATTATTAATATTCTACAACTAGAAACTACAATTATCTACTTGTGTAAAGCCCCTGAGAATTCAACAATAGTGTGCGGTTCGGTGTTGTCAACGAAATACTGAGCTTTGTTCAGTTCGTCTCGCTTGAGTTTTGTTTTCGAGTCGATGGTTCGGATGCGTGTGCGCAGCAGACTGCAGCGCCCCTCCAACAGCTGTTCGTATGCTGGAAACATAAGCAAAAGTCTTCTTTAAAATCTAATACATTATGGCTCGTATGAATAAATGCATCTCAAAGTTGAGATCGATCTTAAGACGTTGTTTTTGACAGATGTTCCATACATTAAACGTCAAAACTGCATCTTAAGATCGATCTCAACGTTGAGATACATTTATTAATACGGGCATAAGGCTCAAAGTTGAGATTGATCTTAAGACGCTGTTTTTGACAGTTGTTCCTTACATTAAAAGTCAAAGATTGATCTCAACTTCGAGATGCACTTATTAATACGAGCCTATAAGTACCGAGTGTCTCCAAAAGTACGAAATAATAATTAAACTACATATGCGGTAGCTGATATGTAGATGCCTTGTGAAGACAGACTAGTATACTTAACAATAGTTTCTGAGTTGAGAGACCTTTTGAGACAACTACTTTTGTATATTTTTTGCAGAATTATAAGCACGTTCCTCGTAACTTTTTATGACGATTGATGTAACGATATCAATTTCAAAAGAAAATTTGAACTGTTGGTTTCGGTCGATTGCGGCCGGTTAGTGCGTTAACGCACCGTTTGCTGCACCAATTATTAATATTCATTACAACTGATTGAAGAAACTGCCTATTATGAACTGTCTGACAGACTATCAATTATGTGTTAGTCAAACTTGTCCTACTTAAAGCTGGTTGGAAAATTTAGGTCTAGGCAAAAAATAATTTCATAGTTGCTGAAATTGTTTACTTGCAATTGTATCATGAAGTGAAGTAACAAATTGATGAAATGTATTCGGTTTTTGCAGAGGAACTTTCCAGCATACAGAGACATTAGACTCTGCTTATTTATCTTAACTAGCTGTGCCCGCGACTTCGTTCGCGTGTAATTTAACAAAAAAAAAAGTAATGTTTTCTAAAATAAAGTAGCCTATCTTACTCCTTATAACATCAGCTAGTGAAAATCCCGTCAAAATCGGTTCAGCCGTTTTGGAGATTAGCACAAACCAACAGACAGAGACACAAAATGTTAACAACTTTATTTCTTTGTATATATAGATGTGTAAATCCCTAACAGATTTTCTTAATTCGTCGATGCAGTAAACGTGCTCTTACCTTGTTTCCTGTAAGAGTTGTGGCACGCCATATGACAGACAGACGGAAATCCTTTTAAGGTGTTCGTGTCTATGACCGTCGTAGACAGCGGAATTCCACAAATCGGCTTTCTATTCCCCTTGCAACCGTCCACGCAAGACTCATAAGTGTTCCTTTTCGGTTTTCTCGTCCTTGTCGTCGTAGGTTTTTTTGTAGTCGTCGTTAGAGGCTTTATCATTACATTGGTTATTGATCCTCTTGGTGCTACCACGCGAATTTTCAAAGGGTAAGGAATTCTTGATAAATCGGAAGGTCCGTTATTACATATTGGGTTTGGTGAACGTGCCAAATCGACGTCACGTCTGAATAGAGTTGACAATGTTGTTGGTAACGATCGTGCTGGAGATATTGTAGATGGTTGAATGATTACTGTCGATCTTGCTGTACTGGGCGAACTTGGTTGTACACTTGAAATTCGTTGAGAAGATTGACTCGAACTGAAAATTGGTGGAATAGTTGATGTGAAAGTCGGTTGTATTGCTGTGCTTGAAGGAAGAGAACTGATTGCTTGAATCGATCGAATGGTTGGTTCTGTATTTGTTATTTGCGGTACCTCTTGTGATGCCGACATTACTTCGCCTTGAACATATTGAGGTGCCTGTTGGTATATCAAGATGTAGTTTGGCCTGTTCTCATTCTGTGTCTGCGGTATTTGGGAGATTACTTCCCTTGCAACTTCAGGTTGTCCCTGTATTATTTGAGTTAAAGGTGAGAGATCAAATCGAATAGGATTCTGAGGTAGTAACAGGTCTTCAGGAACCGGTTGCGGCACGGGTATTGTTGATTGTGACGTAGTAGGTTGCGGTATAGCCAACGTTGTCTGTTGGGATATCGGTGGTGGTACCGATATAGTTGTCTGTCTAGAAAACGATGGTACCGATAGTGTTGTTTGCTGTGAAATCGGTTGTGGTATCGATATAGTTGTCGATTGCGTCTCCGGTCGGAACAACGGTGTTGAGGGGGGTAATGTCTGCTGTGTTATTTGAGGTTGTATGGACACATCTTGTGAATAGTCCGGTATCGGTGTCTGGGTGTCTTGGTACTGCACTGGTTGCGATTGCAGATTAACAGTGGATATTGTCTGAGGCGCTACCGTTTGCAAAGGCGTCGGCGTTGACTGTAAATGGAACGTCGTGAAGATGTCAGATGTGGATCCAATATTGGACGTCTTCAGAGGCGGTGGTACCGTGGAGAAGAAGGCAACCTCGTTTGATGCTGGACTGGAGTTTGATAGAACTACAATAGGATTGATCGATGAGAACGCCGGCGGCGGTGTTGAGAATATCTCTGACAACGGTTTTGGCTGAAAACCGTCGTGTATCACGTTCGCTGAATACCATTCTGGTAATGTGTCAGATATTTCCGCTCGGCATAGTTGTAACACTGGAAAATTAAAATGTTTAAATTAGCTATAGGTATCTCACTATAGTTCTTACAATTCACGAAGGCGACCGGCCCTTGGTTGTGTAAAGACGTATCTGTATACGTGTTAATGTGTGCGTTTATGGCTCCGCCACGCACCGCACACTGTCACAATGTGTATGTACATGTCGGACACAACCAAGGGCCGGTCGCCTTCGTGAATTGCACGAACTATACCTTTACAACATATTACTGCAAAAAATCCGTTAGCATCTTATAAATCATGAACCTCCTTCCGGGGTAGTCGTCAAAACAAAAATTCCATCAGTCAAGTTTATTTAAGTGTCATCGCATGGCGACTTGTGGGAACTGGTTTCCAAGGTCCGCTTTTTGCGAGCCCTGGGTCTCGAGGTCAAGCACCTGGGCCCCAAGTGTGCTAATTTTCCTCCATCTGTTAGCAGTTCTCTGGCCTACAATATGTCTTCCGTCAAGAATTTACGATGGAGAATTCACGAAGATTATATTAATGATCAGTGGATTTCCACTGGTAAAAAATAATCGGTCTTGGGCCCCTTGTACCGTTTCATTGAGTAAATCGCATGCTCTATAAATGTTACACAAAAGTAGTTAGGTACAATACAACAAGTTAGGCGCGCCGCGAGCACTTTCACTGGTACGGATCGGATGGTTTTTATGTTCAAAATGTTGCAGGTTATTGGAGTCAAAATAAGTCTACGATTAGGGCGACTGAATCAGTGATACCTATGCAGCTCTGTCAATGACTCCTATTGGAAACGCATCAGCTAGGTATGCACAAGCGATACCTAAGGTTAGAGACAGTACTTACCCAAGTATTAGAACTGTCAAGTTCAATTTAATCAATGAATAAGTATCTATGTAAAGAGCGTTATAACTACCTACAGCAGAGACTGAAAAAAAACACTAATCATGTCTAAAACCCAACCCTATTTACGGTTTAGTTCACCAACACACTAAAGGACCGTTCTATAGTAAACGGACTCACCAGTAGGTAGGTACATCAAACAATCGTTTACTGCTCTAACGATCCGTTAGTATGGTGAACTTGATCGTTAGTATCACACCCAGCTGTGAATAAGAAATCGTACCCGATGCACCCATGACTTGTAAAAAAATATCAAACGATTTACAACTTTATTACCTTGCACCATGACACTGAATTGGTGTCACTCGTTAAATAGCCCATAAAAATAACTGTACACAAGTTTTACGGCTTTTTATAACAGGGCATGGATGTCATGACGGAGGTGTCGGTGTCAATATAATCATTAATATGTACTGCGACTATAGGTATGTCTACATTGATGATTTAATCGTAGACGAAGCTATAGTATAGGACGGAAAATAAAATCAAGTTAGTTAGTTTTTATAAAATCGTAAAGGTGAATTGATTGTTATAGGGTAAATTGAAGAAGAAACGAGTTAGAACGTACCCACTGTTTAAAAGGAGTAAGTTTTCGGATAGTGGAGTCACGCTTGAATACAAGCTTAGAATAGAATTGCATAAATAAGCACATTGGTATGCTGACTGTTGCGTGTATCAAAACAGTTCGTTGAAACATTGCGTCTACGTAATGCGGTTTTTACTAAAATACTAGTCTTAGGTAAGAACGGCCGAATTATACGGCCGATATTTTTTATCGCAAAAACCATCGTAAAAAGTTTGTAGTTACTTAGGTACTTACTTTATAATCAGGTAGTTACAATGCCACAAGCTTAGGGGCCATCCATAAATTACGTCACACGTAAAGGGGGGAGGGGTCGACGAAATGTGACATAGTATGACAAGGGGGTGGGAGGGGTCCAAAGGATCGTGACGTCACATTTAAAAATCTAATATATCTAAGTATTAGAACCGAAATTTGAACGGTTAACGAAACATTTGGAAAATTTCCGATAATTGTAAAAAATATGTGACGTCACACTAGGGAGTGGGGAGTCTCACAAATGTGACTAGCTGTGACAAGGCGGGGGTAAGGGTAAAAAAATCATGAAATTCGTGTGACGTAATTAATGGATGGCCCCTTATCTGGCACTATGGCCAGAAAATAAACTACAATTTACTACAATGTGACGAAGGTGGCAAAACAGCGTAGTACGACCCGCCTGATGTCGAGCAGTTACCGTAGCCTGTATAGTACCTATGCTTGCAATACCAAAGGCATCGCTCGCACGTTGCCGACCTGAAGGGGAGCGGGACAGAGGGTAAGGGGAGATTGGGCTTCCAGCTTCCCCACGGTAACGGTGGTAAAGCTAAAATTTTATTTTTTATTTTTGACGATGTAATGCTACATATAACTTTCCATGAATAAAAAAAAAATATTGAATTCACTCATCGTACGAAACGCAGCTGTAATAGCTCCTCTACACCGATCTTCTGTGAGACTCTACATCTACTATCCCGGTCGAGCCAGCCCATACACGAGCTGCAGTCAATTGGCTACAGGTTGCTCTATCACCAATAACAAATCAAATAGTGAATTATGTAATGTAACGCGAATATTGTGTTTGGACGCCGCTACGAGCATTACATGTAACGCTCTCGTCGGCGCTCGCGCTGATCATCGGCTGTCGGTTTTTGCGCGAACACAAAGGCGGTCGCAGCTCTTGAACAATATTCGCGGTGCGTTGAGTTCGTGTGCGTCCACACGTAATCTTACATTACACGTTACATACGTCTACTACCCGGCTTTACACGTTACAGGCTCCGATTCGATCCGGCTTAAGAACACCATATTTATTATTTCGTCATAAAAACAACATAGTTAACTAATCATCACTCAATACAAACTATTAAATAACCACTTTATTAATTACATTCTATAAAATAATTAACTCCAGCGGGCTAATCGACAGTATGCAACATTGCAGCAATTCTGCAAAAGCATCTCATTTTTCCTACCGGAAATTTACGTGAAACGGTCACGAATGGCGTTAAATGTGACTGTTTTACAGACATTTTGCGGAATTGCTAAGGGTTCTTCAGAAAATTTAAAATGAATTGCATTGGCAATGTTGCATAACGTCGGGTGCTATAAATCAAGTTTACTCACATGTTATAACGACGAGCGTGCGCGGGCGCGTATACGTCATTCCTGTCGGTTAGTCAGGGACGGTATGAACCTCGGACGGACTGGTTTCACTGGCCAACATGGGGACCACTTACACCAGTTAGACCGGAATGTTTTGGACCTAGAACCAGTGTAATCATAACATACCGGGTGATTTATGTATACCTATTTTCTACCCGACTACGGCGGAGGGTTATGATTTTAACTGGTATAGCAGTGGAGGAGGTCGGAGCCTAGTTGGTAAGACGCCCGATACATCGGTGCGTTAAGGCACGTTCAGCTCGGTCGGGCCTTGGATGGGTGACCGAATTATAACATCTGACCTCCTCCGTGTTTCGGAGGGCACGTTAAGCTGGCGGTCCCGGGTGTCATTTGAAAATCTTTGACAGTCGTTACAGGCAGTCAGAAGCCAAAAAAATGGTCTTAGGTTGCAGATAGTCCTACTACTTGGGTCTCGGAGGGCAGATGGCAATCGCTGCGTGTAAATATCGGTGATCAGCCAAATCAGGGTAGACTGAAAGCCGACCCCTCATAATGGGATAAGGCTAGGAAGAAGAAGTATGTATCTTAAGCAGATTGGTTAACCACGCGTCTTGCGGGTCCAGGGCACAAAACCCGGCTCGCACCTCTGGATTCTTCGAAATCTATGGGCGAAGACGAATCTATCACTTTAATTGTACAATACCACAAGCATAGATTTAGAAAAGTTTCGCGCGCACGCTTTCGCGGAAACCAAAATTAATCTATGGCCACACGCTTATCCGGCCCATGAGGGCCCTAAGTCGCTTAGCCATTGCCATTGTGCTGCTATAGTGATTGGTTGGCCGACCGGCTGATCGGCCTCTGATTGGTCGGTCATAATCAACCGACCAAACAGAAGGTCGCAAAAACGCCACGGTAGCGCAACAATGGCAAAGTGACCTTGGGCCCAGGCCCGACTTTCAAAAGAGGAACTAGAATTTTAAATAGAGTACATGTCATATTTTGACTGTTTTGTTTTTAGGTAGGTACCTATTGTATTTTTTTTCTTTCTCTGTGTATTGTATTGATTGTTGTAACTATAGGAGCAGTACCCGATAAACAATTAAAATCGCTCACAAAATTATTAAATTAAATTATTCTGTTGCGTTGCGGGTCCTGCTAATTTTGATTCGGATACCTACTATATTGTATCACTTACGACGGGCCCGTTAGCGTGGTTGGCGCGGAGGCGACTTTCACGCTGCAGGTTGTAGGTTCGATTCCTACCCGTGACATGCATTTGTGTGCATGAACATGTCTGTATGTCCGGAGTCTGGGTGTATTGTATATTAAGTATGTATTTACAAATAAAAAAGTAGTATATGTAGTAATATCAGTTATCTGGTTTCCATAGTACAAGCTCTGCTTAGTTTGGGATCAGGTAGCCGTATGTAAAAAATGTCCCAGGATATTATATTATTATTACTTTACATGTAGGTATTACGCGTCGGTCGCGACACCTGGTGGTGCGCAACTAAGTAGGTAGGTGGATGTAAAGGCAGTTGTTTACGTGATGCCAAAATAAGCGCGAGGCGCATCTAAAGTTTTAATAGCATCTTTGGTGTTGATGGTTTTTTCCTTGATTCAGAGTGCGATATGAGCTTCAATTTTATTGTATTTTATGATGACGTCAACGTATTTTACAGCCATTAGAGCGATCGCTCCTGTAGTACTTTTGAGATTGTACTAATGTGGTAGGTAAGTACACTGTAGGAATGTCATAACTGAAAAAGAACTAAATAAAATGAGATAAGTACCTAAATTAATAACGATCATGAGAATTTACCTATCTATGACTGCCTAGTCTACCTACTATACTGGGATCGACTACCTACTGTGACACCTGCACCCTCCAGACCTGGGGGCTTACCACCACCTCTTATAGCAGTTTTGTTTTAACGTTTCAGCGACTTTTTGTGCAATGACGTTTCTTATTGTCATGACAATAAGGTACGTTATTGCACAAAAAGTCGCTGAAACGTTAAAACGTTCCTGTAATTGAATCGCAATAAGAGTTCGTGGTAAGCCCCCTGGTCTCCAAGTGGCTTATTTCTAACCAGTTAAAATTATCTCCGTGTATTCTTCAACGTTAATTTATGGCCGATAACATGTTGACCGCCAGGAATTACGATCCTCGAGATAATATGTATTATGTTCTAGAGGCGCCATGTCAAACAGCCGTCATGCGCCACATGCAGGTATAGAAAGAGTGCGGGCAGGCGAGAGAGAATAAGTACCTACAAATAATGAGTAAAGTGCATTTTTTTATGGGACTCAAGTTGCAAACAGGCGTACGGCCCACCTGATATTAGGCAGTTACCGTAGCCTATAGATACGTGCAACACCAAAGGCATTACTCGCACGTTGCCGACCTAAAGGGGAGTGGGATAGATGGAAGGGAAGGGGGGAATTGGGCTTCCGGCTCTCTTACTCATCGTACGAAATGCATAGCCACACTGTCGGTTGGCTACTCCTTGGCTCTACCACCGACTCCAGCCATAGTTCCGCAATAAAATGGGACATCGTAGTGATTCGCGGTGTCTACCTACGTAGTACCTACACTATTATCTCATTACTTATTATTGGTAACCCATTGGGTGTGTTTTTTAACATTTAGTAGGTAACTACTTCTATTGTTTAACTGTTTAAGTATTTCAGTTTTTTTTCTTTAAACGTCCTTAAATTATTTTATTACGAAAATAATACTTGTGGTGTTTTGTTTGGCGGACGTCAGTATTTTTGTAGATAAAACAGATAATAATAAGGTTATAAATATAGTAGTCGGCTTCTCATTATCATTATTTTGTCTTCTCACTTTCGATTGAAAGGAAGTATTACACCTATTATAAAATAGGGGTAAGTGCACTTTTTATATTCTTGTCAACGTAGTGTGTGTACCTATTACTTATACCTAGGTGTTTTGTTTTGTATAACTACAGCAGATAGAACAGCCTGTAGGTACGCAGGTTATATAAAGTCCTTAATGTTCAAGATGTATTCAAAGTTGACGTTGATGTAACGTAGTGAGTTACGTAAAAAACAAAATATAGGTAAGTACTTAACACTTAAATGTAGATTTCAAATAGTAAGTATAGAGTTACTAAATAGGATCTATTAATATCCAAAGAAATTTAGCACAATAAGCGGAATTTACTTTTTGAAACATCTAGTCTAAAAGGTGTGCATATTTAAAAGATGACTTCGAAGTCATTGGAAATCCGACTTTATCTACAAGATGAGTCAGATTGGGTCACGATAATCAGTGTCACGATTTATTAATAAAACCTACCTAAATAATAAAACTACAGAAAAAAATTACATGAATAAGAACGCAAATAGGGGAAAAATGAATAACCATGATTGCTCATTACATGACATGTAATTAGAATATCGAAATTCGAAATCACTGTATTTAAAATTGTCACCTAAAATCCGCTTTTTGTCTTGCGTGCCAATAACACTTGTATTGCCAATAACAGTGTATTTTCTACATATTTCTAAAGGAAATGGCCCCAAACATGCGTACGAACAACACGATTATTGAAGAAATGGATGACAGATTGGAGGACCTGGCACCCCGAAAAAGTCCTAGAAAGCTCCAGATCGTGTATCCGAACCTGGTAACATTCGCCTATTGGCACATCGCGGGCTTTTATGGATTATATCTGTATTTCACATCAGCAAAATGGGCTACCTGTATATTCTGTGAGTACACTGAGTACCTATTACATTTTCTGTCTAGGTATCTATTAAAATTTTCATTGAAGTAGGTGATAGGACTTACATAAATTAACACTAACACTTGCTTGACACTAACACAACAGATACAACACAACACTTAACCACAGATTAGAAAGGAACAGATACATCACTCCTATACAAAATTTAAAATACCTACGCTATTTATTATTATTATTATTACGCTACGCCTACTAACGACGCTACGTAGCAAGTTTGCGGTGGCTCTTAGTCGTAGTTTAGTAGGACAAACTATTTTTTACAGTCACGTGTTGCCTGGCACATCACGTCTCCTTGGTGATTTTTCCGTCCGTATTTTTAAATAAATCTAAATTTAATTGCAGGTATTATAGTGTTCATCTGTGCCCAGCTAGGCATCACCGCTGGAGCACACCGCCTGTGGGCACATAGAACCTACAAGGCCAAGTTACCTCTTGAAATACTTCTCATGGTGTTCAACTCAATTGCTTTTCAAAACACGGCCACTGATTGGGTGAGGGACCACCGGCTCCACCACAAGCACTGCGACACAGACGCGGACCCACATAACGCCAGTCGAGGATTTTTCTATTCCCATGTCGGGTGGCTGCTTGTACGGAAACACGAGGAAGTCAAGAAACGTGGAAAATTGATTGATTTGTCTGATATATACAGCAATCCTGTTTTGAAGTTTCAAAAAAGGTAAGCTCAAACGATTCTTCAGGTACGATAAGAAGACACATTCGCATACCCTGGTTTCGCAAACCAACTCGATTTTATTTTTCGTTTAAACAAATTGGACAATTCTTTTGTCACAGATATGCGATCCCGTTCATCGGTGCAGTGTGCTTCATCTTACCGACGATAATCCCAATGTATTTTTGGGGGGAGACCTTCAAGAACGCTTGGCACATCACGATGCTTCGTTACGTCTGGAACCTCAATGCTACATTCTTAGTGAACAGCGCAGCACACCTCTGGGGTAACAAGCCATACGATAAGAGCATAATGCCTGCTCAGAACCTAAGTGTTTCCATGATTTCTTTAGGTGAGGGTTTCCACAATTACCACCATGTCTTCCCCTGGGACTACCGCACGGCTGAACTGGGAAATAATAAGCTGAATTTGACGACGAAATTCATTGATTTCTTCGCGTGGATCGGCTGGGCTTATGATCTGAAGACGGTCCCCGATGACATGATCGGACGAAGGGTAAAAAGGACGGGCGATGGAACTGATCTGTGGGGTTGGAGAGATAAGAATATGACTGAAGAAATGAAAGCTGGAGCCAAAATTTTATTCGCAAAAAGTGAATGACATGAATTACAATAAATAAAAATACATAATTCTATTTATTCATAATTAAGTAAGTTGACAAAACTACTGTGAACGGGGATTTGTTAAATGTTTGTCGAGTTGTAATCTTGCAGCATGTGTAAATATTGTTTGAAATTAAATATTAAAGTAATTTTATTTCAATCGACTACCTAATAAACACAAACAGTACAACTGCGTAACATACAGTGTTGATACAACATGCGTCAATGATTCATCTAGGTATGTTTGGTTACAAATGAGCATACTTGGTTGGGATCCTGCTGTATGGTCCCAAACTTAATAACACTTAATTGTTCGTTCATTCGGTCCCATCACCTAGTAGCCAACTCTAGGGTCGGTTTATTCAGGCATTCACTATTTTTTTTATTAATTTATAATTATATAGTAGTGGTAGCCGGTTGGTTAAGCAAGCACGCAACTTGTGGGCTTAAGGTCCAGTGTTCAAACCCCGGCTCACACGCACCTCTGGATTTTTCGATATCTTTGTTCGAACTTGCTCACAGTGACGGGCGACATAGGGCACATATTAATATGAGCAATATATATTAGTTTTTGAACGTATCCATCAGTCTTGTGAGAACGAGACAAACTTACGTGGTACAGCTATAACTCTGTCGCTTTCACACAAGGCGTTTTTAATGCCGGTCAGAGACAAATATCGGTCATTCATTCATTAATAATGATTTAAACTCTGCTCAACTTTAAGAATGTCATGGTACGATAGAAAGCTTTTCATTTTACGAATCTAAACTCAACTGCCTTGCGTTTGAATTTTCATTGTAAAGTTGATGGTAAGCCCCCTGGTAACACAGCTCACTGTGAGAAGAAAAAACGCGAGATAAATCGATTTTGTCTCATTCTCTCCAATGCATTAAGTAAGCGAAAGGGAGAGACTCGTTGGGACATGATGCGTGACAAAAGTCTTGTCTTGGCACGTGTATTAGCTCTGGAGCAACATTGAGTAACATCCACGAAATATCAGTTTCGGGTTAGACAAGGTTTTTGTTACATGTTGAATGTTGCATTTCTGAGTATATTATGTGGACAAAGTATGGTGGTTCTTTTATATTTTTTTTACGAAAAAGAAACTTGTGGCGTTTTTCCAGACAGACGTTAATTTTTATAGAAATATGGTTATAAATAATGGTAGTTACCGTGTCAGTATCGTCAGTATTAATTTGCCTCCTTGTTTTAATTGGCATGATAGTGAGATTATATTTCAATTTTAGTAAGTGGCTACCTTCCTAATGTTACTTTAGTGCTTATAAATAATAGATAAAATAGGTAAGTACCTACTGAATAAATAACTTCTCACCTCTACGAAATTTACAATGAAGTAAAAAAAAAAGTAAAAGTATTGTTGGATGGATGTATCTTCGACTCTATATAGGTAGGTACCTAATCAGATTCTCCTACGATCATGAATGAATAAAAATAAAGATTTAAAAAAAGATACAGCTAAACCCATTTCTTGTAAATGCATTTCAGATACTCTGTACATTTTATTTGCAGAAGCAATGTTCCCAAATACGCAAACAAACACTGCAGTTATTGAAGAGGTGGATGAAAAACCAGAGGAACTTGCACCCCTTTCCAGGTCTAGACCTGGAAAGCTCCAGATCGTGTATCCGAACTTGATAACATTCGCCTATTGGCACATTGCGGCCATTTATGGATTATATTTGTGTTGCACATCAGCAAAATGGGCTACCTGTATATTATGTGAGTACTTTATGGCTAACGTTTTACAATATAATGCTATAAGAATAAAAAGAAAGTTTATAATCTATAACCCAACTACTAAAAATCACGCAAAAGAAAACAAGAAAATATTCTCATCTAGAGGATAGCTGTGCTCCGTTTAGTTCATTTAGGGTAAAGTGGCATATTATGAACGTGGACGTGGACGTATCGTACGTGGTAAATAATAATATTACAATAAAATATGAGGAGCCCTTTATTTTCTCATAGAGGGTGATGAAAAGTAGAGTGTATCTCTCGGGCGCAAAATATTTTTGGTTCGGGCGACGTACTTTGAATCCCTCGCTACGTTCAGGATTCTACTAAAGAAAAAAAGCGCCCTCGTCGAAAAAATATTATTTTGCTCCCTTATGATACAATCTACTATTTGCTCCCATGTGATACAATCTACTATTTGATATACAATTACATTATACTTATTTCCCATCTTTATTTAAAAATATTTAATTGTTAAGTAATAATAATATTGCAGGCATCGCATTGTACGTCTGTGCCCAGCTAGGCATCACTGCTGGAGCGCACCGCCTTTGGGCACATAGAACCTACAAGGCCAAGTTGCCGCTTGAAGTACTTCTCATGGTGTTCAACTCAATTGCTTTTCAAAACACGGCCACTGATTGGGTGAGGGACCACCGGCTCCACCACAAGCACAGCGACACAGACGCGGACCCACATAACGCCAGTCGCGGGTTTTTCTTTTCCCATATCGGGTGGCTGCTTGTACGAAAACACCACGAAGTCAAGAAACGAGGAAAATCGATAGATTTGTCTGATATATACAGCAATCCTGTTTTGAAGTTCCAAAAAAAGTAAGTTTAAAACACTCTTTACGGCAAATGCAATAATTACAGTTACTAATAGACTTCGTAATAAAAATTCTTGAATGTAATTTTTGGTTACATAAATTGGAAAACTCTTTTGTCACAGATATGCAATACCGTTCATCGGCACCATATGCTACATCTTGCCGACTATAATCCCAATGTACTGTTGGGGGGAGACCTTCAACAATGCTTGGCACATCACCTTACTCCGTTACGCTCTGAACCTCAACGCTACATTACTGATTAATAGCGCTACGCACCGCTGGGGTAACAAGCCATACGATAAGAGTATAATGCCCACCCAGAACCCTACCATTTCCCTGATTGTGTTAGGTGAAGGTTTCCACAATTACCACCATGTCTTCCCCTGGGACTACCGCACGGCTGAACTGGGAAACAATAAGCTGAACTTGACGACGAAATTCATTGATTTCTTCGCGTGGATCGGCTGGGCTTATGATCTGAAGACGGTCCCCGATGACATGATCGGACAAAGGGTTAAAAGGACGGGTGATGGAACTGATCTGTGGGGTTGGGGAGATAAGAATATGACTGAAGAAATGAAATCTAGAGCTAAGATTTTATTCGCAAAATGTGAATGATGTACATTGGCATGAAAAATACAGATTTAGAGGGTATGGTTGAATGTATCAGGGTTGTAGCTGGCAATGTAGTTATTAGTAAATAAAATTAAATTTACAAGTGGTTTTATTTTAATGCACGATCTAATAAATACATGCATATGCATAGAACCAATACGCATGTTTCAATTGTGTTCATACAGCATGCGTCAGTGATCCAATTATGGAACAAACCAACTCGAGTGTGTAGATCGGGTAGATCAAGATTGATGACAGCCGTCACTCCAACCAGGATTCCTTGTGTCAGGTCCTTTTCTTCGGGATCACCTGTTCCGTGGCATATAATTCCACCGCCTACGGTTTCCTTAAAACAAAATTAACCACAATAAGGTTACCAAGACACTGGTTCCTGGCGTACAGTGTCAGTTAGTCAATGGCTTACAGTCTCACAGTCTCGTCTGGCCCGCTGAGAGCATCGTCATTGACACTTAAGTGTATTGGCAAGGCTATCAAAATATGGCGTTTCTCTATTGAAAGTTTCAGTTCTTCTTTTGGCCATCGGGCCAGATAAGTTTGTGGCCCTGTACACACCTGGGCGCCGCTGCCAAGTCGCTTAGCCATTGAATTGCCACTGTAACTTTTCGCTATTCTGAACGACTTCTGATTGGTCGATTGATTCTGACCGACCAGTCAGAGGGTCCTCAAATAACCAGTATACTTACTGAATATTGAGATGGGTGAGTTTTCGCATAAGTACACATATACAGTCGGCAGCTTCTAAGTAACGTGAGCTCGCATTTACGTCTCATGATCAATCGAACTTCCTCAAAGAAAACGCTTTTGCTAGACGACCAGCTCTGGAATCGAATGGGTTTGATAACGATCATCAACATTGACTGACGTCAACAGTGCTGTAATCCTATCGGTCAACTACAGCAAGAAAGAGATAGATTTTTTGGAGTTCCATAAAATACGGCCTGAAGGGGAGTGGGACAGAGGGAGGAAAATGAAGAGGGGAGCTGGGAGGCTTTCTTGCTCAACCTACGAAACGCAACTTAAATAGCTGCTTTACGCCTATCTCCTATGAGAGGGTGGTAATATCCTGATCGAGCCAGCCCGTATATGAGCTGCAATCAATTGGCTACAGCTTGGCTTTAGGGGGCGTCCATAAATTACGTGAGGCATTTAGGGGGGAGGGGGTCGAGCCAAATCTCACCAAATCTCACGTGAGGGAGAGGGGGGTCTCGGCAAATCTCACGAAATATTTGTTTTACCGCAAGAAACAGTGAAAAATTGTAAGAAAACCGGGTTAAATTAAGTAAAACATGTTTCTCCCCTACAAAATGACTTTTGAAAAATCTCACGTATGATTAGACGGGGAGGGAGGGGGTCGAGCAAAATATCACTACATCTCACCAATGGGTGGAGGGGGGTCGAAAAATATCAAAAATCACCTCACGTAATTTATGGACGCCCCCTTACAACTCTCTCTATCTCTTTCTTAATCCACAGCAGAAAAAGAGACATTTATATGTGTTATATTTTGTCTTGGCACTGACTATGCTAGTAATCTGAAGAGTGCAGTAGCCCTAGCACGCCAACGCGACAAGACTAACTCACGAAATCTATCGTACCGAGTCGTTCACTCTCATTCCTAGTTCATATGGAAGACTGACACGAAATCGACATTTATCATTTATCTTATCACAACCGGCTATGCTAGACCTGCAGAATAAAACGGCCCCAGTTGAAGAGTTTATTTTTATAATTTATGGGAGCTATTAATGTCGATAACATTGTCTCTATTTTATTTTGCAACAAAACATTTCTTTATTGATTACCTTGGTAGGTTTTATAGCAGTGCTGACGCAAACCCCATCAAAGTCTTGATCCATGGAAGCATAAGGTATTTTTTTTACAAACTGGTTAAATATCCACGATCTGTTTGTTTGCTGGAAATGTTATAATATTTAAAAAATATATACCTACTAGCTGTGCCCTGCGGTTGCACCCGCGTGGAAATTGATGTGTAAGATTAACCTGTGTCTTATTCTAGAGCCTACACTATCTACGTTTCAAATTTCATTAAATTCGGTTTAGTAGTTAGGGGGCGTCCATAAATTACGTGAGGCATTCAGGGGGGGGGGGGGGGGGGCGAGCCAAATCTCACTAAATCTCACCAAGGGGGGAGGGGAGGTCGAAAAATCACCTCACGTAATTTACGTACGCCCCCTTACGGAGATACGTGGTAACAAACATTCCCACACACACCTACTTTAGCATTTAAAACATTAGTAGGATAGGAAGTAGGAACTCGCACCCATATCGATCGTTGCCGACCTGGGCCCCGAATTATGATGAATGAAAGTTGTACAATTTTGACGGATTTCTAAGTCTACTGTCTATCAATGCCAACGGCAAATTGCAATTGCCAACCAAGCCATTGAAATGGCAGACGTTATAGGAACTAGGCCCGCCACAAACTCCCACCACTGTTACTCCTGTAAGCCAGGATCGACAATGGTGTCCAACGATGACGCCAAGGTTTGACGGGGAAAAGCAATGGCAGACGTTAGGGGACTTGAGGGCCTGAAAGGGAGTGGGGCAGAGGGGGGGGGGAGGCGGAGGGGAAGGGGGAGGTTGGGCTTTTGTCGTAGTAAAATTAGGACTTACCACAACCGCAAGGCTGTAAGCAGGGAATCGATAGAATCTTTGCGAGTAAACTGTCTTTATAGTCCTCCACTGCTGTGTGTCGTCTTTGATTGGCTCCTGTGCTGATGTGTGCAGTATCCCAGCTACTATTCTGATTTGGTCGTAGTCATATCTTCGACTGGAAAATTAAATGCATCCATACCATCGTAAAATCGGATCATTCTCACTAGTTCCACTGTCATTTGTTCTGCTATGTATGGAACTTGTTCTTAGTTCCATGGATCTTCTTAATGAAACTAGTGAGACAAAAAACTAGGGTATTGTTAGAGGCGCTCATAGTCAGTTTTAGTCACTGATCGGTAATCGATCGGAGGTTAAGCAATGATTGGTACTATGGGTACCGTACAATGGACTGGGGGTGATCCCAGTGACACCCAGACGGGCAAATTACGAAAAGGCCGTTTCCGAAATTTGCCTCTGGCGGGAATCAAACACGCAAACACCCGATGCAGTGAGCCGAGCGGCCTATGCTCGAACCACTGCGCCAAGCGGTCGTCAAATATTACTATGATATTACCAGAGATATATGATTGGTTAGCCATTGACCTAACCGTTACCGTACCCTACCGTAACCGTATTACCGTTTTCTATTAGTAAGGAAGCACTTGGCTGAAGTGAGGATTCTGTCTTCTGTAATGATGGTGCCAGCGCAGTAAGCTTTGTATAGCAGCTTCCAGGTATCAAACATCCTGAATATCATCACCTAGACGTACATGAAACAAAATTAAAGCTATCACAGTAATATGAAGGAGATTGGATTGAACTTCAGTCTATGAATAAGCGCGATAAATGGATAAAAAACCTTGGGATGATTTGAAATGATAAATAAGGCAAATTATGATGATGACTGATCTTTGTTATAGTCAAGAAAGTACAGTCGCCTGCACTTCTATGGTCACATTGCCAACTTAAGCAAAGATAAATATAGAGTTCAGCTTGTTTTGGAAGTGTTACCAAAGACACGCAGGCGACCGTACTATCGGAAACTTGACGTGGTCACGTGACGTACTGCGGTAAGCCAAAGCCAATCCAAGGTTCTTATCGCATTATGTTGGTTTTTTTTACAATTAAGGGCTATATCGTACGAGGACACCAGTGATAGCGCTATCAGCCGCTCCACCAACAAAATGTATAGAGCTGTACGGAGGATATCGCACCTGGTGTCCACTTGGCAGCGCAACCAATTCGGTGTCGGCTACCGAATCACCCACTGGCCACCATGGTTGCCTCGTGCGATATCGCGCTTAGTCGTTAGAATGCAGGTTTTAGATTGGTACCTGGGTAAAGTAGATGAAACTATAAAATAACATACGCAGTCTAAAATAGTCTTACATGATACGGTAACTCTCCGAGTTTCACTTCTTGCCCCAAAAAGCTAGTAAGAGCGACGTTCACTAAACGTGCCTGAAATCACATGAAAGCAAGTTAACGAAAACAAATCAGTACCTTCTAAGCAGAGTATAAGTCTGACCGCTACCGCTGTGCCGCGCCTTAGGTATACGCGCCTTGGGCAACTAGGTATGCGCGGGGATGTGTTGAGTCGATTCGTCCCCCCCCCCGTCTCGCCGCTCGCGTACCTAAGGCGCGGCACAGCGGTAGCGGTCAGACTTATAACATAAAATATAATGTTAGCACACACCTCTTTTATGATGTGAATTCAGTTGCAAACAAGCATACGGCCCGCCTGATGTTAAGCAGTTACCGTAGCCTAAAGGGAAGTGGGACAGACGGGAAGGGGCTTCCGGCTCTCTTACTCATCGCACGAAACGCAGCTAAAATAGCTACTTTACGCCGATCTTTTGTGAAAAGATGGTACTACTTTGGTCGAACCTAGCCGTATAGGAGCTGCAGTCAATTTGCTACAACTTGACTCTACCAGCTTTGTTTCGTATGAAGTTCTGTGGCTATTCTCGAGTGGGGTGTTCAACAAGAACACTCAGTTTACGTCTCCCCATCCCAATAGCTTTCCTGTGCATTAGCGTTTGCTATCGAATTAAAAATAACAATTATCTATGTGCAATTTACAGTTCGCTGACGGTGAGGGAAAACATCGTGAGGAAACCTACCTAACCCTCGGGATTAGGTAATAGTCAGTTCCTGTATACACGGCGACAAGGTTCACCACCTGTCACGTTGGGTTCTGACTGTCTGGTGAAACGTGGGCTTTGAGTTGGTTAATACCTCCACAATGTGGTGGTGTATGGCCACTCAAGCCTCTGATTACCCCCGAATGGGGATAAAAGTCGTGACGTTACACATTACACACCTTATGAATAGTTACATTAGAAGAATTCACTAAAAATAGATGACCGCATAATAACGCGACGATGCCATAATATATCTTGTGCAAAAACACTTTCGTTGATTTTATTTTTGATGTTAATAAATAGAAACGGATACGGAATAAAAATAAACATGGACTATCTATGTAAACTTATTCGAGTATACTTGTGAGCAATTAAAAAATATCAATTGTGCGCTTTTTATGTTCGTTTAAATTATTAACCATTTTTGACAAATATGACAGAGCGCATCAAAGAGAATAGAAAAATTGTTTAGAATAACATAAGGAATAACATGGACAAACACGCGGCCCCTACAAAAGAGATCTTTAATAATGACGTCCGCATCATATAAGCGATTTTTATTTTCAGAAATCGCGGTCGCTTCAAGTCGCCGCGATGCGGCCACGGCCTTAGCCATTAGATTTTTTTGTGTCTAAAGACTCTCTAATCTAGTGTCCTAGACACTATAGTCCGATTTTTAATTAACAGAAGTAAACTGACAGCTGAAAATGTCATTGTTCTATGAATTTGAACCTTATTTGTTCTATTTATATCGAAACGTGACATTTGCACCTGTCAGTTTACTTCGTCTAATTAAAAATCAGACTATAGATTCTTTGGTATCTAAAGTCTCTAGTGACACTAGGGAATCTAGGTCCGTATTCACAATAATCCCAGCCCAAGTACAAATAGCTATAGCTAGCTGCAATCACCAATCGGTAAACGACCGTAGGTTAAGCTACGCTTGGCAAGGTCGTTCAGAGATAGGTGACCATTTAGTGGCATTTGAACAGAGCGTCTCCGTGCTTCGGAGGGCATGTAAAAAGTCGGTCCCGGTTGTTGTTATCTAGGCAGCAGTGGATAAGCTATGTCGGAAGCCCGGGTGACTTGAACAACTAACACCAGGTTGGCCACTAACTATACGATAAGAAGAAGAAGATGTACTAGATAAACCTACCTACCTACCTTCCTGATGTACCTACAAATAAGTATAATATAGATGTGGAAAAATAAACGAAATCAATAAGCAAATAAAACCATATCAAAATAGGAAAATTCCAATATATAATATACAGTACGTCCAAATGATTTCAAATTCAACTTTACATTTAGCACCTAGGTTATTTTCTATAAAACTCTTGAAGGTAGTTACTCTAGTGAAGAAGGATCCCACGCCCACTCTATGCCCACTGACAACGCCCACCAAAACGCCCTTGCTTTGTTCGTTCGGGTCTCCAGTGCTGGCACACACTAATGGACCACCAGAATCACCCTGCAAATAAAATTATGGTTCAGCTCATTGATTGGGTAACAGTCATATCAGTTACAAGAAGTGACATTTTTTTGTGACTAAGAGCCGGGCCCCACCTACGCGCTGCGCTGCGCTGCGTAGTCGCAACGGATCAAAGTGTCAGCGGGCGAGAGACGAAGCGGGGGAGGGTGATGTGCCAGTACAAAATCTTGCGACGACGCAGCGCAACGTAGCGCAGCGCGTAGGTGGGGCCCCGCTCTAACGTGGTAAACTAGCGTACGGCCCGCCTGAAGTAAAGTTGTTACCGAAGCCTATAGATGCTTACATCGCTCGCAAGTTGCCGATCTGAAGGGGAGTGGGACAGAGAGAGAGGAAGGGGGTTGGGCTTCCGGCTCTATCTCATCGTATAAACGCAGCTGTAATAGCTAGTTTACGCCGATATTCAGTTAGAGGGTGGTACTACCCCAATCTGGGCAACCGGTATATGAGCTGAAGCCAATTGGCTACAGCTTAGCTCTACCCCCAATAAAATTTCCACGTGGTCAGCCGACAAAACTGATTGAAAATGTAGACGCAACGATTGACCGTCCACACGTGCTTAGTGGCACGCTCAATCTTTAAGTTTTGACGTCTGAACACAAGTATTACGTCATAACTGATTGCTTACCTTACGGGCCGGCCACGACTTCGCGCGACGACGACGGGCGACAGCGTTTTTTGCTAAAATGTTGCATGACGCCACGAGCTGCCGCTCTCGGCGGAAACGCGCGCGATGCAAAATTTTAGCAAAAAACGCTGTCGCCCGTCGCCGTCGCGCGAAGTCATGGCCGGGCTGTTATAGCCAGTTTACTCACCTCTCCAACGTCTGTGACCTTACTGGACGTGCAGACAAAACGGCTCATGTCCCTATGATGTAACCTGGTGCATAGTTGCGTTGGTATTACCTCCAGATGGGCGAGAAGCAGATTAGCAGAATGCTCCTGGAACCATAGAAATAATTCATTATAACAAACACATAACACTCATAAGGCTCGGCGCAAACGGGCCACCGGTGGCCAGCGACAAGCAGTTCACAGTCGAATACTGCTTAGCGAGTGGCCGCCACCGGCCACACGTGTGCGGCGAGCTTTTACAAAACGCATGAAAAAGCGTATGAACTGCTTGTCGCTGGCCACCGGTGGCTGTAACCAGTGGCCCATTTGCTCCGAGCTTTAAAAGCGTATGCGAACCGTGCTTTAACGCTCCCATGGATCAAATAAAAAACTCTGTCTCCGATAGTATGGCTGACAAATTAATAGGTCTACCAATCTGCAGGAGCTCACGGAACTGAATAATTAGCACGAAGACGTCCATAGTCAAAGGACTTCAACAGTTTCCAGGGACGAGCAGGAGGTCAGTCCACCTTTTGTATCCAAGACTACGTTGTCAGGCTTGCGATCGCTATTTAGAACCTTTTTGCCCTAACAACTGCCGGTTCCACTAGCTTCGTAGATACCTACATCGTCCGGCAATAACGTTTTATATTGTAGACACACACGAACATTGGTGCTCTAAAATATTGCACATTCTATACCTACATATCAATGAATACAAGCCATATACCTACTGTACTAAAGAAATGAAGATACATTGTAGCTACATAATCATTAGCGGGCGCGCGGGCGCAGCCGCGCAGCCGAGCAGCCGCGACACTCGCGCTGGATGGCGCATGATTGACTGAATGGCGGGAGGATCTTACCTTCATGTTGCTAAAATAAGCGCGGTTAGTCACATCTATAGATTTAAATTTTACTACATCTTTGTCGTCCTCTGTATTACACGACCAAGCCAACTAGACACCCGGGTATAAATATCAAATGATAATAAGTCAATGATTCCGCGGTCCGTCCACAACGTGAGCCTGGGCCAAAGCCTGGGCACTCCTGTGGCAGTAGTTCCCACTACGTGGTGGAAGGACCGCGTAGACTCTTGACTTATTAACATTTTTTTGATATTTATACCCGGGTGTCTAGTTGGCATGGTGGAGTAGTAATTTCAGTTTCCAACAGACAACGACGAACGTTAAGAGTAAGGATTCCTAATAAAAAGGAGGAGCTAGCGAGACAAAAATATGAGAAAAATACAAATAAGTATAATACTCACAACTTTTGATACCCTTCCGTAACCTGAGACTAAACACGTGCCATAATAGTCCACGGGTCGAATCGCTACTGGTATTTGATCAATGTACGTGTTAAATAAGAAAGGTTTTGTTGTAATCTGAGTAAAAAGATAAAGATATAGGGAATTAGAAACAAGAAAATGACAGTCCGGTCTGCATCTCATTCATTATTCATTATTATGATATTTTTTGCTAGCTTTTTTTCATCTATGTGCATAATTTACAGTTCGCTGACGGTGAGGGAAAACATCGTGAGGAAACCTACCTATCCCTCGGGATTAGGTAATAGTCAGTTCCTGTATTCACGGCGACAAGGTTCACCACCTGTCACGTTGGGTTCTGACTACCTGGTGAAATGTGGCCTTTGAGTTGGTTAATACCTCCACAATGTGGTGGTGTATGGCCACTCAAGCCTCTGACTACCCCCGAATCGGGATAAAAGTCGCGAGCAAATTTTTTTTTTTTTTTTTGCTAGCCGCAATAAAGTTTTTCTTTCTTTCTTTCTTTTATCTGATTGGTGGTAGAGCCAAGCTGTAGCTAATTGACTGCAGCTCATTATATGGGCTGGCTCGACGGGGTAGGTAGTACCGCCCTCTCACAGAAAATCGGAGTAAAGTAGCTATTAAAGCTGCGTTTCCAACGATGAGCCCCCCTTCCCCTCCCTCTGTCTCACTGCCCTTCAGTTCGGCAACTTGCGAGCGATGCCTTTGGTATAGCAAGCATCTATAAGCTACGGTAACAGCTTACCATCAGGCGGGCCGTATGCTTGTTTGCCAACTTAGTCACATAAAAAAATATGCCCACTCATACTCACGATACCTACTTGTAAAAAAATATGTAACGTCACGACTTTTATCCCCATTCGGGGGTAGTCAGAGGCTTGAGTGGCCATATACCACCACATTGTGGAGGTATTAACCAACTCAAAGCCCACGTTTCACCAGATAGTCAGAACCCAACGTGACAGGTGGTGAACCTTGTCGCCGTGTATACAGCAACTGACTATTACCTAATCTCGAGGGATAGGTAGGTTTCCTCACAATGTTTTCCCTCACCGTCAGCGAACTGTAAATTATGCACATAGATGAAAATTCATCCATTGGTGCATGGCCTACCTTATGATTGCTAGCCCAACCTGTTCACCCCTAGGCTACAGTCGAGATAACTACTTATGTCATGTTTATTTGTCTCTGAGCGATAGCGTCACCAATTCTGTAGTTCGAGCCCCTTATCCCCTTTATTTCGTGCTGAGCCAAGCGTCTTTTGGCACAGCTCACAAGTGAAGTTGCTCAATGCTAAGAAATGCCCAGAAAGAGATGTCGGGATGAGCTGGATTCGTATTTCCGGATTGGTCTCGGGTAGCCATAGACCGGAGCAAATGGAAAAGGTGCATTTGTTATTGTAGCGGCAATAGAAATACCTACACATAGATACGGATAGATAGACAGACGGACAGCGTAAGCTTAGTAATATGGCCGGCGCACAGTGAGGTGGCATGGCATGGCATTTTAATTTTTATCAATCGAATTTAATGCTTATCCAATAGAAATAAGGTATATATTTCAATGCTCTGTGATCGACCTCGGAGTATCGCAGAGTATTTTCTCGGTGCACCTGCTGGAGCACCTTATTTCGATTGGATAAGTATTAAACTCGATTGATAAAAAATAAAACGCCATGCCCTGCCATCCTCGCTGTGCGCCGGCCAATAGGGTTCTGTTGGCCCCCTTTGGGTAAGAAACCCTAAAAATGATCTACGAACTCACCGCAACCGATATATCTTTTTCGGGGAACCGGTACCGCCTTGGGTATAATACCATCTTAAGTCTCCGCCATTGGCCATTCTCGTCACTGTCTACCGAATACCACCCTTTGTTCAGTAGATTACCAGCCACTGCGTATACGTTATTTAGAGTTCGTTTATGGACGTAAATGGGACTGGAAAAGACATCGTAAAAATAAATAGCTATCATTATTTATATATTATTATTACTAGGTTTTGCCCGCGACTTAGTCCGCGCAGAATTCAAAATCAAACTTCCATACAAACTTTCATCCCCTATTTAACGCCATTAGGGGTGGAATTTCGAAAAACCCTTTCTTATTTGATACCTACACTTCACCAAGAACACACCCTCCAAATTTCATGTCTCTGGGACTTATATTAAGTAAGTACGAATACTAACAGTGTACATCATAATTTTCTAAATAACTTCAAAATTGGCAAACATACAGACGTTTAAAGCTTTGAAAAATGTAGTAACTACACACGTACGATGTCAGAAGTGGGTAGTTATAGCAAACATTACGGCCGTGGTCTCCTATTAAATGCCATCGGCCGCTTACAGCGTCACGCGTACGCCGCGTCACAATTTTACTAAAGTGACGTCAGCGTGTACAGGAGACCACAACGGTACATTTCTATAGTAAGCATTGTGACGCGGCGTACGCGTGACGCTGTAAGCGGCCGATGGCATTTAATAGGAGACCACGGCCTAAATAGCGAATATTTTCCTAATCATTTATTATTACTTACCCACTGACTTACCCTCTAGAAAACATGTTCTGACAGTCGCTCCCTTTATTTTCAAAACAATGCGCCGCAGATAGGAGTTTTGTTGGCGTTATGATGACGCCGCCGCAGAAGGTCGTATGCCTCATCGTGTAGCGAGACGAGAGGGCTTTAAATGATATCTGAAGAATTTTAAGTTAATAAGCGATAGAAGTCACGTGTGGAAATTTTTGGATAAAGCCAGTATCCAGCAAAGTACGTCTTCCGGCTGAAGGATGGATGAATGGAAGCGATAGGACCTATGAGTCATGGAAGCAGCCAACTGGAAGGGCTCGTAAATGGGCTACAAAAATTCCCTCTTGCTGGAAGTCCTGCTGATAACTCGGCCACAATATAGGCAACAGCAACAATGTATTTTGCATCTTTGCCGCTGGCTACACAATTGCAGCATAAAATTACAATTTCTCCTGGATAATAGTCCCGTTCAGTGGTGGCAACGCCGCCAGCTACTACAGGGGTGTCACTGGAGAGGGTCCTGTGGTGTCTTAACATGTTGGTAGGCGTCTTCACTGGCTACAGTCAGTCGTCACTAGCGAGATCAAGCCTGCGGGACTAGTATAGTAGTCCCGGAGACCAATCAGCGTGCTAGCAATGCCGTGCCGAAGAGGACTTTACATTGGGAATTGGGACATACTTTTTGACTACTTTCCGATCTTCTTCTTTTGATCTGAGACTGTCAAGGAGATAAATTTTCTGAAGTTCCCTTTATAAGACCACTACTTATAAGAACTAAATACCAGGTAGGGAACGTCGCCTTTCACCGCTGCCCAGCCATTCATGACCCTAGGAACCCACAGTCTCTCTTCAAACTTTGCAACTTCAGAATAACACATATTGAAATTTATTATTTGCAGCAACAAACCGAATAACTTAGACATTCATATAAATAAAATTATATAGCAAACAAATACTGTATAATACTACGTGTAGGTTAATACGGGACTTTCCTTTCTAATATTTTTGTAAACAATGATTTGAATATTTGGGTCATTGATGGACCAGATTGACAACTAGATGGGGAGCCGTAGAAGGGTTTTCTGGATTTACTCCAGCGCGTCAGATTAAGATAAGGGAGATACCTTACATATTGATAAGAACCTCCAACCAGTATGAGCCCTTAATATGGGGGGTGCGCTCAGGGGAACCAAAAATAAAATAGACCATCTTAAAATACTCGAGCGCGTCAGATTAAGATAAGGTGGATTCATTACTAGCTAAGAAGTGTCAAAAGTGACAATTTTGCTAATTTGATCGTCAGTCTAGACGCTTCCCCCACCGCTGAAATGGGAAACATCTAGAACCATTTATTCTTCCTATCATCCAATCTACATAATCTGATAGATGTCCGCGACGCTGGAGTAAAGCCACAGTTAGCATCAAGGGCTCCCCCTCTAAACAGCTGACAACTGATAGACGTAGCAAAGAGAATACATTAGATGTGCATCTTTCTTATAGTCAATGAGATGTGCGCATAGTATAGTCAATGACCTAAGAGAGAAAGGACGAGCCCTATGTGACGTCATCTGTAGCCAAACCCGAGCACACGACCGTCCAAAATGGCGCACAGCAAAAAGTGTTGTACTTTTAGTTAGTCGATAGTATCCATATCGATATACCTAACGATCATGTCGCGGGAAAAGTGCTGGGTCCTGATTAGGTAGGTTCAGCTATGCTGGGCTAAATCAAATAAGGCAAAAAAGGGGGGAGACAAATCTGTAAGGCTCAGGTCAATGTCAAGCGTGTACATTAACGACACGATGGAGGCGGGTGCATTTCCAGGGTGGTATGGCTGGATCATCAGGTTCTTCTGCGCAGGCACATCACTAGAGCACTCACTTGGGTTTATCCAGTTCACACAACACAATTACACAAAGGATTGAGTAGATTTCGTGCGATTAAGGTTTTTAGACACCGGAGGCACCGCGACGACGAGTGTACCAAACGAGTCGGACAGTCAAGTGTCACGAAGGGGGGAAAGAGACCGCAGCACAAATATCACGTTAATCGGGGGTAGGCAGTACAAAATTATGTTTTTATTTATGACTATTATGTTATTTTATGGCTCTGTGGAGCGAGTCACCCTCTTCCCTCTAAAATGGTTATGCAGAGTGACGCTGCTGCTCAAGTAAAGTCATTTTCACATGGCAACTCTTCGGGGTTCGCAATTTAACGTTAGAGACCACCAGAATTTCAATTTCTCGGCCTTGTTGGCGCCTCAACTTTACCACGAAAATATGCACGTGTGGAGAGCCTCATGCATACACGGCCATCATCCCTACCTACCACTACCCAGTGTAGCAAAAGCGTAAAATTAAAAATCGACAAATTTATCAGCTAAAAATATTGCGAAATCGGGAGATTTTGAACAAACTCTATTTTAACTTCTTTAAGCCGTTTTAGCAAATCCCACATTTAATTTTAAAATGTTCACTATCCATAAATCAACTTGTTATCTCTGTCGCGCATCTTTATGTTCGTGAGTAGTGATGACAAATATTATAAAACAAATTTAAGGCGGCGCAGTCACGCACCTTCCAAAACAAAAATAATTTCTTTGTGGTCACCCCGGGGCGGCCCAACGTGTAGGTGAATAGAATTTGTATCGATAACTTTGAAACAAAACTTATAAGAACAGCACTACGTTTTTATGTAAACATAGCAAATATTTGTTAGTTCTATTTTATTTGAAAATATGAATTCGAGAGTACGATTATAGACGGGAACTCAATTAAAAATTAATATAATGTACACGAAAGGTATTTTCACACACTATAAATACACTTAAATATGAAAATAACACAACTAACCTGAAAAATTACAATCCTTCGAAATTCTTTAGAGAATCAGAACTGCATGCCCTAACGCAACAATAAACTATATTGATTTTTCCTTAATAATCCTAAATAATATAATAAAGAGTCATAAAATACACACAGTTCGGCGTAAAATTTAAAATAATTTGTATAAGACGCTGACATGACAGATGAAGTACTAACCATAGTGACCCGACCATAGCCGACGACCCAATATGGCGGTCCAAAAAGGCCCTCAGGGAGGCGGCTTACTGACGGAACTAACCAAAAACTTCCAGAAAAAAGAAATATATGACATATACTGTACTGTTTTACATAGCTAAATTGTCACGAGTAAGAATGAGACAGATATGTTTTCGTTAATGTGGTCCATATTTGCATCAAATATGTATACCATAAACAATAGCTTCGTATCTGCTAATAATAAATCTATGAGTATAGTACCAAACTTTTTTGGACATAATTATTTGAAGGCGGTCACTATCCGTCCGCTGACCCCATGCGCTGACCGGACGATTAAGCCCCTTCGCACATGGCGTCGTAACGAAAGCCTATGGTTATACGCGCGTAGAACGAGAGCAATACGAGCACGTACATTTTCAAACAAGTCCGCAGACGATAGATAGGGCCTAATATAGAATTATTCGTCAGCTCACTCGATTATCTAAATTATTTTGGTCGATAAACTGCCATGATGGGCTTTGATTGCAAAATCTATCAATGATTTGATCTTAGATTATATATTAGTCGAGCGCCCCTCGACTAGATGGCTTCGGTGTAGTTGTAAAATGCGGCAACGAATAATGCTCATATAAATGAGCATACGAGTCCAACTTGACGTAATCTCGTAGCAACCACTATGTCACACTGATCTGCCGTGTTGACATTTTGCTTTAATTATATTTACATAGTAAAATGCCGGCCAGCGCGGTAAAATTATGCAGAAACAATCAATCAAACAATAAGAAAGACACTGGGATCACATACCATCAGTAAGTATTGCATAATATCCTAATTTCAACGAAAAATAACACCAACCATTAAAATGTCAAAGAATATAAATTACACCGTTCAGTGATACCGCGTAATAAAACTTAATTTCCCCAAGGTTGCGATTTTTATTGTTCTGCAAATAAATAATTATTTTTATATAAGGTCGTAAGTTATAAATAGATATTTTGCAAGGCACCTTACTAAATGCTGAAGATGATGTATCCACCCTACCATAAAAAAATAATCGCTTGGTATAAATATTTTCGATCGCTTGGTTCAGCTGGTTAGTAACGAGCATTAAAAATTCCTTGGTAACGAGTGATTCAGTCAAAGGAACCCAACATATTTCTTTTTGTGGTAAGTATCACAGAGAACATAGAGGGAAGAGTTGTTCTTTTTTAAAAACTTATATTTTTTAATTAATGGCCTCTTTCCATTCGGACCCAATGTGATTCTGCCAATGTCAACGTCTTATTAGATTTACCCATCGACGTAATACCATTGAACATGACTGTGGACTACAAACTTTATTTTCCATTCATTTAATCAAAAATAATCCTTATGTGACGGACTTAACGCCCACGATGCACGCATTATAAAAACCGGTCCGAGCCAGATACCTATAACTGCGCCTTCTTTCCCTTTCTAACAGTACAACCTTTCATCCCTTGTGTTGCCAGTTAATATTTATTCGATCACCTTAAACTTGGTACATTTTCATGTTAAGAATAATAAACAATAAAGTCGATTAATGAAATACCTATGGTAAAGTATAAGAATATCCTAAGATTAAAATTTCAAATATAAATAAATATCTGGAAATAAGTACTTACCTTCTTTAATAATTCGCTTGTAATTGTCAGTTCCGTGATGTCTATAGGAATCGTAGCAGAAATAAAATTAAAAACTTGAAACACAGAACGTCAATTTGCGTGACACACGACATTTTCAGCTAATTTTAAATCTAGAGGATTGTGCTGAATTTTCTCATAAAAATGGGTAGAATATGCGTAATGGAAGGGTGTAAAAGCGAATATTATCCGAATTAAGGATTATCTTAACATAGGTAAGTGGGTAACTATGTTTTCCACGTTAAGTACATTTTAGATGTTCGGGTGACACAAATTTCTCTAGTAAAAAGGACTATAATATAAATCTTATTATGTGTCTATGTTAACTGAGGAATATCGTCCACGGGAACTGTTTGCAGCGATAAAGTCGCGCTTTTCGTTGCCGCACGACTACATCGCTACTTTTTGAAGTCGGTCGCATTTGCAGCGCGCGACAGACCACACGCTGGTAAAACGCGACGCTCACGCCGCGTTGTCACGGCTCGCCGGGCTCGCACACGGCGTTCGCGTCGTTCACACGCTCGAGGAACGCGCACGTCTAGGGCCAGATTAACCATTTCAGGCAATGTAATTCTTGGGGCCCCTTTCCTTTACCCTTTTGTTACTTTTTAATAGTACATTACTGCCACGGTCTGTAATGAGTGTGTTGCTGGGCGCGTTGTTGATGGCCGAAAGCGCGGCGCAGCGCAGCTCCAGGCCTCCACAGCGCGGTCAGCATTGCAACCCTTGATGGACAATATAAAATAAAGGCCGAGACCGATGGTTTGTCGATTGAAATTGTTTGCAATTGGGACGACTTTTGACTTTACACTTCCCGATTACTCCTAAGCAATAAAAAACAAAAAAACAATTTTATCTTTTACAGATCCCAGGCGTGTAAATTGGTTACAACAAATACCTATTGGCTACAGAAAAATTACCCAAAATTCCGTCATATACAGCAAGCATTTTAAGCCGACAGATTATGTCCCTAATTTAACACAACGAGTTTTAAAGGAAAATGCCCTGCCCTCACTGTTCCTTTTCGTTAGCACAAAGGACAATGGGCAAAAATGGTCCAAATGTCCACCACTTCCGAGACCTACGTCACTCGATAGACCACTACATACTGAGTAACTTTTGCAAAGCCAGTTCAACAAAATAGGCTGTCAGTAAAAAAAAAATTGTAGTTTAAAAAAATATTTTAATTTTTTTATTTCCCACTTACGCTGCGTTCCATTCACCGTAATTTTTGTTATTTTCGTCCACAAAAAGTGTTAAAAACGATAATAATGATAACTTTCAGTACAAGTTGGTGCGAGTGGAACGTGATTTGTGGACAAAAATAACGAAAATAACAAAATTAACAGTGATTGGAACGCACCACCAGTGTTATGTCTTATACATTTTTTTCGAAAGGCAACAATATAAATACACTTTCTAACATTAAATAAAAATAAAATAAGCTGTCAGAAAGCAAAAAATGCCGTGAAACATATTTTATTATTATTTTTGTTACCTGATGATAAGTGAAAAAGTAAGGTAACGCATAGAAGGTACCTGCTTATTTATTTTATAGAAGCGCTTGTTGTTCACTTTTCATCAGGTAACAAAAATAATAATAAAAACTTTTCACGGCATTTTTTGCTTTCTGACAGCTTATTTTATTTTTATTTAATGTTAGTAAGAGTATTTATGTTGTTGCCTTTCGAAAAAAATGTATAAACATAATACTAATGGTGAAATCATATTTTTTTTTAAACTACCCGTATTTTTTTACTTACAGCTTATTTTTAGTTTTTTAGTGGTCTATCGGGTTACGTAGGTCTCGGTCTGTTTTGCCCATTGTCCTTTAATTTTGTCTTATGGTCTAATTAGTTAGATATTCTTAGGGTACCGTACCTAATAAGGAAAAAAACTAAACCCTAATATGATAACTTTGTTGTCCGTCTATCTGTCTCTATGTCCGTCTGTCACAACTTGCACAGCCCAAATCAAACATAACATGTTAACAGTAGTAGGTACCTTTTATAGCATAGAAAAAGAGTAAGTATAGGAAAGATAAGTATTGGAAAAACCACAGATATGGAGAGCCTAGACAACGTCCAAGCGTGTGAAGTGTCATGTTACTTTATATTACAAAGTGGCAAAATCTACGATCTTAAATACTATTTTGTAACTTCATTTAGGTTGCCAAGATACAGACAGGCACTCGTGTGGTTTGGCCTCCGCAGACTAATTTATTGTACCTACTCATGTTCTTAAGAAAATAAACATCCCTTTCCTTATTTTATTATTTTCCTATCATAACAATCTCGGAACAAAAGCACGTTTTCACTAGATGTCCATGGGGACGTTCTCAAAATTTCAAAATATTATGGTCACTCTTGTTGGCAAAGGAAACAACGTTCAGTATGGTATCTCGCTGTCGGCTTCACTTTTGCTGCCAAGTCCGCATTCCAGGTGTTAGAGACTTAAAACTTCCTTGGATTTACCTAAGAAACAACGTGTGACAATTTGCGCGGGTGAAGGGGTCGTTGAGGACAGAGATAGGTGGAGGAGGATGGGAGAGACCTATGCCCAGCAGTGGGACGAAATAGGTAAATAAAAAATGGGAAACTTTTTTTTATACAGTCTACTAGTAAGTAGCTTATAAAATACATAAGTGAACAGTCAAATAAATGTCAAATGGTGAATGAATGTATATGAAAATATTTATTTTCCCACATTTAAATAATCAGGTTTAGTGGAGGGGCGTACATTTTTATCTCTACCTTCGTATACATTCATTCACCATTTATTTGACTGTTCACTTACATTATGTATTTTATAAGCTACTTACATCAAAACAGCAACTAAGTATCTACTTACTTGTAGACTGTATAAAAAAGCCTTTCCCATTTTTTATTTACTTATTTCGTCCCACTGCTGGGCATAGGTCTCTCCCATCCTCCTCCACCTATCTCTGTCCTCAACAACTCTTTGTCAGTCCTTCGTTCCATCTTCCGGAACCCACTCGCTTGAAATTTTAGCCCACTTGTCAGGATCCATTCTATTCTATGGCCTGCCCATCTCCACTTAAGTTTGGTAGTCTTTGATTCATGGGGTAAAAGTTTAGAAGTTGACCACACTATTTACTCATGCTTGTGTGCGTTGACGCAATTAGTTACACACATTACAATATTGAGATTGCCGCATTCAAGGAGCTTTATTTCATATGACGTGCGGTGTCTTCCTAAAGGCACGTCACTGGATTTGATGTTTGGCTATAAAAAAACCCCTAACCTTTAGGACTTATCAGTGAAACTTGAAAGGCATATTGTTCATGTGGTTACCAGACGGCTACAATAGATACTTATTTTTGACCTTACTTGGTATTATACATTCACTAACAAGTATAAGGCTGCGTTTCCATTGAAGCGGAGCGGGGCGGAGCGGGGCGGAGAAGAGCAGTGAAAAGTGGCAACTGTTTCCATTGAAGCGGTGCGGGGCGGAGCGGAGCGGGGCGGAGCGGGGCGGAGCGGGGCGGAGCTGGGCGGAGTGGAGCGGAGAAGAGCAGTGAAAAGTGGCAAATGTTTTCATTGAAGTGGAGCGGGGCGGAGCGGGGTTGAGCGGGGTGGAGCGGAGCGGTGCTGGGCGGAGTGGAGCGGAGAATAGCAGTGAGAAGTGGCAAATGTTTCCATTGAAGCGGAGCGGGGCGGAACGCGGCGAAGCGGAGCGGGGTGGAGCGGGGCAGCGTGTTCATATATTGTATTCGAAAGTCCGCTCAGCTCCGCTCTGCTCCGCTCTGCTCCACTCTGCTCCGCTCTGTTCCGCTCAGCTCCGCTCAGCTCCGCTCAGCTCCGCTCAGCTCCGCTCAGCTCCGCTCAGCTCCGCTCTGCTCCGCTCAGCTCCGCTCTGCTCCGCTCAGCTCCGCTCTGCTCCGCTCAGCTCCGCTCTGCTCCACTCAGCTACTCTTTTCTCCACTCTGCTCCACTCAGCTTCTCTTTTCTCCACTCTGCTCCGCTCAGCTCCGCTCTGCTCCGCTCAGCGCCGCTCAGCTCCGTTCAGCTCCGCACAGTTCCGCACAGCTCCGCTTCGTGCCCACCACTCGGCACCACAGCCTGCTCGACTCCGTTCTGTCCGGCTCGGGGCCACGTGTTCATTTGTTTTATTCGAAAGTACGCTCAACTCCGCTCCGCTCCTCTCCGCTCCGCTCCGATCCTCTCCGCGCCGCTCCGCTCCTCTCCGCACCGCTCCGAACCGCTCCGCTCCGCTCCGCTCCGCTCCGCTCCGCTCCGCTCCTCTCCTCTCCTCTCCGCTCCGCTCCGCTCCGCTTCGTGCCCACCACTCGGCACCACAGCCTGCTCGACTCCGCTCTGTCCGGCTCGGGGCCGCGTGTTCATTTGTTTTATTCGAAAGTCCACTCATCTCCGCTCCGCCCCGCTTACACTGTTTCCACTGATGCGGAGTGGAGATTTCGAGCACTGTGATTGGCCAATTCACGGTCCGCTCGGCCCCGCTCCGCCCCGCTCCGCTTCAATCGAAACGCACCCTTAGCATGAAATCCACCCACCTCTATACCAAATTTGATTTCATCAACCAAAAAAAATACTAAATTTAATAAACGAAACACAACAAAACGGTATAATATTCTGTATCAAAAAAATCACAACAAAATAAAACAATTGACATCTGCACTGATGACATTTGTTGGACTCAATGAAGTGACGGAAGGAAGATACTCTGGTGAAGAAGGAATCCGTCCGATCTAGGGTGGTTCCACACGCGACACCCACTAGGATCCTACCGCTTCTCTCCATGGGGTCACCGGTGTTTGAACACACAATGGGTCCACCAGAATCGCCCTGAAAATTTATTTGCAAATAGAACCAGGCAGTAAATTACACATCGGGCTCAATAAAGAGATCATTGGAATATTCGGCTTTATGGGGCGTCATCTATGAGTGACAGAGACGACGCTCTACCAAGCAGATAATCTGCAGGTCTGCTCGTCTAAATAGATCTTGAAATCCCTCAAAAGTGCCTACAAGTACCTATCCTAACGAGCCAGATTTACAGACTTAATGTAACTTAACGTAATGATAAGCGACTAGCTTTTCCCGCGACTTCGTCCGCGTAGAATTTAAATTTTAAAAAATCGGATCTCTGATCCCGGATCCCGTATCCCGTATCCCGGATCCCAAAAATATAGCCTATGTTACTCAAGGATAATGTAGTATTCTATAGGTGAAAGAATTTTTGAAATCGGTCCTTTAGTTTTCGAGTTTACTCATCCCATCATCCATACAAACTTACATACAAATCTTCTCTCTTTATAATATCAGTATAGAAGTATAGATATAGATAAGGGTATTTACAAATTACCTTTCCGATATCGGATTGCCATTTGGACGTGCAAATATAATGGAACATATCACTCCCGTGGTTTATACTGCATTGCCAACGAGGTATTAGTTTCAAATACGTTTTCAGTAAACTGTCCGAGTCTACCTGTAATACAAATAGAGAGGTACAAATATGCAGCGCATTCTTAAACTAAGCAACGCTTGTACCACACCAAGGACTAAGGACGATGACGACACCTAGAACAGAGGCCCTACCACCACCTCTTATAGCAGTATTGTTTTAACGTTTCAGCGACTTTTTGTGCAATGACGTACCTTATTGTCATGACAATAAGAAACGTCATTCCACAAAAAGTCGCTGAAACGTTAAAACAATACTGCTATAAGAGGTGGTGGTAGGGCCTCAGGACAAATTACAAAAAGGTTGTTTTCGTAATTTGCTTCTGGCGGGAATCGAACCCACTCGATACAGTGAGCCGAACGGCCTAATATCGAGCCACTGCGCCAAGCAGTCGTGAATTACAGTCGTAATTACAACGTTGGTTTTATTTATTAGCGGTATAAGAGGCCTTCGGGCGGCTTGAGCAACTCTGACACCAGGTTGGCTACTAACCACTCAGAAGAAGAATAATTCAGTTAACTATCAACTATCAAAGTAAATACCTGTGCACCTACAACTCACAGTGTAAGAGATCTGTCCATAACCAGATGCTAAGCAATAGCCTGTGAAGTCGGCGTATTGGACAGCATACTCAATGGGTGCTACGTATTCGTTGAATTCAAATGTCTCGGTCACAAACTGGAAAAATAATTAAATAGAAGGAAGAAATTCCAATCCCGCCAAGTCCTTATAATGTAAATAACAATTGCTGGAAGTACAGCGTTCATTCAAGAGTATACTTAAAATGATGTCGGTGAAACCGACCTATTCCCACTAGTTTTACTTTAATTGGTCCATGATATTTTTTCTCACTATTTCCATGGATCTTCTGATTGGAACTAGTGAGATAAAACTGAATCAACATTATTCTCATTAGTTCCATGGAACATGGAACAAGTGTGACTAAAATGTGGTAATCCACCTTATTCTATCAAATTGTTCCCCTTTCAAAAATCCTACATTTCGCAAACTATCCTTTGATGAACCCTATATTGTAGGGTAAAGGAGGGAGATTTCTGGAGGGTGATCATTCCACAACTTGCACGTTTACGACATTACGACATAAATCTTTATTTTGTAGGTATCCTACGTATTTCTTACCAATATAGCTATATCGTTATAAGGAAAAGAGTAATCTTTGGGATAGGTCATGTTGAGCAGTCTCCTCCATTGTTCGTGTTCATTCGATCTGTTGGATGCTAAATTCCGCAATGTTGCTGCTACAGCATAAGTGTTCTTTAGAGATCGAAATTCGGTTGTCCTGAAATGTCAGTTACGTTAGATTCAGTACCTATACCAGCATGAATTTAGGTTCACTCTTTAACCCGTGCAATGACTAAAAAAAAGTCAGTACATTTTCTTCTGAATTGGGGCACATGCGTATGTGTACGCATCACTCGAGGGTTTAAGCAGTTTTTGAGTAAGTTTGAAATTCTACTCACGTAAGGAACTATAGGAAGCATGAATTCGAGATGGCCTCTAAACTACATTAGTTAGTGATTACCAAAATATTATTAATGCTCATATCAGTAGCCAGTATAGTTAGCGTTGGAGGGAGATAGAGAAGTTGGTCTACAGTGGTATTTTCGACCATCCGAGGAACTAAGAGTTTGTCATATAATTTTTTTTTGTAGATGCCAGCAGTTAGTGACCCCTAGCGAACGTTCACTCATGGTAGTGCTAGGAAGAGTTACTAGGAGAGATGAAACGTTACTACGGTTAATTTAGAATAATCGTATATTCAATGGTAGAAAAGTCAATTTTCAATGGTAGTACTTACGTGAAAATTAAGAAATATGTTTTCTCATATACAAAACAGTGAGCCGCAGTCAAAATCTTAGCAGCCCCTATAATAGTTCCTCCACAAAATGTGTAGTATCTCGCCATGTCATCAGGGTCCTTGCATTTTAATGCCACCTTCAATGTTAGAATCAAATAATTTTATTTGCTAAAACACTACGTACCTACCTACAATGACTGTTGCCTGTAGAACAAAAATATTGGTAGCATAAATAGGGAAGGAACGGACAGAAAATATTTAAAAGCTTTTCACTAAAATAAGAAAAGAATCACTACGTTTTCGTAGTAGGTAGAATGAAGGTTGCGGGAAACTGTTGGATGCAAGCAGCACAGGTCGTCAGCCTTGGGGCGGCCCATGTCCAGCAGTGGACGGCTATTGGCTGAAATCATGATGATGATGATGTTATGAAGGTACCTATAAGAAGAAATACGTACTTATATATGTATAAGTAAATAAGCTACCACTAACCTGGTAAGGTATCTCACCAAGGCTAGTGGGCACTCCTTGGTAAATAAGAGATATCGTGTTATTTGATGACAACGCTTCAATATCTTGACAATCATTAAAGCGCAACCACAGAATAATGAAATAATAGTTCATTATATTACTGTAGGGAACAATAAATGATATAAACATTACTTATTGCAAAGTGGTTACATTCTCTTTGTTTACAACATTATAAATTGACATTTGAGTGCCGTTTCAACCTTTTTGGTTCTTGGTAGAACAGTTGGTTTTGGGTTGGTGCCTTTACTTTAAACTGGTGCTGCCATCTGTCAATTCTTGCTCGTATTAGTGGAGAACTTGTATGTGAAAATAAAATAATACCGAACATTACCAAGAGATGCTGCTACAAGTATGAAACAGAACATCTTTCCATTTGCTAATGTTTGCTAAAATAAAAGTAGCCTACGTTATTCCTTGTACATATAACATCAGCTATCTGTTAGTGAAAGCCTCAACAAAATCTGTTATCTCGGTAGTATCTACTTGTCCGTAGCTCGTAGCTTTCAATTTCAGCAGTTTCTTTAATAACTGTATTCCTGAAATTGAACTTATGTTTTTATATGGGACTGATGTGGCAAACAAGCGTACTGCCCGCTTGGTGCTAAACAGTTAACGGAGCCTAATGCATGCAATGCCGAAGGCATTGCCCGCACTTGCCGACCTGAAGGGGAGTGGAACGAAGGGAGGGGAAGAGGGGAGGGGGAGGGTTGGACTTCATGTTTGATGGAAATTAATTCAGCTGTTTTAAAGATACACACATCAGCGGATTTAACTACAAGTTAAACCTTCTTAACTACTTAGTTATACGGTAAATTAGTAGTTACGCTTAGTAAGTATTATGGATTAAAATGAATTTTAAGTACCTACTCAAGAAAATCATATACCTTAATTAACCCGTCTAACAAACTTCCTTACTACAATCTTAGTTTTAAGTTGATCCCAGACGGAACAGTGCATTATACATCAGGTGTTTCATTACCGCCTGTAGGCGCCCCCTGGCGGAGGCTGTGGAGGCGTAGACCGGAACTCGGTTCATAAATTATAACTTCCGGTAGTTTCGACTTGAACGGATTTGGTGTGTTGATACACGGGATAGATTTTCAGTTTGTTTGCATTATTACCTACCTATACGTTAAGCTTTTCTAAATCGAAAGATCGAAAGATAGATAAAGAGCACAGAGAATCATATCAGAGATAAATCATTATATTCAATCTAATAATATTAAACCAACAAAAAATTGTACATAGGTAAAAGTCAAAGTCAATTTGTTTATTTGGTTTAGACTTACTGGGGTACATGCAATTTATTTTTGACAAGTTTTCTATCCATCACCGCATCTTGTAGGTGCCTACTTTAGAAAATAGAAAATCTCCATATATTTATTTTATTATACAGTAGGCACCTCCTACTTTAAGTAAAAATATTTTTTTGGGGTAACTTTTAAATAATTGATGGAATCAGGCGTAACTTTTAAAGTTAGAAATACTATAATCTATTGAATATACTTGCTACTCGTATATTACATGAACAAAATTTAAAAAAAAACTAAAATATTAGGTAATATTCCCCAGGTACTTTCACTTTATTACTAGACAAATTTTGCACCGTGTGACTCGACCCCCTGAAATCCCTTCCCGTTGTATTGTCTTGAGATTCGTATTTAATTAGCGCGACCTCAACCCGATGGCTTGGCTTACACGGACCACATATTATCAGGGTTAGCTTCTATGAATAGGTACGTACCAAGGATGTGGTCCGTGGCACTTAGACGTGATATCCTTAAGGCTGAGTTTACCAACACATTAACAGACCGTTAGAACACTAAACGAATGGTCAGTTTTAATCGGTCACTGCTCTATCGGTTTGTTAATGTTCTAGCTAGACTCTAGGATGTAGTTTCAATTAAACATATCATTCCTGACGATTATGTGTGCGAATGTGTGGTATTGGTTGTTTTGAGCCAAGTTTAACTTTAAAGTAAATTTATTGTAGTTAGTTTTAATAAATTTAACGCCACAAAATAATATTGGTTTCTTTATTTTTTACAAAATAAGGTACAAACAATACAATAGTACCTAACTACTCGTCTCATCAAAAACTAAGCAACGCTTGTACTAATTAATGGGTACTTTACAATGAACTAGGGGCGATCGAGTATAACCAGAAAATACTATTACTATTTGTTACAACCCGCAAATAACCCGATCTAGAAGTTAAGTAAGTACTCTGCATTTTAAACCAATTCTACCATCTAACCGACTTCTCAAATCCATGCCTACGCTCTGAAATTGGCATTTAATTAGGCCGGCTTCAACTTGAGAGGCCGGATATTCGTACATGCATACGTAATAACAGTCACTTAACGTGCTCGTGCGATGGTGGGAGTGTGACGTAATTGGACCAGAGATCTGTGATGTTCATTGGGGAATATACTGTTGGAAATGATTTAATTTTAGAACAAGATTTCCTAAACTCTGTATTTAAAAACAATGGTGCATTCAGATGCCTTGCATGCCTCGCCCGCGCACTCATGTTATGACATTATGTATATGCGTTCCGACGTCAAAACCGATTGCTCGAACGTCAGTTTTAATGTCGGAACGCATAGCTTTAATGTCATAACATGAGTGCTCGAGCGAGGCATACGAGGCATCTGGACACACCAATTGAAAATACTATTTTAGTATAGGTGCAATATTAAAAAAATACTTACAAAGTCATTATTTCTGGCCTATTGAATATTCATAAGGTTTTGATTCAACAATAAAATAGTGGCCATGCATTTTGTGAAGTAAACAGAAAGTAATTAAGAGGTGTTGACTGAAGTATTCAGTACAATCAACACCAGTATAATCCTAGGAAGACTTGAAATTTTTTCTACTTTATTCAGCACGTTACTGTCTCTACCAACCAGTCTACCTTCCAAAGACACATAGGAAACAAACAGCTTACTATCCAAGACGGCACTAATTAGGTCTGCTAAGTTACCTAATTAAGTGACACAAGATCGTTCGGCCAAGTTCCTACTAAGTTGGATTAGTTAAGTTAGCTTACAACTTAATTTTAGTTAGACATAGCAAGCAGGTATTAACCTTCTACGTTACACAAAGACATGAGTTTGATGCATTTGTCTACTTATCTTAATAAATGCATCTCAAAGTTGAGATCGATCTTAAGATGCAGTTTTTACGTTTAATGAATGGAACATCTGTCAAAAATAGCGTCTAAAGATGGATCTCAACTTTGAGATGCATTTATTAATTCGAAACGTAGATCTTTTTAATTCTGACAAATATCGCCACACACTGTATGGTCACAAACTAAACGTCGTTGTAGGTACTGCTTGGACTGGGGCGACTCCAGCGGCTAGAGGTCAAATTACGAAAAGGGCATTGCTGAAATTTACCCAAACGACAACCATCCAGAGCCGAGTAGACTACGCTCAAACCAATCGATGATCAAGATCTTCTGTAATAAGTAAACGAAGCGCTTCGAGAAAAGGTAGTAGTGCCCTTGCGCTTCACTTGGCTAGTCTTGGCGGGGGCACTACTGTACCCCCAGATATCGGTGAGATAGTTTTTAGTGTATTTTTATTGAAATAAATTCTACAGTTTTAAGGCGCGCGACGGGGATGTCATCATTAATGTTTACTTTTTACATGCAGATATTATGGGGAATAGTAAAAAGATATCATTCGGACTGTCAAAGAACACAAAAAGCCACTTCAGAGTAACCACACCAACAGATGCGCGACAATACTTCGTTAGAACGACGTGGCCTGCGCACTCAATAAAAATATCATAATGAATCGTAATGTTGCGCATATGGACGTTTTTTAAAGGGCACATAAATTGGCTGGGTGGTTTGCGATGTCAGGAATTGAAAATACGCATGCTACGATTTTATGCAAATTGTTTGAAATAGTACAGAATACACCAGAAAAAATAAAATTTCTAAATCTTAGTAGGTATGATTCAAACAAATGAAATTAAATAACTAATATCTGGTAGAGCGTAGATAAGTCATATCGAGACATTTAAATATGTATCAAAATAGCATAGTCAGTAACAAATAAGTTAACTTGAAGATGATAATTATTGCAATAGTTAAAACAAACAAGCTCACCAACCCTAGTTTGAGTAGGTAATCAAAAAAATAACATTATCGTCGTAAAAATGAAACCCAATTGACAAACAACAAAAAAAACTGACCATATAAGAAGGCTACTCATTCAATTAATGGCCCAACAAAAAGCTATTTAATAGTGGGCCCACTCGGGCCATTACTGGCCTTGAGCGGTCCTTATTAAAAATGTGGCCTGAATATCAAATTGCTATCTCGCTTTTGTGCACTCCCTAAATCATACAGACACCAGCTACCCTACGGATTTTGTAATCTATAGGTTAGTTCAAGGGGTCAGAGAATCTGAAATATTTATTGCGCAACACAGAATAATTACACTAGAGTATTTTTCATTCTATTGAGAGACTGGCAATGAATTTCACAGCTAGTCTTCTATATAAAAAAATACTTGAAACAGAGCTGATACCTACCAAAAAATATAAAAAATAGTAATAGTAATAATACTAGATAATAAAGTTGTAAGTCCAAATATATTAACCAAAGGAATAATAACCCGTTTATAAAAATGTGTAAACAAAAGGTGTGTGTATAACATTAATTATTTAATTCCTTATTGCATTCTCTAAACACGAAATACTCTGTGTAAAAGCTACCAGTCTTAGCAAAACAGTTATCAAGGGACGCCAGCGGAGCCCTACCGTCCTATTGTTTGTTTTTTATATAAATAAATTCAGTTGTCACATCTCGCATGATAAATGGTCGGACTGACACGATGGTCATATGGCGAATTTGGGTCCACTTGTTACGACCTCGGCAATGCAGTTTTAGGGGCGTGCTTTTGAAATATGAAAATAATAGGGAAGAGATCGTAACAAATGACGAAACATTTTATAATCAAAACATTTCTGACTGTTCAGAAACACGAAAATTAATTATGCATGCATGCTGGAAGGCGAAAAATGGAGGCTCTTTATTAGATTTTAACCGAATTCTTAGCCGCTTGGCGCAGTGGTTGGAGCGTAGGCCGCTCGGCTTATTGCGTCAGGTGGTTGCGTGTTCGATGCCCTACAGAGGCAAATTTCGGAATTAGTCTTTTCGTAATTTGCCCTGCTCTGGGTGTCACTGGGATTGGCCTCAGTCCATTGTAATCTAATAGCTTTGCTTAATAGGGGACAATACAGTTGGTGTGTAAGTATTTACAATACAATCTACAATCTAGAGTAGGTAAGCACTTTAATTCGGGTAATTAAATTTATGTTGGGCTTAGCGATATTATTTTTATTGTTGAAGTTGGTGGTGGCCGGCAAAAACGCTACGTATTCTAGCAAAAATAAAACAGCGAAAGAAAAAGAATATAGCGTTCATGGAAGAATAATAAATCTCAAATGTTTTATACCCACACCACCCTAATTTCAAACAATACTACGAATGCTGTAAATGTGCCCTGACAAAATAATTCTAAGCCGATTTTGAAGATAATATTTTGAGACGTTAAATAAATGATCAGCTCGCAAATCCATTTGCTTCGGTTTCCGCGTTTTTTTGGCTCCATTACGGGAACGGTGCGCAGCCAATTTGAAAATATTGAATAAGTAAAACTTCCCGAAATATGAATGCAGAGAGTATGCAAATAACAGATATGGCAAAAAGTTGTAGATAATAATATTATTGTGTTGGCTTGATGTCTTACACACGTATTTATTAACTAGTCATTAAAGTATTCTTAATTCAATTCTAATCAAACAACCTATCTGACAATCCCATTTTGAAAGATTCTCTATAGAATAATTTCATATTGTATGCAAAATCTATCAAAATGAGATTGGGAGACAGATTATCTGCTTATAATCATTTGTCTTGTAGATACGGGGATAGAATTAATATTGGAAGACAATCATGAAAGTAAATTAAATATGTTGGCAAAGTACCGAGCCGGCCGCCGCGCCCGCTATCAGTTATGACGTTAATTTGCCTACGCGGTTAAAACTGAAGGGCTGGACAAGTGGCTGACGTCTACAAGTGTTCCTCCAAATCGCTACGCTTCATGGGTGGAAATTACATAAGTCACGTGATCTACATAGCAACTTGTTGTTGATCTACATAGCGACGTTTGACATTTCCATACATTGTGAAGTCTATTCTATTCTATTCGATTAGCGTTCAAGCCACTTGTCTAGAGGCGCTGATTGGTCGGGCGCGGCGCCCCGCCCGGCACTTGTTGACGTTACCAAAGCGAAACACGAATGCCGACCATTAACCATGGGAAATTAATCATTCCTATATCATAATATCTTAACTAGATTAAATGATTAAGTACAAAGACATAATTAACTAATTTAATTAATAACTAATTTAGATTTGTGCTCACAATAAATAATTATATCTTTGTCGTACCTGCACACTTATTACTTGTTCTTTGACACTGCACAGGGAAGCAAACGCTAAACACATTATGACGAGTTACCGGCTGTTGTATTATGACGCCGCGCTTCAGTTATGATAACACGAGCTTGTGGGAAACGCCGTGGAAATTACACTCAGTTGAACCGATGCGAATGGCTTGGGTTTGCATTTTTGAGGGGATATTTTTCGGTCTTTGTTTAGGTGTGCTTTTTGGATTTGAAAATCCTTTTAACGAAACTTTTTTCTGAGCTTTTGTAATAATTATACCTATATTTAATTATAGCCTCTGACTACCCCCGAATGGGGATGAAAGTCGTGACGTTATATTTCATTTCTCATTGAATTTAATTATAGGTATATTTTAAGTAGAAGAGCCAAGTGTAGCCAATAGAATGCAGTTCGAATGCTCTAGTATCATCCTCTCACAGAAGATCGGCGTAAAGTAGCTGCTTTAGGTACGTTTCTTACGATGAAAGAGAGAGGTGGTAGACCAAACCTCTCCCCCTCCATTCCCTATCCTCTATCCTTGTAAATGGTATTTTTTAGTCTTTTTATGATGTCAGTTCCACCTCAACGTTTCATAGTTCGTATTAGTGGCGGTTCTCTTTTTTTGGAACGTAGAGTCAGTGTTTCCGAAACAGACTTGTCAGTTCACCTGACTATTAACATGAAGGTCTTTTATTTTCCAGCTTCTGTATTTTTATGGTGGTGGAATGTTGTTTTATGTCGTTTTATTTGTGCTTTACGTCGATCTTCTATGAGAGGGTGGTACTACTCCTGTTGAGTCAGCCCGGATGTGAAAAAAGAATAGACCTTAAAAATTTAAATACGAACAGCAAGTCGGTATTTTTACAAAAAGAGACCAATAAATATACATTACATTGACATGACAATTCGGAAAATTCAATAAGCTACTTATACAATGATTTTATAAAGCTAGATAATTTTGCGTACTCCTTATATTAGCATGAAATACATAATTAATATTTCCTTACTCAAAACATCACAGTCGTCACTCAAATAATCAGCACAGCATGACTTACCTATACAAATTATTACCCGAAAAAAGTCGGCACCGTTTACACCGCCAACAAGACAGTAGTAACAGTGTGACGGACGGAGGGCTAACCCTTTTACTGCGGACGTAGGGTACATTAATACGTTTTTATGGCTTATTTGTTTTGTGAAAGACGTCACTGAAGACACATTTAGGACCCGCTGACTGTGTATTGTCAAAATGTTTGCGGAATTTGTTCTCACAGCGTGTGGCCGTTTTTTTCGTGTTTCGAGAATTAGTGCCGGTCATAAGTGAGTGGTAAAGCGGGAATAGAAAAAAATACGCAAAATGAAGATGTATTTGTTAATACTTTTTAAGTTGTTGCAGATAATAGGTAGGTACCTACTCTGTAGAGTTATGATAATAATTTGCAACAAAGTTCGTATTTTTTTTCTTCTTACTAATTACCTATTTTATGACGAAATCTATCGAAAGTTACGAGGAACCCTACATGAAAAGCGCATTAGCTTCTAACCGTGATATAAAAACAAATATCATCTCCAGTTCCGGTCTTCCTAAACCATTTTTTGTTCATTGACCACTTATGAAGTGTGAACTACCAAAAAAAGCCACTCGAGTCACCACAGAACATCAAAAATTCACGCTGTTTGCAAACTAATCAATTGGTATCAGCATCCGCCGAACGCATCTGTCCGTTTTTGTCGCGGACATTTCCTTGAGGCCCTTCATAGAAAAGCAATCGGGTAGTCGTAAACGTTAAGGGTCTGGAAGCACCCCCCGGGGGGCATCTAAAGGCAGGACGATGTTTCTTGACACTGCCAGAAAAAGTACGAGTCGGTAGCCCTAATCCCGGGTCCGCGTCGGGGGGGTTATAACACGAGCAAAAAGTGTAATTTAAAACTGACTTAAGGTCTCGAATTAAAATGAAGGAGGAAACGCTACGTTGGCATCTTTTTGGATGTACTTAGGTATCGTTTCCTGTATACTGTTGGTATCGTATGTGTTCGTATTGGTATTGGTTGACTGAGTGATGTATACTCGTAATGTTGTTCCCAAGAATATTAGGCTTATTTTAGAGTATACCTAATATTACACCTGTATACACGGCGACAAGGTTCACCTCCTGTCACGTTGGGTTCTGACTATCTGGTGAAACGTGGGCTTTGAGTTGGTTAATACCTCCACAATGTGGTGGTGTATGGCCACTCAAGCTTCTGACTACCCCCCATTGGGGATATAAAAGTCGTGACGTCTATGTTATGTTATGTTATGTTATGTTACCTAATATTCCCAAAATTACCGATAACCACTTCAATACTCATGTTGTCGCAGGGCCATGAATCTAAATGGAATCTAGGTTACCATGGCCCAAGACAAAGTCAATCAGTGTTGTCATTTATTGACATCGTGAAATGTAATGTAACGTCACGACTTTTATCCCCATTCGGGGGTAGTCAAAGGCTTGAGTGGCCATACACCACCACATTGTGGAGGTATTAACCAACTCAAAGCCCACGTTTCACCAGATAGTCAGAACCCAACGTGACAGGTGGTGAACCTTGTCGCCGTGTATACAGGAACTGACTATTACCTAATCCCGAGGGATAGGTATGTTTTCCCTCACCGTCAGCGAACTGTAAATTATACACATAGATGAAAATTCATCCATTGGTGTATGCCCAACCGGGGATCGAACCTGGGACCTTCTGATTGCAAGCCCAACCTGTTCACCCCTAGGCTACAGTCATTTCATGGTTCAAGCGCGCCGCTCGGCACGTGTACACGCAGCTAAGTATTGATATTAATTAATTATTCACAATACGAGTCATCCGATGCAAATGCAGATTTCCCAATTGACCGCTCTAGTTACCGACTCGGTGCACAATAGCAACTTGATTATAATGCCTGGGTCTAGATCCCTTTGTCCCTTCTAAGGGCACCCAGGAAATAGAATTTGTATGCTAAGTGTGAATGGATTGGAATTATTAATTAGAAATGGGGAATATGCATGTTTTTTTTTAATATTTAGCTCACCATATTCTGTTTTGAATAATAATACAGTGTTCAAAATATTTCGATATGTCTAATAGTTTTGGAGATATAATTTTTTTGATGCCAGTGAGTGGTGTACTGTGACGACTGCGTTTTGTGTAGGCGAAGACGGCAGTAGTCAACGGCAGGCTGATAGGTATTATACTGCTTTCATTCAAAGAACAAAATGTCATTTTACGTAACTGGATATGTTAAGGGAATTTCTTTCTCGATACTGATTACGTAGCTTGGGGTTTGTTGGTTTCGTTTGAAGAATAAAATGTCTTCGTACGAAACTGGTTACTGGCACCGGATTCGTAGGTGGCCGAAGATCTAAGGGCCTCCGCAGACTAGCTACTTTTAGCATCGGCGACCGGAGATTTTGTGACATATCGATGCTGCGTCGCGTTTCTTCGAGCGCGAACGAGCGAGATGCAGCATCAAAATCGCCGATCGCCGATGTTAAAAGTAGCTAGTCTGCGGAGGCCCTAACAAAATCTACTGCAAGGTAGGTGTGTAGTATAGTATCTATTAACTAGGTAGGTAGGTACCTAAGTAGATGCATATTAGGTACAGATTTTATGGAGCTATAGGTACCCACGTGCCTCTATCCACCATACATCTTAAGCTAACAAGTACCGATATTTCACATTACCTTCAAGTCTCTAGGCAATAGGGGGCGTGGCGAGCGATGGGCGTGGCGGGAGGGCGGTCCCTCTGAGCCTCCCAGAGCACTCAGGCCCGAGAGGTCCCGACAACTTGTTTGTAGCTTGTTGTTAAACTCGGGTATTATTAGTCATTTCGTACATACCTACACATGTACTTAGGTATATTGGTATGGTTATGTAATTTTAAAACTCTGGTACCAGAGATGATGAGGTTGAAATTTCATCTCAATTTTCATCCTATTTAGGCTAAGTGGACTCTCTTCAGTTTAACAATTGTAGAGAGGGACCCACCACTCACCCTCGGAATTGTCAACCTCCAATATTATAAACCAAATGAATTGATCGATAATAGAAGAAGCCAACAAGACCTAACTCCCTGTCAGTCGAGAGTATGTCTGTCATGAGTCATAGACCCTAACAATTAGCAATTCTCCGCAGACAAAGCGAATCCTAAATAAATTCGACACGTGTTTCGCCTCTAAACGAGGCATCCTCAGGAAAGCTGGACTACGACTGAGCCAGACAACAACTGATTGTTTAACAATGGATTTCCGCAAAGTTACGCCTGATTCCATCAATTATCTCTTCAGTTTATCAGAATTCAAATTTCTTCATAAGATGGCTCATTCTTCGTTTGACCGTTTGACGTTGACCTTCGATGTCAAAAAAAATGTTGACACCGAAGGTCCACGGAAAACGGTCAGACGAAGAATGGCCCAGATACTCTAAGGCTAGGCATGCACTAGGCAGCCCGGCCGCGGTAGCCAAAATATTGAGTAAATTCTTGGCCTCCTAGTGCGCGGGCTCCAATGAGCCATCAAACACAAGATTGACAGCCGCAGCCGGGCTGCAGTGCGTGGCTAGCCTAAGGTATCTAACCAAGCGATTTCATGAAATAGTTTTAAGACTTGTTCAAATGCTCGCCCTGCCTATGGCCTAGTCATGAGACAGAACGATAATGTAACTATGTAACTGATTGCTCGGCTATACCCTTCTCTGTTTAGAGTGTAGGTTGGCTCGCCCTTTAACTCACCCGAGCATGTGACTGAGGCTGCCGCGCATGGCATGTGAGCGCGCAGCCTCACGCGGCTTGCGGCTGATATAGACGCAGCCAATGATTATTTTTCTGATCCTGATTCTGACTTTAATTCCAACAACAAAAATATGGAGGAACAAGATCTTTCGGTAGCACAATATCTGTAGAATAAAGGTTGGCACTCATCTATCAACTCGGCACCCGTCCAGCACCGCCTCGCCGCTCGGCGTCTACTCGTTGTCGACAGGTGGTCCACAGGCGGACGTTGCTTTTACACCATAAACGTCACGTGATCAAGCAGTGGACCGCGCGTGGTCAACGAGTGAACGCCGCGTGGTCAGCGCGTGGTTCACGTATATCCGGTTCAGTTAGTGGATGCCGACCGACGATGCGGTGCTGGTCGGGTGCCGAGTTGATAGGTGAGTGCCAACTTTAAAGGTCCTTTACGATTGGTAAGTCTAAGATAATGTGGATGCGAACGAGTTCTAGTCGATAAGGGAAAAATTACCATTGTAACATCCCTTTGTCATGGCCTCCATTTAAATGCGACTCCAGCTTTAGTCCGCTAGGCTGCAGGCCCAGTTCGCACGTCATTTAGAAACTAGTTAAATGCTCTTAAACACGCTCTACAATCTGGTTTTCCATCAGTTGTGTAGTTTCAGTGGTAATCACCCTACACTGCGGTTTTTTCCCCCTACTTGCGACGAAGGGAAGTGGATGTTGATTCTTTATTTTGATGAAATTCATGTGGGTTCCAAAATTTAGCTTTTCTCTGAGACTCATCGAGAGTCAAACCTCGGCGTCATCGTTGGACACCATGTTGATCCTGGCTTACAGGAGTAACAGTGGTGGGAGTGTGTGGCGGGCCTGGGGGCTAACCACCACCTCTTATAGCAGTATTGTTTGAACGTATCAGCGACTTTTTATGCAATGACGTTTCTTATTGTCATGACAATAAGGTACGTCATTGCACAAAAAGTCGCTGAAACGTTAAAACGTTCCTATAATTGAATCGCGATAAGAGGTCGTGGTACGCCCCCAGGTCCATAAAAAATGTCTATCCTGCAGCGTTCCACGTTGCAACTAATGATGAAAATGAGAATCGCACTTTTTTATAAACACAGGTGCGTGCCGGGAATTATTCCTGCGCTGCACTGCTGTTTCTAAGATTTTCATGAGATGATTTTGCCATCAGAAGCATTTCCAAATAGGCTGTGACATCAAATGATTCTCAGGTATGATATGAGAATAATTCGAATTCGGGATTTTTTCTTTTGAAAAAAAAAAAAAAAAAACAGAAGCGGTGGGAAATATACCTCGTAGTAAGGACAAAATTATTTTTGTACAAGAAATTACAAGTTACCTATAAGGATTAATATTCCAAACAAAATATTAAATTACTATTAATAAAGCACGTATCCCATCATCCACTCACCTAGAATTACCTACTATATTTAGCTAACGAGTGTCGCTAACTACGGTTTCGATCCCGTGAGGAATCTGAATAAAGTTTTTACATTGCATTTCAGTGTTATTATATTCCACAGAGTAATGTGTGCCATAAACCGAGCCAAATACAAAGAAATTCTGGATTCGAGCGTAAAAATCACGTCTTCAAATATTCATCAAAGTCATCCCTAACAAGCGGCTTCTAACGAGAGCGTTGTTTAACGACTACATTAGAGTGCAGCGATTTGTTCACGTTCAACTCATACGGCACACTTTACATATAATTAATGAGGCGACAAAACCTCATCTCGCCAGCAGTTAAAGTCAATTCCCACTGAAATTTCATCATCGTCAATCTAACTTGGGTTTAATAAGTAATACTCGCGCTGTGGGCCGTCCCAGAGCAGAGCTCGGCTGGTCCAGCGAGATGCTGTGCGTCTCGTCTATCCCGCCATCCCTTACCCGCGCACGCGGATCGCGGTCTCTGAGGGAAACCTCGCAACGTCCCTCCATTACCATAATCTGGGCCGATAAAACCACACGACTGAGTTGCGTCTGACCTCAAATTTGAATAATCAAAAATCGAACACGAATATAAATAGCCAGTTTTAAAAATAATAACGACGTTTTTTGATTTTGGAACGAAGAAAATGGCGTGCAAGTGGCGCCACCTTTTTAGATGTATCCGTCTCGCTCTTGAGGCGAGGGCGTGTCCCAGGGGCGCCTCCCACAGTCCGCGGGGACGGACGGGGGCGCCGCGAAGCCCGGGCACTCGGCGGCGCGCTCCCGCGACGCTTGTTAGTGTTCCGCAAATCCACAGCGGGATCGCTCGCACAACCGGGACACGATCCCAGTACGCACATACGATAACACAGAGCCGCCTACCGGATAGTTATACAACACGAATAGTTACGATAGGAGCCAACTTGAGTTTTGCGAATTTTTATTTTGAACAGATACTTTTTGCGTTTTATATTTGAGTTATTCTGTGATTTTAAAAATAATATTGTGTTATTGACTTTTTTGTAAATATTATGTTCCGGACTTTGCAATTTCTATAATCGTCCAAAATCCTGATTTTGTAAAGTTAAAACAACGAATAAACAGTGCAATTTTGGATAGAGTTTGAATTTGGAACGCGTATTTCGGGAGGCTTCGTGATTTTCCGGGGGTGTTCGTGCGCTCTCGGGCGCGTAATACCGGTGCGTGTCGTGATTCGCGATTCGGTCGGACGAGTTGAACGCGGCGGGCGGGTACACGGGCTCCCCGTGGCCGCCGCTGGAGCTCGACCCCGTGGGATGGGGACGCAAGCTGTATCCATCGGGAGCGTCCAGGCCTTCAGGTAAGCTTCACAACATTTGAAATTGGAAGCATCCAGCCAAGTTTGGACCCCGGCTATGGTTTTGAAGCCGGAATAGAACTTGGATGACAAAGTCCCACCAAAATAGTCTCCTCAACTCTGTACTTCTAGGATCAATTTAGGAGATATATAAATTATTAACTTTGATAGACTTTTTATACCTACATTACTATTTGGTTGATACTTAAATAATTTATAAAAACTCAAAATGAAGGCATATGTACAAGAATATTATTATTAATTACAAGGAATGTCAAACAAAATAATAAATATGGTTTGTTTCTGTTTGTGAAATAAAGTCTACGCTACGATACCGGCTACGACGTAGCGTTATAAATGAATGGCGTAGCGCCTTTCATTTAATCATAATTGGTTTTCTTAATGGTTTTGCGTGAGGACATTAAAATATTTTAATGATAAATTGGAAGTTCGTCAGTAGTCTTCCTTTATTAATATTGATAATCTCGAATTTATTATAACTTCTACAAAAACATTTAAAAAATGTAACACAATTTAAAAATACTTTTACGTGTATCAATCTATGGTAGAATAAAGTATACTATGTCAGTACAGAACTAAAAAATCCATATAAAAGTGGATATAGATAGGAATGTAAGTACATAAAACGCATATTCACCAGCAAAATAATGAATAGAAGCTGAAAACAGCTGAAATAAAACTATCAAAAATACATAACAAAGAATATTAATAAAGAACAGCATATAAAGAGTTATTAAAAAAATCTATCCACTCGCAATTTTTTCACACTTGCACAGTTTTTATCCATAAGATTTGACCAGTCGCACAATTTGATCCAGAACTATATTTGTAACGTATTCCTGTGCAGGTGGTCTGATGTTCGGCCTGCACCACCAGGAGGCGGCGGGCGGGCTGCACGCGCAGCCCCGCGGACCCGTCACCTCGCTCAAAGAGGAGCCGCTAACCAGAGCTTGGATGACGCCCAGTTCGCTAGTTGATAATACCAAGTAAGTTGTTGATAATACAATCTAGTAATTATATATCCGTATAAATACCAACTTGGGGGTTAAAATTAAAAGGAATAGGTTTTGATAGACCTATTTAAAAATTGCCGAAGAGTTCTCGAGTGGCGGCCGCGCACCGGAAAGCGTAGCGTGGGTTGGCCTCCCACAAGGTGGACCGACGAGCTGATGAAGGTCGCGGGAATCCGCTGGATGCGGGCAGCGCAAGTCCGGGCATTGTGGCGAACCTTGGGGGAGGCCTATGTCCAGCAGTGGACGTCTTTCGGCTGTGATGATGATGATGATGATTTAAAAATTGACCAAGTGCACAAAGTTAACAAAGTAATCACTCTAGTGAAAGTAAATTATTGTGAAATTATTAGAAGTATTTTGTTCATTGAATACCTGTGAAATAGTAACAGAGGTGGAATGTTATATCCGTATACTATAATTTATGTACCTTCTTCTGAGTTAATAAAAAAGGAATAGGTTTTGATAGACTTATTTAATACAAATTGACCAAGTGCACAAAGTTAATATAAGTTTCTCCAGTGAAAATAAATTGCTTATAAATGAATGCCACTTATCATTGACCAAGTGTTTTAAGTTAATAAAAGTTGCTCTAGTGAAAATACATACATATAAATAAATTTCACCTATCAATTTAAATAATTTCTGGTGTGTGTAATTATTAGAGGTATTTATTTAGTCAGTAATTCATTGAATACCTATGTAAAAGTAACAGCGATGGAAAATATTTTTGCTACAAGTTCACCAAAATACCCTTATTTACACACTTTTGATAAACCTTTTACGTACCGAAAAGAGCATCGCACTAACCGTATTAGGACCACCAAAATTGTATTAGAGTACCACGAAATGAACAAACCGAAACGAATGCGTTCTGTTTGGCGTTAAATAGCCGAATGGGATTAAGTTCTGTTTCAAATGGGGGTTGCTGCAAGGGATCAGACAATAATTTATGAACAGTAGGAGTTCTTAATATAAAACCTAAAAACCCTAACAACTCTATTTTGTGCGAATGCTAATAATCATATTTTTATCATTAATTTTTTTTTTTTTGTATCTACAAACAAACGCAAACAAAGCGTACTGTTCAGTATGGCAAAAAAGTAAAAACAAAAAAATACGTTTCATCCGTTCTGGAGACAGATATAAACCGAAAAACGAGTTAAAAATATAGGTAGTTACTTATTGTGTAATTCTTAAAAAAAATATGAATTTTTATAGTAATTTTAAAATCTTGGAGCAAATCAACTAAAACAAAATATAGATTTGCTATGCGATAATAAAATGATTCAAGTGTTTTCCCACAAACCAGTGGACACAATGCCTCTATTATCACGCCGGTTGTCCAATCAGGGGTGGAATACGCGACCGATAATGAACCGAGCGGTAACAACTGTATTCATAAAGCAAAGGGCGTGATAAATCATTGCACAGTGCGGTAGGGCAGGCTATCGGCCAGGCTAAATGTAAATACCTATACTATAGGCTACATATTATAAGCCAAACACCTTTAGTACAGGCTACATATTATGAGGCAAACATTAAATGCACAAAATAGTTGATTTATTTAACAGAGAACATTAGCTAATTATAAAACATTAGATTATTTGAGACTTCCATATACCTAATGTTTGTAACAATTCTGATTTAAAACTGGTGTAGGTATTTTTTTTTTTATTTTTTTTTTTTAACATTAATTAATAACTAACTGTAATTCCAAATATGATTACTGATAAATAAATGAATGAATTCTGACTTAGAAATCGTTGTCAATCGCACAAATCACTATGATAAGCATCGTATGAACCGACGAAAAATAAGATCTGATTAGGTAGTATAGTTCCTACTTTATATCTCTACAAAAGAGTAACCAACACACAGTCTCTTTTTTTAATTTTTACTACAGCTGTGAACAATATTTTTTTTATATATAATTCACGCCTAAGTATACCAAAAATTATAATAATGAACTTACGCAACCATTTGGTTGGGCCGTATTGACGCGTACACGAATTAGCGCGTATTGTGTTTGCACAGACGGATCGAGGGTCCTCCCAACATCTGTCGCGTTACCAAGTTCCGTTCTAAAAATATTTACTGCGATTGTTGATGTATTTGTTTATGTGGTACGTTTTTGTTAGGATAATTTTGGGATATAATTAGTGACGGAGGGAGACGTAAGAGTTGTGTGCTAGAGGGTCTTACTGTTGCAAATAGCGTAGTTTCCGTAGTACTATCAGTTTTTGACAATCAAAGTATTTTTTACTGTCGCCAATATTTTTGTCATATATGGCTATTTTTAGGGTTCCGTACGCAATGGGTGCCAACGGGACCCTATTACTAAGCCTACGCAGTCCGTCTGTCCGTCGGTCCGTCTGTCAGCGGGCTGTATCTCACGAACCGTAATAGGTAGAAAGTTTAAATTTTCACAGAATATGTATTTCTGTTGCAGCTATAATAACAAATACTAAAAATAAAATAACATTTACAAATAGGGTCCGCATAAAAGAAACATGATATTTTTGACGTTTTTATTCCACGGTGGTACGGAACCCTTTATGTGCGAGTCCGACACGCACTTGGCCGGTTTTTTTTACTACATTCATACAATATTTTTTTTATTTTTAAGTCCAAAGATTTTCTCTTAGAATCTGAATATAAAAAGCAAACGACAGCTCAGTAATATTATTGTTACGGTACTCAAAATAAGCAATAATATTTCCACGTTCAGAAATGTCGAAGCATTCGTGTCCTCGAATCTTGGTATAATAACGTCAAATCACTCTCCAAACTTTTCAATAACCCACTAATTAAACTAATAGCCGGCAATCACCAGGTCTTGGATGACAAATGTTGACAGATAACCGACCGTCGGCGTTGACAGGGACATTTGTTCGGCGACTCTAAATCATTAGGCCGCGCCCGCACTCGCGGCGTTTTTAATAAATTACATTTTTATGTACAACAAGTAATGATCCTCTAAGAGTTCCTGCACACGCGAATGGTAATTGTTTTCAGGGAAGAGGGTAATGTGAAAGTAATATGTGTATTTCATTATCGTGTCATAAATGAGGCCTTCGGGCGATTTAAACAGCAAGGAAATCATTTTTAGATGCAATACAAAAACTAAATACAGATGCAAATCAATCTATGGGTACTGTATAAAAAAGACTAATGGGCAAGAAAATATAATTCTTCCAAATAAGTTTAGCGTAAAAACTATTTTTTACCAGTTGCACATACAATAAGTAACTACTTTACAGTATTTTTTTGAAAAAAAAAAAAAAAGGTTGACAAAAGACTCGCCATCTGTAAACGGAAAAAGCACTACAACCTAATCGCGCACGCGCCGCTGAAACTGGCGCCGATAAATAAAACAATGGAGCGTCGCGCGCGAGTATAAAATGGCAATCGCGAAACCAATTTGTTTACGCAAATTCTGCTGCAGGAGAGATGAATGGCCGACCATAGCGTAATACGGTCCTGGCGGTAATGTTGTGCGGTAGTGATGTGCGGGTAAACGATAGTTGATATCGATGATTTTATTTTTGAATATATTTGGCAGTGCCGTTACAGTAGGTAGGTACCTACCTATCATAGTTCATGAAAATATGAATTGCATTTGCGTATCATAAAAAAATACTTCACATTTAAGTCTAAAATTCATATCCCATAAAAACCATAAAATGTTAAAAACTATTTTTTTTTTCTAGTCATAGTATTTTGGTCAACCATATTTTATTTGATAAAATATAGGGTTGCTCCGGTAAGTCGATGGGTGAAGGTCGTCCTTAAGCGTATTTCGTACTATAATAAATAACAATAAAAAGAAACAGATTTGGAATTCAATCGCAAACCAGAATAGCAAATTTTGTAGGTACATCACTTCCTATGCAGGAACATCACTAAACACAACCTATACATTTGCAACAGCAGTGAGAAATGGGACCGAAGATTTGATGAACTGCGGGCAATTCAAATGCTGTTCTATCGATGTATTTATTGAGTGCATTGACAAAAACATACTTTAATGTACCATTTCAAAATAAACCTTGTTAGCATGGTATTAAGAGTCAAACGAGTATTACACTTCGTTAACACCACACGTGTCGATATCGTTGTGTGTGGGACTATTCGTGTATCGTCACATCATTAGTGTTATCTGTATTTTGAGAACTGCCTCCGTTTAGATAATCTTGCAATGATTTTGTGGTTCTCGGTCAGCCAATCATTGAGTTAAATGATAACATTGGCTTTAAATTACATTAATTCTGAAGTGGGGACTATTTATAAAGCACTTACAATGCAGTTTACCGACCTTGATTCACGACAAACCAAATAATAATAATATCGTGGATTCAAAGCACACTTTTAAGGGTTATATACTTTGTTTTTTTTTTCTAATATACTAGGTAGGTATATTAATTAGCCAGTGCTGATGGTTGGTAAATGAAGACCACATTTTTAACTAAGCAAAAATTAATTAATTACATCATTAAACTATCAATATTTTATTTTTCAAACTTAACACAGCTAACAAAACCGTTAAAGCCAATAACGGGGACCATAGTAAATCAATCTTTAAAAGGATTATAATCTTCTGTATTGTTATCTGTTGTTATTGTTTAGTCTGTGGTTACTGACAAAAGGCGGACTAAATGCTCCGGTGTTTGGCAAATGTCGGCATAATGACAAATTATTGTTTAAAAATAAAGTAACTGTGAAAGATATTTTAATTTATGGCTGACTTCTGCGGGTTCCGATTTTTTGTGGCCATGTCGTCTGGTCTATTAATAATTATATAGACACTGTGTTCGTAATATAGACCATTGACACAGAAAAAGTAATAATAGGTACGCCATTGAACCACATTTTTAAAAAGATAAAACTATACTAAATAAATATGTAAAGTAAACGTACCTACATAATGTTGAAAAAAAAAATGACTAGTGTTTTTTTATACTGGATAGTATTTGTAATTTTAAGTAAAAATTCTGAATGGTTGTAATGTAAATAACTGAAAGGAAACAGTATAAAAGTTCTGACAATCTATTCTATATAACCAAAGCTACATACAATAATGAAAGTACTGTTTGGATATTTTTTTATCAGAATTTTTTTGTGTACTTTACCAACAGTAGTGTGGGCGTTGGTCGCGCGCACTTCGAGAAGCAGCCGCCCAGCAACCTGCGCAAGAGCAACTTCTTCCACTTCGTGGTCGCGCTGTACGACCGGGCCGGCCAGCCAGTCGAGATCGAACGAACTGCTTTCATCGGGTTCATTGAGAAAGACCAGGTCAGTACTATAGTACCTACTTACTATAAGTTGCTCAGCTTGGGAAAGTAAGGTTTTTTTAAGACGGTCAACCACTACAAAACTTACTTCGTAAGTTTTTAAATGGCAATATGGACTGATGCGTCATTAAGGTTTGTTATCAAAATAGAGATGAAATTTAGAGCAAAAAACTGAAGCAATAATATGACCATTTTACAATATTGCACTAATATTATTCTGTTAGTTGAAGATAGCGGTATCCGGACTTGATTTGTCTTAAATCGTGATGTCACTCAAGGTCATATGTTATCTCCATTGTTAATCCATGCCTAAATGTGAAACGTCATTTAGGGTCATATTTTCTGTCTCTATTTTTAAGGAGACTCCGCAATTTATTGATCTTTATTCACTCAATATCTATGTACTTACTTACGTAAGAATATTGAGTAGAACCGTGTGTGAGGTCTTTTACATTATTCTATAAATTTTGATCCATTGTTTATTTGATTTCACGTCTGCTATCCCAACACTGTCATTCTGATCCAGATCAAAATAGCTTTTAGCTTATTTACATCCCTTTCAATACAGCGTCATTATAGTTAGTTTATCAAGGAGTCCTTTAGTAGATAGGCATCGCGATTCAGACCGGGTCCATCAATCAGGATCGCTGCGACGTCATTTCTATTGTGTGCACAATGCTTATTTACATAATACGCAGGCGCGTTGGTGGTATGTGATACAATTTGTACTTACTAGTAACTAGTGGACTTTTTGTAATAGTATGAATGTTCGTAAATAAAATATAATATTGCATAATGTTTAGGGTTCCGTAAGTTCCTTCAAAAAAACCGGAACCCTCATAGGATCGCTTTGTTGTCGGTCTATTTGTCTAACTGTATGTTTGTAATTAAATAATTGAAAATTACTATTAAAAAAATAGATAACATGCTTCGATAATTTTGCAATCATAAAAAGTCGGTCAGGGTTGTTGTCATCTAGCTAGACAGTAGTCGATAAACCTAGAGGCCTTCGGGCTTGAACAACTCCGATAACAGGTTGGGCAACAAGGTTGGTTGACAAGTTTTGACAAGAGTTGTATCTTCATAAATGATAAGTCTAAGATTTTAATACAAACGATATTCCGGGTTATCACATAGTTTATTTTTATTTTACACATTTACGTCAACTAAAAGAAGTTCCTAGAAAAAACATACGCAATATCTCAGCTAAGAACTGAAACAACTGAATGCTAACAATATTTCCTACACAACCGTATGTTGTCGGCAGAGGGCGCGTTACTGCGTTCACAGAGTTCACACGTCTTGTTGTCGTGTTAATTATTCACATAGTAAACATTCATACTCGCATTTTAGTCTACGTGTGACCCACGTTTTATATGCAGAGGGTGTATACCGACTACATACTTAGAAGCCATAGATTAGATAATAATAATAATAAAATATAATAAGAAATAGTAATAATACCCAAGTACATTATTAAAATTTTCATTTGGAACAAAAACCTTAGATGAAGTTATGACAGAGGTGACACTGGTTTAACTGAATCACTCCAAGTATACACATCTGTTAGATTTCAACCGTCTACGTTTAAGGACCTGCTTTCTATGTTAATATTTCTAACATAAGCTGAGCTAGCTTAATTACGGATGTCAATTATAAAGAGAGCCCAGCTTATGTCAGAAATGTTATTTAGACGTGCAGGCGACCATACCCACTAGACGTCTTAGTCTTATTTGATCAATGTGGATACATAGGTATAGGTACACACTCACAAAGAATGTCATATCTATTACTTTCTTTAATCTTGTGCAAGAATTATGAGTATCTTTCGCATACGTCATAAATGTTATTATTTTTAGTACCAATTAATGATTAATTTGTGTATTATTGTAAGTACTTTAGTATACTAATAGTCATACTATTGTTGCAGGAAGTTGAAGGACAGAAGACTAATAACGGGATCCAGTACAGGCTTCAATTACTTTATGCAAATGGTAAGTGATTATCTGATCTTATTTGTGGGCTTCATGTAGAAAACACGATTTTATATGTATTTAGGCGGTTTTCTTATGAACTTAACAAAGGAAATTAGTGCAGCTATCTCTACTTTGGAGACTACAGCTTCAAACAGTTTGTATTTTTGAAAGATAGAGCCATCAATTTTTTTTTCAAATCGAAATTTACATATAAAGTCATACAATTGGTATTTATATCACGCTCTATATTGATAAATTATTATAATATTCATATCATGGACCAATTACTAAGGGGACTGGCCCTAAGCAACTCGGCCGAGTGGTCGGCCTAGTACTAACATCGACATAAAACGATGCGAGTAGTTCAACTATTTACCGGTAGATAGAGCAATGAAAATGAAAAAACAATGACCACGTTTTTTTTCATACATATATCTAATAAGGGCACCTCTTTCTTTAGTCTTTACTCTGTGATTCATACTCATATCCTTTATATTGAAATAGCTGTCTATGTATCATAATACTTTTTTATTTAAAAATTTGTTAATTTCAAAATACCTCAGTCCATCTCTATTCTATGATGTAGCTTTTATGGTGCCATCCAACAATAGTGTAATGCACATAGGTATACACATATATAGTATACATAGTATAGTATAGTATATATAGGTATACACACATATAGGTACACTAAAGACGCAGGAAATCAAAGCATTATCGACAGTCGGTAGTAGATCAAATATTGCCCCCTCGCAGCGCAGTGCCGTGTCGTCATGTATGCCATTGTCGTCAATAGCTATTCAAGACGCTGTCTCGGAGGTAGAATACCTACTCTACTATAGTCTCAGTGACTAGAGGATGAGGTTAGAAACTAATGATTTAAGGAGAGTAAAGTCCATTTTAACATGTTAAAGACTGTTCATAACAAAAAAAAAGTTTTGAAACTATTAAAATCTCTCACCGACAACATATACACATAAAATAGATAGATAGAACACTTTATTGTACACCAAACACATAGAGAACAAAATGAAAAAAATATAACAACATCATGAAATAAACAACAGTGTATAGTGGGCGGTGTTATACCTACTTAAGTAGGTACCTTTAAAAAGTCAGCTGCGATTGTTTTTTTATTTTCTTTGTATAGCTCAGTCCTTCTCTGTCAGGCATCCGAAACTGTGGTGTCTCTGACTCATTCAAAATTTCAGAGCAAGACAGTCCCAATTTTAACTCTCTAAATAAAAACTTATAAGAATTCACGACACGAGTAATTATGTCCTTTATTCCGTCGCACCAAGATATAAATCAAATGTAAAGGTCGAATCTCGTATTCAACAGACGTCGGTGACAACAGAGGCTATACACACGACGGTGGCATTGTAAATATTTGCTGGCTCGCCGTTAGTGCGGGGATAATGGAAAATTGGCACAGAATACACGAGCTCTTAGACTATGAATGACTGCATTGAAGCTCCTAGACTCTGTCGCGAGTAAAGAGAGCCGCATATTTTATAGGTCTTGAAAATGTAACAATAAAGCGTGTAATGTTATTATTCGCTGTTTTAAAGTGGGTACTTATTACTTGTTCTCAGAAGTTCAGTTATAAAACTCTTGTGTAAGGTTTCAGAAAGCATTAGAAAATTAATTCTGTTGACGCACAATCAAAACTTGGCTAAACTTACTCTATTGCCATCCTTCTCATCGTCGTAACATATGAGCGAGACATAAGTATCGTAGTCTTATTTAATGTAATCGTGATTTCACGACAACGGAATTGACACCTGGGCCCTAAGTCGTTTAGCCATTATAGCGCCACTGTAGCGTTTTGTTATAGTCATCGACCCTCTGATTGGTTCATAGATTCTGACCGGCCAATCAGGGGCCGATCACTATACCAGCTCAATGCAATGGCAAAACGACTTAGGGCCCAGGGTTGTGTAAACTATCTTCACTTTAGTAGTAAGTGCTGTATTTTGTATTTATAAAGATAATTAAATAATATTGGTTCAGAATACGGAACCCTGTAAGTGCAGAAGGCTAGAAGGCTAGTTTCTAGGATGTTAACAAATTGTGCAATGTTCGCTACGAAGCGCTACGCTCGTAGCCGGCGCTACGAGCTACGTACTTTATTGCCACTGTGTAAATGTTACTGCAATATACTGAAATTGTAGGCATCTTAATACGTCTAAACAAAGACAATTTGTTTTGGAATAATGTGGCTTAGAACTTGTAGTATAGTAGTTAGAAGGCTTGTATCTATTTAAAAAAATCTGTCGGTAACTGACACTTTAGAATACTATTTTGTTCACAGGTATTCGGCAAGAACAGGATATATTCGTTCGGCTTATCGACTCGGTTACAAAACAGGTAAGAATAAAATAAAATAATTTATGTAAATACAAAAGTCAAAGAAAAATGAGTCTTATTGCTTTACATCGGTTTATTATACATATTCATGGATTTGTAAAAGTTTCAAGCGCGCGCTTTAACTAGATACCCGCGACCTACTAACAAAAATCATAAAAAATGCGGCAACTTATTATAGTCACTGAATATCAGTTTCATACATTGGTTGCTGTCGTATGTACTGAAGTACGCCGACTTCGGCTTAGTATCAGTTTCTGCATTTTTATAGTGCGCATGCTCCATCTAAGTTGAAGTGCCCTCGCGGAAACCAAAATTAACCATATTATGTCCAATTAATGCGGATCAATTAATCCAGTTTAACAGATAAACTTTATTATGACGCAATAAGATTCATTTCACTTTGACAGTCTCAAACGTCAAAATGGGCTCCTTTTAATAGGCATGGGATAGTCTAACTTTGAGTCGATAGTAGTTGGTGTCATACGAGCGATTTACACGTTCATACTTTGTTTGTTGGCAGTAACAATATCATTATGCCTGTACCTAATAGTTTCAACCGAAAATTCTGTGATAGTCCCGTGCCCGTCTCGTGCCCGTCCCGTCCGCGTGTCACCCGCGTGCCTGCCACGTGCCAGATTGTCATCGCCGGCGCCCGATTAGACCCTAATCCGAACGCCCTCTGGTCAACTAAATTGCATTGCGTTTGAGCACAATCATTACGTTATCTCGTGTTACAATTTATTTTATTTTAGAATTTGATGCCGGTGCGAAAGGGTGCGACTTCTTTGTATTGTTGACATGAAATTTTAGACCTGATAGACAGAGAGAGGGTGGTATTTTCCGTTAAGTAGGTGTTAATCCTGATTGTAGTTTCACGATTGTATCGCGATTTTAAACTATTTTTATTGTACATTTAAATATAATAATATAAAGTCGCTGATCGTACACAAGTACCTAAGTTAACAATGCTATTGTAATAAATACCGTAGAAAAGACAAGCGAGCGTAGCTTCTTGATGAGTCTTCTCAATCGAGGTTGCATTACAAACAGGTTAAAAAAGTAACTTTATTAGTGCTCCCGTTCGCTTGAACAAAATTAATAATGTTATCTTGATTTAGACTAAAATGGACTGGGAGATAGGAGTTTGTACTGGGCCCATCCCAGCACCCAGACCAGGGTAAAATTAAAAGTAAAATGACAAATTTCAATTTGACGTTTTACCAACGAATCTGTTGGTACGCTTGAGTTTTCGTTACACAGAATAGCTAGCCAGGGGTTTACGTGGTTCCAAAAAAAAGCATTTCCGAAAACACTGCACGGAAAATGTCGACAGCACTACCTATATTGGTACAATTGCTTTCAAAATAACCTGCTCCGCAAATAACAATATTAACGCAAACATGATGAAAGTTCTCCTTCTCACATATATAATTTCAACACGTGTCCCTGCCTCTTAGTGTTGTGTAACAAGAGGCCAATTACCAAAGATTTATGCCGTGAACATAATTAACTTAGGCCGAACGTTGTTAACTAAGAATTACGGAATTGTGTGGAAGTGTACGCTGTAGATACTTGTACCTCTACAAAATAATGCGGGCATCTGAACTGCAGTGTGTTTTGTAAATATATTTTTTTTGTGAAAATAAAACCTATCGGTAAGAGATTTTTATGAAGACGACAATGTTTTTTCTATACATTTTTGACAGTTAATGACAGTATTCGGCACCCGTATAATTAAATTACCGCTTTTGATTTGAGGTCTTATTTTCTTTGGGTATTATTATTTTATTAAACTTAATCACAATAGGACCTAATTACCTATTACAATTTGAGAAACAAAATAAGTAAGAACCTATAAATTTTAAATTATAATAAAAATATACTAAATAACTGCCGATTATTTTATAATACTACTCTTTTAAAAATGGAAACATGTCGTTTTAAATAATAGCACTGAAATAAATTTTATGAAGACCACTAGCACGATTGTGTTGTTTTATGGGCGAGCAACAAATAAAAAGTGTTCTACTGTAACAGAAGAGACGCGAGAGTCTTGCAACGTCGAGTGTGATTTACATGACACACAACGTAGTGATACTTGCAAATTTTGCGAGACAAAAGTGCGATACAATATGATTTATGTTTAAAATAATATTTACGAATTAGAACTAGGTACTTTGATTTTTCACGTAGAAATTAAAACACCATTGTCATTACTTCTTTCGTTTTATAAAATTTTATTAAATGAAATAGGTTTTTTATTTCACACATACAACCAGTCCATTGTATGATATGTATAGTACAAGCGTTGCTTAGTTTGTGACCATACAGTTGGTGTGTCAGTTTGGCGTTATTTTATATTTTTTTATTAAGGTATTGTTTTTTTATTTAATGTCAAAGTCCAAATACAGCACTTAGTAGTTAAAGTAGAATTTACCATCGGTTCATAATGCCGCTTCCAATGAGAAGAGCTGGCAAGCAAATTAATTGTGTCTCTTTTCAATATAAAACTATTAGGAACACTTTTGTTTTTATCATATTTTTAATACAGTTCGAAGCAATATATTTACGATTTGTTTTTTTTACGTTGCTAACAGGCCCCGCTATAAGTTATTCAACGGGATTATTTATGTTCCCATACTAAATCACTATCATATCAATATCTAAAACATCAATCTGCCCACCCTCTATTTGACTATAGTCTTAAGATACTGACTCATGCCCACCGAATGAGATTCGGGCAAATCCCATAGAACGAGCAGCGGTTTGAATGGCGAGGCGCGCGCAACGCACGTGGCCAACTGATTATGTTTACTTAGTAATGTTCAAACAATATATTAATTTGGTAGCTTTTTGTTGGGAAAATGACTTTCGGATACTGGTTACCGAGTAATTTGGAAGGTTTTAGCTTTACGATTTTGTTTTTTTTTTGCCCAGTTAGCCCACTGTGCACTGACTTGTTACAAATCTGTAAGCAAGTAAAATAGTTAAAAGCTAATAAAATTTCAAAAATAAAAATAAATACTCAAGAGCCGTAGCATCTTACGTATAATTCATAAATACCTACCTAACATTTCATACCTTTTTCAATTGCGCTGTAGGTAGGTACAGTCAGTATCAAAAGTTTGATGAACATACAAGTTGTATTCCAAATTCAAAAACAGTGTTCCATAAATTGTACATCGATATATATTTTTTTCAATTTATATTAGGGGCTAGCGTTAATTTTCAAGTCAAATAGATGCACACACGTCAGACGTCTCACTCAATGTTCCTATCTCAGTGTTCATTGCGTGCTCGGTTCGCATGCACTATACAACATTAGCTGATTGGCCGTGTGCCCTCAGCCAAACGTTTTAATACAATTAAATCGACCGCAACTCACTATTATCCGAACGCCATGGTTACGTCGCCGTGTCTACCCAACGACGGTTTTGCGTGTCTCCGGCTTGGCTTTGACTTATTACGATAATGTTTAGTACCGTTTTGTATCATGACATGACCTTAGGAAGTGATCGTGGACGGGACTAAGTAAGTCTCTGCCTACTTTATCGCCTTATAGAAAGTTTATCTAAATTTTTTTTTTTTTTGTTTATTTAGTATAAATTGTTAATTCTGGCGATATTTATCTTTTCTTTATTAGCCTATTTTCCTGTCCCACTCCTGAGTAAAGGCCTCTCCTTGACTTATCCACAAATTTTTTTTTTGTTTGTTACATAGTGTATATCTTGTACAATTAAATGCAGTCCGCGTTTCAAACTGTATGTAACACGATGGCAATGGTACACTCAAACGATTAAAAATATATATTATTGTCAATCGATTATTCATGGATTTACTCTTACATTAACACCCTTAACTAGTAAAAACTAAATACTTGTAACAATGTTTCAGCCATATTTTCTAAACAAACGCGTCCATTACCGGTAGCCAGTGTCCATTTTTTTTAAATCCCCATGAATTCCCAAGAGATTGAATCCCATGCGACGGATGCCCAGCGTGCCCTCGCCCCAGCCATCCTGAGGGATTCACTCGGTTCTCAGAGTGAACTTGAAATATGCTGGCTCGTACTATCACTGTCCTAGTTGGATTCTATTTTAAAAAAGAGGTTTTGCTAAAAGTGTGTCTTTACTTTGTAGTGATCTATGGTTTTTGGACATGTCCTCTTAATAGTATTCGTTTTTCAAATGCTTTGGATGACTAAATACAAAATAATTATAAGTAAGAATGATTTTGAATTATTTTCATCACTTAAAAATAAAAACACTTTTAGGTAGATGGTACTGTTTGCGACTGTACAAAAGCTACACTGGATTAAAAAAGAAAACTTTTTTTACCTACTGCTCTACTGTAACCTCACCTTTCTTGTGACCTTTAGGTATATAAAAATAAATGATTTATAAATACGTATCTAGTAAAATTTATACATAATTTTCTTCCCAATTTGTCTAACAAAGTGAAGTTGGTATTCTATTTTGATTTACAGCCACACCTGATCCCACATCCCCTCATAAACCCTCAAAAAGACCCCTAACGATTCCAGTGTCCGCTTAAATTACTATCGTATGACCCCAAAATACTCTAAGCTAGGTACTTACATGCACAAAAGACGATAATACCCTGTTTCATATTCAATTAAATATTTTGTCAGGGATGAAAAAATCTATTTTGGATTTGGGGGATCAATGGCTAGTGTTATTTTGGTGTTAGTATTACTTGTACAATACGATTTGAGTAATTACTGGTTACTGAAATAAATGAGGAAACATGTGTGGTGCCGCCTTTGTAGGTTTTTAGTACAGTTTGTTTTTAAATCGATGATTTTAGTGGCTGCCAAGTAAAAGAAATGAAAATTAATAGTTTTAAAAATATAATTTGTTTTATTTTGTTTCGGGAAATTAAGACTGGCTTCAAACAAAACAACAACAAAAAAACATTTTTCATATATACCTCCTTAGTCGTGACGATTATTTTTAATGAAAAATGGTTATCTATTTTTAAAATCAATGCGGGAATTATGCAAATCAGTTTTTGGTTTAGATAATAAAATGCAATAATTATGCATGCGAGGGTGCATAAATTAGCTAAAAAGTAATAACTTGATGAAGACGGCACGTTTTATCTTATCTTTTTGACGATTTTTAATTACATAATATTTTACCCTAATTTTTAAATTAGCCTAATTAGTTTAGTTGCTATAAACATGTTTTTATTGTTACAGCCCATAGTTTACGAAGGTCAAGACAAGAATCCAGAAATGTGCAGGGTTTTATTAACACACGAGGTTATGTGCAGGTATGTTATTATTATTTTTTATTTGTACATGTATACAACCTTCCATATTTAAAATTACATATTTTTTTAAAGTTGCTACTTCGTAGAAATGTCGCGACTGTCGTTTGTCATAAAATATCGAATACCAAAATATTGCACGGTCATCATTCCACAAATGGTAGGCTTTTGTGATGTCATATAATAATATAGAAAGCTTGTGTCAATATTTTTGGAATTTTAACAGTCTATGTGTATGTATGTGCATTACATAATTTTATGGATAGATGCTTATTCAGTTGGTAAGTACACAAATTAAACTAAACTGAACTAAATGTTTTACCGTACTTCTCATGGATGTAATGCATGAGCGAGGCATCAATATTTTTATTTGTGTTAAATTTAGTTTAGTTTGTAACCAACAGAACAAGCACCAATGCCGAATATACCTTATAAGATATCTTTGGTTTTATTTAAATGTATACTTACTTACTAATATTATGAAAGTCTGCATGACCGAAATCGCGAGCACAGCGCTGCCATTTAAATAAAATGTATTTTATACCTACTACATTTATATAAAATACAAAGTGCAATAAAACTAACAGCAATAATATTAAATGCTACAAATGTAAACAACACCTTTACATAAACACATCCTTGTAGCTTCCTAATTACGAACGCGAACAAAGGCCCATCCTTATTAATTTAACTATTTGTTTGGGGTGGTTTTTCCGCTCATGAAATGTTCTATGTCTCGCCATTTATCTATGTGTGCGTGCGTGATGATAGAAGATCGCGTCTGTGTGAGCAATTAAAATTTTATTCCACCTTAGACTGTATGTTTTGTCTCGTTTAGTGAGATATGTGCGTCTCGGTCGCTCGTCTTCAGGGGAGGAGTCTCTAGGGAGTCTGTCCTTTCAATGTCTTTGCCCTTTGCGTCGAGGAGCCCCGGCAGGGCGCATGGAGCGTGTTTGTTTAGCGTGGATACGCCGTGTTTGATGTTTTTTGTTGTTGTCTACTGTGTAGACGTGAACACCGGAACAAATGGAATATAAATTCAACTTCTGATTTTGTATCGGCTATGTTTTTGTACTACTTAGTACGATACAGAATACTTTGGGTAAAATGTGAATATATAGAAAGTCCTCACCCTTAAGAGTGACGTAACGTGTTATTAAAACAATGTTTATTTTTCAGTCGGTGTTGTGACAAGAAGAGTTGTGGTAACAGAAACGAAACGCCTTCTGATCCAGTCATCATAGACCGGTAAGTTGCACAAAAAGATAATAACACGTCTTTGAATTATAAATACGATTCGAATTAAGAATCTAATAGAAACGTACTGACTAAACATAAAAAAAACATATTCCAATTTCAAAATTAAAAACCATAAAACAAAAACAAATTGCAAAAGTTATCGAACAGTAAAACAATAGACTGTATTTGTGTCGCTAAAACGCAGCTAGAGTTGCTCCAAACGATTCATCAGCCCGCAATGACGGCAATCGCGAAACTTCGCCGAGCCAAATGCATTTTCGCGATACACCAAACTTTTCAGGGTTTACTTTCGCATTGTATTTTTATTGCCATCGTCGCCGTCTGATGTCTATTGGTACACAGTTTACGTTGAGGTTAAAATATTTATAATGGAGCTGATTATGTTGGTACATAATATTTTACTAAACTATATTGCCATCCTTCTCATGATCGTAATGTATGAGCATTTCTGAAATAGGCCTTTTTACTAACCATAATTCCAACCACCTTATTATAACAGATATCAATCATCCAAAAAACAGTGCTCACCGTTCTCAAAAGACAAAAGCTCCACAAAAATAGCGCTCACATTGGTCTCACGCTGCGCCATTCATCGCGGACCTAGAGATCCAGCTAATCAAGCTGACAAATATGGCAAATTTCAATAGGTCCCAGCACTATTGATACGTGAGGGGTGGCGGGGCGTTCGCGCGCTATTTTATATTTTTTCGTCCTTTTTCGGGAATTCAATAGAGATAGGCGTCTCCCGTTTGGTGCGTTCGATATTTGAAATTTAGGGCTGGCTCCCGCTGACTTATTCTTGGTTGAAGGAAATGGTAATCAATTCAACATAGATTAGGTACACTACTTTTAAAAGTACCAATACTTATGTTTCGCGTGACAGAAATTCACACTACTTTTTGAATAAAATTATAATAAGCATTAGTTGTACCTACAAAACAGTTTTGACACGAAGTTTCATCTAATACTGGATTCTCGATCTCGATCAAACTATAATAGGCTGAAGATTAAATTGTAGCTTAATTCATATAATATCGTTCGTTGTCCATAGGAAAGGTAAATTACTCACGGCCTTCTAGTAGATACGGGACAAACTGAAGTCCAAATACGAGTATTTGCTGCCAGCCCTGCGATGCAAACGTCGCGCGTCGGTTTTGTAATTTTGTCGATTCAAATTTTTCTACCTTGGATTTTAAAAAAAACAACGGCGAGCCTTTGTACGCCAACTTTCCTTTGGTTGTCGACGCATGAAGTTGGATGTGAAATTTACCCTAACCGCGAATAAACTTGTGATTTTTCAAGCTTTTGATATGTTAAAAATTAAAATTCCGGTGTTCGTCCAATATTAGGAATATTTCGATAAAGGGCTATTTTTGAAAGGATTATGAATATTCATTACTGATATTTGATTGGTTATGTAATTATATTCTTTGAGATGATTGGTACCACCAGCAACATATAATAAAAAATGCTATTACAGAATTCAGTCTTAATTAAACTAGAATACCTGTAAGACCTACATTAGGGTCACCGCAGACTTTCTACTTTTTGCATCGGCGATCGGAGATTTAGTCGCTTTTAGCATCGAAGCAGTCGCTGTGTCCGACCGCAGAGAGTCACCAAAACGCGATGCCGTCGCAAAATCGCAGATCACCGATGCAAAAAGTAGCATGTCTGTGGTGGCCCTTAGCAATTCATTTAAATTATAATACTTACATAGATTTATTAAAGTTATGCGTGCTGAGCGGTCTTGCCAATCATTCATCTAAGAGTACATCTTAAATAATTTGTCAAGATCATTTCAAACAAAAAAAAAAAGGCAAGTACCCACTACAATTAATGTCACAAGCCAGTTCAATAATCCATCGGCGCATTCCAACTACACGGGCCTCGCCCACGGTACACTCGTCAACTAATGCGATAATTGAAATTGTGCAATTGCGTGCGAAGCGCACTACACCGAATTCATTACACTCCTGTTTTTCGCAATTTGTTTTTTTTTGGATTGTCGCTGCTAACGAAATGATACACTCTCTGTTGGTTTAATTATTTTATGCATGCGTCACCGTAGTAGTTTTATTTAGCAAATGGAAGTATGTATTATCATAAAAGTTTTATGATAGACGTCGGGCCGGCTTTAGTGTTTGTTTTCGTAAGTAATCTTTAGATATTGGGTAACCTTCAATGTTACAAAAAATATAGTAGTAACGTTTAACAAACGTTTCCGAATTGAAATGTAATTTGACTCGCCGTGTTACAATCGGTACAAATATCGTTACAACACGCGAAACCGTTTCTGGTATCGATAACACGGCGAATAATTGACGTAACGGTAAAAGCAGGCAACAATCCAGAACCCTACGAATCAGCAGCAATTTGTTAAGTGGATTTTTGCCCGAGACACGCTCGCGGCTCGTTGCGCTCCTGTACACAATTTCATTATCTCTGCCCGCCTGCCCGCGGCCGACTCTACTATTAACTTATGCGATGCTGTGTTCGGCTATGGGTATTTTTTAAAATTATTCTTTTTTTTAAATCTCGTGATAATTTCGCGAAAACTTAGATTCGAAATTTAAAATGTTGTGTTACAATATTTTTAAAATTTATACCGAATTAAGTTATAGTCAACGATATTCAGAAGGATATAGTTCTATGTTTAAAATTTCATATTTTTAAATCCGTTTCAGTATCGATCGTGTTTTGTTTTTTAGAGCGGAGCCAAAAAACAAATGAATCAAAACACAATTAATGACAGTTTCGAGCACCCCTCAAAATGGTTTCAACATAACTACTCCCGATTACAGGCAGTTACTTTACAAGATGGACTTTCCAAATCAATTCGTGCCCACGCAAACGGTCCCCTACGCAATCACTTAAGAATTTTATGAACCGTAATGATTAAGATGTTTTGTCGTACTTGAACTTAAAGCTGAACTTAAAACCGAGGGGCTACTCACGCCCGCTACGCGGGATTGTTGTGTAACATTGTGACTGGAATAACTATTAAAGGATTAAAACAAATATGTTTTAAAACATGTTTATTAATGGAATAGGGGTGTAAATTAATTGACTGGGAGCATGGCTATCGCTTTGATCAATAAAACCTATCCTTATAAAATTGTGTGGGAAATGCCTAATTGCACATTTTCAGGGGATTTAAATAAATATAAGTCTTTTCGCTGCAAAACAAATCTCAAAAAATGCGAGCATCATTTGAAAGTTTCAGAAAGTTTCCAAGTAGGAACTAATTTGATTATTGTACTATTTGAAACTAAATTTAATATTGTATCTCAAGAATTACCTGAAACACAATGTCTACGCGATAAAAGGCGATTCTAAAGTCAATTTTAAAACAGTACCTATTACTTTTTATACTACTCAAAAATCAATTATACCTTCTATTTTAAAACGAGAAACGTAGCAAAGGGGCATAGAGTCCGGTATATCTCGACATATGGCCAACATCTATATTACAATGGGATCTTTACACCCTATTTCGGGTGCGACAAAATCGATTCCCAATTCGATATGACCCTCTTGTGCTGCCTATTTGATCGAGACATATTTTGGGTGTGAATGTACTCTTATACAAATGTTGGAGTTCTAATTGCAACTTTTTTCATTCCCTCAATGTTGAGTCTCGTTAATATTGCGTATCTTTCTTGAAAATTGAATGCTATCCAAAATCGTCCGATCTAGCAGTGTTAGTATTTTGTATAGCCTAAGAAGGTACACGGAGAGAAGGTCCACCTGATAGTAGGTGGCAACCACGTCCAAGACATCTGCAACTTAAGAGGAGCAGATGTGGAATTGGCCTAGACCATCTAATTAGCAAGACCAATACAGTCGCTGCAAGACTAAAGAATCAGTCTGCAAGTCTTGCAAGACTTTAAAACCAGTCTAGTCTTTGATTATGTCTCAAGAATTCACGACCGAGACCGATTTTGGACATCACTACAGAAATGTCACTTTCTTCATCTCATTGAAGGAGGTCTGACGTGCCGGACGCAAAAAGAAATTCCAGAAAAGGCAGGAAAGTGCTATTATGAAATTCTATAGCAATCGTATCGTTATCAAAAAGTATGCTGTCACTGAAATCTGTGATGTGAGCTGGCTTCTGATAACGTAAAGCTATCATTACATAGTTTACTTTTTCGATAGTGAGTAGTTCTGCTTTGCTAGAGAATAAGTTTGCTAAGCATACGGCCGATCTTCATTAGTTGGAGGAAGAAACAAAAGACGAACTTCGAAATGTAATTTCAAATTAAGCTCAGGTAAAATTCTATCGGGTGCAGTTTCCCGGTGATTTTCGGTTGAACGTGGGTGCGGGGAATCCCAGCTATTATATTATCTCATTAGACACGCCACGGTGCGGCTCTCCTCTATTTTCTTCTCGCCAAATAAATTCCTTTCCCCTCTGATATCTCTATTACTTTTTTTATGATAGGTGCTATTTAGACATCGCACATAGTTAATTTTTACGCTACTGCCCAAAAAAGGAGTGTACTTTTATATTTTTATTGAACCGTTTTCATTTTCATTACGGTAATGATATTATTTATCAACCTTTGTTCTGATATACAATGAGAAAACCTACGTTCAAATATAAATTCATATTATAAATAGTTCTTAACTAAAAGTTTATTGGTGCACGACTTCGGAACGGCTGGCTTAGCACGGAGAAAGTTTCTATAACTTCATAAGTCCTTTTATTAATAGCTTCGCACTTTCTTATTGGAGAAAGCTTGATTTGAATTACGATATTTGAGTCACGTTTTATTATAAGTATTGAATATATTATATTATATAGGGTGTTAGGTTAGACAAGGAACGTATTTGAGCCCATGATAATTAAAGCTTACACGTAAATAAATAAAAATAAAAAACTAATAAATGACTGAGAAAATTTCATAATGTTTCTGAATGTGGGCCAACCTTAAGCTATCGAGCGACTATGAGTTGTCTTATCAAAGGGAATTTACTCGTGTAAATGACCTTAATCCTTGAAGGGCATGAAGGGCAAACGTCCTTCATACTTTATTTTATTCATAATTTTTTCATTAATTCGTATTTTATTGGTTAATTCAGAATCGAATACTGAATACCATTCCTTCAACTTGTCCCTCGTTTTACCTAACACCCAGTATTATAGGTAATGCAGTAAAAAATATGTTGTATATAAAGAATGAATACTTAGCCACTAAAAGAGATACGAATACAAGTAAGCACAATACAAATCACACAAATCTGTACAAAAAGCGAGGGCGGCAACAAAAGAATTCGACACACTTACAGTGTAATGTAAACCAAAAAAGAAAACTGGTCCCAAAAGCGCGCCCTGGGGAAAACTCGCGCGCTTCGCCGGCCCGATACAGACACGACGACTGGTGATTAGGCTTCTTATCCACGAGATAGCGACAGAAACTGTGCAAGACTTAACAACTAGGACCGTTTTCTTATTCCCTCCGACCGAGCATTTTCTTGCCGGCCGACTTATCTAATGCCACTGTTCAGCTTAAAATTCCTATGTAATATTAGCGGCTAACTTTCGGAGCTTATGAATTTTATCCGACGTATTAAAATGATAATTTTGTGACTTGGATATAGTTCGATATTACAGAGATGTGTCCTTAAATAAATAAGTCAAATTATATCGGTAATGAGACGTCTCATATCTGATTTATGTCGGCGTGCTCGGTGCCCCCCGATTTTTCTACACGATAAGTCAGGGTGATGATCGTAAATTGAAATATGATAAAGTCGCAGTAATAAGCTCCGGTAATCGTATCGACCCCTCGATAGGAGACGGTCTAGTGACGACAGTCAATACTGTATAGACAGCTTTTGAAGCTAATTTAGAAGCCAGCGTATAATGTATTTTTATCGTTTTTTTTTTTAACATTAAAAATACTCTTTCACCCTTCCTCGTTATCTAAATGTTATCTAGTAAGCTGGCAAACAAGCGTACAGCCAGCTTGATGTTAAGCAATTGCCGTACCAAATTGCTTGCAATACCAAAAGCATCGCTCGCACGTTGCCTCCGGATCTCTCACGTATCGTACGAAACGCACCTATAACGCTACTTTACACCGACCTTCTGTGAGAAAATGGTACTACCCCGGTCGAGCCAGCCCATATATGAGCTGCAGTCATTGGCTACAGCTTGGCTTTACCACCAATCGTTATTATTAATCATCTATTATATCTACGTTTCTATGCTACAATATTTTTCTCAAAGCTCCTTTTTATCCTGCAATGTTCCGGTCTTCTATCTCAATTCCAACCTCATTCTCAATTCCAATACGTGATTCGTCGGTTCGCAAATTATTCGGTGTAAATTCACCATCTCGTTAGAATGTGCGATCCGGTCGGGCGCGGCGAGCCAACCGCCTGATAAATTGTCTGGAATAATAATGATGAATTGCAACTAGTCCGATCCCAATGTAAGATCCTAATCTATGGACTATTTCACTACAGGTTAGCTATTCTGTGCGTTTGTCGTTACAGAATATCTACCCGGTGTAATTTAGTTTAGATAATAATCGAGAAAAATCAAAATATCCTTTTTTTTTCGCTATGTTCTTAATATCAAATTAGAGACGTTTAATTTCTCTGAAAAAATATTACTTTATTAAATTTAATTCGACGTTTGATATTGCGTGGAGCTTGGCGAAATTACTTCAAATTAGCGACAAATCTATTAAGAATAGGACGTCTCGGGCCCATTTAATTAGTGACAGGGTTTTATCATCCGCCCTCTTCGCTCCATTCGTTGGGAATTCGAACTGTAATACCGCCATATTGGCGAGCCTTAAATAATATCGAGCGTCTAATAATAGACGTTCTTTTGTAATTCGAAATTTATATGCCTTGGCTGAGTATTTTTTAAATTTACAACAGATTTCTGGTTTTACTTCTATGCGGTCATTAGAGTCGGTCATAAAAGCGGTAATGTAAAAGCATCATTAAATTTAAATACGAATTCACGCGTGACATCTCCTTTGAAGACAAACAGTACTGGGTAGTAAAACAAACTAAAGTTAATTGTTTCTTTTATGATGACATCGCGTGAGTTGGGGTCAGATAGTAAACAAATTGTTACTTTATACTGGAATACGTAGTAATTATTCATTTGGATGCGGTGATATGGAACTAATAACGGTGTTCAAAACTTTTTTTAAATTACAAGTTAAGCTACCCGTTCCACTGTTAATTTAGATACATAATAACATAATATTAATTATTCTTTAAATTCAGTGAAGATTAGTATTTAATAACAACATCACTGATCTACCTGTTCCACTGATAATAATTTAGGTATACCCTAATATTCAATCATATTAAAATATCATTCTGATGTTAGAAGCTTTCCGGTAAATAATCTTATCCGACAAAGTATAACAACATGCCTATTGCATGTGCCTTCAAAAAGATAAAACATCATTTAAATTCAATTTATAAGAGTGGCTCATTCATTTGGTTATCTAGATTTGAATATAATCACGACCTTTTACTCGATTGACAATCTTTCCAATTTTATGATTTACTAATTGCGACGAATCAAATGATTACACTTTTGTTTTAAAAAATGTCATGATAGTGGGGTCGCTAGGGTGTTACAGATTTTGATTTTTTTTATATTGGTTATCCGTAACAATAAAGGTACTTTAGATTTTTGTACGTAACTATTTTAAGGACCCGTTTACACTGTACTATTTGTACAAGTAGGTACATTCAACATTAAAACTCGTGAGCATAAAATGTTTCAGAACTTATTATTAATGTTTATTACATAAAATGCACACCGATGTGTGGTAGCATAACTATTTTAATTGCTTAATGTTTTTTTCATCATTCGTCTTTTAAATGTTATACATGATTGTTTTCACAAATCCTAAATCTAGTTCCTAATTTGAATCTAGGAATCAATAACATAGCGCAAGTAACATTTGTTACATCAATTCAGAGATTCAATACAGAAAGCACCCATGTTAGTAGGGAGCATATGCATAGGAGCAGTTAGTGCCCCCCTCTGGGGCTCAAGACGTCAGCGCGTTTAAGCGCCAATTAATTATTAAGGAACACTGAGCTCCTCCTTTGCTCTTTGTCGGCGACTGTACAACAATGCGGCTAGCTCCCGTGATTGCCTGCTTTGTAAATTGCATTAGTTGGGTCTGTTTACGAACTCGTATCATAATGATACTTGGTGCGGTTATTAGTGAATTATCAGTTCTGATTGCGTATCTGTATGGACATTGAACGTTATTTTGAGGCTTTCTGATAGGCAAGTATTTAGGTACTACGTCTCAAAATAACAAGATGTGTTAAAACTTATTTCATGTCGCCATACCTTGTTTAGTACTGTGCGGACACAGACATCTAGGATATCTAAGTGGATCTAGATGTCACGAGGTCCTTATTTTTACAAGTTTTAAATAGGTATCCGCTATAGTAATATGACGTAATATTTCGCTTTTATCGAAAATTGAGAGTACTTTTAAAGTGTATTTCGGCAAACATGTCGCTGGGGTCGCCTTTGATGGAAGCGCCTTCTCCAATTGTCAGTTGTAAATCCAATTTTCACTGTATATTGCTAGTTTCACATGTCGTGGGGTGCTCTCCGTACTTAGATACACATCTTGCTTTATGGCATAGTGCATTTTCGTTATCTACACTTTTTATCGACGGTGACTGTACCAACACTATTATTTTTATAAATATTTCATGCAAATTTAAAATCTGACACAGATTAAAAGTAAGCATGGATAAATATTATGTTTTGTATTAATTTACATATGTACTTTAAACGTAAAAAGTTATTTTCGCACAGATTTTTTAACAGGATTATAAAGATAGTTTAGAAATTTTCTACACTACAAAGTAGGTATATTAAAATAATAGAGACAGCGACAATTTTATTTATTGTCACGGTACCCTAAAATTGTCGGTACATTTTTCCCTGCCAAAATGCGCGTATAAGACAGAAATTCAGTTACACGCCAACTGGGGTAGATTAAATTGCATTGAGCTACCCATTAACGCCTTGTCAGATCGGGTTGCGATTTATACATTTGATAAATCCGATATACTGCACTTGGGAACTGCAGAATATTGGAACGGTATCGTATTAATTGTAAACACACGTGCCACAATTACACCGATCAAATACTGTAATACCGAAAGTCTGAGATTTACGATTGTTAGTCGCTAGTTCTACAGTACTCATCGGTTTAATTTACACTTCGTGTTTTGGAAAGAGATAATCGACTAGTTTCTGCTTTATAGAGTGTCATCTAAGAGTGACAGGGATGATGCTTTACGAAACTGTTATCTCTTTTTAAAGCCCGATGTGTAAACTGAACTGTCGGTTGCTGTATGTCAATGTCCTCTATGATGTCAACTATGTCAACAGCACTAGCGAGTGTAATGCCTGCTATACACTTAGGTCATGCTTCGTGGTTGGCTCCTCGCGCTATGTGGTGTTGTGTATAGGGTACCAATGATGCCAATTCTATCGTCGTCAAATCAGACTAAATTAAATTTGGCCCAACTAAATGTATTTCTGTCTTACTCGTTCGGTTCGGTCTATTATGGCTAATGAGAATAGGAGGGCAATACACGTGCACCAGCAGAATCAGCATTATGTAGACGTTCCAAAGTCAAAATTATGTTAGATTTACTGTATTATATCAATGCAGGTGACCTATTCTATAAAAAAACTTACCGATCCAAACTCAACATCTGTTTTCGTTTATCTTACATTTTCCCCGTTGTCACGGAGAGTTAATGAAAGAATTAGCTTTCATTACAACTGATACGATTCCTTAAAGGGATTCCCCAATGAAGACGAAGTGCCTTCGTAACCTTTCCGATGGCTCGATGTGAGAGAGATCGCACTCTTATCTGCGATTAGTTTTTCTTTCCTACATATAAAATGCTGTTAGTAGTGATACCTTCTGATTTTATTTTGGTGGATTTAATTCATCTAAAAAAATATTGCAATAAAATATACGTTACTCTTGATTCGTCACATCGTCACATCTCACTAAAGATTCGACTTTCAAAATAACGGTCAAGTATGGTCACAGGTACATTATTCCATTAAAGATATGAAAAGTAAAATAAAAGGTTTCCGAGCATAAACGGAACGTCCATATCGTCGAGACTTTCAACTCTAATGCATTAATTAAGCCCAACCGATCCCCGAAAATCGTCTAGAAACTCTCTCTGTTTAAATTAGTGCAGAATTCATTTTCTTTTTAATTCGTCTTCCAAATTCAAATAAGATTTCTTTTTTTTTTATTACGCCGCGCCGCATAAAAGGGTGGACCAGGATTCGTCGCTCCGTCGTTCACTTCGCAACGCTAATTCCTCCTCGTTCCGAGATACTGATTGGACGATATATTTAACAATGCTACCGACACGCTTCTCTGCGAAAAAAATACATCTTACGTACTACCTTTTTTCTCGCGCTTGGATTCCTTTATTTTCTTATTTTCTATTTGCCATCGTGGCCTAAGGTTAGAAGGAACCGGGGCTGCGAGCGTTAATGACACTAAAAGCAATTAGTAAAAGGTTGTGTTTGGCTTGTACGGTTTTGGTGTTTAGTTATTCGTCGTGCTGGTCGTGTAAGCATATTACGGGGTAGCCAGCCCATGGAGGGTCTTAACGGGAGGTCGTTTGCTGCGCTGCCAGCCTCCCAAGATTAATGACATTACGCCAAGACAGTTTGTAGAGACAAACGTGACAAAAACTGAGTTGTAATTAAGTACTTGGAACGAATAGATTTAATGACCAATGGTTTCTTTCTTCATAGTATTGATAGGTTTTTAGCCATTTGTCAATGAAACCATTCAACCTTAAGGTAGCTTGAGCAAGGACATGGTCGATTAGTAGATGCTTTCGTAGACAGAAAAAATATTTAATCGAACATGGTGATTCCACTTTTAAATATGATAACTTTGCGGGTGAATCTGACTAAGATAAGGGTGGAAAAAACATCTGAAACGCATATTATTGGACATTGCTGAAGACTACAAGGTCTCGGTTCAAACTTCAGGACTGGACATCATAAAATATTTAACACTCATATTCTTGCGGATCGGTTCAAATATTATCGACTCGCCTATAAAAGGGGAACCTCCCGCTAGAAAAAGATAGGCATACACATTACACTTATGTTAGAGTGAGATGTGAACACCGTTATTGTACGATCTTTGGAAATTCGTCGGAAACGTTTGGTTTCTTTTCCATCGTTTTTATCGCGGTCGTTATATTTTGATAGAGCCGTTTGGTAGGATCGCCGATATAACGTTTATGTTTTGGTTTTCGGTAGAAACCTTTCTTGTTGTTTCGTTACAACATTTTGTTCCTGTTTATTGTTTGTCTATACGTGCAATCTATAGCATGTATGGTAGGTACTAAATTCTAGTCGAGAACTTAAAAGAAGGACATGGAACGAGAATACGGACTCGTTATTTTTTTTTTTGCGTCGCGCATTAACAAAATCCAAGATTCTTGACGAGGGCAAGAATTGAACTAAATGATTGGTATACGAACACGGCTACAACTCAAACATTGTATTCCAAACTTATGACGTCTATCTGGCTGACATTGTTTATATTTCAGACATGCTAAAATACTGTAGAATTTTAATAAATGTCATTGTGGAGATCATATTTTATCAGGTAAACTGAAGAGGGGCGTAAATATGCTTACCTTAAAACTTTCCAGTGATAAATAGCCTGCAGGGTTCGCGAATATCAAGTATTCGGTACACCCACTCACACAATTCCTTCAATAATATAAAAAAAAATGCGTGAAAATCTATGACAAATACCATCACACACACAAGTTACTCACAACGGTGCAATGTTATACACTCACATTTTATATAAAAAAATAAAGCCGATAATTTTTCATTTTATTTTTGCCTTCCTATGACAACATTTTATTCCGGGATCCGGTTAGGTATCACATTACTAAAATACTTCAATTTCCTTATCTTTACAGTATTTACCAGCTTGAACTGCGCAATGCTATGTAAAGCAACGCTAGTCAGCTACCATGCTACCAATATCAATACGCTAAAGAAAGACGTAATTATATAAAACTTTATTTATCTTAGTACGAAGTTTGTAGTCGAGTGTACAAACGACACAATAATTCAAAGGCTCCCTTTTGCGGATTTGATACTGCGCACTGCGTCTAGGTATATTTTTCATTCGGTCTACAATGCCTGACATGTTTAGGATGTGTATTCAGTAGTCCTCTAAAGTTGCGACACTATACTAAATAGCTTAGATGTACCAACTTAAATGTTGAGAACCAACCGAATGAAATAATTATATGTGAATGGTGCCACCCTACGAAAATAGTTCAAAAATATCAAGCGGTGTCACTATAGTTACGCATAAGAATTATAGCGCTGTTCATACAAGTCCAAACATTATTAACACTTCTACAATCAACGACAAAAATAATACGCAGTTAACCACCCGTATCGTACGTTATAATCGCGTATCTATAGATACGATGATCCGCAATGGCGCGTATTTTCATACGCGGCCGCGAATTTCCCAATAATAAATTATACGCCTTGTCCGCTTACCTCCGGTTAACTGGCTTTTATAAACTACCCGGGTAATTTATAACTATTACCCGGCCGGAAACGATCACGTGATATCACTTTATAGCATATTCACCGCGTAAATATGAGGGAGCCATGTAATAATGTACCGGATATTTACATACACGTAAGTAATGGGAACTACCCTATGTGTTTATTTGTGAGTTTGAAGATGGCATAACTCAAAGTCAAAGTCAAAATATGTTCATTCATATACAACATAAATATTTTAGTTAAACCGCCGGTTCGTAATACTGTTTCCATTGAGAAGAACGGGCAAGAAACTCAATGGGTACGCTTTTGTGTGTGTACAATTTCAAAATGTATAAGTATTTCGGATGTTATAGCATAGCTCAGTCGGTAAGAAGTACCTGGTCAAACGTTGTAAGTAGAAACAACCCATATTGAACTTTTAAAATGTAGAGACAGTAAAGTAGCGATCGAAAGCACCGCTGCCAAAAATATTTGCTCAACTTACTAACAGAGCAACCCTGTAAAATTCAGCAAAACCATCTTACCTATAACACTACAACTAGGCACTTAATGTAATCGCGCTCAATATCCTTTGTTCACTTTCAGACTCATTAAAAAGGCGATGCAATTTAATGAGTTGATAGTGTGCGTTAACCCTCGCTACGTTTGCAAATACGAGCTTTTTTGATCGTGCAATAGTCGACTCTAGAATGTAGAGATAGGTGGTAAATTCTTTTGTAGAGTTGGGGTAGAGTATTGGTATGTTGGGGTCGAAGATTAGTGGCCCACGCCTACCCGCCGGAGCGCTGAGCGGGTGATAGTGCCCAGGAGTGTAGTTACAATTAGACCGGTGCCCACAATGAAGTGATGCCCGCGTAATGTTGCCGCTTGTCTTTGTATGTTGATTGCGCACTAGCTCTATGTAGCTCTATGTCTCCATGCACGACTTGTAGTGAAGGTCTTGGGGGTGTAAGGTTGTTTATTGTTATGATTATGATCTGTGGGTAATTTAGAAGGTCTGTACCTATAACATTTAGTTTAATTAGGATCAAGCCTTCCACGGATCAAACAAAATTTATATGCAGTGGGAAATGGGAATGCATGAGGCGAGCTGGCTATGCGGCGTCTAAGGTTTAATAGTTCTATGTAATTTTGTGCAGAAAAATATTTTAGAATTTAATTTAATATAGGAGGTAGTTTTTTTAATTTCACTATCATAGGTTTTATATTATATCATACAAATAAAGATACTACCTATAATAATATAAAAAATATATATCGTAGTTACTGACTGACCCGCAGAGTTCAAATCTATGGTAATGTAGACAAGTATACCTAGATAATATCCCTACATGTAATACAAGTATTTTCAGCTAAACTGTAGTGGAGGGCGGTGGGTGGAGGGGCAAAGGCGCTTACAAGCCGCGAGCGATTGCCTTTACCAGTAGGTATATTGTCAATTGGAAACTACTCGACTCCAAGAGCACGGGCGCTTTTAGATTTGAAAGAGTACATGCTGTAGTATATCTACAATTTTACGATAAGTTGAGGAGTTACAAATATGTATGAAAATTCTTAAATTATTGATATCTTATGTGTAGACTTCAGACGAGGGTTCGAAATTTGGTTGATTTTCTATTCTACTTTTTCTTTAAGTAAGTATGTGGACTAGGAATCTTATATTTAGATGTATGATTTTTGATTATATTATCTTGAGTATCTTTAAATCCAAATCACGATTTGACGAAATTTTCTCGATAAAAAAAATTTATGAAATGAGCTCTAATTATTTACAATTTTCCTTGCTACCACGATGTTTTTACGATTTAGATCACGGAATTATTTCTAAAACATAGCAAATAATGATATCTAAACTACCCTTCAACCATATTTTAATTCATGAAGTAGTTTTTTTTTAATTCAAGAAAATGTGGTTTGGCGCTTACGTTGTTTATTTCCGAGCGCGCGCACAATATCGCCATCTCACATTTTAAGTACTTGAACTAACCATGTCTCTCTCTAACTTTGTATTGTCAGTGTCCGCTCGGACTTGTTCGACGTCGGACCTGTGAAGGATTTTTTAAAAAATATTACGAAAAAATATTACGGTCGTGCCACATTACAGGTACAGTACAGTATTTACAGTCCGCCGACGCCTATGATAAATAAATAAATATCCTTGGAAATTCTTTTACACATGACTACCTGATCCCAAACTAAGCAGAGCTTGTACTATGGAAACCAGATAACTGATATTACTACATATACTACTTTTTGTTTGTAAATACAAACGAAATATACACTTAATTACACCTAGACTCGGGACATGCGGACATGTTCATGCACACAACTGCATGTCCTGGGCAGGAATCGAACCTATGACCTGCACTGCAGCGTGATTTTCGTTTGCTTTTCCTTGTCTTGTGTAATTTCTTTTCATCTCTTGTCATTTTGTGTCATCTCTTGTCATTTTGTGTCATCTCTTGTCATTTCATAGTTATTCGTGTCATTTCTGTAAAAACTCCCTATTTCGCTTACTGTTATATACTTGCAGCATGGTCTTGGGCCGACAGTGGGAATACATTGCTTGTCAAAACAATGGAGTCGCTTTATTGCGTTTGTTATAGGTATGGATGGGCAAGTAATAAATATATCATACATCAATAAATTATCGTAAAAAAAAACATTACAGATATGGATAGGAAAATGTTTGTCCGTCCTATTCAATCTATTATATTATAAACGAAAGTAACTCTGTCTGTTACCTTTTCACGGCTAAACCGCTGAACCAATGTTGATGAATTTTGGTATGGAGATAGACTGGGTCTTGGCGGAGAACATAGGCTACTTTTTAGGGTTCCAAAGGGTGCTAACGGGACCCTATTACTAGGCCTACGCTGTCCGTCTGTCTGTCTGTCCGTCTGTCAGCGCGGGCTGTATCTCACGAACCGTAACAGGTAGAGAGTTGAAATTTTCACTGAATGTGTATTTCTGTTGCCGGTGCAGAACAAATACTAAAAATATAATAACATTTAAAAATAAATATCAAGTCTCAAACTTGATATTTTTGATGTGTTTATTCTACGGTGGTACGGAACCCTTTATGTGCGAGTCCGACGCCTTCAGATCTTATGAATGTTTTCTTGAAATAAATATTGTGTATTTTAAGTAATTAACTGGCCAACCCTCAGGTCCTACCTACCATGTTAGGATCTTTTTCGTTCTAGCGGGTGTAAACCGTGATTTAACGAGTTAATGTGATAATTTTTGTATTTTTTAAATTATTCAATTCAATGTTTTTGTTTCAGACATAGTCCAATATTGATTATTAAAATTATTATAATTTCACAATAAATATAAAACAATAAATAAAAGTAAAATTAAATTTTAAAAAAAAAAAAAAAAAAATTTTAAACCGACTTCAAAAAGGAGGAGGTTTCTCAATTCGACCGTATATATTTTTTTTTATGTGTGTTCGCGGATAACTTCCTTGTTTATGAACCGATTTTGATGATTCTTTTTTTGTTGGTAAGGAGATATCCCAGCGGTGGTACCATGATAAGGAAACCAGGATCTGATGATGGCATCCCAGAGAAATCGAGGGGAACCTTCGAAAATCGTAGGAGCGACTAGTGCGTTTGTAATTTTTTTCATTAAGTATTTTAAAGCACTACTATTTTATGAAGGTCTGGAGTCGATCTGATGATGGAGCCGAAAGACAGTCGAGGGAACTCCTCAACGATTTACAACAATTACCTGGTGTTTGGGCTTGATTAATTTGTATTGATGAGAGCTTTACACCTAGATGGGTTGTGACTGTCATTAGGGGTCTGATGATGAAGACGAAGGACAGTCAAGTGAACTCCTCAACGTTTTACAGTAGCTACCTTGTGTTTGGGCTTGATTAATTTGTATTGATGAGAACTTTACACCTAGATGGGTTGTGACTGTCATTAGGGGACTGATGATGAAGACGAGGGACAGTCAAGGGAACTCCTCAACATTTTACAGAAGCTACCTTGTGTTTGGGCTTGATTAATTTGTATTGATGAGAACTTTACACCTAGATGGGTTGTGACTGTCATTAAGGGTCTGATGATGGAGTCAAAAGACAGCCGAGAGAACTCCTCAACGATTTACAGCAATTACCTGGTGTTTGGGCTTGATTAATTTGTATTGATGAGAGCTTTACACCTAGATGGGTTGTGACTGTCATTAGGGGTCTGATGATGAAGACGAAGGACAGTCAAGGGAACTCCTCAACGTTTTACAGTAGCTACCTTGTGTTTGGGCTTGATTAATTTGTATTGATGAGAGCTTTACACCTAGATGGGTTGTGACTGTCATTAGGGGATTGATGATGAAGACGAGGGACAGTCAAGGGAACTCCTCAACGTTTTACAGAAGCTACCTTGTGTTTGGGCTTGATTAATTAGTATTGATGAGAACTTTACACCTAGATGGGTTGTGACTGTCATTAAGGGTCTGATGATGGAGTCAAAAGACAGCCGAGAGAACTCCTCAACGATTTACAGCAATTACCTGGTGTTTGGGCTTGATTAATTTGTATTGGAGAGAACTTTACACCCATATGGGTTATAAGTGCCATTACAGGTCTAATGATGGAGACCATAGACAGTCGAGGGAATTTCTCAAAGATTTACAGCAGTTACCTTTTGTTGGGCTTACTTCATATGGTTCAAAATGCCAAAATGTTCATTGGTATGGCGCCACTAAAAATCGTGAAATAAAATTATTTTTATAAAAAAAAACAAACCGACTTCAAAAAAACCTGGATCACTAAAAAGCCTGAAATAATATTTCTATTACCTACCACCTCTGCCTACCCCTTCGGGAAAACCGGACGTGATGGTGTGTTATCGAGTATTTGGAGTCGGTGCCAATCTTGGTATGCCAAGTCTACCTACTATAAAAGTAAGAAGATAGATTGGCACCGACCCCAAATACTCGATAACACACCATCACGTCCGGTTTTCCCGAAGGGGTAGGCAGAGGTGGTAGGTAATAGAAATATTATTTCAGGCTTTTTAGTGATTTTTTTTAATTTTTCATGTTTTATCATTAAAATACAATATAATATAACATAAATTAAAATAAAATACAATAAAATAAAAACCTACCCCTAATTAAACAAATACCGTCCGCGTGGGATACTGGCTGCATGTCCTCCCTGTATTCAAGCTGTTCCTGTTGTCAAGCGAATTTTTTGAGCAAGGAAAGAGCCAGCCCTCTTGTCACCTGTGGCGGTAACCAGTCTAAGGGTGATTTTGATAGATAAAAAAAATAAAGATAAAAAGATAAACAAAAAATAAATGCATGGTTAAATCAATAAAATTAATAAAATCTGAAAATTAAATTAAAACATAAATTAAATATGGTAAAAAAAAATATTATGACACCGCTGATGACTTCATGATCGGCATCGAAGTTAAGTACCAAAGTATTCCTTAGCCTACGAAACATGAAAAAGATACTCATATCCGGCAGTCAGTCACTGACACAGAGTATGTACATTTTTACCCGACTACGGTGGGCGGAGGGTTATGATTTTGACCGATATGTATGTATGTTCATCTGCTCCCGTATAACGTCCAAACTATTTTTATATCATAATAATTTGACTAATGAGATATCGTTGGACGCGTCTGGATCGTCCGCTGGTTATAGGCTATTATACGATCGAAGTATTGTTATACGTATCTATCAGCATATTGTAGGTATCGTTTGTCTTCTTTTGACTTACTTTGTCTTCAGCAATAAAAACAACATAGAAATTAAATTTTTTTTTTCAAATACACTCGACATAAAAATCCCATATAAAACGAAAAAAATATATTTGAATATTTTCATCCATTTCATCTATTTTAAAAGGTGCACTGGGACATATTATTTTAATTGTACGAATTAAACAATATTGTTCCTTCAAAAAATAACTATACTATAGTCTACTCCATAGCTGTTCTGTCCTAGCTAAGCGAGAGGGATATATCCTTCGGCAGCTCACGCGACGCCAGCCACACCCCGAAACTAAAATTCATTTTTTTCTTGTATCGTCTTCACAAGTTGTGCGGGGTATTTTTAAGGTTTTTTTTACTTTAGTTAAAAAGAAAATAATTATTCAAGGATAAAAATAGGTGTTATGTTTCTTAACCAAAGTAAAATAGTACTTAAAATTATTTCAACAACGTCAACAATATAAAAGGCGACATGTTGCTTTGACATTGGCTGCATCTGCAAGAGGCAAGCGGCGAGCCCGAGCAGCTATTTTAACGTCTGAACGCGTATACACAACGTCGTAACTGATGACTCGGGCGCGGCAGCTCGAGGAATTTGCACGCGCCCAATAACGTGCTGTTAGATAGATACACTGTATAGACACACTGTTAGATAGTTACACTGTTAGATTTTTTAAAATTGTTATTACAAATTATGTTGGTATGAGACACCAAATCACACATTTCCTTATCACCTCCATACGCCAATGCATAAAAACATTACAATTTCCATTGCGGAATATTGTCTGAAACTGTTACGTTTACTGTTACGGAGGGCTATGAAAAGGCGAGGTTTTATCGCGTTGCCATGGCGACGGCGGGATGCTGCGTCGCCCGATACCCTCCCGTACTCGACACATCGGAAAAACTACTACAGTGCTTTATATTTACCGCTGGGATATACATACATATGTAGATATAGGAAGTGAAAGTTACAGAAGTATAGAATCGATGAGTGAGGAAGGTTCGTGCCAATGACTGGAACACAAAATTTGAGTTTTCTTAACAAATAAATAAGTTGATAAAAGGAATAATTGAGTACAAAGTAGAGTTGCAAAGATTGCAATTGCAACACAGTACTTGGGTTGTTTCACTTTGCGATGTTCTGCCCACAAGGGCATGTTACAATTCGGAGATTCTAAATTTGTGTCATTTTGTTAGTTTGTTATTTTGATACGTAGCGGGCACATCCACGTAAACCACCGTAAACTGTTCAATGATTATCGGTATTCTTTATCGCACTGAACCGTTGCTCCCTTTAAGTAGCTGATGTCCTGGTCAGTTTCCACTTACCACCATGTGGAACCTCTGTCCGTGTGCCTTCTTAGGAAATTAAAACAACTTAGAATTACCTTCACTACATTCATCTGTCACCTACCCGCACACAACATACAAATAGAGACAGTAGTATCCTTACATACATACTATATTATTAACTTCAACATTATCAAAATAATTTCTACAACCAAAGAAAATATGAATACCAGTAGGTTCAATATGTATACATAATTCCAGTGGATACCTTCCTAAATGATCATAATAATACAAACAATAATAATGCGTTACTCTATTGAGTCACAATAGAATCGTTCAAATGTTCCCGTCTACACCGGAACGTACCAGCATTTAACCCTTGAATTTGGTACACACTGAAATATTAACGCCTGCTATGGAAGCACGCGGAAAAACAAGTCGAAAACTGGGCCCGTTATGGGCCCGTCGCATGTTGGTCAAAGAATAACAAAACTGTTATTTATGTAGAATCGACACTTTAGTCTGGTAAAAGTTTTAGTGAAAAAGTTTTCAAATTTCTTCTGAAATAATTTTGCCTTCATCCTCGACTCTCAGAAAAGTGGAAGACAAATCTCTTGCTTGACTAAAATTATTCTATCATCGTATATTTTCCAAAGCGCTAAACCTATAGATCGTCCTTTTGTCATTCCATTTAAAAAAAATACACTGATACACTAATCCAAATCTAGTGACTGAACACAGCTTGGAACTCTATAGTATTGTATCCTATAATTTTTTCTCGCACTTGGACATTAAAATATACCTAATCGGTGCTATTCCAAAAAAGGTTCAACTAGTTTTGAACGCCTATCTACATATTTAACTTTTTTAAGGAACATTTGACTAGACACGATTTGATGTCATGGATAGATTTGGGAAGAAACGCGTTTAAACTGAAATTAACTTTTTTGTAATAACATAACGGAACTTATTTTTAAATTGAATTAATAATACTTATCCTTAGGTTAGTATTTAGCAAATTATAATTCACAAAAAAGTCCCATTTAAACGATTTCGCACCTGCTTGATCTTTGTCGTCCGCATGGCGTGTCGGTATTGAGTGGTGGCAGGGAGGGTGGGCGTGCGCCGGGGAGTCGATGCCGGCCCTGGGGACCGCCTCCCGAGGGAGCGCCGACGGCCGCGGCCCGCAGGGAGGGGGCGCTCCGAAAGGTTAAAAGGGAAAAGTTATAAGAGACCGCTTGTTGTCGGATCTACGTAGTTCGATTTTCGAATGCGACTTGGCAATTTTTTTCTGGTATTGTTGTTAAAAGTTTCGAGGTTGGTTATGCTTGTTACAAAGTTTGTGGTGTCGGTTCTATCGAGTTCAAATCTTTGGTTTGTTGTTGATTTTTAAATTTTCAATAAATTTCTAACTATAATATTTTCTGCAAATAATTAACAGAGATTTAGGTCATGATAATAGCTAGTCTATAAAATGCATTATTTAAGTACATAGGTACTTAGGTATACCCACCAAATGTCTTTGTTTTTTATGACACAGTAGACTTTTTAAAACTTATTCCAATTAAGTTTCCTACCATTCTACATACCAATAAATAATGTAGGTAAGTATGTGAAAAAAATACACAAAACTTTTCCAAACATTTACTCAAAGAATATCCGATGCAAATAAACATAGTCTACGTCGGGGATGGTGTGGGCGGACGGGGGGGCTCAAGTGTTCCGACTTGAAAGAGGCCAGCCTGCCCCCCACTGCGACTTAATGCCGCACTAGATTTTTTTCTCATCGAATAGTGCGAGACATATACCTAAACTAAAATTATACGATGTACTATTTTTAGTCACGTGGGAAGATTCCATATTATCGGATTGTCTCATCTCTATCACAGAACAATAAAATTAAAACTAAAACTCTTCAATGAATTAATTGAGTATCTAAAGAAAACAATGTGCCTAACAGAATATTTAACCTGGCGACTCTTATTATGAATAAGTCTATAAAACAAAGTTTCTAGTTTCAGTTGAGCACATCACTCTACATTGATAAAACAGACCCAACTTAACGTTTATCATCTATGACCCTTTGCCAAGTAATATAGTTCAAGCTTCATATTTACTTCCAAAACAAACATACCACTATTTTACGACATGGCTCACTTCATAAACCTCCCTAACCCTAAAAATGCGGAGGCCTGCCGTCAACCATCCGGCCATACATTCTATTTACTCTGCGGCAATAATTTTTCGGCTTAGCGGTCACCTCGGAAGAGCGATACCACAGGATAACGCCAATGTCAGGTGGCCCTTACGACGATATTAATGTCCCTAGCTTGCACCGGCCAAGGGTGGACTTTTACGATGTCTTACTGGTAAAATAAATGTAGGTATAAAAATATTTTCTGAAATTGGGGATGAAATTTTAATACATTATGTGACAGTTTTTACGGCTTTTAGAAAGTTGCAACGAAAGAAAACGGAGATGTTACACTTACAGTTAACGTAAATGACCCCACTACACTGTTAGCAAAAAATACAGGCAAGGATTTTGACAAGAACCTTGAGAACGGTGCGGGTATTTTAACGTTCTTAAAATAAAATCCCAGTTCACACATCAGAAGTGCGTCGTTTGGGGCGTAAGCCGGTAACTGGCAATATTGTGACATAAGGTGTTTAACATAAATAATGCGGACAGATGTGTTGCGCCGCCGGCACCGCAAATACGTAGCTACGGTCGCGGCAGCGCTCAACATGTCTCGTTGCTTTTTAATAAATCCATAGAGCTGTTGACACCGCTTGTTATTATGATTCATATTTAAAATGTCAGTAAAACGGATGCATATTATACTTTTTACAGTCAGTTTAAGGCATTCTTAAAATAATGCACTACCAATAATATTAAATGTGACCCGAAACAGTTCATACTAACTTTTTTGTCTTAAGTATCCTACCCACTGCTTGCTACTTTAACAAAATCACACTAGGAATAATTAAATGTGCACGCTAGGGGTGTCAAGCAGCTCCAGTAAATCCACACGTGTTGGCAAGCAATATTCGGCATGGCGGCATCGCCGGTGCCTCAGGCTATGTAAAATATTTCTGCTAAAGCATTCATCGTGATCGCCCGCCTGATCGTACGCTCAACATTACGCACCGGCAAACTTACCAGCACACATCGCGTGAACCCAACGACATCCACATAAGTACTATAATCAAACATCAGAACTGTCAAACCAAAATGGCAAAGTTCCACTATTGTGTGTAATCCGATATGCCGATAGTTGGTCCGATAGACTTTCCGTTGGAAATTGTTTGATTCCGTTTCGGGGTTTCGTTCTGACAGCCAATAAAACAGCGCGTACTTTTTCCTTAAAAAAACGGAGATATTTATTTTTACTGGCCTGTCTGCACTCTGTTTGTAGATTTTATTTCCTTTTACGTCCATTGAAATATATTCTGTTTTAACTAGTCCTATGGTACTAGTTAAAACAGAATAGAAAGTCGCAAAAAAAGTAAAAAAAGTTCACGGGTTGGACGCTACGTCTCGGCTGTCACAAAAAATAAAGATTTGCCGGAAGAACGGGAAGTACTAATTTGTGAACACGAGAAACAAATTACTTGATACCACACTTAAGTGGCATTCGAAGCTGTGAAGTGGAAACAGATGGTGTGAAGTTGAATGCGATGTTACAACACTTAATTAGGTTTCTAAGAATTCTTAATGAATTAATTCAGATAGAAATAGAAACCGTTTATTGAGCGAAATAATGGTCTGTAGTACATCCATGCAAAGGTTATAATTTTAGCAGTAGGTATTATGCTGAGTATTTACTACAACGGGTATAGTAACTATCCTTCTGGCTAGGCTATATTAATAGCCTGTATTTAGATGTTGAAATATAAAACGTATCTACCTAGTAATATAATTTTTAAATGAACCAGTTTATTTAATATGAAATTATTATATTATGTGTATTTATTAAATAATGTCGACATGTTTTTATGAATTTTGAAGTTTTTTATCGACACAATTTTAATAGGAAACACTTCTGTGGTGTCGATAATTCGTTCGTTGTCAACATTTGATTTATGTGTCCGCATCATTTGCATCGTATTATTCGTTCACACGCTCGCCCGTTGTTTATGGCTGTACCCTGTATAAACGCCTCTTTTTAAAACAAGAACCAGTCGCTTATGTCATTTAACGAAATGATTTTGTTTCAGATTTTTTCTCAAGTTCTTCCTAAAATGTAACCAAAACTGTTTGAAAAATGCCGGCAACCCAAGAGATATGAGAAGGTTCCAAGTAAGTAACTAACATTTAATATTTTTTAATAATGTCGGGGTGTAATTCAGTAAAAATTCTGCAGTTATGACTTACGTTGAGTGTACTTATCTAATGTATAAGGGTTCTCTCTCCATCAGTACCTACATGAAAGTAGGAATCAATGTCTTTTCTAGGGATTATTCCCTTCTGTCGACAAGTAAACGCTAGCTTGTTACCAGACATGGCGAAAAATTGCCGTACGGCTTACAAGAGTCTGTCTCTATATTTCATGGGGCGTGTACTAAGTTATAGGAGACAAAATTATAATGTTCATGTTTTTTTTAAAGATTACTAATTACAAATATGGATTAATAAAACATTTTTTAATAAAAACAAGGTTTTAAAAAAAAAAAAAAATTGTTAAATTAGATAAAAATAGCATGCAGCATGATGTGCATACTAAAATAAATGAGCTACAAAATATTCAACTTTTCAATGTATTTTTCTTAAGCACAAATTTTATAACTTCTTTACGTTGGCAAAATTAACTCTGTGTTTATTTTTAGATAGGTATTTAAAGTATTTTCAACGCTGTTCTATTTTCACTTGTACTATACAACCGTCTGTATTGCCCTTAACTGAAGGAAGGGTTGCGTTCACGACTGTTGAATATTTGAAGCGCCTCCAATTTAGGGGAGGAATGAAATTAAATTTATTTATACGAGTTTATTTATTTACTTTCAACCGATCTCTGCTTGTTCTCTACTTTTGTTTTAAATGGCGATATTGTTTTTGTGAATTAATTGATGGAAATTATTGAACATTTTTCATTGCAATTATTTTTTGTTTTTGTTTTATTAAATTGTTATAACACTACAACAACAAATATAATTTTGTCGATAAAACAAAACCGAGTTGTAAAACTTTACTGTGGGCATTGATCTTACTAAAATGTAACATTTACATACGACTGTAATGGATACAACCTCACAATTCATAATTACAACTTTTCCACACGGTACCACATACATCACAATATAAACTAATTAGTAGCAGCCCTAGCAAGTTACCCGAAAGGTGCATTCACACACTCTACTTATGAGTACAAATTTGCTTCCACAGTCCCTAAGACATATTTGTCTTACGTGTCCTCTTACCAACTTTAAACAAATATAGACTTTACTAATATACACACATTGCTCATTTCTATATGCACCAGAAATACAAGCAATTTGTAAGCTAGTGTGCGCGCGTGTGTATAGTAATGTCTATATTTGGGCTTTCTGTGTGTCATTGAATAATTCAGTGGTCGTTCCCCAACGTTTCAAGGGTAAGAATATATGGGTATAATATATAACTGTGTACATATTTATAGGTGGGTGAAGGAATCGAAATAATGCAGTCGCTTTATCGACGTGAATATTGTATTCCAGGTGATTTAGGTGTCAATGTGGAGACTCGAATGTTTGAATGTATACATCGATGGAATGGATTTAAAATGTTCCGTTTTCATTGAAACCTTTTGTAATCATGCATGATACTTTAGACATCTTAGTCAAAACTTTGTAATTAAACCAATGAATACATTCAAAAATATTGTACAAAAATAAAATGAAGTTAGAAAAGAAAGTTTAAAATTAATGTAGAGTCACATATAAATAAATAGAGCTTACTTTAGTTATAATAATCTAATGTATTTTTACAAAAACTTTCATGACTTGAAACAGTGCAGTGCAGTGCAGTGCAGTGACCAAGAAGTTCATTTGACGGAATAAAATAATATGACTGTATTGTAAAAAACCCAACAGTTTATAAATCCAAAAAAAGCCGAACCGTAAAGTACAATCAGCTTAAAAAACCCATATCGATCGAATGGCCGTCTATCAATCGACCACCTACAGCACACGCGCTCGCTTCACTCGGACATGCACACAATGCATTTCCTTGCATACCTATTGGAAGAGTTTCGACCATTTCGTCGGTTCCCGAGACATTGGCTCCACCTCCCAAGGGACTCTCCCTTTCGGTTCCCTTCGAGTGTGTGTCGGAATGCGAGTGCTTAGTGTGTGAGTGTGAATGTAGGGTGGTAGTGTTGGTATATTTTATTTTCGGCGACATGTACTTTAGATTTTTGGTTGGTCTTGAACTTTGATGATATGTAGGTACTTATAAATAGATAAGGTCACTAAAACTTTATTTTTATATTACTATAATTTTAAGATAAGACTTATTTCCTGTGCTCTACATTGGTATAACATAGCTGTCAACTTGCAAAATACATACTGTTTTTATATCAGTTTAAATTTTCTCCGGCCTCACTAGTCATAGTAAGGGTCGAGTTCACCACCACATTAACGAACCGCTAGAAAAGTAAACAGTGTGTTACCAGTACACCAAACAATCGGTCACTGCTCCAACGGTCTGTTAGTATGTTGGTGAATACGGCCCTAATGACCACTTTTTTTTTTTAATTTCTTTTACAAAAAAATATAAATTTGTTGCAGGTGGTAATATCAACTCAAGTGATGGTCGACGGCCCTCTGCTGGCGATATCGGACAACATGTTTGTGCACAACAACAGCAAGCACGGGCGGCGCGCGAAGCGGCTGGACCCTAGCGAAGGTACAGACGTCGCCACCGAGAATCATTGTACGTTTTTTGTTTTGTTTTTATTTTATAATTTAATTACTATTCTTTATTTTTTTTTAATAATATGGTCTAACCCATATATAATTTTGTAGGATATTTTGGATTTATATTTTTTTAAGACACAATTTCTTTCTCTTAATTTAATATTTATACCACACATTTTTAAAATTAAATTAAGAAACAAATTGACCAGAATTGGAATCAGAGAGAAGAAACAAATCACTACCATTTTTTTGTTTCGTTTACTTAACGCAATCAAATCACAGGCAATATCGGGAGCAAGGATGTTCTACAAAGGATTGAGCACTATGCAAAAAAACGTGCCGGCAACGATACCCAACCCGTGGATTATCTTTTTTTTTGCTCAATCATTTGTAGAACATCCTTGCTCCCGATATTTTGCTTCTAATGTTAGGGCCGTGTGCAGGAGCTTTTATGTATGGTGCTATCATTGACATAATTTAAAAATTATCTTAAAACATGTTTAACAGAAACTTGGTAAAGTAGTTCTTACTTTAAGCTGTGCTCGTACTGTTTCTGACTTCATATTATACATACTGTGAACCTACGTGTGAAATTCGACAGTCAATTGTCGATAAAATGTGCAGAACTCATAATACACGGTTTTAAGATGTCGTTTGTATTCAAGGAATCACTGTAGACATTTCGCAAAGAACTTTAGCGGGTGGGGTAGAGGGGTGGGGGGAAAGAAGCCAGCATGAAGCGGGCACGGATAATTTAGTGAGGAATTATGCTCCTTGCAGAACTTGGAACATGCGTTTCGTGATAATTTTTGTACTATTTAAATCTGTTAGAGTTTCGATCAGGTGAATAAAATGTTTCATAGATTCGTACTTTGTGTCAAGGCCGTGATTTTACTGCGAATTCTGTCGATGACTGTACATTTATCAAAAAAACAGATCGATTTAATGACCAAATTATATTATTTGTAACATCCCATTCCATGTTATAAAGCCTTTAAAAGTTTCGAGACTGCGTCAACCAACTCGCAAGATTACATAGTGCGAATGAAAACATTTGCACAAGTATTTTCTGTTAGCTTTGTTAAACCATTTGGATACTAGCTACTCGCCCTGGCTTTGCACAGATTTTCTCTATTATTTGTGAATATAATTAGAACGAAACATCCGGTATAAGTTATCTAAATGATAGTGAATACCGCATCAAAATTCTTTGCGTAGCTTAGAAGAATGAAGCGAACAAACGCGGATAGTAGATAAGAGATTGTTAATTTACTAATGCAAGTCAAACTTTTGTTTTTTATTACAATACCTAAGTATGTCACGATTTAATGAACAATAGAAAATGATTGGCATTCAGAAAATCTTGGTCTCCAAAATACAAGTAATTTTTTATTCAAATATAAATCCATTCACAGAATTACAATTATTTATTTCTAGACAGCACCAGCAGAAAATATTAAAACATTTTTAATGGAGAGAATTTAATATTAGTGAAATTAAAAAAGAACCACCGAAGTAATCTCCTTTCGTCCCCTTAAATTCACTTTCTCCAGTCCTTATTACAACGTTGTTCGCAAGATTTCAGTTTCCCCCTTGTTCTGACGCGTGTCCCCCCTCACCCCCATTGCATTCATTGACAATGTCATAACAACCGTAAAACTGTATGCCATAGCCAACTTTATTACTTACCGTTAAAATTCATTTTCTATTATCGTAACCGATATCTTGGGACCTTGGTTCGTTGACGCGCGCACCGTGACTTTTACGGTACAATTGTCCTTTTTCTAGAACATTGTAAGGTGTGTGTTCAAGTGGGATGGAGCGAGTTTCAGCAGTTGGGGCGTCCAACTTTTAAGTTGTACAATTCGACCCTTAGTTTTGCGGGTTTTCGAGATGTCGTTTACGACTTCGGATGCTATTTATATGAAAGTTTCGGAACTATCTTAAACTGTGTTCTAGGTGTTATTTTCAAACAACTTACTGCAGAATTTTAGGATTTACACGCGGTAAAATCTTCAAATCTTGTAGTCAGTGTTTCGTAGCAGAAACTCATTCGTAGTAGTGATGCTATAGACGTGTCACGCAATCGTGTTGGTAGGTATTCTGTGAGCCGATAAAGAAAATCTAATCACATCGTCAATTATAACCGAACAACAAACGTTACAACCGAATTTTCTCGTATCTTGTCCAAAGATAGTGTATTAAAGAAGATGTTTCCATAGCAGGCTTGTACCCGCCGCTCCCGGTAGCAACACCGTGCATCAAGGCTATTTCGCCGAGTGAAGGCTGGACCTCGGGCGGGTCTACCGTCATCATAGTAGGGGACAACTTCTTCGACGGGCTGCAGGTCGTGTTCGGAACTATGTTGGTTTGGAGTGAGGTGAGACCCTAAAATTATTGTCCCAAACTTAGTGCTGCAACCTCGTCCATTCTGATGCCTGAATCTGGAACTAGCATTAAAATGTTTACAATTTCTTAAAGACACATTATACGCATAAATTAGTGGAACATCCTTTTTTTCACTAAATTAATAACTATTTTTATTATAGAAATGTTATATTAAAAAAAATGCAGAAACATTAATCAAATTTAAAAATTAAAATGTGTTGAAAATTCACTTTCGTAGATAAATATAATATTTATATTGACTTACCCAGTATTTTTATTCCGCATTTTTTAATATACACTTACACTATTCATGTATTCCGTTATTGTTGTCAGTTAATAACATCGCACGCGATACGAGTTCAGACGCCACCGCGGCACATACCCGGCGTGGTGGAGGTTACGCTCTCGTATAAGAGCAAACAGTTCTGTAAAGGCGCGCCCGGGAGATTTGTATATGTTTGTGAGTATTCTATCACTTATTACACTTTTTTAATATATCACTGGAAAAAATACATTATGTTAAAGTAACACAAATCTGCCTTTTGCCCAATAAAATTATACCCCTAAAAACCATGACCGCTTGGCGCATTGGTTCGAGCGTTGGCCACTAGTCTCACGGCATAGGGTGGTTGCGAGTTCGATTCCTGCCAGGGGCAAATTTCGTAAACGACCTTTTCGTAATTTGCCCTGGTCTGGGATCGCCCACAGTCTGTTATATGGTAGCCATAGTATAAAGGATTTTTTGGAGATGTTTAGGTCTGGCAATATTTATGTTTAAAAACACAACCCCCCTTCCGGGGCAGTCAGGTTAAAAATATATTGCAGATGTGGCGTACATTTCCAGGATTTATTTTACGATAATTTTAGTTTGTTTATCTGCAAAAGTAACATCTCATTATTTGTGTTCCCTAGAAAAAAAATCTGTAATTAGGGAATACGACAAATCTTATACGATCCATCAATTAGGCTTTCATTTGTTAGTGGACCAACTAATGATTGATTTTGTTTTTCTGTTGCTCGCATAGCAGCTCTCAACGAGCCGACGATAGATTACGGCTTCCAGAGGTTACAGAAACTTATACCGAGACATCCCGGCGATCCGGAAAAATTGCCAAAGGTACGTGATTTTTGTTTCATTTTATTGTTATTTTATTTACTCTCGTTTTGTTGGCTTTACTGTGTATAAAGTATAATATAGATAGGTCTGCCTTAATACAATACAATATTGTACAGTCGAGATGAAAAGTGTTAAATCATATTATTTTTAATAAAAGTGACTCGGGTTTATAAATGTAATGTCTATAAAAATCTTATAAGATTTTTTCCTTGTCAGGAAATAATATTAAAACGAGCGGCCGACTTAGCGGAAGCATTGTACTCTATGCCGAGGAACAATCAACTAGGGCTGGGAGGACCACGCTCGCCACCTTCGAGCATGTCCTTCAACTCGTACAGTGGACAGTTGGCCGTCAGCGTGCAGGACACAGCGGCCTCGCAGTGGACTGAAGGTGAGTGGCCGCATGCTTCTTCTATTATACTAAATTTATTTCTTAAAAAACAATGATTCCACAAGGCAAACTTCTGAAACGTCTACGAAATTAATTTAGCATAGTAAAAATCCTACGATCCTACTAATGTTATAAATGCGATAGTAAGTGTGTGTGTGTGTGAATGTTTGTTACCACGTATCTCCATAACTAAACCGATTTTAATGAAGTTTGAAACGTAGATAGTGTAGGCTCTGGAATAAGACATAGGCCAATCCTACACATCAATTTCCATGCGGGCGAAGCCGCGGATCACAGCTAGTATGTTTTTTTCTCATTACCGTTTACTAGTCCTATTATACAAAAGTTATTTTATACACACCTAACGGTAATTTTGTGTTGATCCCAGGCTTTTTCTTTTAGAGGAGTACGCGCGTAGCGGAGGCTCGGTGTCGCCTCGGTACTGCTCCGCCGCGTCCACGCCACACGCTGCGCCCGCGTCCTACCCACACCCACAACACTACCCCGCACCGCCTACATCACTATTTAATACTACATCACGTAAGTATTTTCTATAATTAAACCAATACCTTTAGTTTATTGAAACCTTTTCTACTTTATCTTCACGATCAAGTAAGTACATTTTAATGGTTCAGTACTATCAACACCGTCTACTGCGCGTGAGTCTTTATGCAGGTAGGTACTTAGGTCACTATTGGCTACTCATTTGAACTCTACCAGACGTAAGTAGGCAAAAATATTATTTTCTTATCAACTTTCTTCTGCGCATCTTGTATCTCTGTTTTATTTTGTACTTTCTACTAGAATTACTGCATTATATTGCACCTACAATTATGAGACATAATTGTTGGTGCATTATACGGGTATTTTGCCATTATATCTGGAAATACATTTTATGATAACTTTGTATGTGTTATCTTATAGTATAAATGTGTTTAAATTTACATTTTCATAGCTTATCCAATACTAAAACAACACAAACAAGATTTAAATTCACATTTTCAACGCTTTCTTCGCACGGCATCCGTTTGTTTACGTCGCTTTGTGTTAACCCCTGTTTTCTTTATCCCGCCCAGTGTCTCTAGGACCGTATCATCCGGCGAACATGAATGGACACTTATCATCTGACCGCCACTATAACGCGTATAATACGAAAGATAGCGGACATTACAGTGAAAGAAATGGGAATTCTAAAAGCTCGGCCGACTGTCCGGCAAACACTCATACAAAATGCACCGGCAGCGATATGAAAGGGCCTCAGAATAGAGAGAGTAGGCTGAGAAGCGCCTTTGCCGTGGTGAGACAGAGTGTGAGTCCTCCGCGCGTTGCCAATGAACATCAACAGAATTGGCAACATCTCGCCGTTCAATGTTAGTAGTGTTTTGTTTTATTTGTAACTTTGTTATTGACTATTTTGCTTGTTCATTTTTAGTTGGTTGCAGTTTCTTTTCGTTTGTCGTTTTTCATCTTTTGCACGCCTTGCTTTTAACGTAAAACAAACTTGAGCATTATTTCCTTATTAGTCTTCAGTCATTATTAAAAATAAAACAAAACATAACTACATACTAATTAATAAGAATTACCAATAAAATTATAGATAAAACCGTTAATTTCATTGTCCACAGGAATGGGCGGCCTCGTGTCATCGCCATTTAGCGTCAATCCCTTCTCATTACCAACGTGTAGCGCACAGCAGTACGCTCAGACAGCACCTCTAGCGTCCAAGTAGCGCACATTATTGATAAACGTGATCTAATAGTAAAAAATACTACAATTTTTTTTCTACAAAAAATTAAGGTATTCCAAAATTAATTTCGTATGAAACACTTATGTTATTGATTGTACTTTTTGTTAAGATTTTGCTATGCAATTAATTAATTATTTGGCGGGTGGGATTTGTACATAAACTGTAATTATATTGTAAATAAAATTAGATAATTAAATACACTCAATAGATCGGTTGCTAGATTGAAATTAGAGTAGATTTTATAAACATTTAAAGGCTAATTACAAACTGCTCAGGACGATTTTTAAACTTGTAAAAATGGTAACATTTGAACATAATTATGTTTACTCGTAAATGTGTGTTATTTTTGTTCTTGTAAAATCTGTGATATATTTATTGTAAGTAACTTTGTAAATTTTAATGTCAACCGTAAAGTGTAAATTTTTCGATTCTCAAATTGGAGTATACATTAAATTGTTTTATTCACGCTTAGATTTTATTAATCGGACATCGAAATATTTTATTGGAATATCGATCATATCTTGAAACAATACATATCCAGTGAATACGAAATTGGGATGTAATAGTATGTAATATGTACAACGAAAGTAAATCTCAAATGGAAATTAATGTATACGAAACAGGTAAAATATCTCCGGAACACTTTCCTTAGATTCACACAAAAAATATATGTTTTGAGGTGTATCTTCGGCGAATATGTATTATGTAGCTACGTACCTACTATTGTTTAACGCAACTATGTATGAAATAAGACATTGTAAATTGTAATCGTTCATCAAAGAAATTATCACCAAATACGAAATTAAAATTACATAAAATACTTAAAAATATTGTTTTTATTGTATTGAACAAATCGAGACCTTTTCATCCTTACGCACTCACTCACTATGGCTCACTGCATCTGGTGGATGCGAGTTCGATACCCGTCAGGGACAAATTTTGGAAATGGCACTTCTTCATTTGCCCTGGATGTCACTGGGGTCGCCCTCACTGTACGGTACCGGTGGTACCGTCACGTACCTCTATGGTAACATTTCCAACATAAACGAAGCTCTCTTAGTTACGGGTGTCAATAATAAAGAGAGCTCAGCTTAAGTTCGAAATATGAACATAGACGTGCAGACGTGCGACAATTAAGCGTTGCTTGTTTTGGGACCATCCATACCTACAGTTGGTGTGTATTTATTTACCTTCAAAAAATTAAAACTTTTGTAATTTTGTTATTAAAATATAAATTTATCTACTTGTCAGATCGCTTAAATAATAACAATAGGTATCTTATGACATACAGATAACTAATCCAGCCCTCATTAAGGGACTGGACACACCATCCATCATCCCCATATGCCAAACAAAAATACTAGAACCATTGTGATTTCACACATGGTACTACAACGCACCCCACTTGAAATATTATACTAACAATTTTGTCTAAGGGTAATATTTTCTATTGTTACTCATGACTAGATAATGCATGAGTTTATCGGTCGCTCTAATTGTACTATAGTAGGGGATCGCGTTACTTTCGAATTAGCATTAAAATAGCATTCGTAGGCCCACTTTTTGTACGTTCAAATTAATTATGGTGATCTAATATGGGCTTGTAAGGGTGCTATAATAAATGGATAGTTGATAAGTTTAATTTGCATAGAAAGTGACATGTATTTTAATATTATTTTAAATATAATTACGGACTTCTGTACCCTGAAATATGTATTAGGCTAGCCAACTGAGATTAAAAACTTTAAAAACAAGTCGGTAGTTTACAACTCTTTTTGGGTAATTATTTGGATTTCTTATTTAGGGCAAACCATCCTATAAAACCAATTCTATTCTAGTAATTATTAAAGTTCTTGAAATATTGTAATTCGATATAAGACCGGGAATACACATACGACAAATGTGTCTAAGTAGATTACGCTACAATAATCCAAATGAGCGTTTTGTCGACCTCGTTTGTCGTCGTGTGCGGCGCACGTGCGTTGCGTGGTTCGCACGCGTCCGTCCGGACGTCATTCCATATTCGTCTGCTGTGCACTTATTAGGATCAGGGATTGTAAGGTTTGTATATTTTGTATTATGATATTCATGTGATTCGATAGGATTCAGTTCATAGATTAGATTGACTTTTATTCAATATAACATAAAAATTATAATGGATTTATTTTTGTCTTTACTTCATAAACCTTGAAGGGTAAGCTACAAATATTATTTTTAAAAGAATATTGATGGATTAATAAAAATATTATGATGACAGTCAGTAAATTATTGCAGCAGATAGCTAATAAAAATGATGTGTACATTTATAATTTACAACAATGTACAATTTTATACTTAGGTAATTACTTCGAAAAATAAAATTATATTAAGCGAAGTATACCAATTGCAATTCGTATAAGTAATATAATATATGAAAATGTGATTGAGTGTCGCATTACAAAGAGGGCGGGAGTGACATTTTTATCTTAGCGCATACGTATTTGTCTGTCCCTTATGATAAACAAGTTAAGTGAACAAATCGCCTCGCCGCGTCAATCTGTCGCGTGGCGGTCGCGGCCGCGTGGCGGTCGCGTGGCGATGTCGCGCATTACCAAATTAGCGTCCGGTGTGCACCTAGCCTCAAATTATCTTAACCGTGGGCGGGTCATGTTACTAATAGAAATTATTTTAATCGAATACAGTTTGTGTTAATTTTAGAAAAATAATTATGTTGTTGTTAATTACTGGTTCTCTCATTAAATATTTGATTAACCGTAGATTGCTTAACAGTTATAGAAGATGATTAGTTTCAAATACTTTAAGAATTTATTGACATAGGTGCAACTTTTCGAATATATTCATACGGTGAATTTTCTTTCTGCTGTGACCTTTAAATTACAGGCAACAAGATTTTATATTATACCTACATTCATATCAAACATTAAGTCACACAGAAAACAAACATAAATTTAAGTCCGGAGCAGTCTCAAAAATAAAACGTAAAACGCATAAGAAAGTCGGGGGCGTTGGGCTGAAAAGTGGGGGAAGGGGTGAGGGGGTGGCCGACAATAGGTGTACAGATAACTTTCCTTCCATAGTGGAGTCAATACCGACCCTAGGGAGTTTTACCCTCGAGGTTCGGTCGCTTGGGAAAACTAGACCCAACAATATAGAAAAGGACGGGGCTATACATCACGCGAACGGGGGAACGGTGCATCGGATTGTACTTATGTATTAATAATATATAGAGGAAAAATGCTGAGGACGTGCGTCGGGTGATATGTTGCGACTGTTAGCGAGAGAGGGATGGATGACATCAATTTGTCGTGTCGTGATGGGGTTTTATTTTGTTTCTCCTTTTGCAATTTTTTTTTGGACTATTCTCGTATTTTGTTTCGGTGTTCGATGGTAGTTGAGCGATTTGTTTGGGGAACACATTCTTTATTCAAATCAACAGTTGAGTACTTCTAGATATCTGTATAGTATAGATAGATGAGCACTTTATTGCACGCCAAAAATATACTTACAAACCACTACTACTTTTAGTAGGAATATAGAATTACAAAATCCACGCATGAAAAAGCGGTCAGCATCTTCATACTAAACAAAATAAATTATCCTCACTGTCTATGTATTCCAACCAACATCCATAAATGAATAATGTTTAGATAGAGCTAGCAACTACTTTAAAATTAACAAGTAGGTGAGCAATTAGGAATATCAAACAACTTTTAAATGTAGGTACATATATCCAGAATGAGTATGAAAGTCCTTGAAATATTGGATACAGAAATCCAAGTCACCAACATAGTGAAACAGTGATAAAACGATGTAGAAATGACATCGAGGCGTGTCAACGGGCGGAGGCGTTAAGCGAAATTGAGTGAAAGTCGAGTTAAAGTATTAAAAGTTTTCAGCTAGCGATCTTAGCGAGAGCGGCGAGACGACCGCCGCGGAGTTACTGCGGGATGGGACTGTACCAATTGTATAGTGAGTATCGATATCGATGTTACACATAAGTAATATTTGTTTATATGAAAAGTATTGAAAACCCACATTAGCAGTTATAATTAATTTACCTGCAACACCATTTCAATGTTAACGTAACTCTGAATAGGAGGCAATTAAATCATTGATTTGACTATCATTTTGCAATAAAAATGTTGGTCTAATTTTAAAGAAGGCAGCTTGTTAGGTATATAGAGATCTGCGAAGCTTGACAACTATTCAGCGATTTGGCTACAAATACAACCAAACACAAACCTTGGAAAAATGTTAGCATTATATAAGTATCAAACTTATAATTCCTTAAGAAAAGTATTTAATTTGTTTTGGTAATAAATGTGATAAAAAATGGGTAAAAAATAAATTTAGAATTCAAAAGGTACTACTCCTCCAAGTCAAATAGGCCCTCGGGTGAATGCGGCTTCCCCGCCGACAGGTGCCTAGTTGGCTTGGTGTGCTCCTAGATAATTTTATCGATAACAGCATCGGTCCACCGCAGAGCAACCCTGCTTCCTCAACACAGTGTAAGTTAATAATGTAATAGAATTACGATGGGAAAAACTGTTGAACTCCACCAGAGCGAGCCACGGGTTAATTGTAACACTTTGTTTTGGCCCACAGACAGACTATTGTTACTTGAACTCACGTTTTAACGTCATGAGTTGTAGAAGAGCTTGAAAAATAATAGTTATCATCCTTATCCTCACTAAACCATAGCTTAGTATGTAGTCCAATTAAAAATGCAAAAGTGTATTTGGTAAGTACCTATATTTTAAGATTAACTGTGCCTAAAGGCCTAGTTATACAGTGCAAGCTGCTGACGTGACAGAAGACAGCTACTGCCACTGTGTACTCGCATGGCAGTAGTTCTACTCGCCTCTCCCAGTCATACGATGAGAGTTGCTGCCATAACACAATCGTTACCCATCCTGAATATGGCTGTGACGCACTGCAATAATTGACCCACACTGAGTAACCAGGCCTGAAAATCTTAATGAAAAATAGTACGTGATATAAAACTACTTGCCGATAAAGATACATTGGCACTATCGATAAAAGGTGAAATAAAAGGCACAAGTTTGGTGACAGCTATTCTGCAATTTGATTCAATTCCAGTCGACGCACTAAACGAATCCGAGCCTCTACTTAAACCATAGTAGGTACCTATTTCCAAATCCAACTCCTACTACAACTAACTCGTTAACTAGGAACTGTTTGAATATGCATAGACATTATAAAACTGAGTCCGAATGGACCCGGCAGCGGGACTGACGCCGCTGCGGTGCAGACGAAAGTTAGTTGCGAAAAATCATAAGCAATGTTGGCAAAAATTTAGAACTCAGACGTGGAATGTCTAAAATGTTCGTAGCCTCATAATAAATGTGAGAAAGTTGTGGTGGATTGTTTAGCTTTTAGTTCAATGTGAGGGAGTTTTGAATGGGAAATGAACATCCTTTTTTTTCTTTTTTTTTAACACACGCCTACCTGATCCCAAATTAAGCAGAGCTTGTACTATGGAAACCAGATAAATATTACTACATATACATATACTACTTTTTGTTTGTAATAAATACTTAATATACATAATATACACCCATACTCGAGACATACAGACATGTTTATGCACACAAATGCATGTCCCGGATAGGAATCGAACCTACGACCTGCGGCGTGAAAGGCTTCATCACGCCAACCACGCCAACGGGCCCGTCATCTATCTACCAATACAACGTAGATTATAATTTTGATTCATACGTTTTGGAGCTACACTGCTACAAACAAAGACGTCAAGTATAGCACGTCCCTTAGGGTCTGCGGGAGCTGGAATTTTTTCAAACACTAGCTTTTGCTTGCGTTAAAATTGCTACTTTACGCTGATCTTCTGTGAGAGCGTGGTATTACCCCGGTCGAGCCAGCCCGTATATGGGCTGCAGTCAATTTGCTTCCGAACTTCCAAATAGATCAATCTCTCAGCATCATTACAGCGTTCTTACGCATTCATTAAGATGAGGGTTCGAAATTTGGTTGATTTTCTATTCTACTTTTTCTTTAAGTAAGTATGTGGACTAGGAATCTTATATTTAGATGTATGATTTTTGACTATATTATCTTGAGTATCTTTAAATCCAAATCACGATTTGACGAAATTTTCTCGATAAAAAAAAATTATGAAATGAGCTCTAATTATTTACAATTTTCCTTGCTACCACGATGATTTTACGATTTAGATCACGAAATTATTTCTAAAACATAGCAAATAATGATATCTAAACTACCCTTCAACCATATTTTAATTCATGAAGTAGTTTTTTTTTAATTCAAGAAAATGTGGTTTGGCGCTTACGTTGTTTATTTCCGAGCGCGCGCACAATATCGCCATCTCACATTTTAAGTACTTGAACTAACCATGTCTCTCTCTAACTTTGTATTGTCAGTGTCCGCTCGGACTTGTTCGACGTCGGACCTGTGAAGGATTTTTTAAAAAATATTACGAAAAAATATTACGGTCGTGCCACATTACAGGTACAGTACAGTATTTACAGTCCGCCGACGCCTATGATAAATAAATAAATATCCTTGGAAATTCTTTTACACATGACTACCTGATCCCAAACTAAGCAGAGCTTGTACTATGGAAACCAGATAACTGATATTACTACATATACTACTTTTTGTTTGTAAATACAAACGAAATATACACTTAATTACACCTAGACTCGGGACATGCGGACATGTTCATGCACACAACTGCATGTCCTGGGCAGGAATCGAACCTATGACCTGCACTGCAGCGTGATTTTCGTTTGCTTTTCCTTGTCTTGTGTAATTTCTTTTCATCTCTTGTCATTTTGTGTCATCTCTTGTCATTTCATAGTTATTCGTGTCATTTCTGTAAAAACTCCCTATTTCGCTTACTGTTATATACTTGCAGCATGGTCTTGGGCCGACAGTGGGAATACATTGCTTGTCAAACCAATGGAGTCGCTTTATTGCGTTTGTTGTAGGTATGGATGGGCAAGTAATAAATATATCATACATCAATAAATTATCGTAAAAAATAACATTACAGATATGGATAGGAAAATGTTTGTCCGTCCTATTCAATCTATTATATTATAAACGAAAGTAACTCTGTCTGTTACCTTTTCACGGCTAAACCGCTGAACCAATGTTGATGAATTTTGGTATGGAGATAGACTGGGTCTTGGCGGAGAACATAGGCTACTTTTTAGGGTTCCAAAGGGTGCTAACGGGACCCTATTACTAGGCCTACGCTGTCCGTCTGTCTGTCTGTCCGTCTGTCAGCGCGGGCTGTATCTCACGAACCGTAACAGGTAGAGAGTTGAAATTTTCACTGAATGTGTATTTCTGTTGCCGGTGCAGAACAAATACTAAAAATATAATAACATTTAAAAATAAATATCAAGTCTCAAACTTGATATTTTTGATGTGTTTATTCTACGGTGGTACGGAACCCTTTATGTGCGAGTCCGACGCCTTCAGATCTTATGAATGTTTTCTTGAAATAAATATAGTGTATTTTAAGTAATTAACTGGCCAACCCTCAGGTCCTACCTACCATGTTAGGATCTTTTTCGTTCTAGCGGGTGTAAACCGTGATTTAACGAGTTAATGTGATAATTTTAGTATTTAAATTATTCAATTCAATGTATTTGTTTCAGACATAGTCCAATATTGATTATTAAAATTATTATAATTTCACAATAAATATAAAACAATAAATAAAAGTAAAATTAAATTTAAAAAAATATATATATTTATTTTTATTTTTCATGTTTTATCATTAAAATACAATATAATATAACATAAATTAAAATAAAATACAATAAAATAAAAACCTACCCCAAATTAAACAAATACCGTCCGCGTGGGATACTGGCTGCATGTCCTCCCTGTATTCAAGCTGTTCCTGTTGTCAAGCGAATTTTTTGAGCAAGGAAAGAGCCAGCCCTCTTGTCACCTGTGGCGGTAACCAGTCTAAGGGTGATTTTGATAGATAAAAAAATAAAGATAAAAAGATAAACAAAAAATAAATGCATGGTTAAATCAATAAAATTAATAAAAACTGAAAATTAAATTAAAAAATAAATTAAATATGGTAAAAAAAAATATTATGACACCGCTGATGACTTCATGATCGGCATCGAAGTTAAGTACCAAAGTATTCCTTTGCCTACGAAACATGAAAAAGATACTCATATCCGGCAGTCAGTCACTGACACAGAGTATGTACATTTTTACCCGACTACGGTGGGCGGAGGGTTATGATTTTGACCGATATGTATGTATGTTCATCTGCTCCCGTATAACGTCCAAACTATTTTTATATCATAATAATTTGACTAATGAGATATCGTTGGACGCGTCTGGATCGTCCGCTGGTTATAGGCTATTATACGATCGAAATATTGTTATACGTATCTATCAGCATATTGTAGGTATCGTTTGTCTTCTTTTGACTTACTTTGTCTTCAGCAATAAAAACAACATAGAAATTAATTTTTTTTTTTTCAAATACACTCGACATAAAAATCCCATATAAAACGAAAAAAATATATTTGAATATTTTCATCCATTTCATCTATTTTAAAAGGTGCACTGGGACATATTATTTTAATTGTACGAATTAAACAATATTGTTCCTTCAAAAAATAACTATACTATAGTCTACTCCATAGCTGTTCTGTCCTAGCTAAGCGAGAGGGATATATCCTTCGGCAGCTCACGCGACGCTAGCCACACCCCGAAACTAAAATTCATTTTTTCCTTGTATCGTCTTAATCTAATTCGCTGCAGTGTTGTAGCCGTGCTACATAAATTTTAAACAAAATGTTTATTCCACATACCTTTCACACACCGGGTCGTGCCCAAAGATGTACTTAACCTTTAGGTGCACATTACCTCGTTTATTATGACAACATGAATGTAAGGTAGCTGCCTGACATCCACTTAGTTACGCACCACCCCGCGTCGCGGCTGCACGCGCCCGTGCGCCAATCTATCTGTAGCTAATAGCGCAACAATGTATTCATCGCTTTTTAAAAACAGTTTTGGCGTATATTACTTGAATTCAATTATGTGTAGGTATATATTATTATTATTATATTTTAATGTGCTGTTTTTAGAGCACTAATGTTTTTGTATTTTTTTGGGACTAGTCCCGCCACACACTCCCACTGTTACTCCTGTAAGCCAGGATCAACAGTGGTGTCTAAAGATGACGCCAAGGTTTGCCCTCAACGAGTCCCAGGGAATAGTTTAGTTGTAAGAACCCTCAAGAATTTAATCAAAAGAAAGGATAGGAGGAGTTGTAAGAAGATTATACAATTGAGTATGTCGGGTCTATTTATAGAACGTCATTGGTCGTACCTCCGCTGTCGATTCGCGCGTCCCTTATCAAGATCGCGCCGAGTTTTATGGGTCTAATCGTGGCCACCGCAAATAGGACCCCGGCGGGTCATTTTCTAACCTGCCCGATTATAGGATTACACCTAATTAGCTATTACCGATATATACCGACTTACAACGCAATTTCGTACAATTACCTTTAAGCATTTTTACAGGGGACGAGAGCTTGTTCAGTTGCTGTAAAGTATTATGAAGGTAGTTTTATTGGCGGTAGAGCCAAGGTATAGTCAATCGACTGCAGCTCATATACGGGCTGCCTCGACCGGGGTAGTACTACCCTATCACAGAAGATCGGCATAAAGTGGCTGCGTTTCGTTTAGTGAGAGAGCCGGAAGCCCAACTCCCCCCCCCCCCTCTTCATCCCTCCCTTCGTTCCACTCCCCTTTAGGGCGGCAAACTAGCACGGCGTCGGGTATAAGCATCTGTAGGCTACGGTAACTGCTTAACATCAGGCGGGCCGAACGCTTGTTTTCCACATCAGTCCCATAAAAAATAAAATAAAAACGAAGGATAGACGATATTCACCTGTTTTGGAATTCTTAAATAGTTTGGCAAGAAAGGTTTATTTTAAACTGCAACCCAAGTTTAGTATAAGATATCTCACCTAATCTGTTTTCATAACTCGTCGATCGCTTGGCGCAGTGGTTCGAGCGTGGGCCGCTCGGCCATTTACATCGGGCGGTTGCGGGTTCGATTCCCGCCCGAGACAATTTTGGAAACGGCCTTGTTGTAATTTGCCCTGGTCTGGGTGTCACCGGGATCGCCTCCAGTGCATTATATGGTGGCCATAGTACAAGCGTTGCTTAGTTTGGGATCATGCAGTTGGTGTGTAACTCCGGCGATATTTATTATGTTCCCAATCCTATATGATTCAATTTGAATGCAATATTATATCGAGAAACTTAGGTTACCACCACTAGTCCCAATATTTCTTTCAGCAGACGGCATTTCAGGTCATCCGTGTATATAAAAATAGAAACAATGAAAACAAAATGAAATTTATTTATTTATTATTACTACAATGGACCAGTTACTAAGGGGACTGGCCCTAAGCAAGTCGGCCGATTGGTCGGCTTAGTACTAACATCGACATAAAACGAAGCGAGTAGTTCAACTATTTACCGGTAAATAGTAAAATGAAAATGAAAAAACAATGACCACGTTTTTTTTCATACAAATATCTAATAAGGCCACCTCTTTCTTTAGTCTTTACTCTGTGATTACTACCTAGCCTTTTAGCGAAGCGATCCTAGTTAAGTCTAAACTGCAGAGCACTTAGCAATAAAATAAAGACAATTAATTTTGGTCTACTCCTAAAATAAAATAGTCTCCAATTAAAATCACGAAGACACAAAATTTTTAATTTTTAGGTACTGTCGGATAAGCACTCAGAACGTAGGACGTTAAGCCTCCCTTATAAAATTGATAAGCTACTTACTGGAGATCGATTTCGTATTTTATGGCCGCTCCTTTTATTTATGAAGTATCAATAAAGCTTTAAAATGATACCGGTGCCTATCTATCCCGATGTTGGCCATGAAAACTGAATAAAAATTCTTATTATGGTCGGTATAAAGTTTTCTTTTGACCACCAATAAGAACATGTAGTAGGTACTTACGTGATAGGATTTGCAAATCGCAATTTGTTTACCTATTACAGTGATATCTCAGGCCAATATTGGATCAAAATGTCCTTAAAAATGGTTAATAAGTCCGATTAATAAGTCAATCATATGACACATAAAAAAAAACATAGATCGTCTTTTTTTTTATTTACCTACGTAGGTGCCCGTGACATTTAATCGGAAACAAAATAAAACCTACCAAGGCAGGGGCGCTATTACACACCCGGACCATCTGTGTCGTTCGTTCGTGATTCTGACACAAATTTACCACTAAAATGTGCTAAAACACAAAAGTAAGTTTAAAAACTAAAACCCGACTACTGAAAAATCGCGCTCTAAAAAGTATGAAACAAGAAAATATTCTCATCTAGAGGATAGCCGTGGGCCGTGTTCATATGCCATTTGGCCCTAAAGGACCTACACTGACCACGGCTATCCTCTAGATGAGAATATTTTCTTGTTTCATACTTTTTAGAGCGCGATTTTTCAGTAGTCGGGTTTTAGTTTTTAAACTTACTTTTTATTTAATTATTTTGGAGTTATAGGTAACAATATATATATTTTTGAAATGTGCTCATCAAGCTCTTTTATTTGATACCCCACACGGTTTCATTAAAAATGTTTTTTTTTTTAGTTCATGACATTATGTCCTCTAGAGGGCGCCATATGCAATTTTATGTGACGTCACATAGCCTATAACCAGCGCGCCATTAAGCCGCTTCTGACGATACCTCATTTGTCAAATTCCGACAAGTAGTTTGGAAGTTAGGTGGGAACAGATGCACATACATACATACATACATACATACATACATACATACATACATACATACATACCGGTCAAAATCATAACGCCTCCGTAGTCGGGTAAAAATTCGAAGACGAATCGAATTGGATTATTGCTCTCGTACCGGGTTTGTAATAGCCCCCAAGATTTAGGCACGTCCATAATTTCCTACTTCACTTATAGCTACTTAAATAAAATGGTAGCTGAAAACTAATAACAATCACAACTTCAATGTTATGTATTTCTTATCTCGTCTCATAAGAGAGCTTCAAAACTTAGCAATTTTTCCTCCATCAAATAAGGCTTTTGAGGCGACAGACGGCGCCATCTTGCTGAAACTCCGTCCACGTAGTTCGAACAGTTTCTAAGAGATGGCGCCGCAATATCTCCCGGGACCCAGATACGAACCTCGTTTCAGTGGGGACCGTCCTGAAACACAACACAGCGACTTGAGAAAGGGAGAGAGAAATTCTCAAGGCTCAGTCTTCAGGGACACTTCTACCAGTATTCCGATTTTCCTTTTTGTAACAGCGGTGGGCGTGTCTCGAGTAACCAATGGGAGTTATTTCTCCCAGGCCGACCACACCCACCCAGTTTTCGATGCCTACTGGGACTTGGATGGAGAAAAAAATGTTGGAAATAGGTAATTTTGAACGTCGTTCGCCGGTGACGTAATTGCGAATTGATGGTCCGACGAATCACCTTGTCGGTATTGCGAGTTGATTGAAATGAAATTTTAAATTACGAAGAGCAGTAATAAATGAGTAAAGAGGTTTTATTTAATACAAAAAAAATGACTGCGTGCAGACCACGTCCTGCCAAGAATATCATCAAGATAACTTTATTATAATGGTTATGTAGACAGACAGATGGGACAACATCACGCAGTCTCGGGCTTATAACGCGCGAGGCAGCTTAATTTTTAACCGACTTCAAAAAATACAGGATCTGCTTTTTGATACGGCGATGTGCAAGGAAATTGACTAGCCAACAGACTGGTGACACTAATCTCGGTTTCGCGTTAAGTTTACATATTATAGTGTCAAGCCGCAATATAAAAAGCGGCGCACAACACAACCGTCCTGATTGAACGAGGCAAACGACAGCGTTTGAACTAGGCAGAACGTGCATTTGTTTCATGCGAGGCATGAGGACTGATCACGCGATCGAGCATGAGTGCAGTTATGAAACTGAAACCGAGATACCAATAAAAACATAAGACTATCTAGGTACTTAGTAACACGCATTATAAAGAGGTATTTTAGTGGATCTATAGTTACCGAATATCCCTATAAAAATATCTAAATGTACTCAACCCTCAAATTTTTCAAACCTAAATATACCATAAAACTACAAAAACAAGTATGCAAAAGGTATATTGATGGATAAGCGACGTAACCCTGGGAATACCGCGGTCCCGACACGAGATAGCACTTCCATGGGTATAAACGACCCACGAGTTTAAAATGTATGGCGACATTCTGCTGGCACTTTAGAAAGTTGTGCTTTAGTTTTAAGGAGAGTTTGAGTATAAATCAAATAATTTTGTAGCGTCGGGAGAGTTATTTTACACAACATATAATTCGGAGTGTCGGTTTTAAAACTTACACGTGCAAGTAGGTACCTTATTACTTTCCTGGCTGCTGGAACAATGTTCCCTGCAACATAGTATATTTTTTATTGTACACGATAAAATTATTTATCAAAATCAATTATTTCTCTGAATACCCTTTAACGAGCAGCGCCAATCATATTCTAACACATTTATTATATTACCTACCCCTTTCGCTATAACAACATGTGTTGAAGCAATTTACCATTGTCGCCGCCACATTTAACAATGGCGGTACTAGCAAGTGCGAAGATTTGACAAGCAATAAATTCTATTTTCAAATAGTTGTATTGTGTGTTCATTGGTGTTCAATGTCCGATGAAATTGAGAGGGTTAGGTACTGTGTCGAATTTTTAAAATTCAGTTAGTGTTTTTGCCGACATATCAATCACCTATAGTTTATAGTTTAATCAATTGTGCTACTATAATATAAAACTATAGATAATAATTTGTGTAGCGTGTGTAAAATATAAACCTTTCTGTGGATACCTATTGTTAAAACTCGCAGAGTAAAATAACATTAGCGCCTCGAAGGAACAGATTTTTGTAACGGTGGCTACGTCGCGTCGGCCATCGGAAGGCCGATAATTATAATTTAAGCACCTAGTTACTACCTTATTAGCAGCACTAGTATCCATGACAATAAATCCATGGTACCTAACTACACCGTAGGCATGCATTACTTTAAAAGGTTACAACTTAGATATTGTCATAAAATTTTAGCTGTACAGGATTTCGCAAACATATCTCTACATACAATTCTTTAACTCTCGCAGAAATGCCTTCAAAAGATTCCCTCTCAACCTCAAGGCAAGCGGTAAAGACGGCGAACCTGTTCACAGCAATCATTAATATCTCGCCGTGTAACGACGCGCGACGGGCGGAGGCGCCGACACGAGCCAAATTGAAATTCTTTCAGATAAACATACGCACTTATCAGATTTATTTTTCCCTTGAAATTTTCCTTTGCTTGTCTTGGATATTTTGTGTTGGTGTAAACTCTCGACGGTATGCACCGAGGGTGTTACAGATTTGGGGCCTGCGTCAGGTTGAACACATTTTCTAAATTCAGTTTTGAGGCATATTTTCTGCGTTAAAATCTAGCCCTAACTATTTCATACTAGGGCAATTAAACCGCTTCAGATCAGATGAGCCGTTTACGGGTTTTTTTTTAAGTGAGATAGCAAAAGCTATGTGAATGTGGATGTGGGTGTGGTGTGGATGTGGATGTGGATGGTGTGGATGTGGATGTGGATGGTGTGGATGTTCATGAATCTTACCTTTTTAGGTAAGTTTAACGCGCCGTGCGCGTTTCAAGATAGCTTTTCGGAGCTTTTCCCAATTTTAAGTGATCTACTCATTACATTTGGAATTAGTTGATGTGATCGTTAAGTAATTGGAGCGGCATTTAAGTCATATGTGTTTTAGCTTGTAAGATAATTTTTAGGCACTTCAAACGATTTAGTACTTAGTTTTACTTTAGCAATACCTCTCCAGTGACGCAGCTACACATCCAATCCTATACTTATACAATTCCGAATTAACTTTTTATCTTCAAAACAAACTCAGTCACCGGATTACTCCGCGTTCTGGCTTATTTAAGAAACGCCGAGTTTATTCGTTCATATCCACACCGTGTTGCGAATTTAATTTATTATCGCCGCCAAACAAGATGAGACAAGCATCTAAGGTGGAGGGAGGATGTACAATATACTCGCATTGTGTTTATGTTAAAACGTGCTTATCTGAATTAGAATAAGCACTCGGATTTAAATGAGATTTAACGCTTTCAGAAGTTGCGAATACCATCCAAAGTTTCTTTAGGGAGAAAAGACTAACATAAAGATCATACCACCAGTAGAAAGTCTCCATCACTGGTCATACCTTGCCGTGGCTGACCTGCCCTCCTAGGCAAGTGGCTTCGTCTATAAGCGTTTCTACAAATCGCTACGCTTCACGTATAGAAATGACATAAGTCAGGTGATCTACTTATCGATTTGAAATTTCATTTCCATGTATAAGCGTAGCGCTTTGTAGAATCGCTTGTAGACGACGCCACTTGGCTAGGGGGCTTGATGATCTCACATACTCCGATCACGGGTTAGCCGCTCTGCCGCTGCAGGCACGGTATGGGTAAAGATTCTACCTAAGTAACACCGCTAGCACAGCCGGTCGTGACATCATCATCAATTTGATGCAATAATGTGATCGTAAAACTATCAAAAATAGTTCCCAATATATTTATATCAATTTAAACTGGTGCCTTCAGTACATCTAATCCCGTTTTCGTCCGCCCCATTAGCTACCAAAGAGGTGACTATAAACATCTTATTGTACAATTACAAATAGGTTTGGTACACAATGCGTCACTGTGTCAAACGGGGCAGATGTATTGCATTACAGCTTCATTTTATACGAATCGTTATCGGCCGGGGTTGTGTGACGGGCCTAATGGGTGCTGGAATATGGTGGACATGCCTAGAATTTTCTGAATGCGAACTTTACTGATTTAGATATAAAAATAATAATAAAGAATTTACACAAATGGGGCGAATAAAATAAGATGCAGAAAACTTCAGAAACTGAAGGTAACTGTGTACCCGGCAGTAAATCTTATGCATAAGGCTCTATAAAACGAGGATCAGCATTGTTTAAGGTCGTCTCTGCCACTCCTATGGCGCTTCATCAAGCCGATTATCTGTTATTTGCTACGTACTGAATATAACAAGCAAAAAGGAATAAAAGAAGATACTGCACCTAAATCCATAATATATTGTTTTACTTAACTAACAATATGTTCATGGCTTTAACAGTCAAAATTGGTCGTTGACATAATGTCCTGTGTGAATAGTTGAACCAAGTATTTTGGTATTTCGCCATAAAACATTGATATTAATTATTTATAACAACATTATTAACAATACCCTATCCTCTTTTAATAGCATGTCATCCTATCTATCTATGCTATCCAGCAACCCTACTAAAGATTCGTCTCATCCACTATATTCCACCGTCACCCCTCGATCGCACGCGTACGCGCACAACCCGGGAACTGTGTAAAGTACGAAATAATTTCACGCATCACGTGGCCCGCTCCCGGATAATGACCCTGGTACCCTGCGACGTCCCAGCCCACCAAAACAAACAACCGGCCTAATAAGGGAATGAAAGAATCCTTGCAGAAAAGAAACAGTTACACTATTTACTAAGGATTTGTTGGCCATGTTAGATGATGAGTTGAATATTACTGGGCCAGTTTTGTGTGCTAGGTGCCTTATTATGAAGTTCTCAGTTATCATCACATCTATAGTGATTTAGTTGCAAACCTGAAATGAATCGCTACTCATTTGGCCCGTGATTTGGCTACGAGAAACACTGCACTACGGCGTTTGGCCTAATCGTGGTCACCTGTCACCAATTTTAAAGTAATAGCAGTGCCAGCGGTTAAATCTTATCTTTCAATTTTATTTCTAACCTACGTTGTGCTACTTCTGGTCTCCCCAAAACTCCAATTTTCTCTGTAGGTACATGCCTATTAAACATTTTGCTGTCAGCTGTAGAAATTTGAACATTCCAGTCGCTATTACCTACTGTAGTGTCTGTAGTACATGTTATATTGGAGTAACCGTAAGAAAAAGGGTTAACACAAATCAACCACGAATAACCAATAAACTCCACAATTCGAAAGATCAAACAATTGAATCCCACAGCAATCACGCCGCGTTGACTCATGCGCCATGTTGACAAATCCAATGAACATTCTTAATTATTTGCCTTGTTGAGTAAACAATGACCCTACTAACATGACCGATGTAACATAACCCCCTAACGTCCGTAAATCTTCGATCGAATAGGTCAACGTATAATGGCGCTTTAAACTATTGTTTGACATAACGTAGGGTATGTCTCAATTAAAAATATTGCAAACAAGACAAACATTTGTCGTTCGAATTTTTGGATTTTAATTGGCTGTTTGGGTAGATGTGGAGATAACATATGGTGACATTTGGTAGGAATCACGTGAACTAAAGTCAACCGTTTTAAAAATTAAATCATAATAAAATCTATTTAAGTTGGTTAATAACTTTGGAAATTTTAACATCTGGCAAAGTTCTAATAAGTCAATTCAACTTTAAGATTCACTTTCAGTTAATTAATTTCTTATGCATGAATCCGCAGGTCAAATCTCAAATTTGACATTTCACTAGCTTCACACGTGAGATACTTTACTACAGTGCGTTTACAGTTATTTTACCTCTGATATTTACCTTATTTATTTATTTTTGAAAAATGTAGTCTATATTAGGTTCTTATAAGTCATCTAGCCTGTAGAATAAGGCCTAATCTACAATTCATGGTCTCAAAGGCCAAGTTTAAAGGCTGACTTTGCGTTTTACAAAAATAAATTGAGAAACGACAGAGGTAAAATAACTGTGAACGGAGACTACCTATGAGTTTCTAGTTACAGAATAACACATGGCAGTCACACTGTCTTAATACTGAGACTGAATCTGATAATTCGATTTCCACAGGAGGAAAATTTCGGACACGGCTTTTTCGTAATTTGCGGTCTGGGCGTCACTAGCATCGCTCCCGGTCCATTGTATGGTGGCCATAGTACCGCTTAGTTTGGGGCATAGCGTAACTTAGTTTGGGACCATACAGTTGGTGTGTAAAGCTGACGATATTTTATTCAGATACATAACAGTAAGGTTATCATTTTGGTAAAACGGGAACATCTTTCTTTGTGATATTTACAAGCATCAGATGAAAAGCAGGTCCTTTGATGGAGTTGTCAAAAATTCAATAACAACAAAGGCACCGTCCTTTTATCTGTAAAGTAGCACTCAATTTGGGTGAAGAGCACTGGTGGCTATCCGCCACATGGTTTATAGAAGGGACCAATGATATAGGGTTGTGCTTTTAAAATGTCGATTGTCAATATTTAAATAATAACTCTACTCTATTCCATTGTAAGGTAACAATAGTTACTCAATTTTGTACCTACCATAAAATTATGAGATAAATTCATTATATTTATTTTCGTACCTTCATTATTATCGTATTTATACACTTTTGCATTTGCTTTTAGGACTACCTGCTGGTAGGTGTTACCTGTAAGAATTAACTTCAAATAAAGACAGCTAAAATGTAAATACGATAAAATTGGAACCATCTTATTTTCATCGATGAAAGAGTCTGCTAAGGGTCTGAGGGACAAGTTAACCAACACACTAATAGACTGATAGAGCAATAAATGATTGTCACCGGTCTTAAGCAATCGGTTACCGGTCTAATTGCTGGAGAAGTCAGCAATATGTACGTTTGTTAAAAAATATCGATATCTAAACCTTAATTTTAAACAATTCGCCCATCTCTATTGTCACCCCTCATTTTTTGACCCGATGTGGTGTCTAAATATTTAAAAAGCTCTTTTACTATAATTACTATGATTTATTAGGTTGCTTTAGAAACTAGTTTTAATAATGTTATTGTTTATTGTTCGTAATAGCCTTACACTTTAATCTATAAATTATATAATTTTAATTTAAGGCTTTAAAACACCCGTACCTATAAACAATTTATTACTTATTCTTACGTACATTCCAAAATTAAACCTGTTTGACAATCCCGTTTTGACAGGATATTTTGAGAGCACAACCATATTCCATTGGTCCCTATTTTATTCTATAGAATATTGCCATAAAAAATGACTGTCTATAGGTAGATACTGGAGCCAAATAGTGTTTAATATTGAATAACATGAAAATAGTTAATTTGAAAATGTTACAAAAAATCCCTAGAATAACATGCGTAGTTAAAACATATTTATAAAATAAACTTTAATATTTCAATCGATGCCCCGACGGGTGTATTGTGACATTTGGTTTAACTGTTTTATCAGTAGAGTCGCAGGGCATTTTAGTGTTATCTGCGGTCGCCATCGCGGGGGTCGTAAATTGGTCAGCGGAGGTCTTGCGGGGTGCGCAGTGTCAAGATGGAATGCTTGTTCCGTTATGAGTAGGGTCACCCGATAATGAGTTTAGTGGTTTTTGAATTAGATATAGGAAAACAGATTAAGTGCCTGTTTGAGGTTCCAAACTGGGGTTGTTTAATTTTAATGAAACGATATTGATTTTGTCTAATTGTGATTACAGGGTATAAAATAAAACTTCAAAAGAATATTTAATTTGATCAATATTTAACCAAATTATAATTTAGTTCTTTAAAAAAAATTTTGTTGGTTAATGTACTACTACTTAGGACAAAGTTTACCATCACAGTAACGGACTGTTGGTGTAGTAAACGATTGTTACCAGCATATCAAAATATTGGTAACAGCTCCGTTAATATGTTGGTGAACTCAGCCCTAAAGTACTATGTCAAACATCCTCCCATTGGAGGAAAGAAAATGTCTCGCCGCCAATGTACGGTCTATTGAAATCTTCCTTTGACATTTCCTCTTTTATAAAAAAATACCTCCGAATCGTTTCATCCCGTTAAAGAATTCCAAAACGTTACCAACAATTGGTAGTCCGCGGTTACCTCTGTCTACGGCGGTTACCAAAGGGAGATGACAAAGAAACGCGACGAATGAATGGATTTTAATTTTTAAAAGCATTCGAAATTCGAACACCCCGGGGACGCGGTGATTATTGATGTTTTGACAAGTTATGCGCAGGATTCATTATGATAATGGATGGCAAATATTGTAGAAATGGGAGTTTTCTTAAGGTAACAAAAAAATGTACCTACAGACTAGAGAATTTTGACTTTAGTGGATAACTAGACAACTAACTTTTAAATTGATATTAGTCCCAAGACCTAGGATAGTGGAAAACTCAGTGTTATTTTTTTCCGAGATAATACTAAGTAATGATTTGTTAAAATATACGGGTGTAACTCTCTTTATTACATAGGCGTAGGTACATACATAAGTAGGTATCTAGATTATGAGAAAAATATGTAACTTATTTCGCAATACGTTCGCGTCATCTCAGTAACCCTGTACGGTCAACGAACGAGCAATGAGCAATTCCGCTCGCCGTGATTGGTCAAATTTCCCACGAGAACACCGCGACTCTACCATTAATTTCTTGCTTCGACTACGGGCCGTGTTATCGCTCGGTAAATAGTAACTTTATGAAAGGGTTACTTAAAGTTGTTCGTATTGGATTGTATCGTGAAAAAATCTTATAGCTTCGCAACTTTACTGTAAACGTTATGTCCGTAAAGATCGTCGTGTCTATAGAGACATAATGGTTTTTTCACGTGCTGTAGATGCTCGTTATACGTAGGTAACGAGAGGGGACAGCTGGCTCAAGGGCATCACGTAGCGTACGGCCTAGGCTTGGGCTGCTGTCTCTTTGAGAGAACGAAGCGAGGTCAGGCGCAGCACCGATGACTTTATATGCTCTCCGTGACACGGAGACACTTAGTTGAAATTGTCACAAACTGGTCACCCATCTCTGACATTGCTAAGTGTTGCTTAACCCTTGATCGATTAGGTGCCAAACAGTAATTACAACTATTTATGAACCTTGCTATTGCTTTTAAGTAATCACAGTAGATATACCCAACTTTTTCCGTACGTATTTAAAAGTAAAACACAAAACGCCCATTGAATCCGACTCCTATATACAAAACCGCGCTCCTTAACGCATCAACCGAAGCGGAAGAGTGAACGCGTGCGCCGCGAATTAATGAATATTAAGTGCATGCGTACCCATCAAGCTGAAACAGCTATCTTACGACATCGAGACAATCTGCCTGTGGTGAGGGGTGTGATTTAAAATGTCCTGTTCAATTAAGTTGAGAATTCCTGTCATATACCAATATAGGGAATCTTAAATTAAGTAAATTGCATTCGTTTCGTAATAAGTGGTAGACTACATTATAACGAAGTGGGTGCCCGAGTACTCAAGTTTGACGTATTACCACATAGACTTAATGTCATTGATTGCTCGAGGGCGGTGCTCGGTAAGTGTGGAGGCAGCTATTTCGGCTATTACGAAACAATTAAAATGACGGAACATTAGAATGTATGTAGTTGTAGGAACACCAACTATTAGTGCTCTGTGTCAAAAGGTGTTACCTAGTGTGAAAACGAAATCTTGGCAATAACAGCATTTAGTGATGTTATGTAATAATAAATCAATATCTTTCTAAGAGAATAATGCGTTATATTTGGCATAAACTCATTCTTGTGTCCATTTTCTTGTGTGGCATTCAGTGTGTGCATTATTACGCCCGTCCAGACGATGATGGATTGTAAGCACCAATCCACATGAGATTTCAGGATACCCTCGCTACGCGGTACAAGAAGAGAGGAATTTTGTTACGTGATGTCATATATTTATGATAGTTTTGCACGCGGGCTCTCGTGAAGACCAATCAGGAATCTAGGTTAGGTGCATGTATTTAAATAGGTTACTAGCAGTTAGTTTTTGTAAGTATAACGTTTCCTGATAGTGAACTTTATGTAAAATCACTCAACTCACTCACATTCTCGACCGAAGTGACAAAGGAATTCGACCCATTAGATTCCTTATTGTTATTATTGTAAGGTAAATTTTGTTGACTTTCATTATAATAATTTACATTACTTTTAGAATTGTTAAATGCAATTCCTTTGTCGCTTGTCACCACCGCCGCTGTAGCCTCCAAAATATCCGCGCGATCACGTATAATAATAATAATATAACGTCACGACTTTTATCCCCATTCCTAACTACTACGACTATTACCTAATCCCGAGGGATAGGTAGGTTTCCTCACGATGTTTTCCCTCACCGATTACGTATAAATGTGTAAAAATCTTCTAGACTTGAAATATCCGTTAGATTATTACGGAACTCCTCCCATTTCATATACGTAACGCTATCTTACTTTGCTGATATTATATAAAATATTAAAACATCCCAATGATCTGTCTTTTGACTAAGGGTGTTTCAAAACAAAAGCGTATCGTATTTTTCCAAGGCACGGAGACGCTCAGTTCAAATACCACTAAATGGTCACCCATCTTTGTGACTGACCTTTAGCGCCTCTGTTTCTCAGTACCTTCATGAATTTAATAATATTATTTAATTATTCTGTGTTCTCAAATTTTGGTACCCCATTATAAAAGGTTGGTTACATTAACATTGCCAACCTTTGCAACCCCTGGTGTAAATATTTGACAACGTTGTGACGACTCGCCGCCGACTGTCTTATGCTTAATTTATTTTGACAAATCATCTTTTCTTATTTTTCTATGCTGAGGTGTTTGCCAGGGGTAGAGAAATGTTTGGGTCTTGTGGGTATTTATTTATGGCGGGCTTACATGGATTTAGATTTTGTTGTTATAAATTACACTATGATTAATACAGGCTGATACCGATTTCTGAGCTGAGGCGAAGAAGCGCCATAACGTACCAAATAATTCACTTGTTTATTGGAAAAGTAAGTATGTAGGTTCCAATATAATGTACTCATTGAAGTGTACTTTAATTGATTTTTAAATTCAATACGATAAGTTTATACAGATTGTTAAAATGTAGAGCCATGGCAACACAGGATAATTCGTTTTTTTTCTTTTTTTTGAGAAACTAATACTTTTATGTTTATTCAGAAAGCAAGTTTTCTCACAGCAAACCATTCTTATATATTTAGGATAATCATAATTTTCGGTTGTAAATAAACCCTCGCAAATAGTTAACTGACACAATAAACAACATAGTTAAGTTACGGCGTATGCAAATATTGGACGTAGGATAGTTCGCTCAAGTTAAATAAATAAGCCGCGAGCGGGTCCCGCAGGTCGCGACATCCGACATTCGGCGAGCCTTTATTTCATCTTCTAACCGTCTTATACAGGCTGATTCAATTCTGATTACGATTTTGGTATTTAGTTCTTAGTAAATGCAAAACAAATGTGATCTCTTTTGTTTGATCTTTGTCTAAGGTCTTGAAAACCAAAATTTTTGTTTTTTTTTATACTTAGCAAGACAGATAGATGGAACACCGATGGTAAGTGGAAACCATCGTCCGGGAGGTAAGAAAATTGTTGCGCCCGATACATAGACGTTCTCTGTCCAGACTGTTTCTTTTTTAAATTAAGTTATGTTAAACAAGCCTACGGCCCACCTGATGATAAGCAATTAACGTTGCCTATAGATACTTGCAACACGAAAGGCTCGCGACAGAGGAATTTAACTGCATAAATCCATAGACAATAGAAAAATAAATTATATAAATTAGTTACACACTCCTGTCCCAAAGTATTTTTTACGCTCTAAAATTGACTTTCTGAACATCCTATACCATCTCAAAGAGGTACCCATTTGACATAGCTGCATAATATATGAGATGAGTTAACAAGCATGTAGTTACTGGCTACCTCAGATGATGGCGCGCCGACCCCCGGGGACACGTGAGGACTACCACGGAAATAACGTTTTAAACTATGTGCAATTAAGTTTTATACGCATTCTTTGTTGAGTTTAGAATGGTGTTATTTTAGCCAAGTTTTGTTTGAATTACTTTTTTTCAACAAATATAGAAACGCATGAAAAATGCTAAATGCAGCAAATTCAATTTAACAGTGTTTTGTTTTTAAAACTTATCATCATGGTCAAATGATAGAACTAGACTGCAAATAAATATACCAAAGTTACAAAAAATTTCAATATTTTAGGAAAAGAAAATGTAAAGTTACCTAAAAACATTTCTTGTATCTCAATATTTAAAGAAATCGAGTAGCCTGTAAGTTATTTAAACATCCCATATTCTGAAACCAAACGAAAGCAAACACAACATTTTATAAAATTCATACGAATATCCAATTTCACATTCGCAACGTCCCAACTCTGACCGTCTTTAATGTTTGAGGATAGACATTATCTGGTATCGGCTTGGTAATTACTTGGGGATGTTGGAAAATGTCACTTCTTTAATATTGCATAAGGGTTGGTTTGGGGAGCGGGTTCGATTGAGGGGCTTTTAATTTTGTGTATTGGAAATTGTTTTGGAGTGACCTTTATGATGTGTTTTCGTTTTAAATAAAGTGCTTTTGGTATCAGTTTAATTAATTTCATTTTAATTTGAAAATAATAATGGTATCTTAAAAAAAACATATATTTTGTCGTTTTTAATGTCTTTATTCAGATTTTTTTGTTGCCATCTAATTGTAAGTGGAAACTGCCTCCCAGGATGGGTAGTAGTAGACGCAGTGCCGACCGTTTAGGCAGAACATAGTCAGAATGGAGAACATACCTATAAGTAGGTATGAAATCAATGACACATTAAAAAATAGGTATCCGGTGTCTGAGAGAAATTAATTCACAATATAGAATAAACTTAATTTTTTTTTCAAGAACTGGATATTATTTATGATCTAGGTATATCTTTATAATCTAAAGATTTAACAGGAGATAACAGTTCAAGTAATTAGTAATTACTTTAACAAAATTAACCAATTTATCATCTAAATGAATAGCAGCGAACCGGTCAGGTAGGCCTCCCGACTTATGACCAAAACTAATCTGTCTCCCTAACTGTGTTACCGACAACTTTGATCCAGCATCCCCACAGGATATGATCCGACAAGAAATTATATTAGTTATAGTTGGCTTCGCTAATAAAGGGAGAGTTTGGCGAGGCCCTACGGTAGAGATGGATGTTAGTAGACTCATGTGTATAGGTAGCAAACTAAGTTATATACTTATAAAGATTGTTAAGATATATTTTTTAATTTAGACGCCTATGTTATGATCTTTAATTTAACTAATATTTAGGTATAAAAGGTTTTTTTCGAGCTGAGATTTATTAGGAAGTACTGAAAAACGAGTGTTACGTTGGTAACATAAAAAATAACACGGTAGAATCTGTAAAATTGGTTTCATTTCAAGTTTTAACGGTCCAGAATAGGTAGTGCAAGCTATATATAAATAGAAAAGTTCTTCAATATTACAATTTCAGTTGCAAACTCACAGAAATAACGCGACAATTTTTTAAACCTGAAAATTATGCATGAAGCAATGTTATTCAATGAGGTGCACAACATTCCGAGTCCCTACATCTTGCTGAATATTTAAAGCGCACAATGTCTCGCCATCCTGAAAATTCATTACAGTGCCGCGTAAAAACGCCGCCCTCTTTGTTTAAACGCAAAATCACAATAAACTTGTTCGTGTAATGGCCTATGCATTTTGAGGAGACGGTAAACATGAAGCGGTTTATTTACTGTTTTAATCTGCGGTACATCCTCTTTCTTGTCGTTTCATAGTTGATATTACAAACCGGCGTAGTATGTTAAATAAATCAGCAAATTATTTAGAAAACAATTGTATGGAGACCGCTAAAATTGAAATGTGTCTTGAATATGTCACAACCATTGGTCAGAATCAATTTCCACCACAGGTAACCGAATAAATTGCGAGTCCAACGATTCTCAACGTACATTTGATGCATTGATTTAAAATTTATTTGCTTTGCATCATGAGTTAAATATCAGAACTAAAATATCTTAATAAATGTCGTATTTATACCGATCTGAATTTAGATATAAAGCAATGCAAAACGGATTAATCCAATCTCGTCGGACTGTCCTAGGGCTAACTTCCATCGGACTGTCTGGCCGGTCCCCAAAGACATGACCGCTCAAATATTAGAATGTCTCCACTCTCTACTGTCCTTGCAAATATACAGATATGTATCGTTACTTAACCCCACAGGATTATAACTAGACCTACAGACAGTGGTAACGATTGTTTCGTTACCTATAGCTAATGTTTAGTATTTATGCTTGATAAGAACTGCGGGGAGGCAAGGGAGAGCAGTGACCCCCTTCCTCCTCCCCCCTCCTTCCTATATTTGGACGGCCACTCCTTTTCCATACAGTTATCATTTAACAGACTTACTTACCATGTCCTTTAAATGCAGGAAATTCCTTATTTGGCCCACTCAAAGTCAAAAAAGTCTGATTTTGAGGCCTAGGCCAAAAGCTGGGTACGCCGATTGCAAAGATTTTTAACTGCCTGAAAACTTTAACTTTAACTGTTTTTTACGAAATTAAAAAACTTTAACTTTAGTTAGGTATAATCCACAGAGTAAAGACTAAAGAAAGAGGTGGTTATTCGATATATGTATGAAAAAAAACGTGATCATTGTTTTTTTCATTTTCATTGTTCTATCTACCGGTAAATAGTTGAACTACTCGCTTCGTTTTATGTCGATGTTAGTACTAGGCCGACCACTCGGCCGAGTTGCTTAGGGCCAGTCCATTTAGTAATTGGTCCATGGGTATATTCATATGATTACATGCTGGGTTACGCTTGTACAAAACAATACATGTACCTACCAATTTCTACCTTAATGTTTAACATTATCTATTTAGTTATGTGACCTTTTCAATGAACCACGAAACATTTTCAATTTGGCCCGTTTAATAGCAAATCAAGCGGGACTTGCCAATTTTGCGCTATTATTGACCAAATTGTGGACTAGCCCGGATAGTTTACCCGTGGCCCGTGGGATCATTGCGTAACTCCGGTATAATGACACAAAGCTCTCGTTGTAAGCTTCATTAGGCACATTATTGGATCATTATAAACGCACGAAATATGGGTCGTTGATATAATTTAAATATACCTCTTTCAAAGTTGTATAATGATATTGGGAATAAATTACAAATAGGTAAGTTGGTACAGAATTTCATGATTAAATTTTTGATACACTTAGAACTTAGGAGGAACTTCTTTGTGAAAGTGTTCAAGAGAAAAGAGTTCATCTGGGCCTTGGATCTCTTAACTCTAACTTACTACTAGAGGCCCTAGCCAAATGCAACATTTTCTATGGATGTTGGATATGGAATGACAAAAACTAATTCTAGGTAGTACCTAAACTAGTTCTGAATCATGTAATTGACTAGATTTTTTGCTGAACTGAACTTAAATACTTTAATAAAATTTTATTTTTACCTTTCCAGTCTCCACTGCTGGGAAATTTTTACTTCATTCTTTTATATAATATGTATATCCATACTTGTATTACTGCACAAAACCTATTGCACTACCATAAATACAGAGCATTTAACGTTGAATTATATCCTCATAATGAGACAATAAATAAACTTGATAAAGCTTCGTTCTGTATTATTATGTACCGCGCGATGCCGCGACAAATGGAACGCTCGTTGTCGCGATTGGCGGGAATTTGTCGCCAATATTTATGGCGGTATTAACATTGAGCTACGAAAAGGTAATGGGCGAACAAGAAGATATTATAATACTCAATGTTTTAATAATATAAATAAATTATAATATGCCTTTGCATATTTGGCGATGATAGACATGTGCCTTTATTTGCAATGAAAACACAACTGAAAATATGAAAAATGCTTGAATTCAACTCCAATCACATTGATGGCAGTTGCTTGTGGTTTGTAGCATAGCTACCATTATTTAAATATAATATACCTAGAATTTAGGTACCTATTTGTTTCATATCCTAGGGTTGAAAAAAGACATTAAGGTACAATATATTAATATTAAACAACCAGTGTATCCGCAGCACGTACCAGAAAAATATGCCTCATCCAAAATTAAATTCTTAATCAGTCCTTATTTTCACTGGTAAACAGTCAATATTGCATACAATTTATGCGCGGGTAATTAAACGTATCATGTTAATTGCAACCCTACAAATTTCTGTTAACCTAGTATGTACAATTCCACGTATTTTACATATATCTGACATACAGAAAATGTAGGCATAACAGGCATAAATAATGCCAACAAAATGTTGACCATCTCTGCAAAAAACGCGCAAGAAGGGCTATTTATCTCGAAAAGTTGAGACAGGGGTCGTAAATCGGTGTTTCAAACGTTTTTCGGTTAAACAAATGCGGGTATAAATTAGCTGAAGAGTGATATGGGTTGCACTGACACGTGGACATACGTATGTAAGTATAAACCATAGTGTAATTAACAAAAATAAAACGTAGGTATACCTATAATTACAATTAGTCGTTACTAAAAAAAACCTTTCTTTTACCAATGGTTGTTTTATTTTAAATTAAACACGAACCCATATTTAATAACATGTATTAAAGTGTACGTACCAATTTTTACTAAATCGTCCCGTTGCATGCTGCATGTGCGTATCGGTTATGAAAATTCCATGAAAATTCAAATAATGTTCGATTTTCAAATGCACCTATCTAATTACTGTGGACAAGCGGACCGCCAGACAGACATGACGGGTCAGTCCATTGCATAACATGGACACTGTTATTGGATTGAACTGTTTGTAGTAACATCAGTACCAAGTTGCGAAGACATGATTTGGAATCAATTCCGTTGAAGATCAATATTGAGAATCGACGTAGTTTTTGTTAAATGGGGATGAGCAAATTTCGAACCTAAGTAGGTATTATTGAAATGAACACCATATTAGACTATTAGTCCGGGTTCCTTAGAACATTATTTTTTTTACCCGACTACGGCGGAGGGTTATGATTTTGACCGGTATGTATGTATGTATGTATGTATGTATGTATGTATATATGTATGTATGTATGTGCATCTGTTCCCACCTAACTTCCAAACGACTTGTCGTAATTTGACAAATGAGGTATCGTTAGAAGCGGCTTAATGGCGCGCTGGTTATAGGCTATGTGACGTCACATAAAATTGCATATGGCGCCCTCTAGAGGACATAATGTCATGAACTAAAAAAAAAACTTTTTTTAATGAAACCGTGTGGGGTATCAAATGAAAGAGCTTGATGAGCACATTTCAAAAATATATATATTGTTACCTATAACTCCAAAATAATTAAATAAAAAGTAAGTTTAAAAACTAAAACCCGACTACTGAAAAATCGCGCTCTAAAAAGTATGAAACAAGAAAATATTCTTATCTGGAGGATAGCCGTGGTCCGTGGTCATATGCCATTCGGCCCTAAACGACCTACACGGACCACGGCTATCCTCCAGATAAGAATATTTTCTTGTTTCATACTTTTTAGAGCGCGATTTTTCAGTAGTCGGGTTTTTTTATTAGTATCAAGCTAATTTTCCGTGAGTAGCTTCATTTTGATGAGACGCCCAACAATTTTTGTACGAAAAATCTTGATTGTGGGAGGTAAGAGGGGTGATGATGATGATGATGATGATTCTAAAAAATGTATTACTAAATGGTATTTTTTTTTTGTTAAATCTAACGATAATTATCTAAATTATTGAAAAAATTATCATATCACCTGGTTAGTAATCATTTTTGATGACCTTGTTATCGATACATCGACACTTACTCTTAAATCAAACCATACATTTTGTAGGACAAATATTTTTTCGAATAATTTAGATAATTATCATCAGATTTAACAAAAAAAAAAACAGTAATAATTTTTTGAGAATCATTAAATCATCATCATCACCCCTCTTACCTCCCACAATCAAGATTTTTCGTACAGAAATTGTTGGGCGTCTCATCAAAATGAAGCTACTCACGGAAAATTAGCTTGATACTAATAAAAACATATTCTAGGGAACCCGGACTATATGTTAAACTTCGATTGAAAAAAATACCATCACCATATTCTTATCATGCCATGGAGATATTATAAATAGAACTAAATCAGACTTATCCTAGATAGTATTGTTCGCATCGGTTCGTTAATACATAACTAGTGATAGGCAACATACAACAATCGGCGACATTGACGTTGTGCCACCGGACAAACGCCCAACATTTATTAACGAACTAAGAATACCGTGGAATAGATCATGTTGCTAAATAATATGATATGGCATTTATTTATTTATTTATTTCCGTAGGCCGAACGGCCTCAGGCCAATTACACAGACTACTAATCAATTACTAACTAACAACTATATAATAACCAGTCATGCATCTTTCTCGCAAAACTTCAAACACACTATCAAAATTCTCGCCCATGCATCCGCAAACAAATCTATCCTTGCGTCCGAATCCACGAGCCCGTTAAGCGCTATGAGGGTGCGCGGTACAGGCGATGTAGCTCGAGCTACAGTCTGGCAAGAGGGGACTGCGAACAACTCATGCTTCCTGACGCGGTTGTAGTTGCCAGGTGCGAAGAGTCGGAGCAGCGCACTAAGCAGATCAGGTGCATCGATCCTTCCACGCATAATTTTTACCGCGGTTATAATCTGGCCATGTTTTAACAAGAGTTATCAGTCTCCAATCCTCATACCATACTAGTTTTTGCATGTGAATTAAGGAAGGTGCTTAGGTAGATTGTAGTAGGTAGACATTAGGTATACATGCACATGTGAGTTCGAAAACTAGACTAATTTTGTATATCTATTGCAGTTTACTAAACTTGTATTGTGCTGTAATGTGTGTACGTGTATATAACGTAAACTAAACTTAGCTAAAACAAGCTAAACAAGTTGTATTTGTGTCAAATTAGAATTTACAACATTGTATCATCGAAATAACGATACGAAATCGATGTTTATTATCACGTTCGTCTACCATATATATATCATCACTAAGTAACTCATGAGTTACAAATGTAGATTCTACATTTGTCGGCGTATTGATACGAGCCTGTGAAAAATTGTAGCGAAAAAAAAATTGATCGTTATAGTGTCGGCTCCACAGTTTCTCTGTCATGTGTCACATGTCGCATACATCACAGCGCGCAGACCATTATTCTAATTGGTCACAAATTATGCCTGATCGGGTTAGCGTTTAGTTTAGTTTAGCTCGGGGGCGCTCGGTAATTCACTTTAACTATTGTGGTTGGTGGTGATTTACCGTGATGATTATTGTATTGTTGATGAAATGATGTTGAGTTTGCATGATTACTTCTTCTTATCGAATGGTTAGTGACCAACCTGGTGTCAGAGTTGTTCAAGCCGCCCATAGGCCTCTGACTAGGCTTAACGACTGCTGCCTAGATGACAGCAACCGGGACCGACTTTTTACGTGCCCTCCGAAGCGCATGATGAACCACATTATTACTGGCAAAATATAAATGCTTCAGACGTATCCGTCAATAATTTTTAATCATTTAATTATTTATTTTCATTAAATGAAAACGTTATCACTTACATTTAGAAAAATTGGATGTCATCTTATGCTGACAATGAATGTCGAATGATAAATTACTTGGCTGTTTTCTTTTTCAGCTAGTTAAAGTGTGGTTAGTAGAAGGGTAAATTACTTAAATTTTCTATATTTTCTTGAAATGTAAAACCTTAGATAGGTACTATTTTTGTTTAGGTTGTAGAGTTAACGTCATCATCATTTTCTTCTCGTAAATAACTAAGTTATATTTATTGTCCGAGATTCGTATTTTCTCTAAAGTATTCCGAAATATTTAAAAATGAAACTTTAAACAGCTATTTGTAATGCCTCAAATCTTTCTCGTGCAAGTGTTTCAAAGGGAACGCTTTTCATCAATCTGTATTAACTTAAATAAAAATAAAAAAGAAAACGCACGCCTTAAACGAAAAGGTACAGTCGCATTAACATAACACGAAAATCCCATAAACATATGACATTTGTTTTAACACCCTTTTGGGTAACCGACGGATTGTCAAAGCTCCCCGCTCCGAGAATCAAATTTACTGCATAATCAGCATTTGTCTACAAACATGTTGGTAGGTACCTTTAATATAATGCAAGGAAAATATAATTATCTCTCATAGGGTCGGAGCGTGTTACTTTTTGTCGGAATTATTTTAATATTATAATTTTTGTAGTAAAATGAAAAAAAAATGGATAATATGATACAAAAAGACGCACATAGATATTTTAATACAAGTAAATACATTTATTATACTTACCTATTAAATAATATTTTTCTATGACTAGGTAAGTAAACAATGGTGCTTATTAGTTGGCTACAAATTACGGCTAAACTATATTTGACACATCAAAAGTGTTACCGACTCAACGCGGCATGCCATGTTTGATGCGCCGACGCGGACCGTAGTTGTAAATAGTATTACATATAATAGCATAAGGTTCTAGAAATCCATAAAAATTAGAATAGATAACCATAACTGTAAAACCATAGGATTAGCAAGTAAGTTTTTTTTGTGTAAAAGCGATAGTCGTGCGAGCAAAACAATGGGCTCGGACATTAGGCTCGAGCAATTGTTCTGCGCGGTACCTTTTTTAGGATTAGAAACAATAAGTAGGAATAGTTGTATAAAATGTGTGTTTTAAATAGGCTGTTTTTGGAACGTGGGAATAAAGGATTCATTCGGATTGATCGCAGTGGAGGTGGAAATCGTATATAAGCCGGGTACTTCGTTAGAAAATGGTAGTCCATCCTAAGGACCCAGCCACGTCCATGGCCGGCGATTGATACCTCGGCCAGGGGGCTTACAGCCCCGATGGCTAGTCCCCTACATCCCTGAGGATGTGTGAGAAGACCACGACTGCCGAAAATTGGGGAGCGCCGACCACGCCACCAGCTTTTGATCACTCACCGGCTCGCCAGCGGTGCTAGATCGCATGGGCAGGCGACATCACCGGATTGACTTCCGCCGCCCACTGCACGACCGCCCATCGCCCAACATCGACGGACCTGCTGGCGTGAGTGGCATCAACACTGGACTGACCCCAGCCGCGCACCGCTTGATCACCTACCAGCCTCGCCAGTGAAGCCTGATCGCGTGGACGGCGACACCAGACTAACACATGGTGGATGTGAGTAGAGGCCCAGGGCAAAATCGCCGCCGCAGCTGACCGCCTGCCGGGCTTCTCCCACGAGATCCACCTGGCAGAGCTCGACCGCGCGGCGATGTGAAGAGTGCCTAGACTCCACCTCAGCTCGTCCACCACTCACCGGACACAACCTCCCTAATATCCCACCCTTCCAATTCCCATATCCTTCCCAAACCAGCCCGGCGGTGCTTGATTGCCTGCTAGGTTAATTCCTTGCAGTGTTGTATCGCCTGCCGGGCGAAGTAAGAAGAGGAGCCTCGAGAAGCCGCCGCCTCCTGCTGATCGCCTTGCTGGGCCTCCACTGGTTCGCTAGTGGTCTCTCCGGCAGGCCTTGATTTTGAAAGCAGTGTGAATCATAATTCGCATGAACATCTCTTGTATGTCTGCGGTAATCGCACCATCTCGTTCGCGGAATATCATTAGTATCTCGGGGAAAGATTCCAGTAGGTCAGGTCCCGTTAAAAGCCTATTGTTCAGGCTTGTTCCACGTGTCTCGGCCGCCGCGTCGTGCACAATCCGAAGTTTTCCCGGCTTCTCGGGGTGAGTCACTCCTAAATGAGGTAAATACCAGACTCTATCGTTGTTTATTGGTGGCACTATTTCGGCGTAATCTCCGTCCAACAATGCGTCTATTTGCATTTTGCACCAACGATCTTGATTCTTTGCTTAATGATTTGCGCATTATACTTGATCTTCAGCCCCGGGTCCTTGTCTAATTTCCTTTCCACAAGAATCTTTCCAGACAGCGGAGGGCGGTATAATAACTTGCAAGGAGGAATGATTTTATCTGACTTCCACAATAGGCCTGTCTCCTCTGTCTGGGCTGTCTTGGGCGCCACGCCCACAGATTCCGAGGCGAAATGCTCTTTTATGATGGTGTGCAAACTATAACTGTCATTTTAATACGTGACTCACTATTAAGAGGTGCTAATTGTCTTACCCGATAAGTATTGTGGGGCAACCGTCCCTGTACACTATCTCACTAGTGATGTCCGTTAAGTGCTCGCACTTGACAATTTCGCTGCTAATCGATTGAGGTGCCAAACAGAAGCTGCGCACAGTTCGAGCTTTTTTATGCGTCTGTCGGTGCCACGCATGCCTCGTATTCTAAACTTGACACGTGAGGAATTTGCATCGTTGAACTTTGCCCCTGTGACCCCTTCTATTTTCAGACACTCGTGGGGTCTAGAGACTCCTAAATTCCGGGCGATCTCCTCCTCGACTGGCGTACATGTCGAACCGTCGTCGAGCAAAAGTTTCCAGTGTTCCTTCAGGACCCGACACTTCCACTGGCACTATCTTCAATATAGCCGTCAGGTTTCTATTATTTCGTGCCGTTGTCACGATCTCGGGTGGTGGCGGCGCTTCGTCTATAGGCGGCGATGGTCGGGGTGTTGTTGAGTGCAGTAACTTGTAGTGAAAATATTTGCACCCACCTATTTCGCATTTCTTGGCCTTACATGTGTGCCTAAACTTGCGTTTCCGGAGGAAGCAAAGATTGTGTTTCTTCGCTAGCTCCCAGCGTTCGTGCACTTTCACTTTCTTCATGTTGGCGCACTCGTCTGGATTGTGTTTGCCTTTCTGGCCCAACTCACATGACTCTTCACTATGTACCTCCGTTGCTGTGTAGGCACGTTTCCTGGTGGTGGCCTCTCTCCCGTCGGTCGGAAGCTATTTGTTCGGCGAGTGCATATGCCCCGCAGCGCTCCACTGTGAGTTGCAGGAAACGAGACAATTTAACAAGTCCGGCTCTTCGGTTGGCCTATCCGCAGCGAAATCGTAATATCTGTACTTCAGCATTGGCGGCAGTTTTTCCATCACTTGTCTGACGATTTCTGGGTTGTACACATACTGTGATTTGTTTAAAGCGCGTACCGTAGCCACTATATTCGTCACTTTTGAGGCGAACACACACGTTTCCCGCGCGTGCTCAGCTAGCTTGGGTAAGCTGCGGAGTTTCTTCATTTCCGCTATAACTATGGCGTCAGGACGTCCGAAGCAAGCATCCAATAACTGGATAACCTCCTCGGGGCTTGTCTTGCCGATGAAGAGGTGCTCGCGACGCTGCTGGTAGAGGCCGAATTGACTATAAATAATCGGCCTCTTACTTACCTGTCATTGGAGCCCACTGACACCCAACCATTTTCTCCTTGGTGGACCCGCTAGAGTGCCCTTTCCGGGACTTTTCAACAAGGGAGATGCTGCCGGACGGCGAGATTGGCGAGTCAGTCAAAGACTCGCCGATATGTTCTAGGCCCGCTGGGTCCGGGACTACCTCCCCGAGCTTCAACACCAGCGGGAGCCACACGCCAGTGGAGGCGCAATCCAAGTTGGGGACTTGGTGCTTGTTGACGGGACCCTACGCTTCAACTGCTGGCCACGTGGGCTAGTTATCGCAGCCTATCCCGGGCCAGACGGCAAGACCCTGGCTGTCGACGTGCAGACGCTCACGGGTGTCCTACGGCGGCCAACGTGGAAGCTGGTAATTCTTCGGGTCGACGCATCGGAGGGCTGTACAAAGAGTCTTCAGCTGCGGTAGCACCTGTGTCGGGAGAAAAAGTATTTCTATCTCGCTTATACGAGAAGTCAATTTTAGTTTTATACTAACACAATATGTATGTGAAAGGTAACAGCTATAATTTCGGAAAATAAAACTTCATACACAAAACCAGATTTATTTTTATTTACAACTTTGGCTCTATATTTTATAACTCTATACCTATAAATAGTGATAGTCTCAACCTCAGATCAACTAAAAAAGTAAATATAGAACTTTGCGAACGACGAAGTGAGGCCGGTTTTATCATCATGTGGTGTGCTTAACCTCAATTTTATTTAGATTTATCGAAAATATTGGTTTCCAAGTTTACTTACGTGTAAAATGTGATTCCATCCTGCTTTTTATCTCTTGTAGTTTGGTTTTTACATCCTTTCACAACAAAATTCGGCATTTTCAATTGTAAATTATGTTATTTTTATTAACAAAGCAAGGCGTAGTTCCGTTGTACGTGTGTGCATGTAATTGTGTATGTACACGGCAAGGTGTAGTTTTAAAAGCCTCACTTCGTTATTCGCAAAGTTCTATCTTTACTTTATTAGTTGATCTGAGGTCCCAACATGGCGGTGTGATGAAATAGCGTACCAAATGGATGAATCCTATTAATTTAAATAAAGTTAGGTAGACGCTTGTTCCGAGTGTGATTACAACCATATCTACTTAACCCTTCCCTAGTTAATACGGTACTGTCAACGTTATTTATTGTAGTTCACGCATGTGTACAGATGGAATAGAAAATACTAATCACAAAGTGGAATATTTTAGAAACAAAAAACTCTATAAAAATAACACTTTTAAAATCACAAAACTTAAGTTTAGATTATTAATGCTCATTGGTAAAATATGTCTACATATAAATTGCATTTTGTGTCTCATGATACGAAAAAACACAAATAAGTACCTAACTTATACAGGTTATTTTATTATCCGGTGCGCATTTTTGTATGTTGTTCTATATCGGTAATAAAATACATTTCTATCAATTATTAAGTATTTAGTAAGTATACATATTTTTTCTACTTTATATGAATTAGCGTTCGTTTCGATCTGGTTGTAGATTTAAGAAAAATATATACAAAAAAGCCTAAACAAAATAAACAGCTTGTTTTGCTGGCGATACGTCAAGTATATTAATATCAGGATAGTAAAAAGGGTACATTAACTTATCTTACATCTTTAATAGCCCTATGTCACGACGAGTCTACAGATAGGTACAAACTGAATCTAGTGTCACGTGATTTCTAAAAAAGAAATACATATATAACATTTTATAATTTTGGAATAGAGATCTATTATTAAGATATTTTTGTGCGAAATTTCATAAACTTCTATGTAAAATTGTAGACGTTATGGTACTGTGATAGTCTGGGATGGACGGGCAGAGAGGAACGGACAGACAGACGGACAGACAGACGGACGGACTGGATGATTTTATAAGGGTTCCTCATAGGGACTACGGAACCCAAACAAAAATCTACACGTCCGATTTACTGGAAACGCGGAAACCTTCCGGACCAGCCCCGGTAATGTTTTATTCAAATTTACTTACATTTATACTAACGGGAACGACCTTTGGTGCGCGGAATTGTATTCCCTCGCCACGCCATACATCTTCTTCACGCCGACTGTACCGCGGTGCGAGCACCTACTTATTTATTTCTACAACGTACACCATACCAGAGGGTGTTTTGTTAGTTTCCGGAGATGAAAAACGAAAAATCCGCGTCAAAAAAGTTTGAAAAATAAAACCAATGAATCGAAAGTCAAACCACGGAGTCTTCGCTAGATATCAATAAGAGAAGAAACTACTTACGTTCACTTGTATGAGAGCAGGGACTGTTCAAAAGTTTAAGTGTTCGGTAGGTACTGTCCAGGTTATAATCTTACTATACATCCAAGCCAACTAGACACTCGGATATAAATATCAAATGATACCTAATAAGTCAATGATTCCGCGGTCCTTCCACCACGTAGTGGGAGCTACTGCCACAAGAATGCCTAGGTATTGGCCCAGACTCACAGGTGAAATAATAAATATAATTTCACGTTATGAAAATTAATTGCAAGAAGCAATCATTCCCATGCTTAGTTTCTAGTAAGCCAATATAGCCCGATAATAAATAATACCGGTCGTGTTATAAATTATGATCGTGTTAGCTCGCTGCTCATTTGCTGACGAAGTTCGGGCCCCCGGGACATGAACCAATCACGGCGCCCGCCGAGATGTGAACTAGTTATGGGAAAAAGTTATGGAGGCCGAAGAAACTTCGCGCGGGTAATGTAATGAAAAGCGCAATAGATATATTGCCAAAATACATTGTGTGCTAGTCAAAATCAACCATCCGATAACGTTGATAGTTCAAATAATATGCTCCAAAATAACTGATCTAAAAAGATGGGACACATGGTGTAAAGTATTAGTTATAGGTATACCAATAAAACCAATAAACTCGCTATTCAAACAAAAAAATAAATATTATTCAATAGACGTGTCTACAACATACAAATGCCGCGCGAGGCTGCTCACCCATATGCCTCGCGAAGCACGACGTTTGCCTCAGTCGCATGCCGCGCGAGGCAAATGGCGAGGCAACTGACACTCTTAGACAGAGTAAGGTATAGCCGAGCAATCAGTTTGACACGTTTGACATCGTTCTGTCTGATGACTATGCCAAACTAGGCGAGGCAAATGACAGCGCTCAGGTGAGAGAGGACGCGCATTTGCCTCGCGCGAGGCCAGTCAAACTTCGTGAGACAATTTGCCTCGCGTGGCATGTGGCACATCTGGACGTAGCTAATGGTATCTGAATTTTTTTCGCAGAAAATTTAATTTCCGAATTATTGAAAGAGCTGTTTAAAATTGGCATAACTTGAAGAATGTGCATACCTAAGCTATAAGCTATAGACGTGTTAGATACGAAAAACTAAAATAAACTGAAAACTTGATCAAACGAACCAATTCCGCAAACCTCTATTAAAAAGCTACAGAGTATTTTTCCAAAACAAAAGACTCAAATATAAATGAAGTGTAGATAGGCCATGCATCATCGAGTTATTACGGACGAGTTTCCGACGACGTGCTGATGGTGACAATTTTTCAACGCGAAGTGGGAACGGAACAATCCCTGATTAATCCAACGGTGAGACTGCCTATTGAAGCCGCAATCATTTGTTATACGGAAATTTCTTGATACTTGAAGGTATTTTATATCGCAACATACTTATCCCTGACTGCAATTAGGAGATTAGATTTACTTGAAATTAGCCAATCATTAGATACTCATGACATGAATGAAGACTAAAGAGTCTCGATATATGAGAAAGAATGAAACGTTATATTATTTTATTTTTTTATTCAATTGGTGCGTGCCTCAAATGCCTGAGCACTTAATTTATGACATTATGTCAATACGTTCCGACGTCAATACTGAGTGTTCGGGCGCGGCATGCGCCTGATATTGAAGCAGCTAATTAAAATTATACATTTTCGTAGATTCTGTATGTGTATTTGTCTGGATTTAGTACCTATGTAAGTTATAATAGCCGAGTGATTTGATATAAAATTTCCGCTACGATCAAAACTAATCTAACCGAACACAATACTCGCGCCAATACTTACCATAGAACTGGTGCATTAATATTTTGGTTGAGTTTTTCGCCGCCGCCAATTCCCGGGAGCTGAACCCGGGATGGAGGGAGAGGAGGCAGGGGGAAGTGGGTAGGAGGGAATATCATACTCCGTCTCAATAAATTATCGGAGATGAGAGGGAACATTAACTAATTACGGATACCGATACCTGGATATTGGCGGAGTTTTCTTAGAATATTAACTTGTGTAATAAACTCGAGAAAAGGATCTTTTAGCGGCTGCCTGTTTGACAAGACTTCGGCTGAGGCGCTGCGGCGTCTCTAGTTTAGGTGAGGCATGTACTTAAAGCCTAAAGTTTATAAGTTTCTGTAGATTATTTGATATGACGAAACGATGAAGGATTTATAATATTGCCCGACTTACACACCATCTGTATGGTCTCATAGTAAGCAACGCCTGTACTATGGCTACAATAAAATGGACTGGGGGCGATCCCAGTGACACCAGTATCGGAACGCATAGACATAATGTCATAACATGAGTGCTCGGGCGCGGCATGCGCCTGATATAGACGCATCCATTCAATAATCCGAAACGACATCACGCTTCAGTATATTCCAAATAACCAACGATCTTGCAAATAACACAGCCTCATAAAACAAACGAAACTCAAGCAATCACAGCCAACTTTTTCCATGCCCGAACAACTTAAACACAGAACGAACCAATCCAAGCTCATTGTTGCAAACGAATGCAAAACCAGACGTTCCACCCTTTTCCCGGAACGTATATTTAATTCACACCAACAGGATGCAGGTAACAATCGCCGCGGAACACCGGTAACTGCTGTAAGTGTAAACGAAGAGGAAACTAGGAAAAATTTCCTCCCGGCGGGGAAAAGAAAAAAAAACAACAAAGTGAAACTCAGCCTGCCTTATTTCCCTTGGCGATGCGCCGCCAACGAACCCGGTTTTACCCGGAAATGGAAAATATTGCGATAAGACGCATTATAGATTAAACACGTTGTGTTACTTTAATGCCTTCACGGCGATCAGTGTCTCAGATACCGCGCGAGCGCCTTTTAAATGCTGTAACGATGTTCCGAGTGTAAATAATGGCTGTTTGATAAGGATATTCATATGCAAACTGCTCTTTATTGCGTTGCGATGTAAAAGTTTTGTATGATAGTCTAATGGTGGAGGCAGACATGAGCCGAAGCAAGCGTGGAACATTTCTCAAGATTTTCAAATGTTTTTTTTTATTAAAATGCCGCCGCCTTCGTGCCATCAGTTATGACGTTATGACATTATGCCCACGTGTTCAGTCAGACGTCAAAACTGACTGCTCAGGCGCACCACTCGCCTCTTGTAGATGTAGAACGTTGATTCAGCTCAAGTTTGTTCGTGTAATTTATAACTTAGTAGGTAGGTACTTACAAAATCCCCAATGAAATGTAAATTAACACGAATAAAAAAGATGGCATGCTAAATTTATCAAATACAAAACCATTTTTTAAACCACCCAAAAGATTTAAAATAGTGAATTATTTACCTGCTCCTAACTAATTATTAATCACCCTTAAGATTTTAAGCACACTATCTGAAACCATGACTTATATTTTGCCAATTTTTCTGATGTAATGCCCACATAAGTAAGCGGTGCGTGCCAGTAATCGGTATTAGATCAGAATTTAAAGCCGCACGCACATGTTCACCGCTCGGATTACGATGTATGGGAGCACCCTTATTTTGTGTATGTTATGGTGGATGGGACTATTCGTTGATATAAAAATATAACGACATACCGTTTGAAAATTAAGGAAAACCTTTAAGTTTTTTTAAATGGTAGGGACAACGATGCGATGTGTGCATATTATTTTAGCAATTTGACCTACTGATTAAACGGGCCTGAAATCGAAACGACCCGTGTTAAATGACGCTACATCGCATATATGTATTTAAAAAAAATAATACATACAAAAAATCTAATTGCCATTTATCCTTAAATAGGTTTATAAACTTATAAATGTTACTTAACATTATAAACCGAAAAAAAAAACATAAATACATGTTCACATTAAATGCAAGCCAAAATTGTTGGTGCCGCCGGTTTCACGTACACAAACCAAATGAACAGTCGAGTACCAAGTGTAACACAAGTAGGAGCGCATATGGTAAGACTAATTCCACATACTGCCCCCGTTGGGGTTGAAATAAAATAAAAACCCTATTAGGGGAAGATGACGCAACGGAACACCCCTTCGATTTTTGATAAATTCCATTATACGCTTATATCGCGATGCATTAGCTACTTACTCTTGTTGATGTATGTCCATGTTTAAATATTCATGATTTTTTATTAGATTAGGCACTATAATGTTTCCTAGAATGATCCAAAATCAAAAGTAAATTTGAAGTCGAAACCACTGAAATAGTACCTACCAAAAATTTAGTAGATTGCAATGCTTAGTTTTCTAAATATAAAAATTGATTTGTTTTAATCAGTACTAGGTATTCAGTTAGATTTTATTACCTACTAATAGTATTTTATTAAAATCTTTGTGAGCATTTCATTCCTGTGAAAAATAATTAAATAAACTCAATAACAAAAATCTCGACGTAAAAAAACAATCATTTCAATTTCCCCTCATTAATTATGAAAATTGTGTTCCAAAAAAATATTTTCCATCGTAAAACCTATCGATTACACAAACAGGGTTGGCCCACATGTTACCCAATTTGCACTGGCGCGGAATCACCCGCTGTGCCGAATAAATTATTCTTTGCAAACGCATCACGCCCCTAACATCGCGCGCTAACAATCATTGTAACAAAAGATACTTGATTATGAAGGTTGTTATAAGTGACTGCTTGTAATTTTTGTTTATGCGTTATGATATTTTATGGTAATTGGCAGCACAAGTGTCGCTGTCAGTGATTTCATTTTTCTTTTTGTTTTGTTATCATACACCTTTGTTGGTTTTCATAGCACCATAATCATGTATAGCTACGCAAAATATCTCTACGTACCAATGTCATAAGATTTCTTCTCATTCTAAAGACCTTATTCGGGGTAACTAAAGTAGCCTCCCATCTGAAGGGCAGTTTTTTCAGATGATTATAAATTTTAGTGAAAAAATAATTTGATTTAAAAAATCTCTGTTGCTAAAAATTGTTTATGTCTTGAAGGAAATCACCAAATTATTATGCAAAATCTTGTAGCACAGAAAAGTAGTTTATTCCCATATTTTTTCGCAAACTGCCTTTGAAATTTCAGTGCGAAGTCTTGCACTATTTTTTTCTGATAATATTCTATTCTTGAACTAATTTTTTTTTTCTAAAAATCATGCCTCTTGTTTTACTTTAGGATCTCAGATCAACAAAATGTTGGCCTAGACTCACCCGTGTTTTGGATCCGAAGAATGTCTTAACGCTAACATATTTTTATTTCTACAAGTGTACAATTTGACGTATACCTAGGTATTATATACACGGCAACACCGACAATCAGTCGCTCCGATCCCGTATAATGAATCCCACAGGAATGATCCCGGACGCGGCAACAATCGTGACTTAACTCCTGATCAATTCCCAATACATCGCGCAGTCCGACAGACTGATTTATCGCATTAGACGCCAGTGGTGTATGAGCGGCGTGTGTATTGTGAAATGCAGGTAACCTACCTGTCGAGGATAGAAGAAAAAATCCAGACATTTCTCCTCGAAACGACGTCCAAGTGGTGGAAATCGGCGTCTGCTCATATTGTTATGGATTTTAACATGTTCCTGAACAATCTTATCCGAAGCATAAAGCCACTAAAGCCACTCGCCTAGCGAGGAAATGCCCTTGGGTCGCTGCGCCAGTTGCGTCGACCAATCTTTTAGTTAACTCTATTATGAGTTTATGGGTGCTTGGACCCCACGGACCTAGGGTCTCTACTCCAAACGGCACAAAATATGTTCGGAACCGATAACCTCATACTTGAGTAGTTTTAAGTTCTCAGTCAACTCTGCCGTCACACCTGCTCTCCGCACTGTACCTCTAGACAAGTGGCTGACGTCTACAAGCGTTCCTTCAAATCGCTACGCTTCATGTATGGAAATGACATAAGTCACGTGATCTACATAGCGACTTGTATTGTCATTTCCATATATTGTGAAGTCTATTCTATTCTATTCGATTAGCGTTCATGCCACTTGTCTAGGGGGGCAGATTGGTTTGTAAGTATAAAAAAACTGTAAACTCCCGTATAAATTTCAAGTAAGTAATTAATAGAAAAATAGCGGTCCATTAACGGCGGTATCGATCTACATCTTGCTGTAACAAGTTGATCCGGACAACCCCCGGGTGTATTAAGCCAATAACGCAAAAAAGAGGGGTATCCAGTACTAAATGAGCCGTCTCTTGTTACTTGTGAATATTTATGAGCGGCTATCTGCTTAAAGATAGTGAAATATTGCTGCTTTTTGCGTGTTGGTGCTGGATTAATTTTATTTTACAACTTTTCCAATGTTCAGGAGTTTTCAAATAAGCAAGCTGAAATTTTATATCACATCGTGGATATAATATATTACTAGCTGTGCCCGGTGGCTTCGCCCGCATGGAAATTGGAATAGCCTATGTCTTATTCCAGAAGAGCCTACACTGTCTATGTTTCAAATTTCATTAAAATCGGTTTAGTAGTAACGGCGACTGTAGTCTAGGGGTGAACACGTTGGGCTAACAATCAGAAGGTCCCAGGTTCGATCCCCGGTGGGGCATGCACCAATGGATGAATTTTCATCTATGTGCATAATTTACAGTTCGCTGACGGTGAGGGAAAACATCGTGAGGAAACCTACCTATCCCTCGGGATTAGGTAGAAGTCAGTTCCTGTATACACGGCGACAAGGTTCACCACCTGTCACGTTGGGTTCTGACTATCTGGTGAAACGTGGGCTTTGAGTTGGTTAATACCTCCACAATATGGTGGTGTATGGCCACTCAAGCCTCTGACTACCCCCGAACGGGGATAAAAGTCGTGACGTTACATTACATTACATAGTAGTAATAGAGACACCTAGTAACAAACATTCACACACACTTTCGCACTTATAATATTATTTAAGTAGGTAATTAGTTGTTTTTAACGATTAGCCTTCATTTATTTTTATACGCTTTCCGATACAGGAATCATGAATTTCCACCCGAATACTGGCGAGCCCAGGGGCCCTACCACCACCTCTTATAGCAGTATTGTTTTAACGTTTCAGCGACTTTTTGTGCAAATACAAACAATACTGCTATAAGAGGTGGTGGTAGGGCCCCAGTGGTGACTGACTTGAACTCAAACATTATTACCATTCGAACCTTCATTTTACAGTAGGTATGTTAATTTTAAAGTCTAATTGCTTTACTGCATACATTATATTTTTTGCACATATGAATTTAAATTACTGTGCAGGCTAGGGTCGAACCTGCTACCCCAAATAATAAACCACCACTTCCTAGCACCTACCAGGACCACAGAAAGCAGCAAAGTTTTAATTAATGCAAAGTTGCCACTGCAAAACTTACCACCTCTATCCACGCAGAATTAGCATACGCCACGCCAGTGTTGACTCCCGAGCACAATAAAGCAATTATAACTGCCATATTTCACCCGCGCGCTCTGTATTTACATTTATATTGGAGCCGAATCACAAACGGACTCGTCCGATACAGTGTCGAGTTTGTAATTTTCACGCCAACTTTTGCTTGGATTCCATAGGCTTGATTGTGAGTGTGTAGATTTGAGATGGAGGTAGAAAAATGGTAGAATTGTACAGTGTTAAGACGATTATGGACAGTTTATTCATATAAAGCGAAGTGTAGATAAAGTGTACTTATCTGAAATAAGAAATAAGAAAAATTTATGCATCCAATAGTTAAATTTTTAGAGATAATTACTACAATTATAAGCGATATTTGTGATTCAGATATACCTAGTAAGTAAGAACGTTTTGTAAATCAAGTAAAAAAACAACTTAAGATTATATCAATTTATACCAATAGTTGCCAAAGCCATTATCAAGAATGGCTATAGCACAAACAGACACGTCACGAAAAAGTACAAATAATATAAAAACTGAATACTCATACATCGATATGTCTACAGCAAAGAAGCGCAATATTCCCATCGAAAGGATGAAATAAAGTCGGCGACATATGCGTATTTGCAATTCGGTTCACGGCCGAGGCTGCACTCTTCCTGATTCCATTTGGGAATTACTCTGTCGCCGCAAACTCACAAATCAGAACTTTCATTATAACGTAGGTACAGTTTGTTTCGTTATCTGATGATACTTGGAATATATTTTTATAGTAGGTACAACAAATAACTAAACTATAAGTATCTAATGAAAAACAACATTTGTAGTTTCTTAGATTGATTTTGCTTATTTGACCCTTCTTTAATAGCATGTTATGAGCCCTACAATTGAGCAAAGGTCTCTACTGGTTCTTACAATATTTTTTTTCTATACATTTTTTTTTACCGTTCCTGCAATCCGTCCAATTTCTAAAACTAACAAGTGGCCAGCTTTCAATTCAACTTCCGCCACCATCGCCAATAAAACTTCGAATCCCATGATAAAATAAAAATTCTCAGCATGTTACGTCGAAATAAATAACATTGACAGTAGCCATAATAGCTTTTTCACTGGTCAAGAATAGGGGCACGTTTTTATCCCATTATTGTTTCTGAGAAATTGTTACAGTTTTGACGAGTGACCTGCCCATTTTTCTTCCCGTGGTAGTCGAGCGGAATGAAAAATTTTCAAGTTGGTCCCCCTAAAGTCCCTAGGGTGCCGTAAAACTCTGTCGGACGCAGGACAGTCCACCGCCTGACCGCCGGCGCACAATTTGTCATATTCATATGTTAACGTGTCCGTCTTTTCTTGCAAAAAGTGGATAACTTAATTCCGGGACGCCGCGGCACCGTCATTCGATTTGTGGACATTCAAATTTCATGTCTTGTTATGGTAATACAGGTGTTGTCTCGCCCGAGGCGGATTTTGCCTTTATTTTGGGGATGTTACGAGTATAAAAAAGGTTTTATTAAATCAGTGTAATCTTATAAAGGTTGGCTTAGACAGGTTGCACATTTAAACCATCACTTGCGAGTGGTTCTAAGTAATTTTTTTAAATCATACATTATAATAATTTTTATTATAGTTTTTAAAGTGAGAAATGCTTTACTAAAAGAACAACTATTAGACGATATAATAACAATATCCCAACAAACAATTCATTTATTATTAGACACATACAATATTCCCAAAATTGTTTTGTTTTGTCTCATACTCTAGCATAGAAAACCTTTGAGTGCACTATTGATACTATTTTGTGTAATAATTCTCATAATTTCCCATCCAAACACAGACTCCCGGCAGTAGGCTGACCACATCGGTAGGCAACGCTCGCGCCAATATCAATAACGTGTTGCAATTGATGACTTGTCCGATTTGTTCCGACCACTCGTTTCTCACCCGGTTTACGACAGACGTGTCCTGGTTTGACACCGATCCGGTAACGTTTGGCCACCCTAACATTGAAGAAATGGATAAATTGTGATTAATTCATATTGTTAATGCGAATTAGGAAGGTGATTTGATTATCGTTTCTTTCTTGCACCATGTCTAAAATAGTTATGTTCTCGTGACTGTTTGTCCACTTAGTTTTTCAAAACAAAAATATGAGAATATCATCCGAAATGTAAATTATGTTAGGGTCACCGCAGACTTGCTACTTTTAGCATCGGCGATCGGCAATTTTGATGCTGCGTCTCGCTCGTTCGCGCTCGAAGAAACGCGACGCAGCATCGATACGTCACAAAATCGCCGATCGCCGATGCTGAAAGTAGCAAGTCTGCGGAGGCCCTTACATTGCATCCGTGCGGACCAGAGGCAGATCGCTAGTGATCTATAAACTCGATTGGCTGTTTTTCCTTTTGTGACATCTTCAGATCAACTCGTCAAAGAATAGTTTCAAGAAACTTTACAATAGGAATGCAGCAGGATCCACTATAAAACCCATCACTCGAATCACTTAATTAAACTCATTACCATACTTATCACTCCCATCCCTGACTGAAGATAATGCGGCGTCATTTTAACGCCGAAGGTAAAGCAAACAGAATTTTTGTCACCATGTCCAATGAAATTAACGATAGTAGACTAGATGACTGTTAACTTATGACGTGTAGTCACGCGATCGTGTCACGGTAATGACAGAATAATAAATTATGTTGTAATAAGTTATTATAATGTGCTCTAGGGCTTATAGCCCTCGACGCGTGTAATGGGAGTGGGGTAAGTGGTCTTAATTAGCGAATTTAGTAAATTAAAACGTTCGTGTTTCAAAGGTAATGAAGGGTTAAGTATTTATTCCATTAAGATACCAGTGATATATGGGTTTATAGATAATTTTTCAATTAATTTAAAAGAAATGGCACAGGCTATAATACTGTGTTATTATTCTTGTTAGGCCTGGAAACGCCTTAATATTTATTACTTTACTCAAAAAAGTTTATAATGTTGTCATTATTTCACAAACCTTCTTCGAGCAAAATCGGATTTGTCGTACTGCAAGGGCTACATGACATACAATGTATTATTACCCCGTATTATCGTCATTATATTGCTGTTATTTGACCGTTGCCATGGAAACGTAACAAACAGGTATGTTTATGGTTCGTTATTAAAAATATGATTAAACCTTAACCTTTGGTCTTGGCCTTTATTTTAGCTTGTCCATCAAGGGTTGCAATGCTGACCGCGCTGTGGAGGCCTGGAGCTGCGCTGCGCCGCGCTTTCGCCCATCAACAACACGGTCAAGAACACACTCATTAGAGACCGCAGCAGTAATGTACTAATAGATACACGCCATATTTTTCTAAAAAAGTAACTTAGTCGGTAGTATGAATAGTCGGAATAGAAACATTTATTTTTAACATGTTGAGTGACTGGTAACAAGTTGTCAAAACATTTTCCATGTCATATTAATTTATTTATTTGGTTCAACAACAACAGTTACACTATTACATGTAATTTAAACATTACAGAAAGTGAAAACTAACCCCCAAATTCATAGAAAGTTATGGTCGACTTGCAGTGGAATTACAAATCACATTTGTTCCTAAAAATGCTCTTCAAAGTCATTGTAAACTGGCTAAAATCTCTATGAATTTGGGGGTAAGTCTACAGATACTTAAATATAAACATTTATTTGATATTATGTGAAAGGTATGGATTAATAAATGGGAAGATTTAAATAGGCTACGTTTGCCTACAAGACATAAAGAAAAAAAAATCTATTATAGTTGTATCTATGCACATAATGTACCGTATATATTACAGTTTTAAAGGAATTAGTAGATTCTAAACGTTAGCAACCTAAGTGCAATTTCATTACAGACCCAATAAAACCGTGTGTAACAGCGATATAAATTCAAATACTTTACTGTTGTTTGGTAAACAAACGTGACACGTATCTAGCTGCTTAGTATGCACCCTCAGGGAGGCTCAACTAGTATAAAATAGTTAATTTTTAATTACAATTTTATTACTCGTTCGCATCCCATCCAATTACCGAAAGAAATATTGGACTCGCCTAAAACTAATTGAATTTAAGGGCGCCATTTTCTACTACAATTTTCTCCTACCTACACCTTTTCGTAAGTGCATTTTTATAATTGAAACTTACTTTTTGCATTAGGTATACTTATTAGATGTGTCCATATGGCGCGCATGCCTCACCCGAGCACTCATATTATGACATTACGTCTATGCGTTCCGACGTCAAAAGTGAGTGCTCGCGCGAGGCATGCGCCTGATGAAGACGCCGCCATTCAGTTTTAAAATAGTAACCTCTACATTTATAGTTTTTTTTTTTTGTGAGTTTACGATGTTTTTACCAAGCATTTCTAGGAACAAAATGTGTAAAGCCAGTTTTAGTCCATCATAAATGTCTATAAATTTGGGAGTAAAACTTCCGTCTGGATAGATCTTTATAACTACTACGATTCTCGTAGGCCTTCTGCTACGCAATGACTACGCTCGTAGTCTCACTCCACGTTACTTCTCGTAGCTATATCTTATTGTTCGTGATCAGTAAAAAATACTAATCGTACATCAGTTTTATATATGGGGCCGTAGTTACCGTAGTTATAAAACAACATATGCTTGCCGATTAATCTCAGGTTTCAAGTGATAGTTTTTTTTTATTTGGAAATTTTAGTCCATGACTGTGATAGGTGGCGAAAACCTTTACGCAGCAGTGGGATACAATAGATAAAAAAATAGTGGAACTCTTGCTAACCCTTCAAAAGCTACAGTCTTCAAAATCACATAATCCGCGAAATAGGTCGTGTCGAAACTAAAAAACCCTTTGAAATTCGAGTCGCGGCGCCACCGCATCGCAATCCGAATTCCCCATGCTTTCACCCGACACGCATACGATATGCGTTATCTGCTAATGCCACTTGGGATACAGCCGAGTAGTGCTCAAAGGCACCTGTTTTTTGTGTAAACAGAATCTATTTGCAGTATTCGTAAGTAGGTGATAGTCGAAATGTGATAGCGATGAGATTTTTGAGGTGGAACGTGTATTGAATATTGTTTTGGAAATGTTGAATATACACTGGACCGCAAAGAAAAAGGGTCGGTTAGATATTCTTCAGTAATATCTTCAATCACATTTTATTTATTTTACATTTATTAAAAATAAAAATCTTCAATTCATTCATTTAGGGTTTCTTACCCAAAGGGTGCCAACGGGACCCTATTACTAAGCCTACGCTGTCTGTCTGTCCGTTCGTCCGTCCGTCTGTCAGCGGGCTGTATCTCACGACCCGTAATAGGTAGAGAGTTAAAATTTTCACAGAATGTGTATTTCTGTTGCTGCTACAACAACAAATAGTAAAAATAAAATAAAATTTAAAAATAAAGACTTTATATTTTTGCAGTTTTCATTCTACGGTGGTACGGAACCCTTTATGTGCGAGTCCGATACGCACTTCGCCGGTTTTTTTATTTTCATTTAAGCCAGTAAAATATTCTTTAATTTAGTCTTTATTTCATAAAGCTAGGTACAGGTACAGGTAGGTTTTTTACAGGTACTTTTGAAGATATTGAAGATTTTCTAACTGACCCGTTTTCTTTGCGGGTCAGTGTATTTTCATTAAACAAAATGAAAAAACAAAGTCACAAGTTTACAGCAAACAAATTACATCACAATATTAAATAGTATAGACGTCTACAACTTACACTATCAATTCTGACGACCGCTTGGCGCAGTGGATACAGCGACAGCCGCTCGACTCACTGCATCGGTTGGTTGAGGGTTTGATTCCCGCCAGAAGCAAATTTCAGGAATGGCCATTTCGTAATTTGCCCCGGTCTGGGTGTCAATGGGATCGCCATACGGTACAGTCAGCAACGAAAGTCGCTGAACATTCAGAATTTTTCAAATCGGTTATACTCTTTATTCTACAATCGTTGGTAAACCTTTATAAAACCAAACTTTAGCAACATGTCTACATTTTGTTTTGATAAAGAAAAATTAAGGATTTGATGCAAAACAAAAGTGTGCAAGGTATTTGAAAAACTCAGAATGTTCAGCGACTTTCGTTGCTGATCGTACCCATAGTACAAGCTTTGCTTAGTATGGGACCTACAGTTGGTGAGTTTGTTTAAAAAAAACCTTTAAACAAAAATGAGTCAGATAAAACACAAAAATGCACTTGACTTTGTTTACCATTTATCAGTCAATAAATATGATAAAAAGTATTATTGGGGCGCGAATGTGCCCGTCGGGAGGCGGACCACTGTTATTGTTTTTATTTTCACCCTTTATACGGAAAGCGGGAATGTATTTTATTGAAATGATACTTGATATAGAGATTTATTGCTCTTTTATGTAAGGGTCAATTGTTTATGTATTCTGTAGGTAAACAAAACTTATATGCAACAAACGTAAAACACGTATGCTTCGCATTTTAGTAGGATTGTAATACACTACAGAATACTTAATAGTAGGTATGTAAATCATCAAATTTAAAAAAATACGATGGTCACTGGTAACCACAAAGAACAGATTTTCAACATGTTAATTATGGCACTTTTTAATCTCTCTCAATAAAAAAAAAAGTCAGTATCCACGTCTGTCTGCTTGTTTTTTCACTTAGTTCTTCTAAACTACGCCACTGATTTTGATGCGGTTATCATTTTCATTTAGAGAATTTTGTATATAAAAAAAATATATAAACATTATTTATATATTTTTTTTTATAAATAATAACGTAACGTACCGTAACGTTAGCGTACCGTACCGTAGCGTACCCGTCGCTTATCTACACTAATATTATAAAGGCGAAAGTAACTCTATCTGTTACGTTTTCCCGGCTACCAATTTACCTTTAAATCGAAAAAAACTGGTTCCTGTAGGATTATCAAACTTTTTTACGCTCGTTCCTTCTAAATTCAACGCGGAGGAAGTCGCGGGCAGAAGCTAGTTACTTATAAAACAAGGTTTAGAATATAAAACTATCTCTCGTGCGTCTCTATGTTGTTTTAATAACAGTGTAGCTACAAATATCGCGTATAAAATTAGACATGATTAAGCATAATCCCCTGACAGACACCGGCCGACCTTTGCAACTTAATTAACTTGACATGGGTCTAATCATTGGTCACCTTATATGTTTAAGTAGGTATAAGAACTACCTATACTATGGTGCCTGGTTTGATTCCTGTGTGGAGCATTTTGGAAATTTTACTATGTAGGTAATTCGCTAATAGTTCTAAGAATTTTTTGCTAACTTTAGGAGCTTACAATTGGTGTATTTATTTAGTGATTTATTGTATTTATGACTCAATGGTATTTTGAATCCGCTGGATGCTGGCAGCGCAAGACCGGTCATTGAGGCGAACCTTGCAGGAGGCCTATGTCCAGCAGTGGACGTCTTTCGGCTGAGACGATGATGATGGTATTTTCTACAAAAAGTACAAAATATCATAAGAACTCATCACATTCCGCTTTCATTAATATTAAATGTTCTTTAGTAAAAATACACCCCTACCAATATTCCAATAACTACAGGATTCACCCTAGCTAATAACAATCTCACTAATTTTTCGTGTAAACAAAACAGCCCAATATTGTCGCCAATAGTGACGCAATAATAGGGTAAACATCCCCGTTGCCGGCACGTCCTTATTTACTTATTGTAAACTCACATGACAGGTGCCTTAATGGGCGAAATAACATGGCGGGTGCGGCAACGGTAGCGGGACAAAGAAGGTGGAGACAGAATCGATATTGAAATAGTATACCTTATGCACCTGTAGTGTTATTCTAGAAAACGCGTTCGAGCGTAAAGATTAGTAGAAACGCTTGTAGATGAAAGCTCTTGCAACATACACGTGTTCGTTCACAAAATAACATAGCTGTATCATCATCATATCATTGTAGCAAATGCCAAAAACTTACTTTATACAATATTGTTATTATATATGTACTATGTTATTGTGACCGAAGAAAACGAAAATAAAATTGAAAGAACATGCATCTTTATTACATGCCTAATGTCGAGTGTGCACCTACTTAGTCTATGATTCAACGTTGAGCGTGGACCTCATGGGAAATCGGCCGTTGCTCGCTAGTTACGGGTAGGTGCTGCGGAGCCCGGGCGCGGCGTCTACCTATAAACGTAATTAATTAAGTATCGATTACCACTTGCTTTTATTATAAGTTTAATTGTATTTTTTGGGTTATTTGAGTGTTTGAAAGACAATTAGTTTTTATAATAAAAGTTTTTATGTAATATTTAAGTACCTACTCAACACGTGGCTTAAAGCATCTATAGGCTACGGTAACTGCTTAACATCAGGATGTCCGTACGCTTGTTTGTTATTTTAGTCACATACAAAAGAAAAAAAAATCTTTATTGATTTCCAATATTGAGCTTTGGAATTTGGTATTATTTGGGTTAAAATAAACATAATACAGACTCTTGGAAATCTTATAGGTTTACTCTTGCGACAGCCAGCCAGCAATAGACTACTATTTACATAATGTCATATAACACCCTCAGTCGTTCCTTATCAGCGACTCTATCGAATGGTGTAATAATACAGTATGTGGAGTATTTTTTTTTTTTCAAAATCAATTAGTTCGATTCCTGGCTACGAATTTAGTTTTTTCAAAAATTGCAGTTTTAGTTTTCATCAAAATCGGCCCCAGGACTCCTTTGAGTACTCGCTATTCCTCATAGTTTCGGATTTGCCCATCCACGCACACTTAAAAAAATCACTCTGTATACCTACTACGCATTATTATCTAAAAATAAGGCTAAGGTGAATTTCAATTTTCAAACTCACGAATTCTCAATTTCTTTCACTACCTAGCTTTTACGCGGAACCTAAAACCGTGTGCTCTGCGCTGTCGTAAGTGCCAGCAATGGGGACAGTTACCCTATCTCTACAAACCGATAATGGAGCGTGAAGTCTCTAGGCGCTGTGTCTGCTGTCTCGGAATGTCTTTCTGTAGGTATGATTTCTATACACTAATATCTGAAAACTGGGTGTTAATACCTAAGTAGTTTTTTACTTGAATACTAACTTAAGCGGGTGATAGAGAGAAGCATTTTATAAATTACAAATTACAAATTTTCTCAACGGTTGATAAATATTCTGGAAACGGTGATGGAATACCACTATAAGGGACACCGCAGACTTGGTACTTTTTACATCGGCGATCGGCGATTTAGTCGCTTTTAGCATCGGAGCAGTCGCTGCGTCCGACCGCAAAGAGTCGCCAAAACGCGATGCAGTCGCAAAATCGCCGATCGCCGATGCAAAAAGTAGCAAGTCTGCGGTGGACCTAAGATAATTTGTATTTTTTAATGATTAGTTACGTAACAGTTGTACAACGTATTTTATTCCTAAGCACTCAAAGTGTTAGCATGGTGATATCCTCTTTGTTATGCTCTTTGCCACAGATTTAAGAAAAATAAATAACACCAAAAAAATCTAATACAAATCTGGCTTCCAAATTCAAATTCGAATTTGGAACATTAGAACACCGAACCGAATGGCATTGCAATAAAGGAGGTAGCATAGCAAGCAATATAAACACGGGCAACGTAACGACGTTCCGAATGTGCCCTGACGGACACGGCGGGGGAGTCGCGGCCAAATTGTAAATAGTGCTGGCTCCCGTTTAGTTTGCAATATTTGTGCGGTTTCGTGTAAATGGAAAAAGGGATATACAGAGTAGTCAAACCGAACAGATACTTTTCATAAACTATACCCGCTCCGTACAGCATGTTCGACATCGAGACGAAGCTAAAGGTAAACGAGGAAAATATATAAAAGTGCAATTATTTCTTCGCCTAGAGTAATTCATCTCATCATAATTACTTTAATTAAAAGCTGTTTTATCCCGGAAAAAGGGAGAACTCCCAGGGGATACAAGAGAAGCAAGTCCTGAGTACTCGAGCAAATACTAAATGGTCATTAATAAATTTGTTAATACTTAAATTCCTCACAATTAGAAAAGGAATATCTCATATCACTCGCACGAACGCGTGCAAGTTGAACGAGCACCTCGCTGGAAACACGCTCGCAAACCTCTAGTAATATTGTCCTAAAATAAAAAGCCTCTGTGTTGTACCTACTCTGTACATAAAGGGGGTAGAACACGATATCGGAAACGCTGATGTGTGTAAGTCGACGGGAATTAGACGTTACGACGGTTGGGAATTGGCGGGAAGCAGCCTCACGTGCCACCATTGTTGGCGATGAGCGTGTTATGGCGAGATTACCTAAATGTTCGTAGTTTTTATTGTTATAAGGTCATAACAAAAGTAAGTATAAGTTTCAACATATTTTAAGCAAATTTAATTTCCAACAACGATTATCACTTGCTTAAATATGAAGAACTAAACACGTGTGAAGTTCGCCAATTAATTGGGCCAGCGTGTTAGACTATGGCCCGAATCAACCTTGAGTTGAGGGTTAATGTGGTACATTGGGTCCAAAATACCATTATATAAATGTCGATACATATCACTGCATGTCTTCCTACCCCTTCGACAAATACAGGCGTGATGAAAATGGTGTATATCCAGTATAGTTATATTATCAATTCAGTCACCGTACATTTTAACTGTTAATTATTAAGTATGTAATTATTACCTCCTCATAACAAGTATTTTCTCACGCAAGAAACTCCTTTCTAGGTATTATACCTCTAAAAAGATTGGGACAATTCAAATTGATCAATCCAATTGTGTCAATCACACGTTGTAAATCGCAACACGCGTTAACAATAATCGAGTTAGCGCAGCCGGTGTAACGCATGTCCAATTAAACACGTCAAGCGTGCCATTCGCGCGTGACAAGATTAGGCGGGCGCGTGTCGGACCGTGGGCGCAGGTACTAAGCTTCACACCTAGGTAGTTATTATCGATGATAAATTTAGTGGTATCAATTATATCACAAACAATATTCCTAACCGGCGTGAAAATTCTGACTTTTAAGTGCTTTGTTTGCTCAATAATTTAAAAAAAAAACATTTCTTTGTACCTTATGTAAGTAGTGGAGGTTCCATTCCAGGGATAGAAAATAATATATCTATAGACAACATAATATGAAGATAGGAGTGAGAAAAAAATCTCTATGTGTGAAATTTTCAGCAAAAGGTACACTCAAACCACTAACCGGTCATTACGCAGGGATGTCACGTACCGCTAATCATGGCACTCGTGATGTCACGCACCGGTAATTCGCACATTAACACCTTCACACACCTTGTGTGATCGTGTTAGCAGGAAACAATGCTTTAGCAATCAAAATGTAGTTATCTATATACTTATATTGAGACAAAGTTGTACAAGCTTAGACCTAAAATAACAACAACAATTATGAAGGTAATTTTATTTATTTCAATCCATCCTAAGCCTTATAGGCCTTCTAGACGGTTTCAATCCAGCGTTCCAACAGGGGTGACCTTGCTTGTTGCCATCCATGTAGACAGCAGATGTAATCCAAATTAAACACAAATCCGCGGATGGAAACAAAGTTCCCACCAAGGTCACCCCTGTTGGTACGCAGGATTGCAACCGTCTGGAATATGCTTTAGTCTACACAGTAATAGATCAATGATTAATTAAACAACAGGGTGGCAATGAGCTAACACTAAAACCGCCGCTAGACCGTACATTATCCATAGGCCGTCAATCTGTCCGTTCGCCTACGAATAATGGCCACCATCGTCTAGCCCCATGTTAAATACATGGGACAGTCATTAGGTGCTATTGTTTATTTACATACCTACTGTCTAATGTTTAATATTTGCTCTTTGGTCCACCATTTAGGATTAGAAATTTACCGTGGGTACTGCTAGATATTTTTCTGACGTAAGCAAATCTGTGGATTTCTATGGATATTTTTTTTGACCACAGAGAATGTAATAATTTTGTTTATCTTATTTCGACGTACCTATTGGTTGAAATAGCGAATGAAAAAGAAACGAAAATTGTCAAAGCGTGATAATGGTTAGGTTACCTATTGTGAGACGGGCACGACTCTAGATTTTTAATCAGATTGTTTCTGCATAGCTAAATTGAAAAATAAACTTGTTGGAAGTCACTGAAAGCTGAAATATAAAAATTTAAAAACATTTTTGACAACAGCGCCCTCTACGTACCGAAATAAAATTGTTCCGGCTCCTCTACGCCCATCGATTCTATGGCATCTAACCCTCTGGGTGCAGTAAGCCGCGCGCGAGTAATTAACACGGCGAGAAATAATTCAACGACCGACAAAACGAGAATTTTAATACGCAAATGAAATAATTCCTCAGATTGATGACGCGGATTCCTCGCACCATTTTTTTTTTTGCGAGTTTTTTTTTTTTCGGAATTGAATTTTTAATTATGTTTTACGCTCTCGCGAATAGCAATTTGGCGGATTAACTGTGTTTCACTTTATTTATAGGTTCCACGAAGTTTTTTTTTATCGCGTTGCTCTTTGTTGGATCGTTTTTTTTGTTACGATTTACTCAAGAGGTTCACTTTTGCGTTTGGAGCTTTTCGTTGCATCACCGATGAAAAAAAATAATGACACAAACTTAGAAAGAGACGAGACTTATTAAAAAAATATCTAATTAATAAAAAGACTAGGTAGTATAGGGCGTTTTATAATTTGTTATATTGAAAAAATAAAACATAAATAAATATAAAAACTTATGTAATTATTTACAGTCGTATCTCTATAAACAAGTAATTACTTCTTCGTCAGTAAATTCTAATCAAAACAATATGACAGATTCTGTACCGAATGTTGCCATTTTGTATGGAAACACATACTGTAAAAACGGGAGTCTGAGACAGGTTTTTCTTACTTGTTTATAGATATGAGGGTTAGACACGTACTCAGCGAATACATTATTCTAATTTCTACTTCACAGCTGTAAACAGCTTTGCTTAATAAATAACAGCTTAGTCCAACAGAATACCTCCCTTGACACTCACTTTATTCTGAAACATAGGTACGAGACGCAGAGTTAAGAGTTTCTTTCAAGTACATTAGAATTTATCATGTAACTTTCCCTTTATAAAACAGCGCGATGACCCTACTAATGTGTACCCGTCTCTAATTAAACCCGAGTACACATGACCGAAGTTGTCCGAAACTCCAGCACATTCGTTGAACTCGGCCATTATAATAATATCTCTAACTTCGCTCGCCCAAAATGACGTTACGTGTTCAAAATCCACGTTCACATTACGTACTATACCTTCGGCCGACCGACCACAGTATAACTTTTAATCATTAGAAAATATTATATAACGAGTAGCGTGCGAAAGTATTACAGCGGATGATTTTATACTGTGGCAAGAGTCTGAGGTAAGGGTCGCGTATACTGGATGTTGTTTTAAAATGATATGCGTTTCATTTATAAACTGAGAGACGAGTGCGACCCGGCAAACAACCTCCCTTAGGAGCCGAACTTTCCGTCCACCTAGCGACAATATTTGAAAGTTATTTCAGCGTTCACAACCCTCATAGGCGTCGTTAAAATTTTCCCTGCCACCTTACTCATAATACACGTTCTACAGCTGTCCCTTTCCTTTCTACATTCTAATTCACATGTGCGAGGGAGTGAAGAATATTTACAAACTGACATTCTGAAATTAACGGTGGTCGGCTCATGATAATTTACATATTTAGGTGAAATTAACCTCGGTGCGTTAAATTGTATTATGAATATTAATAGGTGTGCGTATGCGAAGTAATGTATTAAATTATATGAAAGTGTAGCCCCATCTTTATGGCACAGATTTCAGTTTGAAATTACGACGTCAGTATTATTATTATATTTTTATCGTTGAATTGCCTGTATGTAAGTATTCTTGAAAATCTTCCTTTAAATAGCTGCCAAATTTATAAATAATTTTTGCCCAGTTTGCAATAATTGTGTTACCAAGCATTTCTAGGAACGAACGATTTGTAACACCAGTGTAAATTCATAACTTTCTATAGGTAAATTTGGGGGTTAGTCGACAAAATATAAAAATAATAGTATGCAAACAATTTCTTGATATTTTTATTTTCTTTCTTCCCGGTAAATCCGTATTTTCCGTCGCCATAATGCAAATATTCATGACATCTTGGGGCAAAAATGGCGAACTTCGTCCGCAGGTTTATTTGGTTATCTAATAAAATATTACGAGCTTTGACAAGTGCCTCGGAGCTGCCCCCTTGTGGCCTGTTCCTTACCTTTTTCAGTTACGGCTGCGTAAGCATCTGCTAAGGTTTTCAGTTTACAAAACAAAATAAATGCTAAGAACCAAAAATACTTTTTTTTATGAATCTAATCTGCGCTCTCACAAATTCGAATAGGTACTCTCAAACCTATTTGAATTTTGAATTTTGTGACTCAAAGTGTAACTCCTAATTCATCTACCGTTAGTCCCACTTTAGCGCTCGCATGGTAGACTGCCTAAAATCAGATTAGGCTGAGGTACTTCCTAATAAAATAAGTAAGTAACTATACCTACTAGGAAAAATTGTTTTCCGATTTCAATGAAGAATGAAAACCATTACAAAAATTCACATTTAAAAATGATTTACCAACCTACTAAAAGTGTTATTCACAAGGCGGACGATTTATCATAATAAAAGGTCATATTGACCCCAGCAAAATTAAACAATACACGGAGAAAGTCCTCACGGCTCGCAATAATTCGAAGGGCGGGAAAAAACGTTAGGGGATTTAAATTTAATTTTCGGACCGGAACGACGTCATCCCCAGCGGCAGTTCCAAGTTCGAACACGAAACAACGTCTTGTAAAAGTTGCCATTAAAAAGAAAAATAAATTTTGAACGTGGAACGTTAAAAGTGACCTAGGCTTAGGTAGGTATATTTTCTTTTCAGCCAGGAATTTTACTGCCACAGAGAACAATCAACGCACATAAAATTCCCATCCTAGCCATCAAACTATTGACGACTCCTATTTCTACTACTACGACTACTAACTAGTAATGTCTTACATTGCCAATCTGTATTTAAAAAAAAAACTTAAAATACTTACTTGTACCAACTTAACGAATGCAACGCAACGTGTACCAAGTTTGTCGTGCAAAAAATATATTTGTGTAATACGTGAGACTCCAGCCAGTCTCAACGTTACCTACCTACTCCAAACATTTTAATAAAGACAAAACATTACCGCCTACCCCAGTAGGTCCGTGCGACTTGTACTTGGTAATTAACAGGTCATCCTCGGGGATGGGTCCGGTCGCAATATATTATATTCCAGATGTCATCCGCGACGCAGGGGACGCTTGAAGGATCGTATCTGAGTTGGAATTGGCCGCGTATTATTACATAGTTATAATATTACGGAAATTGAACGACTTATAAAATTTTATTTTGTCTAAGTTTCGGGAAGGCCCAAGAAACGCTGTAGCTTGAATTCCGATGAAACTCTTTGGATGAAACTCAAACTATAAAACCCTAGATTAATACTAAAAAGTATTTTATCTAAGCTTTATAACTAAAAAAAATCCAGAAGAAAGGTGTTATGGTGAATTATAAAATTTCACTGGCTGATTTCTTGCAAGAAAAATGACAAACGACATTTAATCATTTAAAAATAATATTTTTTTCTCCTTTATTCAAGTTTAAGACATCCTCTTTATTTTTCAATCCTAATGGCCAGTGTTTTTATAAGTTTGAACTATGTAGGTTAAATTCAATTTCTGAATAATACAATATTTTCGGAACATTATCTTGGTTAATACAATATTCATAGTTTACTGTGCACGTTTACGATGAACGTTATAGCCCCTTTAACTTCGCCTCTCGTCCTGCGATTAATCCGTCAATCTTTGATGAGGTATAAACCGTTTTTATTTAGCGGGGAAAACAATCTATTGTACAAGAAATAAAGTGGATCTTCTATTGCTTGTGTATGACATAATAATATGCCCATAGAGATAGAAAACATATTTTGTCTATTCTCTTCATTATGATTTCTTTGTAGCATAGCGTATATTCTTTCTCTTTGTATCAAAAAATAAAACAGCCAACATTTGCTTTATTTTGTTATTTTAATTTAGGTAAGTATTTTGTGTCCATTCGTTGGTTATCTTAATAGTGAAAGAAATACGAATATGTATTATAAAATACATAAACTATAGAATATACTACATAATACACAGAAAGTGAATGAGTAGGTATTATATCACGGCTCCCAATACACACGGCAACTAAATCTTGTCTTGTCATTCTATATAGACCTGCTTCACCCTATTGCTCGGCCGGAATTACGAATTACGATAGTGTTTGCAAAAAAAAATAGATAATGAAATAGAAAATAATTTGTTGGTATTATCATTACAATGTTGAAAACAAGCTGCTCTAGACGGAGGGAATTTTGGGTGTCAATAATAAATCATTTTATAGCAAATCAAATGCACACTGAACGAAAATATAAATACTTATCATAAACAAAAATACTTAACATAATTTATTTGTGTTTGAATAACGGTACAAATTTGTTTGAAATTCACATTTCACATTCACAGACAGAATGCAATGGTTCCTACGCGGTCAGACTTACGATAAATATTAGTACAAATGTACAGAGAAAACTTAAGTAGCTACTTATTAACTTGAGTACGTCTACTTAAATGTCACTTATGTACTACTTGTGCATTTGTGTACTTATGTTAGGTACTTTTAAAATAATAAAAAAACATTTAAGTAACTAAATTATTTTTGCTGACCATACTTAAGCCCGGTTCATCTCCACATCCCGTAACTAGTGTTTTTCACACAAGTTTTATGTGCTATTATTTGCAACGGGATATAAAAGCAACCCTGGCCACATTTACAGCCCGCGTCGGTCAGTGTAATCCGGCCATATAAAACCGTGTGCCCACCCCTTTATGTTGTGTTCGACGGTAAAATCTTAACTTATGTATTGTTTATATGCTCCATAGAGCTATGATAGCCTAGTAGCTGTCTACTCAGTTTCATGTTAGCAGTTCAGCTGAAAAATAAATCTAGTTACTAGATCCTACTAATCCTACTTCCTACTAATATTATAATTAATGCGAAAGTAAGTGTGTGTGTGTGTGAATGTTTGTTACCATGTATCTCCATAACTACTAAACCGATTTTAATGTAATTTGAAACGTAGATAGTGTAGGCTCTGTAATAAGACATATGCTAATCCAATTTTCACGCGGGCGAAGCCGCGGGGCACAGCTAATAATTAATAGATGCATTGTCGTTCCATCTAAGAAACTTGGTTATATACCAGTTGACCTCTTAAAGTATTTTACACTAACATTATTAGACCCTGCCTTACATGCGAAGAACCAACCCAGTTATGTTTGACAAGAGTCCCTAGTGGGTGTCTTAACTATCTGGTTTAATTGTCAAAACTACTCCAAAACTACTGTACTAACGAGTTCAATCTCGTAAAATTTCGACCATCAGTACATAACCACCTTATTACATACACCAATGTCCTCACAGTCTTTTGTAATCGTACATAGTAAGCATTAGAGTAACTACCTATTCTGCCTTTAGTGGTTTTAAAAAATAGTACAATTGACTCTCTAGTAGTTTAAAAAATTGTACAATCGACCTGCAATATTCTCATGTTGGTACCATTTTATACTCGGGTAACAATAGCGGCAGTATCCGAGTAAGCGCTCATAACAATCGGTTTAACGCTTTTCGGAGTGATTCCTGCGAGCCGTGAAACTCACTAGAGTGGCTACCGTGATTTTAGGCCATGAGATGGCGGCATCAATATTCTTCATAGGTATTAAATTTATACATAGGTATGTACTTAATTGCCTTTAATAATAACAATAAGTATATAATCTAATCTGATCTAATCATGACTACGTTGCGTTCCCTTGCGTTCAACGCTCAAAGACCATTATTGTCTACCCATTGGCTGCTTCTACCAGAGGCGAAGAGTAGGGGCAATCAGTTTCGACGTTGGAATGACAGCTATAATGTATAAGACATACCTAATTGATGCCTTGGACGCAGCCAATAAGCAACCATATAGTACTTTAAACCTATAGTAATAAAGTACGTTAATAAGATTTGAAGGTACGATGATGAGTATTCCTAACTATTTTTATATTGCTATCTATAATATTGCGAATAGGTAGATAAACTGAACGATCATCTCAACTTTTTCGAATATACCAGTTTATTCTCTACAATTGCATTCATCAAAATTCATAAGACGGATTTATTTACAAAAAATACCTAAATAAACTCCATGCGCCGCCACCTCCTGGTCTACTTAGTGAAATTTTCATCGGCGCGGTGAACGTAACGTCTGAGTTAACGTTTATCGAACGCGGCGACGGAATTAGTTCTAAATTCGTAACTCTCGCGTTAAATTCAGTATTGCGGAGGCGAATTGAATTTTGGATTTTAGTAGAACATTACACACACACCTGTGAAAAGTAGGTAGAGTTTGAATCGGGAGTTGGTAGCGAATGGAATTTTATTTGTTTACTGTGATTTTATTTATTGAAGTAGAGTCAATTGTTGTTAAATTTAATATAATTAGGGCTACGTTTGGACCCTTTGGGATACAAGAACCATTTTTTTAGATATCGCCTGAGTAACACACCAACTCTACCTAAACTAAGCAACGCTTACTTACTACGGCTACCTTACAATGTAGTACTAAGGGCGATCTCATTGACACCCAGACCAGAAAAAATACGAAAAAGCTGTTTCCGAAATTTTCCTTTGGCGGAAATCAAACCGCCAACCACTCAAAGTAGAGAGCCGAGCGGCTTACGCTCCAACCACTGCACCCAGCAGTCTTTTAATAAATAGATAAATCGAAAAAAAAAAGAAAACTTATGTAAAAATAACACAAACAAAACATACGTCACGCACTTACCCCTACCACTTACGACAATCCAAAAGCCATATTCCGACATAAATAAAACAGGTCTCGGGCGCCCCATACCTTTCAATTTCTACCTAGCATGTACAATATTCCCGGGCCTGTACTAAACAACTGTCATTTTATTTTATCACTGGGCTTTCGCGTAAACTCTCTCGCTAGCTATAAATTTTAATGTTCCGAACGAAATATTGTCGCGTAGTAGGAGTGAAGTTAAGACCCTCCTGGAGGAATTGTCCGTCTGTTTAATTCTTTAAGAACTGTAAATGTCGTTAATGTACCTGAACCTGAATATGTAAAGTTTTGTACCCACATACATCTACTGAGGTAATCTCTCCTCTCTACAAGAAATTGTTGTAAACCTACAAATATTATGTATATTAGGTATGATTATAAAATCCCTGATCGAATTCCATCAAATACGTATATTCTCGCCGTCAGCCTGGCTTCTAAATTAAATCATTTAGACATAAGTAAGTAATGTAAAAGACAAAAGTACTGTAGATTGAATTCAATTCAATTCAATTATTTATTTGCGTAATATGGGTTTACAGAAGATGTTACATTTTAAGTTGTTTCACCATATACAGCTTCAAGCAGGCAAACATTTAAAATTTCAATCTAATAATAAAAAAATAACATTAGCCACAGGAAGTACAAAATAAATTTATCAAACATGTCAAAGTTACAACAAATAATAGGAAAAGTCAAAGTACAATTATTATTAAATGTCAGATAAAGATATTATTGAAAATTATTTTAATGTGAGGTCCTCCATATATTCTTTAATTGAGAATTAATTCCTAAAATATCAAGCCCTTTAAAGGGACTCACACAATCGTGTAAAGCTTACTTAACACAAACATTTCTTCCCAACACGCCTACTGTATAATTTAATCGTACTTGCACTTCTAATCTCGGATATTTCACAAAGTAAACAAACTGTGAGACGTCGTAAGGGAACCGTAAAATTATTCATCCACTCGAAAATTTACCTAACCTAACCCATTGTAAAAACGTCGTTTTTTAACTCCGAGAACTTTCAAACTCCGCCGTGTTCCAAATCGCGTAGAGGTCTCTGGAGATTTTTGTAAAAAATTAAGTCACAAAGAGTCCAAAAAGTAAAGTTTAAATGTCCCCCTCCGAAGCAGAGTAAACATTTTACGTTCGCTTAGGAATTGGTTGCTTGTGAATTAAAAAAGCTCTTTGTAAGGTTGACGGGGAGTGTACAGATTTGGTTTTTGTACCGCGAACTTATTTATTTAATTATATTTGTATTTTTCCAAAGGTGTCTCTTTCGACTGACTCGTTAAATGCAGCATCTTTCTCAGTTCCAAAAAACCTCTCTAAATCCAACCAGTTGATAAAGTAATATGGAATTACTTTATTGGAGTGACACCTAATGAAATTCCCCGCAAAGTTATTAGCGGGGTCCGAAACACACGCATGCCGCGCGAGGCTGCTCACCCACATGCCGCGCGTGACACGCGCAGCAACCTCAGTCGCATGCCCCGCGACGCATAGGGCGAACCAACCTTCACTCTGTACACAGAGGAGGATATAGCCGAGCAATCAGTTACATAGTTACATTAGTTACATTATCGGTCTGTCTCATGGCTAGGCCTAACTAGGCGAGGCAATTGACAGCGCTCGGGTGCGGCATAGGGTGAGCATTTGCCTCGCGCGCGTCATGTCAAACTTAGCGAGACAAAGCTGCCTCGCGCGGCATGCGTGTGTTGTGGACACGCCTATTGAGTTAAATCAGAAAACTCTTTTCAGTTAACAAATCAGTGTTTACAGATTTTTGATGTTACTTCAGACTTAAACGCTACGGGTCATAATTTCTGAACTATTGAAACATAACATTTAAAAAATATGGTAAGTAGGCACTTATGGGTATCGTAATACGTACAAGTTTGAATTCGCGCACGCGGTAGGCCCATCGCGCGGTTAATTCATGTTGAATTCATTAAGTTTGGAGGCGCCTTAACTAGGTGTCTTGATAATTTAATCCTGCCAGGATTGCCCAATTAAAATGTTGCCAACGACTTTTTAAATATTCACGAGAGCGGTGGAAGGGTTGCCAGATTTCAAAAACGAGGTAAAATTCGTCACTCGAGGGATGGATTATTCGAATATAATGACACTTTAGGTGTCGATTAGGAAAAGTTTCCGACGTAAAAGTTTTAGCGAAGGCTTTAGATTGTCACGAGTGTGGATGCAGATGTTGGAACCGGGATTTATACTTAAATACGGTAAGTACCTACATAGATACCGGCGGGGTGGTTGCCGGCTTATATCGTACTGATAGCTATCATCTTTCATTAATGTTTTTTTAAACCTACATTATCTCACTGCTGGGCAAAGGTCTCCCCCAATATACTCCACATGTCTCTATTCGACGCCGTTTCCATCCATCCCTCCAGATAACAGTCGAGGTCGTCACGCCATATTTTCCTGGTTCAACCACGACGGCAGCGACGTCCGTAACATTAATGTATGAACTTTGAATTACCTTACTAATCTACCTTACTTTTTAAAAGTGGGTTAATCTGTGAAGGTAGCTAGGGTCGACTAGTGTCTAGATTTTAGATAGGTACCTACTACTATGTCAAAATATGGGAATAATACCTACTTAAGAACACTACCTATCTCTAGATACTGAGATAACAGGATCAGACTGTTCCAACTCAAAATATAATCCGATCTGGACTATGTTGCAGAACAGAAAAGATCCTCAGTAGGTAATATTTCAACATTTTTTCGTACAAGTAAGTGTCGTTTTGTTTTCGAACTTAAATTATTGATCGATCAGTGGTCTACTAATTTGCGCATATGACGCTCGACTCACTAGACTGAGTAGTTGCGGGTTCAATTCTCGGAAATGGCGTTTTCGTAGTTTTCCCTTGTCTACCGGGTGTCACTGGGATTTATTCTAATCTATTGTACCGGGACCCATAGGCTTTTCATCCACAACGCTACTCCAAAGAAACGGAACTGGTTAGTGACTCCCCAAGCGCCATACAAAAAAACAAAACACAATCACTAACCAGTTTGTTTGAGTACCGTCGTTGGTATAGTTCGCGACAGGTCGAGATGTCATTCGGGTTATGAGCTTTTTGCAGAATAAAATCCGAATCAAAATTAGCAGGCGAATACCTATATGACCCGACATAGAAATACTAATAGGTACCTACTCAGTTTCTTTTGAGTAGCTCGTTGGTCGAATGGCCTTAAGTCACCGAGATACCTACGGTTAGCACATTATTGTATTATAAATACATTTTTACTTTTACTTTTGTAATTTTTTAAACATTTTTATAGATTATACTACTTAACTACCTACTAATAAGTGTGACGATATTTTTTTAAGTAGGTAGGTAGGTAGTACTAAATTTCGTGACGTACCAGCTCTTCAGGTTTCTCTGTTCTGTATTCAAAAATAGCCAAGGGACAGTTGGACGTGGACCGGACGGAGGACGAATAGGAACTTTTAATATTTTCATTACGTCGCTAATCCCAATGGCCCAGAGCACTCCGCAGTCTCATTCAAATTATAAGGGTACCTAACGTACGAGTCCCTAGTCCTTTTTAGTTCTTACCTACTCTTAACATGGGTACTTTGAACTTTTTGTTCGCTTTTACACTAGAAATACAATGGATTTATGAGAAAAAATCTACGAAATATAAATACGTACAGAGTATCGCATATTGTACCATAAATTTGACAGTATTACGCAAGCCTCGGTAGCGCAGTAGGCAGCGCGTAAGTCTCATAATCTTAAGGTCGTGAGTTCGATCCTCACCCGGGGCATAGTTTTTGTTTTTTGTATTCCATAAAAAACACATACGTAATTTTTCGTAGCAGACACCCACTTTTTATGTATTCGACAACACAAACTCAAAGAAACCTAATTATTATTAAATTATTGCTGTGATAATTATTATAATGTTCTATCCTTATGTGCTCAAAGGAGTTCGGAAATAAAAATAATAATAGAACATAAAATTTTAAACAATACATTTTTTTTAGCCACGCTATAAACTGTTAATAGTGACATCTCTCGGAATAATGTTGTAACTAATTGAAAACATGCGTACGATGAAGTTGTGTTTATTGACACTAGATGGCTATGTACCAACTATATAGCGCCATCTACATTTTCATCCTCTGAACAAACTGCGTTTACTTTAGAATTGTAGGTAGTTCTAACGGGAAACGCTAGATGGCACACTTTAAAAAATTGCATTTTAGTCTGGAAATTCGAGGAACTTTTATTTATTTCTACTGTGATTTATATCTATAAATAATTAATTTAAAGAACTAATAATAAAAATACACTGACGTACTTTAAGCAAATAAATGGCAATTTTTTTTTTTATAACCTTAATGTTATTAAAATTTTATTCACGCGAAACCGGATGAACCAAAAATAATTATGAACTTGTAAATCCTTGTTTTAACAAATGGCTCAAAATAATTAATTTATCATACCACTGGCGTCAGCGTCGATTAGTCAAAAATGGAATTGCGTGACAGTGAGGTTTTTATTATAGCAAAAAATGTACAATAATTTAATATTTGACTTGTAGGTACCAGACGACTATAAAAAGGCAATTTATTAATGTTTCTAAATCTATAAAATTATTTACGCCAGTGATTAAAAATAAAATGAAAATATGTTTTTTCGCAAGGTCGTCCACTGGCGCCAGTGGTTGAAATTCTTTTGTAATGATGCCGGATTTATGGCGAAATAACAAGGGATTTTACCTCATATTTTAATTTATTGTTATCGAATTGTATCTTTGAAAACATTTTATTGTTATTGTGGTTGCATTATAATGGCTTTTATAAAAATTTACATTTGACATTTAGCTCAATCAAACCTCTGAGGGTCTTTTAAAATTCAAATAAAATGTTGTGTTTTATTGATTCACAGAATGTTCACATACACTTCTTGATATAAATTGAGGGGTTTCAAGATAATGATGACCCAGGTTTGCCACCAGAGCAGCGCTACGTTACAGTTGGGTGACATTGACTCTTGACAATCTAGCAAGACAGTCTCCCACGCTGACAAATTCTTCTTTAGGTATCGTATTCTCATGTCGGAGGCACGTGATTATGGCGTGTAGCCTGTGCACCATCTCCCTCCAGATCTCTCTATCTTGCGCCATTCGTATGGTTTTTGCAAGTTGGCTATTGCCTCTTGAGTTGTGTGTCTCTATCGCGTCGGTGAGCGTCCACTGCCTCTCTTTCCAGTTTCCGTCGACACAGCCAGTGATGATCAGCCTCTCTAGACTGTCAGATTCACCTGACTGTGTCCCTAAAGAGCTCGAGGATTCTCTGCCTGCAGATTCTAGCGAGACGCGTCTCTATTTGAAACTGTCTGAGGATTGACTTTCTCCACATTTCGAATGCGTCAATCCTAGAGCTACGCGAGCTTTTAATGTCCAGGGTTAGGAGGAAAATATTTATTTTGAAATTAGAATTTGTATGAACACTGTCAGAAATAAAGTGACAGTTAACGTCTCCCTGGTCCAATCAACTGGCATGTGGTGTGCGGATTTTTTGCCGACATCCACCTTCTTTAGGTAGGTAGGCTCTTCAAACAGCAAACACTACGAATCAAATACAAGCTAGTAAACCAACATTCCCATAGGTCTTACGTATTTGACAGCAGTAAAACAACAACACCGTCGGCAGTTTGATGGCGTATTGTTTCGGATTCCGTCACGCAGACCGCAGCGGCGAGGGTTAAGGCCATCGGGTGCCGGCGCCCCGATAGGTACGCATAAGGTTCGCTCTTATTATTGTGTTTCCAGTTTTGTGAATTTCTACTAAGTAAAGTACCTACCTATGTGACGACCGCTTAGCGACCGCTTGGCGACCGCTTGGCGACCGTTTGGCGACCGCATGGCGACCGCATGGCGACCGCATGGCGACCGCATGGCGACCGCTTGGCGCAGTGGTTTGAGCTAGGCCGCTCGGCTCACTGAATTGAGTGGCTGCGGGTTCAATATCTACCGGAGGCAAATTTTGGGAACGGCCTTTTAGCAATTTGGCCCGGTCTGGGTGTCACTGGGATCGCCCTCAATAAATTGTACAGTAACTGCACCCATAGTACAAGCTTTGCTTAGTTTGAGACCGTGCAGTTGGTGTGTTCGTCCGGCGGAATTTGTATTTATTTATTTCTATGTTTATATGTAGATTATTAGGCGCCGTACACAGATCCTACAGCGCGTAGATGGGACTAGACACAGTAATCCGCAATTCTTAGCGACATGATGTCGGCCATCAGTCCTTTGGAAGATCATGCTGAGCGTTAAGAATTTGCGATTTACAAGGAAGAATTTACCAATATAATATTAGAGACCATTGGTTTCGCAATGGACAATTGTCAGGAAACTCGAGGCCCTGTAGGGCTTGCACACGCGCCATGACAAGACTTTTGTCACGCATTATGTCGTACCGAGTCGCTCTCTCTCTTACTTGCATAGGAGAGAATGAGACAAAATCGATTTATCTCGCGTTTTATCTTGCCACAGTCGGCTGTGCTACCAGTGCTGGAGACATGCATGACTGTCGTCTGTGTACACAATGCGCGTACGTAGATGACGTTGTTATAATATTAGAAATAGTGACATTTTCAGTTACATTACGACAACATTAATAACGTGGATTGAAGAAAATTTCCACAGGATTTTCCACATTCGTGACTATAATGTACCTATACGAAATTAGATTAATTTATCGCATTTCTAAGGAATACCTACACGTTTTTCACGATGTAACAAATTGCTACATGGCATTTTGCGCAAATGCCTAATGATGACATCGTATTATTAGATAATAAACTTAAATAACCAACTTGTTGTCATAAATATGTTAATGTTGTGCGTCACTTGCAAAATAAATGGAATCATTTTTGTTCGTAATTAATTACCTTCCAAATTTAAATTTAAAATCATAATATTTAACAATTTACTTAATTCTATGATAACTATTTTAGGCGATGAATCGTTTTAACAAACGCTACGGGTATGTATCTATATTTAGAAAAAAACGACTAAAAATTTTCTGAGAACGTGTAATATCTGACACTATTGAAACTAATAACTAATAATAAGGCAATTAATTAAGGATACTATATTTTTCAAATAATGTGTAATAAGTAGGTAATTGAGTCAAAAGAAGTGTGTAACCAAGTAAAATTACGCAGGAAATAGGTAAGCTAGCTAAATTATCAACGAACTATAACGAATGATCTCGGACTCACGCTATATAACATTTTATAGATAACTGCAATGTGGAAACACCATTAGCTCACTGCAAATTGTTTTATAATGGTAATCACAGATTATTTTAATCATTCAAGTGACTGGCGTGTGCGGTCATCACGTTTAAACGATTAACTTTGTTGGTTAAATAACAGCTATCTTGTTTTAACGAAGGTTCAACAAAATCTCCTTATAATTAAAATTCCGCGAATGTACAAACTAGTTACCTAACATAATAACTGCTTTACACGCCTTCAAAATCATGATTTCCTAGTACTAAGGCCCTTAGGTACTTTATTGATTTATATTTTATCATGTGCCTGATGGTATTTTCATGCCCAATTTAACCCCCCTTAAAATTCCCCCTAAAATCCTTTACCAGTTAAGGTTTTGTTGTCTGTCAGTCGAAGAAGATTAATATTTGATTACTGAATCTATTTAGGCCATTTAATTTTATCACGGTTGGCAGTTTCCAAACGCATTTCGTAATTTTTGTTAAGTTTCCTCAGTTGTAGTCTCCCCAAGATTTGTTTAACGGTCACTACTACATTATGCACATACACTACTTATTCCAAGGCACGTACGATAACTACACCAGTTTTTAAAAATGCTACAAAGTATGTGAGCATATAGCAGGACCAGTTAATCCGCCAAGATGTAGATTATGAACATTATTTTGTAAAAAAATAATGAAAATAAACATCATGATATTAACATTATTAACTCCATATTATCATAATCGAAATTTAAATCACGTGTTAAATATCAGATGTTTTTGAAAGATATGAAGAAACATTGATTTATACAGGATATTAGGGCCCCCGCAGACTTGCTACTTTTAGCATCGGCGACCGGCGATTTTGTGACGTATCGATGCTGCGTCGCGTTTCTTCGAGCGCGAACGAGCGAGAAGCAGCACCAAAATCGCCGATCGCTGATGCTAAAAGTAGCAAGTCTGCGGTGGCCCTTAGGCAAGACGAGAGATATAATACTGTGCTAAACCCTGTATAAGTAATTCAAGCTATAATACATTTTGTCACTCCTGTATTCAATATTCTCGATTGTTTATTCGAAATGGAAACTAATACCTCACTAATCACGTCCAAAAACAATACATACCCACTATTAAAACTACCATTAAAACTACCCAGCCCAGATCATCACCGCCCTCCATATGACAAAGGCGGGTTGTTACATAAATCATAACATTAATATGATTTGGCATGACCCTTGTCTTAGCTACGCACTTTAGAATATGTTAAAGGGAAGCCTTCTAGCTGTGGTTTATATTTAAAATAATAATTAATTTGAGTAAACCTTTAATTTTTTCGAAATCATTGAGGCTCAAGGTTTTATTATCACTTGTTTACGGTGAAGGAAAACATCGTGAGGAAACCTGCGAGTCTTTGAAAATCTAACGGATTTTCGAAACTCATGTAAAAAAATCCAACAACACGCACGGGGGCTTACCACAAGCTCTTATTGCGATTCAATTATAGGAACGTTTTAACGACGTTTTAATGACGTTTCTTATTGTCATGACAATAAGGTACGTCATTGCACAAAAAGACGCTGAATCGTTCAAACGTTCCTGTAATTGAATCGCAATAAGAGTTCGTGGTAAGCCCCTGGTCTGAATTCCCGCCGCATTCCAAAGAGTGGAATATTAGGGCCAATATTATTATTATTCTTAAAGGAATCTACCATCACTGATAAGAAGCTTCCCCTTAACCCATAACAGTGAGTGTGCAACCCTTAAAATAACCCAATTATACCCCTTTTAAAGGGCGCCGCCCTAATACGCTATTAACCGGTCAACTGCTGATTTATCTTGGATCATTAGAAGCATTGTTGATTAGACACGGCCGGTACTAAAAAATATAGGGATGTAATAGGTAGCCGTGATTAATTATTTTGGGGATGTTTTAACACTGTCTTATTATTTTTGTGTAGAAATAATACGGATTATCATTTGGATTTATTGAAGCAGCAGGGCTAGCACACACGCTAAGACAAGACTTTTGACATGCAATATGTTGCACCCAATCGCTCTATCTCTTACTTAATATATAGGAGAGAATGAGACATCAAGTTATCTTGCGTTTTGTCTTGTCACGGCTGACTGTGCTACCAGTGCTGAAGCGTAGGCGAGGATCGCCCCTAGTCCACCCATAATACAAGCAAGCAAGCAAGATAGATAGTTTGTCAAGATAGATAGTAGTTATGGAGATACGTGGTAACAAACATTCACACACACTTACTTTCGCATTTATAATATTAGAAGGAAGAAGGATAATCTTATATGAAAAATTTGATAAAGTTTTGAGTATCCTTTGCGATACTCAAAGTTATTTTGGCACGGATCTCCAAAATGTTTATCTTTCTAACGAATCGATCGTGTAGGTAAAGTGTTCGACGTTATTATGACGGTAGGTATTATTATTCCGCTTGCATCTTTTCACAAACGATGCCGCCAATGATGTGCAAGCCAACAGCGAAATGAATAGAGTCGATTAAAATTAGGTTAGATTCGAAATAATTTGGTTTATTTAAAATTGCGTGAACATTATTTATTAGGTACCAGGGTTGTTACGAAAAAATCACCTTGTTTGAAACACCGTGTTTAAAACATGTTTTAAATACGGTGATTTATTCCTTCTGATTTAAATCAATGTTTTAAACAATGATTTAAACACGTTTTAAAAAGTTTTTATTTTAAATTTCCTGTTTTTTTTTTGCAACTCTGTTAGGTACCTACCTATAATCTTTTCGTAGCAAATAAACGGCAAAGTATCTTTCGTAGGCTTACTTTTTTCCAGATTTTTTTTTCGATGAAATCACTGATTTTAGTGAGTAATATTTACTTACTTTCTCTTTAATTAATTTACATAAGTATAAATGAGGATAAAATAGAGTCACCTACAGTTTTTGTTTAAAAGAAATCATGAAATATTTAGGTGTAATTATGTATTCTAAGTATGTATTCACAAACAAAAAAGTAGTATATGTAGTAATATCAGTTATCTGGTTTCCATAGTACAAGCTTTGCTTAGTTTGGGATCAGGTAAAAGAAAAATGTGTAAAAGAATGTCCCAGGATTTGATTTTAAAAATAAACTATAAAATTGCTCTACTGTATTCAATATCCCATTACATCGAACGAAATTGAGTTATCAAACTTTTGTTAAATTCATTGTTTTTGAGTCGTTTTATCTTTTTGTGCTGATACGCGTTTAATAGTCAATTAATGACGCTACCTGCGGCTCTTTTTATCCCAAATCGATCGCTGATGACCAGTCATGCCGGAGGGGTCGTTCAGACTCACAGACTAATAAGGCTATAGACATCGCGATGCCGGGCACCCCCACTCGCCTAATGTATGCATTACCACTACATACGCATACCTATGACCGCACCTAAAATTTTCATAAGTTCGTTACGGACAATGTTGCCAACTAGGCTAAAGCAAATGTCGCTAGCCAGTAACTTATACAGGATGAAATTGAAACCATGGGCATCCTTTTCAACGGTGATTCTACACATGATTCAGAATACTTAGGGAATATTAATCCACAAATCAATTGATAAAAAATATTGCCCAGGTAAGGAATAACTGGGGGCTTACCACAAGCTCTTATTGCGATTCAATTACAGGAACGTATTAACGTTTCAGCGACTTTTTGTGCAATGACGTACCTGATTGTCATGACAATAAGAAACGTCATTAAAACGTTCCTATAATTGAATCGCAATAAGAGCTTGTGGTAAGCCCCCAGTTAACTGGTTTGCTTATTTGCTTACTCGAGTAATATTTTTTCATCAATAGATTTTTTTATTTATTTTACGAAAATATTCTGAATCATGTGTAGAGTCATAGTTTATATTAAAAGGATGCCCATGATTTCAAATTCACCCTGTATTTTTTAATTGGTCTATTTGAAAAAGGCGCCAGTAAAGACGTACCTAAAGTTAAATCGCTAAATGGAGATAAAAAGACGATTTTGATGTCAAAATGTCACGGAATCTCATAAAGTCTCTAAGTTGGCAACATTGGTTACGGACTAATCAAAATTCGCCGTCTTGCTCTATACTCCGACCATTGCTTGCTCATACAAATAGTACGGGAATATGTAAGTGGTGTCTAGTCTTCTTGGTCTGTCTTCGGACCAAATCCGAGCAGCCTCAGGGTTAGCAATAATAAATTGGGTTTGTATTTTTATAGATGATTAAGTACATTATTGTCGTTTCATTTAATTGATCACTCAATGAATGGCTTTGACAATTTATGATGAGGCAATGAGGCTAATTTTTTTAGCCCAAAATCGCTTGATTTGATTGGCCTGTCGTTGTCTGCCATTTCACTGGATGCAGTGTAACTACAACGCACGCACGCATGCGATATTCCCTCATTAACATAAAATGTATTGCTCTATTATTATTGGCAAACAAGCCCGCCCGCCTGATGTTAAGCAGCTCCATAGCCTATTCGATGTTTGCAATACCAAACGCATCCTTCGCAGGTTTCTGACCTGAAAGGGAGTGGGATTAAGAGACAGGAAGGGGGGCTTCCGGCTCGCTCTCATCGTACGAAACGCAGCTGTAAAAGCTACTCTATGCCGATCTTCTGTCAGAGGGTGGTACTACCCCGGTCGACCCAGCCCGGCCCGTGAGCTGTAGTCAATTAGCTACAGATTGGCTCTACCACCAATAAATAATATTATTTAATAATTAGTGGGTAGGTCACAAATGTTTACTTACATAACAAATATTATTTACACAACTTACATAATAATGTAACGAAAGTATCATATAAGTAAGTAACTAAAGTCGATTTACAACACACTTACAACAGAACGAATACTGTTTACACAAAATAAAAAGCCCCAGAGAACCGTAAAATACCATAGAGTCATTCAAATCATAGAGCAGGATAGTTACAGCTATAATAAGGCGGTTAGCGGCTGCCCCTGTGATCAATATGGTCAGATTTGATGGTCATAATAAGCAACCACTAAAATTGAGGAGCAACTTGTTTTATTTTAGGGGTAGCTGCGGATATTCCTATTATGGTGACAGCATTAGACACCAATAATTATTATTTGTTGCTGAATTTATGAATTCGTGATAAGTCACGACAAGTTGGGTACATTTTTTTCTTTTTCCTCAAATTATTAGGTTTGGTTGCCAGTCTATCCTAATTTGGGTGATTATGGATCTCTACGTGCGACCCACAGTGTGTTATGAACCCCATTTTTGTTGCATGCTGTTTTTATTATAGAAATAGATAGTTCTTATCATTTTAAGCCTTAGAGTAAAACTCCGGAGTCGATACGGCAAGTAGATTTTTTTATAAAAATTGCCAAAGTTCACCATAATCCGGGTCCTAAAAATCACAAAAAAATTAAATTAAAAAAAACTAAACTAATTATGTAAGTTTTGATTACAGTCAATAATTTCTCACATAATATTACATATTTACACAAGTTTTCATCTATTTAGCTTGAGTAATTAAAAAGATATAATTTATTATTCGATTTTTCTTCATCATTTTTTTACTCCGTCATAATGGCGTATTAGATTATGATTTCTAGATTAAACGATTGCTTAAATTTGCCTTTATTGATGTTATTAAAATCACATTCTAATTCCGCGTTATCTCAAAGTTATAACTGATTTAACTTTTATCCGGATTTTTAAGGCCTAGGGTTGTCACCTTTACTGAAAATATTAATTTAATTTTAATTATAGAAATTGACCTAAACAATGCGTCAAACTTTATGTGATGATGAGGTACATAAAAGTGATTAACTTTTGTTCTATTAAATTGTTTTATTTTTTTTAGGGTTCCATAGTAAAAAAAACGAATCCATTTAGTTTCGTTGTTATAAATAAATGAATATAGACAGGCTAAAACACCAACTGTATGGTCCTAAACTAAGCAAGTTTTGTACCGTACAATGGACTGAGGGCGATCCCAGTGACACTTAGACCAGGACAAATTGCGGAATTGTCGTTTTCAAAATTTGGCTCTGCCGGGAATAAAACTCGCAGCTACCCGATGCAGATGCTTCTTCTTCTTTTCGTGTCAACAGTTCTACTCTACTATGGTTAGACCTTATTTACAAGGTATTCAGCGCGGCGTCTACGACTTTGGCGGACCGGTTCCAAACCGGGCAAGCGTATTCGCCGGCGGAGAAGCAGATTGCCAGACCTGTCGTACGGAGCACTTCTGGGTATGCTCCTCAGTTAGTGCTTTTTAGACGACGAAGTAGGCTGTTTCGGGCCCCGATCTTCATTTTTGTTTTGTCGCACTGTTTTTTGTAATTCGGAGATCTGTCGAGCGTAACTCCCAAATATGTTGGAAAGTGTTCATGCTTGATGGGTACTCCTTGCCAAGTTATATTTAGAGTCCGGTTAGCTTGGTAGTTGCGCAGGTGATATACACAGGTCTGTGTTTTTGTCGGATTAGGTCTTAGGTCATTCGATTGAAAATAATCCCCCAGTTCAACCAAGGCCGCTGAGAGCTTTCCTTTAGCCTCCTTGAAAGTGGATGTTTGTGTTGTCAGAGCTAGTTCGTCCGCATATAAAAAGCGTCTTGAGAATGGGTTGCTTGGTTGGTCATTTGTGTATACGTTGAAAAGAGTTGGTGCTAGCACGCTCCCTTGAGGGAGACCGTTTTTTAGACAACGCCATCTACTGCTTTTCGAGAGAAGATGTACTTGAAAACGACGGTTACGAAGAAGTTCACCCAGTATATGAACAAAGCCCAAGTCACCAGTCATATCTTCGACTTTTTGGAGGAGCCTTCTAATATTAACAGTGTCGTATGCAGCTGTTAACTCAACTAGAACTATACCTGTTATACTGTTGGCCTCGAAACCGTCTTCGATATGCTGGGTAAGCTTGAGTGTCGGACTGCAACAAGATATTCCGGGTTTGAAGCCTGCTTGTTCAGGGATGAGCTTTGGCTCTATAATGGGGGACAGGCGGTTGAGGAGAAGCCTCTCAAATAGTTTGTACAGGTGACATAGAAAGGAAATGGGTCTGTAACTTTAAGGTTCGTCAGGAGACTTCCCAGGCTTCAAAAGTGCTACCACTTTAGCACGGTGCCACATTTTTGGAATTTTGAGTGTTTTGAGGCAATTATTGAAGCACTTCAAAATCCAGGATACCGCAGGCGGCCCAAGATGTTTGATTCGTTTAACCAATAAGTCATCTATCCCTGCGGCTTTCCCGTTCTTTAGGGCTTTGATGGCAAGTGTTATTTCCGAAAGTGTAAAAGGTTTGCTAATTTTGTTTGAGTTACTTACTGAGCTATTAGTTTTTTTCGAGCCTAGACATACGATTGAGTGGTTTGCTATTAAGCAAAAGCTGATGCGCCACTTGGTTTGCTGTACCTTGGCATTGGTTTGTGGCGGGGGGAGGGTCTCCTGTGAGTTTCTTTACTGTAGTCCAAGCTTTTTTGCTGTTGTGAGTCATGTTAATGTTTGAGACTGTAGACATCCACGATTCTCGTCGGTTTTCACTGACCATTTGCATCAGGAAATTACCAGCCATTAGCGTGTCCTCAGAGAACGGATCGTTGCTGCACAGTTGCTCATAGTTAAATAAAAGATTAGCGGAGGCCTAATTGAGACCTGGAATATACGACCTACGGCAACCCCTCGGAATGCTTTTCCTGGAGGCGGTTCTTATGACCTTGATAAACTTTTCATAGTTGTCAGGTATGGGCTCAAGATTATCCAGCTTTGCGTTTACGTATTCTGAAAACCGATCCCAGTTTGCCTTTGCAGGGTTAAACCGGCGAGCAAAGGGGACCTGCCTTGGTCTTATAGTAGCTTGACCTACACATGCGATGGGTCTGTGTTGGGTCTTGGGAATAGGGGGGCAAATTGACCTAATGCATTGGTAACCGATGTTTGAGCTGGTAAATATTAAGTCAGGGTTGTACCTTTTTTCCATCGACAGCTGTAAAACGATGGTTTGAGTTTTGGATCATGGAGCAGTGTTAGATCCAAGAATGCCCATTCCTCAACAGTGGTACCATCAGAGTTTGTTTCGCTATATCCCCAAGTTATACTGTGGCCATTGAAATCGCCGACAACTATTTTAATAGTTCGGTCATCGAAATTCGATGTTTTATGAAATTCGAAAGGTTGGTTTGGTAGCTTATAGATAGATGTGATCGTGCAGCTTCCAATATCGATTGTGATAATTTCTATGAAATTATCGCTAGTGCATGATACGGAGGATACATTCAGGTTGGGTTTAGTAAAATTAGCACTACGGAATCTGCGGAATCTCCGCGGTGAGAGACCATCCGGGTATTTAAGGCCTTTGGTGATCGTGGCTACGGTGCGTTTCCATACTCAATCCACTGCACGTAGCGGTCGTCAAACTAAACTTTTTATGATTTTCGATGAATTGCACATGCGGCATGTGAAGGAGTCCACCCTCGTTAGTCGTTAGGCAAATGCTAAAACCCCTACAATACCGGAGGTGTCCGTACAAACTTAATAGGAAAAGAAACGCATTCATAATTTTTAGGGCCCCACGCAAACATTTACCTATTAATCACCCCTTAGGCGTACCATTTTCCAAAAATGTTCCTTAGCAGATGTTTACGCTATACAAGGTATCTGTTTAGTATTAATATTGCATTTTTCTAATACCAGTGGTTTGGACTGTACACGTCTTGTCAGACCGACCGACAGACAGACAGATAGACAACAAAGTGATTCTATAAGGGTTCCATGTTTTCCTTTTGTGGTTCCCTAAAAATTTGTATCACTATTGATTTTCTGAACAAATAAATTTGATCCGGAAAACATTAATAGTATCCGGATATACGAAAGTGACAACTCTGACCGAAACAAGATAATCACCGATAACTTTGAAATAACGCGGAATTAGAATGTGATTTTAATAACATCAATAAAGGCAAATTTAAGCAATCGTTTAATCTAGAAATCATAATCTAATACGCCATTATGACGGAGTAAAAAAATGATGAAGAAAAAGTGAATAATAAATTATATCTTTTTAATTACTCAAGCTAAATGGATGAAAACTTGTGTAAATATGTAATATTATGTGTGTAATTATTGACTGTAATCAAAACTTACATAAGTAGTTTAGTTATTTTTTATTCATTTTTTTTGTGATTTTTAGGACCCGGATAATGGTAAACTTTGGCAATTTTTATAAAAAAAACTACTTGCCGTATCGACTCCGGAATTTTACTCTAATGCTTAAAATGATAAGAACTATCTATTTCTGTATTAAAAACAGCATGCAACAAAAATGGGGTTCATAATACACTGTGCGACCTAATATACTAGGCATATTCATATAACCTAGATACCTATGCCTAATTTTATAATTAAAAAGTAAAAATGTAACGTCACGACTTTTATCCCCATTCGGGGGTAGTCAGAGGCTTGAGTGGCCATACACCACCACATTGTGGAGGTATTAACCAACTCAAAGCCCACGTTTCACCAGATAGTCAGAACCCAACGTGACAGGTGGTGAACCTTGTCGCCATGTATACAGGAACTGACTATTACCTAATCCCGAGGGATAGGTAGGTTTCCTCACGATAATATCCTTTTATAATTAATTATTATTATTTTCAATTTTTATTTATTACTTACACACATTTTGAATAAGTAAATTAGGTAACTAGTCTATATTAACATAACTTACTCGTCGTCTTGTCGAAGAATATTTGACATGCTACCTAATAATTATATTAACAATAAGTACCTACCTCTACTGTCCTTAATTACGACTTTACGACATTTTTTAAAATCCTCGGTATCGAATGCGGCTACATTGATGGGCATACCGCAATAAAAGGTAGCGATACTGGGTGGTTACGTTTATGGGCAACTTGTGTGTTCCCAATGTGATCTATTCCCAATGTTCCCACACTGTTCCCAGATTCCTCAGGCTTTTTAGTTATTTTCAAAACCCTTGAAAATCTTGATTTCAAGTTGTACTTACAGGGTAATCTGGGAAACTAAATTAATTAATAAACTTATCAATTGGTGCGTCCAGATGACTCGCATGCCTCGCCCAAGCAGTCATGTTATAACATTATGTCTATGCGTTCCGACATCAAAACTGAGTGCTCGGGCGCGGCATGGGCCTGATATAAACGCGGCCACACAGCAATGTTTCATGGCTTTGACTAAGAATAGTGTTGAACTTGATAGTAGAACTCAATGCATAATTTCGAACTCATCAACATCAGCCGAAATAGCTCAGTTGGGAGAGCGTTAGACTGAAGATCTAAAGGTCCCCGGTTCAATCCCGGGTTTCGGCAGACGATTATTTTGGTATTTTTTAATTATTTTATGTTACCAATAAAATTATACATACAAGCAGTACTTACTTAGGTACTTCTCAAATATTTTTTAAAAGGAATAGGTATGGATATGGTACTAGCCACGTTGAGAATGGTTCATGGCTTCATAAAATTACCACTCTACTAATATCATGGCTAAATAAGTAGGTAAGTACATATTAATATGGTGTCAAGGCGCGCAAAGGACAAGGTCGGGTGGATTATTAAATAACTATGGATTAGCACTTTACCAAGACCAAGGGTTAGATGTTGGCCTTTTTCAATGTCATGTTGAAGTAACGCCATCTAGTGATCACGTCATGAACTATCAGTTTTTTTAAGTTGATCATTACAATAAATAACAGGATTTTCCCCTTTAATAGGTAGCGTACCTAACTAATTTTATTAAGAATTATCGATTTTTGTATATTCCATATCAGATTTTAAAACATGTTTTAAACTACGCATATACTTATCATGAAAACACAAAACTAATCAAAAATATACCTACCATGAAAAACATTTACAACATGATTTATACAAAAAAAAAAACAATTTCAAATTAAACCGGTAACTACGAAGCCGCAGACAGAAAAAAATAATATTTGAGCTGTCAAATATTCCGCCGTTATTTCATCAGTAACATCACTTTAATTCCCATTTTTTCTCTCCTTTATAAATCCTTACAAATTACTTCAAATTAATTCCCGTAGCACCTCCGTACTCGGCAACAATTCAGGTTGTTAAATAGCTTGTAATTGCCAACTACCCATCGTACATCGTAACTGATATCAATTTTGAGAACTCTACGCACTCAGCTCTGCACTCTGTTATTAATCTAACTATATTCCGCAATTCCTCTTGCTTTTTAACATATTTTTTTAGGATTATTATTGCGAATTGATTATTATTGTGATGCCTTGCTGATGTACATAATGTGTATAAAATGTTTTTTGAAAATACATAGGTACTTTATTGTTACTAGGTTGAAAAGGCAAACTTGCCAACAATATTCACGATCATTTACTATATCATGACGAATTTGAATACTTATATCTATCTGTTCATGTCTGCCTACCACGTCATGCGTTACAGGCGTGAACGGACGGACAAAGGTTCCTGTGCTATTAGTAAGTAAGGATAAGTGAGTATTGAACAAATGGGCAGCGATATAGTAAGCGTTCGAAGATTAAGCTTAATAATAGGACTGCGTGCAATCCTGGCTTGTTATATTGTAGCAAAAATAATAATCAATGTTTAAGTTACTGGCCTTTTGTTCTATCTAATTTCGATCAAATTTTTATACCATATGCCCGATAGTCATCCAAACCACCAAGCATTGTCTCGCAATTTTGAAACAGCGTGTAGCATTTTATAACTCCAATAAAGGTATCTTATTGCTTCAAACGTGTCCTCTTATTGAATTTTTATTCCAATTTAATGTAAAGCTTACACTAATTCCCATGTCAAAGATTAATCTTCAGATATTTCCAACAACTCACTTATAAAATTCCGAAGTGAGGCTCCTTAACACAATAATTGGTGTACAAGTAGGTAAATTTATTATTATATTTAAGCCGCATCGATTACGCGCCGCGCGCAATAATTAGTGTGGCGGTATTACGTTACGCGCGTAATTTACGGCGTATAATGGCCGATGATCGCGCGTAATTATTTTCGTTCTTGTAATACTCGTGAATCGGTTTATTTTTAACGTGAGATTGTTGGTTTTTTTATTTAAAATTGTAGATCGTACGACTAATATAATACTATGGTCATGATGAGCCAGATTTTATCCATTATTTTAATCTCAAATAGCAATGTCTATTTTTGGGTAGGTATTTTCTAATTTATATTTTAACATCTATACTTTTTTATTAATATATAAAGAGGGAAATGCTGACTGACTGACTGACTGACTGACTGACTGACTGACTCATCAACGCCGAGCCGAAACTACTGAAGTTAGAGACATGAAATTTGGATAGTAGATATATTTTGTGACGTAGACAAGCAATAAGAAGCGATTTTGGAAAATTCAACCCCTAAGGGGGTTAAATAGGGGATGAAAGTTTGTATGCAAGTTCGTCATTTTTCAAGTTAGAATTATGAAAATTTGTGTTGAGGTGTCTTTTTAAAAATAAAAAATATGGTTTTCGGCGTTTTTGAATATTCAACCCCTAAGGTGGTAAAATAGGGGATGAAAGTTAGTTGGGAAGTTTGTATAGATGTTCGTCATTTTTGAAGTTAGAGTTATGAAAATTGGTGTTTAGGTTCCTTTTTAAAAATAAAAAACTTGAATTGCTGCGTTTTTGAAAATTCAACCCCTAAGGGGGTAAAATAGGGGACGAAAGTTTGTATGGAAGTTCGTCATTTCTGAGGTTAGCATAATGAAAATTTGTGTTTAGGTTTCTTTTTACGTATTAAAAATAATAATTTCATATTTTTTGAAAGTTTATAGCCCTAAGGGGTTAAAATAGGGGGTGAAAGTTTGTATGGAAGTTCGTCATTTTTTGAAGTTGGAATTATAAAAATTGGTGATTAGGTGACTTTTAAAAGATAAACAATATTAATTTCAGGATTTTTGAAAATACATCCCCTAAGGGGGTAAAATCGGGAATGAAAGTTTGTATGGAAGTTCGTCGTTTTTATTGTAGTTAGAATTAAGAATTTTGGTGATTAAGTGTCTTTTAAAAAAATAATAATAATAGCGTTTTTGAAAATTATACGGGGTATGGGATACGGGATACGCGATATGGGAAACGGGATTTTGTATATGGGATACGTGATACGGGATACGGGTTACGGGATATGGGATGCGGGATGCGGGATGCGGCATACGGGATGTGGAATGCGTGTTACGGGATACGGGATATGGATACGGGATACGGGATACGAATACGGGATACGGGATACGGGATACGGAATGTGGGATGCGTGATACGGGATACGGAATGTGGGATGCGTGATACGGGATATGGATACGGGATACGGGATACGGGATACGGGATACAGGATAAGGGATACGGGATACGGGATATGGGATGTGGGATACGGATACGGATACGGGATATGGGATTTCGGTTCCAGAAAACGGAAACGGAATTTTTTAAATTTATATTCTGCGCGGACGAAGTCGCGGGCAAAAGCTAGTCATGTATAAAAAGCCTTTATAAGGATCGCTACTTATGTTGAATTAATTATCTATCTAGTCTCTATTTAGGGAGAGTTTATCATCCAATTATTTAAATCTCAGATTACTCTTGACCGAGGCAGACGAGAGGCATGAAACACGACTAAATATGTAGGAACTATAAAATTGTTGTATAACCACTAATGATTTTAGGTATAGGTATTGTGCAATACAATATTAAATTAGGTACGTTCTACGGTCTAGGTAATAGATCTCTGCGTCACTGTCTCCTTATCAACAGTCTAGTCCGGGACTAGATAATGACGGCGTCTTCATCAGGCGCATGCCTCGCGCGAGCACTCACTTTTGACGTCGGAACGCATAGACGTAATGTCATAATATGAGTGCTCGGGTGAGGCATGCGCGCCATATGGACACATCTATTGATAAGGTGTCCGGTTTAGAATAATAAAACACTTGCCAATTTGAATCGCGTGCGTTGGGAGAGCGTTAACAAGAGCACTCTAGCGCACGTGTCTTCCGCGCCCGAAGGGTGGTAGAGTCGGTAGAGATGAAGCATCCTCGACGCGTCACGATGACGCGCTCACTCGATACCGAGTGTTTTATATCGATTTGTTAATAATCGTTTTTAAATCGATACCATTTTCGTAATGTAGACTGTAGAACATAACATGCGATGAGAATAAACGTTTGTAAAGAAATTAACATTGGCCAGTGGTTGTGATAAATTATGTTTTAGTTTTCGATAAATTATTATTTTCTAATTATTTTCGTATTTAGCCAGTCTAAATGCGCAAAGCAATACCAAAAGGAAATAAAAAAATATATGGACCAATTAACAGTATGTTACCTGAGTCATAATACTAGTCTCAGTTATTTTTGACCACAAAACTTAGTTGTGTAGGCGTGTCGGCGCCACTGGTCCCAACAACTCATATTGTATGCTAATATCACAACATTTGGAATAACAATTATTAGAAAAAATACATTCGTGAAGCTGTTCAGACGGAGACCGCGACTGGTTACCGCATAATAACTGTGTTAGATAGTGCCACAGAAAACAGAATTACATAGAATGGACATCGTTCACGATTACCTACCTGTAAAATTGGTGGTGGTTTTGGTTAATTTTCTAAGTGCCTATCAGTAGCTCTACCACGAGGTTATATGATTATAGAGTCATAGGCGTTAACGTCAAATATTTGCGTAAGTACCTAGCTGATGGATCGGTTGACCCTGACTTTAAGTATAGTATAGCATGCGTAAAAATCAAAGTAGAGTTAGGTTTTATGACTATTTATTTTCTGTGATTAATAACAGCGAAGACGAAATTTTTTTTTACATTGGACGACGACGACGCGCTGCAGCGCAGGTTCACATGCCCTTTCCTGTAATTCTTTATGCCGTGAACAATACTACTTTTATATACCGGTTTGACGAAATTAAAACGGGCCCTTGAATATTCAGGAAAGTACAGTTATATACCTACGCAAATAAGCTTGTAAGTAATTATGTTATGTATTCTAATGATGTAGGCACTACGGGTTGGTTTCAAAGTAGAATTGCCGCAACTTTTTATGTACATACCTACCTACAAACAAAACAAGTGTAATACCTATCCCCTGATATTACACCTATAACTTATGCAGGATTTAAATGTTTGAGTAGCGAGGATGCATGATTGTTAATTAAGAAACGTTTTATAATTTCTAAGTTTTCTATTTCAATAAGCTTTTAGGGTTCACACCTCAAAAGGAAAAAACGGAACCCTTATAGGATCGCTTTGTAGTCCATCTGTTAGTCTGTCTGTCCATCTATTCGTTTGTTTCAAGACATGCACAGCCCAAACCAATAGATGTGTCCATATGGCGCGCATGCCTCACCCGAGCACTCATCTTATGACATTACGTCTATGCGTTCCGACGTCAAAAGTGAGTGCTCACGCGAGGCATGCGCCTGATGAAGGCGCCGCCAATAGTGTTACAAACATAAAAGGTTACCAGTAGGTAAGTTTGTAATTATTTATGTAATGTTCTTTATTTCAAATGCAGAATGATCTAAAAATAGGTAATTCACCGATATCTTATCTGCTGCACCTGCCATGCCGTCGCGTCGTACGATCGTATCAGTGGAAGAAGGCAACAAAATTAAGCTGCGAAGATCAATGAACCATAAAAACAAATGCAAGATTATGAAGCGTGAATGCAAAATAAGTAGGTGGAATGACAAATTAAAAATAAATTGTAAGTAGGTACCAAAGAGTTTAGTTATCCTACTGACTATGGGTAGCACAGTGTAAAGTCGTCGTCTAGGCTGTGTAGGTAGATTGGTAAGTACTTTTTACGAATTGCGTTGCCGGCAATAATGGTACTTTTACCTTTATCTAATGAATGGTAAAATTACCATTTCCAAAAATACATATCTACAAAAACTGAACTCAGAATAGAATAGTAAGGTAATTAATAAATCGATCTCAAAGTTGAGATCGATCTTAAGATGCAGTTTTGTAATTTAATATATGGAACATCTGTCAAAAACAGCATTTTTTTTTCGAAAAAGTTCGATCTCAATCTTGAGATCGATTTATTAATACGGGCCTAACATACTTAGGTACCTATCTACTGTTTTTAAATTTAGAACTGACTTTATACATAGAACTGGCCGAAAATACAATGACCTCCTAGGCTTATAAAAGCATAGCTATAGCACTTGTTTTGAGTGATTTTTTTCTTAAGGGCTTTACAGACTGGACACGGACAGAGTCTGGCACAGCTAGTCATTAATATTTCTAAACGCACATTAGAACCTTGATAATTTTAGGACATGAATAATTCATACCTATTCATTAGTAGGGCAGCCTTACTAATCCAAGGTAAGTAAATCATCAGGGGCACAAATTGGGCACGACGTCGTCGGCCCGGCCACAGAAGCGGTAATTGAACGATTAAATCTCTCTCGTAAGGTCATTGATAACAGTATACCGTACCGATACAATAAGGGTAAGTTTTGATCTCATACATATTTGATTGAGTTGCATTTTGTACCTATTGTGGCTTGAGTGGCGAAATAGGTTCTTTTCTATCGAGGTCCGAACCTTGGCAGAGCGTTAATATAAATGGGTTGTAGGTTGATGTCAATTAATATTAATGTAGGGTAGGTATGTACCTACCTATAATTTAATGACTGTGTTTAGAAGTGGCGAGCGGCGGCCCCGAAAAATCATTTTTACAACCTTATGTCTCGGGCGAGCTGCTCGCCACATTTAGACGCAGCAAGTTTTGACGTCTCATTGCTAATGTCACTAATGGTTTGGGCGCGGCGGCTCGGTGCTTGTGTACACACCCATTCAAAAAGTTTATTTTTTTTATGTAACTGCTAAGATATCATTTTGTATAATATATATGTATATTGTATAAGTACGCGCGTAGATAAGTACATAAATTTAAATCATTAAAATTTTATTATTTAATTCGAATGTCTATAAATTCACTATCCGGCTGTAACTCTGAAGAATACAACGAAATACCTACACCCGTAATTCTCGAAACTTTGTTCTAATAATGAATGAACTAACAACAGCTGTGTGCAGTTTAATTAACATAATCATATCCTCACGGCTTGTTAACAAACGGGAACGAAGGTGAAACACGAAAAGGATATACTTACTTACTTACCTAATAGTTATCACAGACCATTTCAGCGATAGACGCGGCATAACCGGGCACCCGTGCTCACGTAGCTACGTTGTGGTAAATATTTTGACAGTCCACCTTGAGGGACACCAGTCAAAATTCATCCACCGTTTCATACAATAGTACATGTAAAATAGCGTCTTGGCTTATTGGTCTGCATGGAAACAAATAATAAGGTAAATTATTAAGATAACTATTCGACATTACGTCACAGAGCAGTCTATCGCCTTAAACTAGTAATATACTATTGATTTTTTTTATTAGACTGAGGTGGCAAACAAGCGTACGGCTCGCCTGATTTTAAGCAGTTACCATAGCCGATATAGATGCTTGCAATACCAAAGGTATTGCTCACACTTTGCCAATCTTATAAAGTTCCTTATTGTAATAAGTATTCAAATTATGTGATTCAATCGCTCGACAATGGACCCCGATTATCTACATAAGTCTAGGTAAATAAGTAACTTAACTGATATACGAAAATTTCATTTTCAATGAATACAATATTATCTGTAACTGATAAAGATGCAATAAAAACCTTGAATGAAAAACAAAATAATCGTGTTACATAATGGATTTACGTATCAATTGTAAAAGGATCGTACCTAATACTTAATCATCAGATATTAAGATAAATTCGATGATAACATTCGCCTTAAGAATACAAGCAATAAATTATTTTTAAATAATGTACGTTAAATATGCTCATTACATGTCGGAACGCCTACCAAAACTGTCGATGCATATTTTAGTAGCGCGATTCATGTACAGTTAGTACAAAGATGAAATAACAAATGCAGACGCGAAACCTTGTAACGTCTTTTATGCCTATCCGATTGCTAAATGCCAAGTAAAAGCTATGGTAGAGCATAGACAGGTAATATAGTTTTATATTGACTTTTTTACTATGAGCCATGGATATCTCCAAAAGTTAATTATATTTTCATGGTTCGATCGTGTTTAACAAATGACTCATGTCTCTTAGAAGTTTATTTATGTGTTAATTATTACAAAACGAACGAGTAATATCTTGATTAACTTAGATAAACATCTAACAGTCATAAATTATTATTCGCCAACAAAATTTATTTACAGGCAACACCCAAACGACATTTTAATAATTATAAAACATGATATATGTTTAGAGAGCAGTTTTTTTATGTAACTCGTGAAGTGAATCAAAATTATTGTGCCAATTAATTATGAATATGAATGCATTTATATTTCTACATCTTCAATAGTAATAATGTTGAGCTAGAATATTGTTTCACGAAGGTATTAAATTTATAATCTGGGTAGCTATTCTGTAACGACAATTAGGTACATATCCCACGCATAAATACGCGGGTGAAATGACAAATTTTGTAATGATATTTGAATATTTAAAAAAAACTATATTTCACCAGCAAAATTGAATTTGTCTTTACAGAATAGCAGAGCAGTATCGCGTCTACAAACTTATCTTTCGAATTACAAATTGTGTTAGGCATACCTATAAAACTCGTCTGGTGTGGACCGTCTAATTTTTCTCTTTAAGCCTTATCTATGCTAATAACGAAGTGCATGTACACGCACAGAATATTCAGTAAAAAATCGTATTTTACATCCATTAGCGCCTCATATCGTATGCAAATTGCCGGCAACGCGGTGCCCACAATTACTTCGGCGGACGGCAATTTCTCTTAATTCTCCGTGTCTCATTTCCCTCATTTTCTTCTTATCTCTGTAGTTTATTAGCATATAATGATGTACATTGTAGAGGTGATGATTTTGGGTGGTCCGGGTTTAAAGTAATGATGTTATTATTTATATGGGATTATTAATGGTGCGGCCGCGACTCTGCTGTCTCATCAAGATAGGTTTGTTTTCAACGAGCACTCATTACTTGTTATCGGATGAACGATTGACTTTTAAAGCGTTTATCTGTGTTTAGAGATTTTCAATTGATTGTTTTCGAATGCTACCGATGCGATTCCCATGTTTTGACTGTTTCATTATATTTGAGTTTACTGTTTGGCACCTTGCGAATGTTTTAGAACGTTTTTATCTTATTCGTTTTAACCATGGTTTAAAATATAATTATCATAAAAATATAAGCAGCTTGTACATTGGAACGTCATTAAATATACCTACACTCAATACTGGCTGAAGTATTCCCTAATCAAATTAAATATCTGATTGTTATCTAATCATTGATTGACCGTTGAGTGACTTTAATTATTTTTTATATACACCGTGTTGTGAATTGAATAAACACGACGTTTATATAGATTTCTTATCAAACTGAAAAAATAACTAGATTATAGACCGGAAGTGATATGATAAAGATACAAAAGTATTCATTTATTTGTTATCACTGTTTTTTTGAAACTGCGTTTCGTATTTCTTTCTCTCTTTCGCCTCTTTTTTTATATAAATAAATAAATATAACGTCACGACTTTTATCCCCATTCGAGGGTAGTCAGAGGCTTGAGTGGCCATACACCACCACATTGTGGAGGTATTAACCAACTCAAAGCCCACGTTTCACCAGATAGTCAGAACCCCGCGTGACAGGTGGTGAACCTTGTCGCCGTGTATACAGGAACTGACTATTACCTAATCCCGAGGGATAGGTAGGTTTCCTCACGATATTCCCTCACCGTCAGCGTACTGTAAATTATGCACATAGATGAAAATTCATCCATTGGTGCATGCCCCACCGGGGATCGAACCTGGGACCTTGTGATTGCTAGCCCAACCTGTTCACCCCTAGGCTACAGTCGCTTAGTAGTCGTCTTTATTTTAATAGCCGTTATACGTCCCACTCCTGGGCAAAGCCCTCCCCTTTACTTCTCCACATGTCTCTGTTTTGGGCCATTTCCTGCCACGATGTGCCCGCAAAGGTGGTCAAATCATCTCGCCATCTCTTCCTTGGTCGACCTCTTATCCCATCCCATTAATATTATAAATGTGAAAGATGAATGAATGGATGAATGTTTGTTACTCAATCACGCCAGTACGGCTGAACGGATCTGGATGAAATTTGGCACAGAGATAGATTATAGTCTGGAATAGCACATAGGCTATTTTTATCCCGATAGTATGTTCCCGTGAGACAAATGCGCGGACGAAGTCACGGGCAAAAGCTAGTAATAAATAATTAAATATCGCCAGACTATCACACCAACTGTATGGTCCTAAACTAAGTAACGCTTGTACTATGGCTACCGTATAATGAACTGGGGGCGATCTCACTGACACCCATACTAGGGCAAATTACGAAAATACTGTTTCTGATATATGCTTCTGGCGGGTTCGAACCCGCAACCACCCGATACAGTGAGGCGAGTGGACTTCGCTTGAACTACTGCGCCAAGTGGTCATCAAAGTACCTATATCACTACATATTATAAAACAAAGTCCTCCGCCGTGTCTGTCTGTTCGCGATAAACTCAAAAACTACTGCACAGATTTTCATGCTGTTTTCACCAATGGATAGAGTGGTTCTCGAGGAAGGATTTAGTATATAATTTGTCAAGTTTTTGTTTTATACATCGGCTAAAATATAATTATATATTTGTTGGAGGTGTCGGAAAAAAATAAGCCGTCTGGGAGCTTTCAACGAAAACGCTGCCTAAACCCTTTGAGATATAACAAAATTATGTATGGAAGGATACACATACTATATCCATTTTAATACTTTATGGGTTACGGGAACGCCGAACGGGATCAAAATTTAATGATTACTTTTGGTCGCGATAACCTATATCCACGCGGGCGAAGCCGCGGGCATTAGCTAGTACATATATATACATGAGTGAGTATCTATACTTTGACCTATGCATGCGTCCATTGTATGCTAGCTGACTGACGTATAACATACACCATAAAAGTGCTTAGGAATTCATTGCCTAATTTTGGCCAGGCCAGACTGTTGGCGCAATGCTGGATTACACCCAACCGTGGGAAACCCAACTATTTGTCGGCCACATTTGTTGGTCTCCACGACAGACGACCAAACACTCGACGCCTTTTGTCCAAAAACGTAATGGGAATAGACAAATAAAAATAAGAGGACACTTCAATGGGACTGGCGCTAGGTATCTATGGAACACGGGAATGCGTTGTGGTAAAATTAACTTATTTTTTTTTAATCTGTAATGCAAAAAATGTGTTTTCTTTTAAGCGATGCAATCTTCTACTAAAACGAACTAGAAATAATGAGTAAAAAGAAAAACAGCCATATCCTAAATTACACTTGATTTTTGCGTTTTATTTTTCATAGAGACAGCAGAGTCGATTGGAAGCCTCTTGGAATGAATGGACTCCTTTTTTCTCTCTGACATCTGGCAAGTTTGTGAATATTTGTCATGTATGTAAACGAGAGTTATTTTGTTCTTAAAAATAATAAAAAGCGAATGTCGTCTCCTCCCCACTTATGTGATGTGGACAATCTCATAACATATCCGCGAGCGAACCTAATGGACTTGTAATACCCGACGACTTCAAACAGACGAGTGGCGTTAAAAGGACGAAGGCCCAACACAATACGTGGCGGGGCTTGGCCCAAGTTACAAGAGTTAGCGACACGTTTCAGCGGAGCTCATGAGAGCCAGCTCATTGCAGCGTTCATTGGATTGAAAAAACATTTATTTGAGAAAAAATAACCAGGTAGGTTTGTCAGTTTACGAGTAGTTCCGTCAGCATTTAGCTGATAGTAGGAGTGGACTCAACGGCTGTACTTCTATTTTAAATTTACACAGTAGAATTACATACAAAGAATATGTTGCATCTTATACAATAAAATTAAAGCGTGAGTGATTTAACCACTGCGGTCATCTCAACTGGGAGCACTATAATTTAGACTATGATATTCAATGTTTCAGTAAAGATTTACCATATATTTTTTCAACTAAAACGTTCGGATCTTCTACTTAGTAGATGACTGGCAGCTAGGAAACACGTGGCAAAATACACCATAAGACCACGAGATGCTCTGTAATCAAAAGCTTGTGTCCGCTAAACTCCTCAACTTCAATATAAAGTTGCTCTCGCCTCCGCCTATATTTTACGCCAAGCCAATAGGCGCTGGACGTCCAATATTTACCGAGTGGAGTATTTTTTGTCAAGCCTATGGAAGGGTTGAATGGCTGACGGTGTTTGGAGAGCATTCCCATCGCCACGGAGAATGGAGAATTGTACCAATATAATAATGGCATCTCTGTCAAGATGTGACGACCTGTTAAGTTTATAAAGACACGCTTTATAGAACGCGAAGTAGGACCTCTCTTTTAAGTTGCCGGTGCGCCATATTAAGATGATGTACCATTACGGTGCCGAATAAGGTCAAAATCTGTCAATTTTTTTATGGGAAGCCGTCGTTTTTGGCATGCCTAAAGTAGCCTAATAGCATTAAGTACTTTTATGTACTCATCATAATTTTGACTGAATACCAAATCATACCAATGAGGTACTTTTACCTGATATATCATACTGCATTTTTATTTGAAAGTATTTTCAAACTCAACATTATTTATTTATTCACATAGATTAATGATTGGTCTTCGCGAGATCGCTGATTTCGCGCGCGAACTAAAATCAATACTATGTTTATATATAAATGACAATTTTGGCAGCAACTTTTAGAAATTTTGTGCTTCAGCTCTTTTAATCGTATCCTGTAAATAAATTAACCTACAAAAAACCTCCATTGCAATAGTCGTCGAAAAAGTACTAGGCTACTAGGTGCCTATAAGAAGTATTTGTCCGATTCCCATCATCTAGAGCACACACTTTGCTCATGAACTGTTTGCCAGCCACTTCAATTCCCTTGTTGCGGGAGTTTATTAAAGTCTAGAGATGAGCCGTATTATTAGAAAACCTATAAATATTGTCACTGCTAAACTATTGCTTACACTCAATATTATTAATTAGTTTTTTTTATTTCTATAAAAAAATCTACTGAATAACGATGTCAAATAAATATTTCAATAACTCTAGTAGACTATCTAACCTGTAAATAACGAGTCTAAAGGCGTGTACACAACTGTAACCAATTTGTAAATCAGGTACATTCAAGCAAGACACGTGCGTGTAACCTTAGGGTCGTCAAACTGGTTCTGTTTCTAAAGAATCCATTTACGAAAATATTCATTCTCATAATGAATAAAAAAATGTTTTATTTGTCGGTTAATAAACTCCTCTTTACCAGCGGGCACTGGTTGGGACCGGCTTCGGCCAATGTTTGGTCAAACAGTTAACATCAACCCTCGACTAGTTGGCAGAAGAATCATGGGCTTCGATTGAAGAAAGATTCATTTTTTTGCTTAATTCCTTCATTCAGTTTAAAATGTGAATGTGGAAATGGTTATATAAAAAGAAATAGGTACAAAAACCTACGAGTTCAGTACTAATATATTTATTAAACCTACAATATGAAGATTTCATACATGCATCCGTTGTTTGGACTACCTATCTGCATATTTTGCATGGGTACTTTTAAACTAGTTTCAGGAATCAATAATAACCGTTAATGTATATTGAATATGCTCTTAAGGCGCATAAATACGTATTATAAATTAAAATTCTTGCGTCATGTTTGAAAGCCTTTCTACTAGGGTTGCCATGCTTAATCATTTTTAATAAATATCAGAAAATCGATAAACCAGAAATAGTAAAATAAGGCCACACCATTTATGTAATTATGAAGAAGGATCAATTCCACGAAAAATGCTACTTAGTATACATACTTATCTCTAAATTAATAAAACGTTCCTAGAAGTTGAGGTAACAAATACACCCACTTACTGGACAGTATTAGAATTTCTTGTGTGGTATCCCTATTCCAAACGCACCTGCACTAAGCGGCGGTATGCACTGGCACGTACTATGGACTAGTTAACACTTGCATCAGTACATATGTTAGTGTGTACAAACATATTAATCGACTACATATGCGCCAGTGTGCTCTCGCCCGAACTCGCTTCTTTCACCAAACACGTAGAGTAGGTAACGGGACAGAGAGTGGTTTACCCAAAATTAAAATCCTATTTTTAAATAAATTTAAAAATAGAATTATTGTTATTTCTTCAAAAAATAACCGTCAAATTACTTACGTACTTATACGAATTTGATTTTGTTGATTTGATTCTACGTAATTGATTTATACGGTGCATGATATTAAGATATGTGAGAAAAATCAGTCAGGCAGATCTTGTAGTACCTAATTACGTAAACGAATGATGCAATATTCAAAGCCTGTGAACAAAAACTCACGTATGACGTAAAGCCGTAGTAATAGCACCGATAATAAAAGTGAAGAAATATTATTTACTTCAATTCGCTGACAAAGGCGTGTCAAATCACGACTAATACCGACGTTCGTATTAAGTCATACAATACAAAATGAACAAAGATCGACACCACTGTGTTATTTACATTTAAGCAATACTGTTGAATTTGGTTTCCAAAGTAATATTTGTATAATTGACGCCAACATGACAGAACACGTTATTGTTTTGTATGACGTGCTAATGGATTTATCCACAGATTCATAAAAGTTTCGCGCTCGCGCTTAAATGAAAGGACGCTACAACTATCTGGAGCGCATGCTCCATCTAGGTAGTTGGAGCGCCCAACTAAAATTGGAAAGCCAAATTAATAACTGGATTTACCTAAATTATATGAAAATATGTATGTTACTCTCGATAATGTTAATAATGTCGGCTATACCCGTCTCTGTCTAGAGTGTGGTTTGGTTCGCCCTTTAGCTCGCCCGAACATGTCTGAGGCTGTGACCACGCAGCCTCACGTGGATTGCGCCTGATGTAGACGCAGCTATTTGGGTGCATCTAAAAGAAGTGAGCGGCGTGCTCGAGCAGTCATTTTAAGTCATTATGTCTACGCGGTCATAAGACATCACTGATGACTCGGGTGCGCTACTCGCCACATTTAGAGGCACCTATTTAAACTTGATAAAAAATATTTATCTTACCTCACATTGTTTGAAAACCTCTTGAATATGTTGGCCATCTGTACGATATTTTGGCATTTATACTACCACTTCAGTGTACAAGTACTACATATCAATGTTGAGTTTTAGCACACAACACTGCGCACGGACACTCAGTCTATTATCCACAAACATTGAAGAATAAATAGTACACTAGATAAAAACATTTTTATAAATTTACTCGTTTAGTATAGTGAGTGGTAATATTTTTAATGCAAATAGTTTTTTCCTCGATTCAATTAATTTATATCGATAGCTTCGTTGTTTTCTTGGGCTTATAAGTAGACCCTAGTGCCGTCTTTTATTTAATTTAGCTTTAATCAATCATTATTAAGTGCATTAGATGCACACTTTAACTGCATGTAAGAATTTAAGACTCTCCCCACTTTAATGTATATATTAGACAATGCTAACAGTGGCTCTACCAGAGAACTCTACCATCAGTTTACATGTTCGCTAGTGGCTATGTGTATTGTCTACCTAAACTTTTTCTGTGACAAATTGTTAGTTCCTCAGATGACTGGAAAAAAGTACCTAAAATATGCTATACAAACATTTTATGTAGACCTCTAGCATCTACGAGCATAAAACTTCTGGTAGAGCTACTTTGCTTTGAAAGGAGATAAAGTAGGCTCATATGCTTATATCGGATACTTTCGATCAACTGTAAATATCCCCCTGCACAGATAAGTAGGTAGTATCTCTACCTGTGGCTACTCTACGCCGCTGACGTGCTAGGTGCTAATCGGAGAGCGCGCACGCACGTCGAACGCGGCATCGCGACCAGTTATCCCCACTTACCCTGTTTGTTCTAAATGTTACTTTTCACCCGCAAACACCCTCTTCCGGCCAGATTATTGGAAATATCGCCTTTTTTGTGGCCGCACCCGTCAAGCTACTTTTGAGTAAATATCAACCAGTTAATCGATTTAAATGGGATTTAATCCTTGTTATTTGGAAACATTCAAGGGATTTATTTGTAGGTACTAACATAGAGATTGGTCTTCACTCATTTCCACGAGAAATAAATGAGTTAATCAATTTAAATGGGATAAACATTAGTTTTATTATTTTGGAAAAATACTAATGGATTTATATTTGAATGGGTACAGACAGAATGAACAAATACGTCGTCAAAATACGTTTTTGAAATGATACAAAAACATGCGAGTTAAATATGATTTAATTTCGTAATTTTTCTTAGCAATTATATTTCGTTCTCAGCATCTGAATACTTATAATTAGACACAGTAATACATTATGCAGTGTCGCATTATTTTAACAAATTTATTATGTATTTAAGCGCATATTTTGTAAACTATTATGTCGTTTGGAATGTTTCAGTGTCTTTTACAGGTGGTTTGTGTATTCTATGGAATAATAGTGGAATGTAATATAAGCGACAACAGTTTATATTCACACCGACAGAGGCAACAGAATATTATGCGACGTCTATTTTGTCAACTAATTTAAAAAAATATAATAGGTATATAAATAAATTATTGCAGCTTAATTTTAAATATGTGGTCTCATTGGCCGTTAATCGTCGCAAACGATACATCAAACTACACTTGCGTTTGATGGATTCCATTAAAATGTTCTAAATTAGTCGACAACATTTAATACAATTTGATACACTGGGTATAGACAAATACTATGTACTTTATTAAGGTTCTGGATGACTTATGTGGTCATTTTCAAAGAAATACATAACAGACGCTATTGCAGTTAGTACGTAGGTATATGGAAATTTATTTATCTTATTTCTAATTTCACTATGAATATTAAATACTGATTGAATGAAGACACCATGTTCTCCGTTTGAAAATGACCACAAAGTGTTTATTAAATTCTGTATTTATTTTCTTATGATAAATATTTTATCTACTCGAGTTATAGACATAAAATTAACACTCTAGTTCCACTGCGAACACTGCCACCACTATGGCACAGGTCTTATTCAAATATTACATATTATATTATGGCCTTTATATGTATATGGTGGTGAACAGACAGAAAGCAAAACATTCGGTATTGTGACGCTTTAAAATTCTGCATACGGCAAACTCTCATTCGAAACATAAGCATCAATGGAAATCGAAGATTCCGACAAAAAGAGATTCGAATACCTATCACGTTCATACAAACTCTTAAAACAATATGTACAAAGCGCTCCAAATCATACAAACAAATACGCATTTCGTTCGGAAAAATACATTCAAGTGAATATTAGTAAGGAAACATTTTCAGTACACGGTGTTAGTAAAGAAAACTAGGTCATATCGAACTGTGGCTAATCACGAGAGAGCGGTCGGTCGGATAGATTAAATACCCATAATTAAATACAAAACATTTTAATACAACTTTACATCTAACACCTACGTTTACAAATTTCTGATTAACTTTTGTTTGATAAATAAGTAAACACATTATTTTTAATATAATATTTACAAGCAGATAACACGATCCGTACTTAAAAGTAAAGCGTTTTAAATAATAACACACTGAGAATTGACGTAAAGGCGTTTTGCTATATTTATGGCGAGCCAGCCGGAGCGATCGAGGTCCACGTGCGTCCGCGCAGATGACGCCTCCGAGCGCGCGGCGGCGACGGCGCGGCGCAGGGCGGCGCGCGGTGCGCGGCTCGCCCCGCTCGCAGTACAGCGGTGGTCTGTCGGAAGACTCGTGACCGGCGAGACTACTATTTGCTCTTTCCACAGAAAACCTTTTTTCCTTTAAGAGCACGAGTCCGACCGCTGGCACAAGAGCAAACGAGCTCCACGATGTTACACGACCTTAAGGAATTTCACAGCTCCGGACGTCGTCCCGGCCCGGCGTTTTTTCTCCCCATTCAAATGTTTGCTCTCTAGCTTCAGCTACCATTCATGCGGCGTTTGAAACGCCGCGGCCACCGCGGCCGAGCTAACCTAACGCTATCCAGTCCACGTCACTGTAATAATACTGCGATAGTTGACTAATACTCTGTCCACTCACAATGTCCTTCGACAGCTGGCAACGGAACGCGCGAAGCGTTGAAGCGTAAATGAGCTGCTAAAGAGGGCTAGAGACGGCCCCCGGTTTAAGTTCCGTCGCAGTTCCTCCGCCGCTGATGCCTGGCGTGGTGATGGCGGAGGCCATGGCAGGGCGGTTTAATGGAGTTCTGGGGCGGCGGCCTGGGCCTACGTTGCTGGCGGTACTTGGGCAGCTGGTCGCCGGCCCGCACGATGTTGTGCCTGGTGATGTCGAAGTCGTGGGCCACCTTCATGAAGGAGAAGCACTTGTGCAGCCGCTCGGATAGGCGGCTCTTGCCGCGCCGCAGCTGCACGCCGCGCCGGTTGAACCCGATGTACCGGTCCTCGTTCTTCACCAGCCGGTATCTGTTGTAGCCGTCCACAAATTCCTCTTTGAAGAGACAATTGGGTTGTTTCTCTGCTTGGAAGCGGGTCTGTTGACAATCAGACAGTCTTGTTAACAATATTAAAACATATCAGACCGACTGACATGCAAGGCTCAGCCTAATCTGATGGGTCTAGAAACAGTTGCACGAGAATTCTTTATTTAATGTGAGGGTACTGAGAAAGGATTTTGAAAAAAATAATCATCCCAAAAGAGGTTAATAGGGGGATAAAAGTTTGTAAAAAGATCCCAAAAGACGCACCACGGCTAGTACTTGTATTTTTAAAGTGGCAAAACTATCAAGTTTTTTCTTGTAAATTAACATAAACCTACTTGGAAATCGATTCATCTATAGATATACTACGCCACAGACATACAAAGGATCTAGCTTATAAACCTTCTTGATCGAGTTGCACATTAAAAAACTTCGAAAGAATAAAAAAATGTATAGATTGTATTTTGCTGGGAAGGTGCTGCAAAAGAGAACGTCTCACTTAGTTGATCAATTTGTAAAGAATTGTTGTTACTCACCAACCGCCTGCCAACTAGTCGCGACCGGTTGAAGCACAGGTACATGTCCTGCATCGGGGAGTGGATGAGCAGCTCCAGGCTGAAGCCGCGATTGCTGATGGTGAGATTCGCTGTAACAAGGAAAACACCATTGAACACCATTTACCTACCTTAGGAAATGCTACAATGCTTGGTCGATGATTGATCCAAAAAACCGACAGAATCTTAGAGCGCTAAAAGGCCATATAATCCATTATTTCTATTACTTGGAGTAAGTGTGTTGATGTTTCCCATAAGTATATGGATAATCCCAGTGAAATAATCATCAAAATCGGTCTTTTAGTTTCTGATAGAAAAATGTGTAGGTTTTACAAAGTTAGGCATGAAATCAAAACCTATTTTAAGTCGGTTAATAATAGAGAACATCGCAGCGCGGCAGACTGAAACACGGCTCACATAGTAGAAGACTCGCCCATCATAGCCCAGAATATAGGGGAGTGGAGGAATGGGAGAGAGGCACTGCCCAGCAGTGAGTGAGTGAATGAGTGAGTGACATAGCAGCCTCTATATCTAAAACACTTCTCCTTCCTTCCTGTATTTAAATCTCGTCACCGAATTCACAACAGGTGATTAAACATTAACCAATACGATCACATTACCGATACAATCGTAATATTTGATTAATCTAATAACAAAACGACTAATATATTTAAGATTATAAATACTAATGAAGCATAAATCAAACTTTCTTCTCACGTCGAACACACGAATTAATTAACTCATAAGAACTAAAATTAATAAATAGAAAGTAAATATTCAAAGAATCCCCGATCCCAACTCCCGGCTATGTAATTACGACACCCCGGGTGCATATTTTGTAATTACAATCAACGCCGAAGGCTGAGTTAAAGTAATAAATTCAATTTATATTGTCCAAGTGAGAGTTACAATATGGTCAGGTGCAACAAACTAATCGTTAATGATATTTGAACACTAATAAAGTACAAAAATAAAATGTCGATAAATATTAATCTATTGCTGGATATTCAATACTTGACGGGTTCGGGACGGCTTATATGGCGGTCAACTGGAATTTATATTAGGGCTTCGTGGAACTTTTTTGAAATTTGGAACGACAAAAGATATACGCTACACATCAATGACAGCAAAATTATGACTATTATAAAAGAACAGCTGTTAATAAATATACGTAATAACAATTGGATAAAGTTACATTCCGATGACTTTACTTATCGTCGTTGACATAAGCGGAATAAGGTATTGTTGAGAAACATTACGAGTGTCTCGCTCGACCACACACATTGAATATAATGATAAAGTCAATATTAAACCTGTGTTTTATGTCGTGCTCAGATAATTCGATCAAGTATGACTTTGGAATGTAGTTAATCATTTCTATTTATCCCACTGCACTACTTATAAAGACACCTAGCGCGTTTGTTTGTCATCCTATTCGGGCTTATCTTAGAAATTACTGAACATTGTTTTTTCTAATGTTCGCCTAGGTGCTGTGTAGTTTATTTCCTAGGAATAATCAACCTGAGTGAGGCCAGGATGTACAAACCTAATTGAACAAAAAATTAATAATTCTGCATTTTGTGTTGCCTGAATTATTTATTTTGGGATACATTAAAATAATCGACAGGTGTGTATGAAAACAGCTTTCCTAATGGCTAGTGAATATTTCTTTTTTTAAATGTTTGTACCTATATTCATATTACATCTCCATTTTACATTATCATCGCCATGTAAGCCAACAGCGTCTATCGATAGATAACATGTAAAAGAGGAAAGTTCCAGTATGGAATCCGACGACCAAACCCGACGGTTCTCGAATAAAAATAATAAAACAAAACTATGCATTCGGACACGGCCGTCTGTGACACCGGTCGAATCATTTCAATTAACATTAAGTGAAATAAAAATTCTTTGAGAGAACGGAATTGGTGGTAGAGTCCAGCTGTAGCTGACTGCAGCCCATAGGTATATGTGCTGGCTCGACCGGGATAGTACCATCCTCTCACTGAAAATCAGCGTAAAGTATCTATTACAGCTTTCGTACGAGCCGGACAGTCGGAAAGTTTTTTCTTAGTGGCCTCTTTCCATTGAGTCAGGCCCAACATAATTATGCCAATATTTTTTTTTCACATAGTAGGTACATAAGGGAAATTTAATATGTGTAATCAAATACAATTAACAAAATAGGACGACAAAGACGTTACGTCACTCATCATGCGGTTAAAAAAATAATATAAGAGAATTAGGTACGTAATTGCTTGCCTAAATATTGTTCTACGTTTTACGGCATCCATAAAAACAGCAGTGATAACAAGGAGCTGTGTTTTGATAGCTAGTTATTATCTAATCCGTATTTGTTTAAGGGTGTACGTCACATTAGCGACGGTATTTACCCGACAATGTTAAATAAAATAACCATACAAATATACATCTACCTAATCTACTATACCTTCTATTGGGGGTAGAGCCACGCTGTAGCCAATTGACTGCAGCTCATATACGGACTGGCTCGACCAGGGTAGTACCACCCTCTCGTAGAAGAACGGCGTAAAGTAACTAAGTATTATAGCTGCGTTTCGGACGATGAGTGAGAGAGCCAGTAGCCCAAGTTCCGTAGAACAAAACAATTTCCACTTCATTAATTTCTTTATCGGAACCGTAAAATAAAGGGGTTGTCGTGTTTGAAAGAGATTACACTATAGCATATTCAGTTGCGATATGCAGTCGATATTTAAACAAATTATTTGTAATACAAAAAAAAACATTAAATTAAGAACATGTGACGATTTCTATCTTCAAAGTGGTAAACTAAAAACCTAGTGGAGCGACATTAATTATTTCGTAATATATATTTTTTTTGTTTATTACTTCATATTAAAATAACATGAGAAAAGGCTACATCGCTTATTTTCTAGATTTCAAAATTATTTTGATTTCGTAAACATCCAACCATATTTCGTTGCCTTCTTCGCCGGTCCCACCAATGCCATTTTTAGTCAAATATTGATGTTTATCCATTTTGTTTTACTAACGCAAAAACGAGCCCCGTGTTACCAACAACTGACCTATGGCTTACTTTAGGGTAAAGGTACTTTCTTTCAGACGTAACCAACCGAGTAAACATTGCCCAACCTCCATAATAGGCTAATTTTGTAAAGACAACATAATCTCGAGTCGCCAAAGCAAACATGCTTTGAAGTGCCGACAGCCGCGCGCATGAAATTTCACTTCGACCCAACAACTTTTTATTAGATGGTTTGTACATACATATTTACATAGAGTAATTGCTAAATGATTTGACAAATCTACGTGATAAATATTTGGCATGTTTTATGTAACATTAATTTGACATTCTATCACTATTTATTGCTTATACCGATAAGGCACGAAAGTGCCTCCACCAAGAGAAAATTTTGAATAAGGTAGGCTAAGCTAGTATGGACTACTTCCCAAAGGTAATTTCTAGAAGTAATAATTAGTGTAAATATTTGAAAGTTAGCCAAGAGCGGACCGATCGGGGGTCATTGACTGACTATCGCGATACCCGATAACAGGCTATCGATGTAATCTTTGTACTTGTTACCTGAATTCTCTGAACAAGCATCTCCGCCTTATTCATTCCTGGTACCTACTAGTTAATGTTTATATCATAAAATATGTACGTTGTCTGTGTATGAGTCGTACACCTGTTACATAATAGGTACAAACCAAAGAATATGGGGACACCGTTTTCTAGTAGGTAGGTATAATAAATTAAACATTGAATAAACACACCAACTTTTTTTCTGTTAAAAAGAGTAATCATTGGGTGTTTTCCGGCTTTTCTCAGTGGAAGTAGCGTTTTACCGGTGGTAGACTCTGACTATTTGTCTTCTTTGTGTGCCTACATGATTTTTTTTAATTTTATTTTGTACATAATTTATCGGTGCATTCTAATCCTGTTGAGATCTACATTTTTTTTGCGTAACAATTCTGGGGAATTCCGACTAATTGTATAATTATAATCCATTCATTGATAGTGATCCGAATGACTTGGGCGCGGCTTTTTAATTAATAAATGCACTCGATAATAAGGCTTTGGAAGGAAATGGGGGATTATAATGTAAGATTTATTGTACCGATTGTAGTATTTTTTATGTCAAGTTGTTATGTACAGTACAGAACAAAGAAGTATGTACAGTTTTATGAAATAAATTGCTTCTTCTTCTAAACGCAAAATTAAATAAAACATCGATAACCCATAAATATAACAAAATAACTATTGGCATATTTACTTACATAATAATTTGACAATACAAAGTGTATTATTGTTTTCTTAACCTTGAAAGCAATTATCGAGATGACATTCAATTTATGTATAACAATCGACATGCTACGATAAGAAATGTAATTACATTAACTTATAAAGATATAGTTCAAATAAAAAATATTATTTGTTCCCACCATCAAAAACAGAAACTAAAAAAAACTTATTTCAAAACAGCAACACATCATTTCTTTCGCTTTAAACAACTTAATACCCAGCTATTTAAATAATGTTTTTGTTAATTCCTTTCCAAATAATCTTAATATAACGGTGAGTTCTTTAATTAACAAGCCGCATTCCCATGCACTAATTACCGTTGTAGATAAAGCGAAATCCCACAAGTTAACAGAGCCGTCGCGCGGAGACAGATAAACACGTCTAAACCCTGCGGATAACGCCACTAATCTGACCAAATCCGACAGGATACGCGCTGCGGTAGGTAACGTATTTGTCGGAATCCTGTGTTGGATTCCTGTATGCTTCCTTGGTAGGTTTGTTCTCATTTTAAATTTCAAACCGGAGACGTATGCAATCTTCTTGCATTAATAAACTTCTTCACCTGAGTGTGCGAGATACTATTAAGTGTTGAAGAGTGAGTCTCCTTATTAGCTTTTACTAATGCCATTGGGAATCAATTGCCAAAAACGGATGATTACCAACTGAACAGATATTTTGATGGACCTACTGCTGTCCGCCTTTTAATTCGAGACTACTGGTATGGTATTTTTTTATAAAAAGCCCTAGTGCACTAAGAGGTCAAAAACGTGGGGAATACAAGCGTGATGGTACTAATCTTATTTCTTATTGTAGACTCCGTATCGACTAGTTATATTCGAACATTAATACCTACGTGTCTCGCCTCGCATGCCTCGCCCGAGCACTCATGTTATAACATTATGGTCTATGCGTGCAACGTCAAATCTGAGTGCTGATACGCAGGCAATGGAAACGCATCCTCCCTAGCGCCTTCCCGGCGACAGGACACGCCGCCGCCGCGCTCGCGGTAAACACGGGTTTACTGTCACCATTGAAATCCTACCCAGTTCACTTGCGCTTCTATCTTAATCTCCATCGTTATGAAGATGTTGCACCGACTCACGCTTTTGAAATAAGAAACTGTAAGCATACATTGCACTGTACTTTGTAAGGTTAATTCGAAGTATTTTGTTATGAATCGCAATGGACTGTCGTGAGCGTTTATTTTGTGGGTGTTGGGAAGACTTGGTACAAGACTTGATACAAGACTTGGTACAATACTTAGATTTCTTGAGTCACACGTTTAAACGAATGGCGCTGATGCTGCAACCTCCTCATTATCGCACTGCCTTTGGATTTTGCAAACGGTTCTAAAGATTAGTCTAATCTATTCGTATTCCTTAAGATAATCGTTATATTAAAGGTATCCATTCATGTGTCATCCGGCCATACTGTTCTGTCTGAGTGTCTGACTTAATATTCCTAATCCCAGATATTCGTTAAAATATTATGATATTTCTTGATGAATATATGTATTTGTATTGACCAATATCGCAAAACACCGGTACTAAACCATCTTTAAATGGCTCAAATTATCCTCTACGACGTTATTAGACACTGACCATGATTCATACATAGTAGGCGCAATAAATAAAATAATAATAATAAGCATTGTAATTGAATGAATAATGGAATTGATAGAATATTGATTTTGAATTAAAAGTCACTGTTGATTGGAATTTATAACACGTGTTATGTTCCGTGTCGGATAACGCATAACTCGGTATTATTGACGCGAGCATCGTTAAATTACGTATTAATTGATTACGAAAAACTATTAATTACAGTCATAAAATTCACATTAAAGAGTTGAATAATTAATAATATGGAATATTACACAAATAATTATGTATATTTAGAGCCGGGCCCCACTTGCGCGCTGCGCTGCGTCGTCGCATGATTTTGTACTGGCACATCACCCTCCCCCGCCTCGTCTCTCGCCCGCTGACACTTTGATCCGTTGCGACGACGCAGCGCAACGCAGCGCAGCGCGCAAGTGGGACCCGGCTCTTACTTGCTTACTTTAGTCTTAGGGTCTGTTTTAAAATTGACGGATCACTTTTATCCACCAAATAAAGATGGCGTTTTCCCGTAGAATATCTATAAGTCCCTTAAAGTAATTAGTTTCTTAATTTGTTTTTGTTGAAATACGTGATATGTACTTTTTAAGACTTGACTTGGCAAGGCGCTACCCCATCTCCAGATTTAGGCGGATTTTAGGTACGGTCGCCTGCACGTCAAAGGTAACATGTCAACCATAAGTTGAGCTTCTTTTATTATTGACACTCGTAACTAAGAGAACTCAGCTTATGTTGGATATGTTACGCTGCAGCTGCGAGCAGCAAGCGTGTACACATAATTATCGAAACCCATAAAATCAATAAACAAATAAAACCTTAGGTCGTAACCATTCCGTGCTATCGGTGATCACCTATTATGCTGTATTCTATGGATTCCATGCAATAAAACCTTCGTAGTCTTTTTCCTTGTCATAACACTCGTGTATGCAAATTACGTCATATCAACTCTGAATAGTTTACGTAAAATAATAAAACTCAATTTTTAAAACTTCTTGAGAATTCTTATGTTATAGTTGTACGAGTGAAATTTAAGGATACATGTTCAATCTGATATTTTTTAAACTTTTAAACCAATATAGAAATCATAATTACCCCTTTTAATGTCCCACTGCACGGCACGGACCTCCCCTGAATGTGAGGGAGCTTTAGGCCATAATCCACGCTGGCCCAGTACAGGCTGCTGGATTTCACATGTCATGCGAAAAAAAAAATTTCTAAGACATGCAGGTTTCCTCACGATGTTTTCCTTCACCGTAAGCAAGTGATAATCATATTAAAATTATGATTCACACATAGATTTCAAAAAATCCAGAGGTGCGAGCCGGTGTTTGAACCCTGGACCTTAAGCCCGCAAGGCGTGTGCTTAAGAGGAGGGTTCGAAATTTGGTTGATTTTCTATTCTACTGTTTCTTTAAGTAAGTATGTGGACTAGGAATCTTATATTTAGATGTATGATTTTTGACTATATTATCTTGAGTATCTTTAAATCCAAATCACGATTTGATGAAATTTTCTCGATAAAATTTTTTTATGAAATGAGCTCTAATTATTTACAATTTTCCTTGCTACCACGATGTTTTTACGATTTAGATCACGAAATTATTTCTAAAACATAGCAAATAATGATATCTAAACTACCCTTCAACCATATTTTAATTCATGAAGTAGTTTTTTTTTTAATTCAAGTAAATGTGGTTTGGCGCTTACGTTGTTTATTTCCGAGCGCGCGCACAATATCGCCATCTCACATTTTAAGTACTTGAACTAACCATGTCTCTCTCTAACTTTGTATTGTCAGTGTCCGCTCGGACTTGTTCGACGTCGGACCTGTGAAGGATTTTTTAAAAAATATTACGAAAAAATATTACGGTCGTGCCACATTACAGGTACAGTACAGTATTTACAGTCCGCCGACGCCTATGATAAATAAATAAATATCCTTGGAAATTCTTTTACACATGACTACCTGATCCCAAACTAAGCAGAGCTTGTACTATGGAAACCAGATAACTGATATTACTACATATACTACTTTTTGTTTGTAAATACAAACTAAATATACACTTAATTACACCTAGACTCGCGGACATGCGGACATGTTCATGCACACAAATGCATGTCCTGGGCAGGAATTGAACCTACGACCTGCACTGCAGCGTGATTTTCGTTTGCTTTTCCTTGTCTTGTGTAATTTCTTTTCATCTCTTGTCATTTTGTGTCATCTCTTGTCATTTTGTGTCATCTCTTGTCATTTCATAGTTATTCGTGTCATTTCTGTAAAAACTCCCTATTTCGCTTACTGTTATATACTTGCAGCATGGTCTTGGGCCGACAGTGGGAATACATTGCTTGTCAAAACAATGGAGTCGCTTTATTGCGTTTGTTGTAGGTATGGATGGGCAAGTAATAAATATATCATACATCAATAAATTATCGTAAAAAATAACATTACAGATATGGATAGGAAAATGTTTGTCCGTCCTATTCAATCTATTATATTATAAACGAAAGTAACTCTGTCTGTTACCTTTTCACGGCTAAACCGCTGAACCAATGTTGATGAATTTTGGTATGGAGATAGACTGGGTCTTGGCGGAGAACATAGGCTACTTTTTAGGGTTCCAAAGAGTGCTAACGGGACCCTATTACTAGGCCTACGCTGTCCGTCTGTCTGTCTGTCCGTCTGTCAGCGCGGGCTGTATCTCACGAACCGTAACAGGTAGAGAGTTGAAATTTTCACTGAATGTGTATTTCTGTTGCCGGTGCAGAACAAATACTAAAAATATAATAACATTTAAAAATAAATATCAAGTCTCAAACTTGATATTTTTGATGTGTTTATTCTACGGTGGTACGGAACCCTTTATGTGCGAGTCCGACGCCTTCAGATCTTATGAATGTTTTCTTGAAATAAATATAGTGTATTTTAAGTAATTAACTGGCCAACCCTCAGGTCCTACCTACCATGTTAGGATCTTTTTCGTTAATGTGATAATTTTTGTATTTAAATTATTCAATTCAATGTATTTGTTTCAGACATAGTCCAATATTGATTATTAAAATTATTATAATTTCACAATAAATATAAAACAATAAATAAAAGTAAAATTAAATTAAAAAAAATAATTTTTTATTTTTTATTTTTCATGTTTTATCATTAAAATACAATATAATATAACATAAATTAAAATAAAATACAATAAAATAAAAACCTACCCCTAATTAAACAAATACCGTCCGCGTGGGATACTGGCTGCATGTCCTCCCTGTATTCAAGCTGTTCCTGTTGTCAAGCGAATTTTTTGAGCAAGGAAAGAGCCAGCCCTTTTGTCACCTGTGGCGGTAACCAGTCTAAGGGTGATTTTGATAGATAAAAAAATAAAGATAAAAAGATAAACAATAAATAAATGCATGGTTAAATCAATAAAATTAATAAAAACTGAAAATTAAATTAAAAAATAAATTAAATATGGTAAAAATAAATATTATGACACCGCTGATGACTTCATGATCGGCATCGAAGTTAAGTACCAAAGTATTCCTTTGCCTACGAAACATGAAAAAGATACTCATATCCGGCAGTCAGTCACTGACACAGAGTATGTACATTTTTACCCGACTACGGTGGGCGGAGGGTTATGATTTTGACCGATATGTATGTATGTTCATCTGCTCCCGTATAACGTCCAAACTATTTTTATATCATAATAATTTGACTAATGAGATATCGTTGGACGCGTCTGGATCGTCCGCTGGTTATAGGCTATTATACGATCGAAATATTGTTATACGTATCTATCAGCATATTGTAGGTATCGTTTGTCTTCTTTTGACTTACTTTGTCTTCAGCAATAAAAACAACATAGAAATTAATTTTTTTTTTTCAAATACACTCGACAGAAAAATCCCATATAAAACGAAAAAAATATATTTGAATATTTTCATCCATTTCATCTATTTTAAAAGGTGCACTGGGACATATTATTTTAATTGTACGAATTAAACAATATTGTTCCTTCAAAAAATAACTATACTATAGTCTACTCCATAGCTGTTCTGTCCTAGCTAAGCGAGAGGAATATATCCTTCGGCAGCTCACGCGACGCTAGCCACACCCCAAAACTAAAATTCATTTTTTTCTTGTATCGTCTTAACCAATCGGCTATCACTACTACGACAATTAGACGGCAAAAATATAAGTGCTAAGCATTTTTATCTAAGTATTATCACTTATGCAGTAGGTCTAATCTACCTCTAACTACTTCATAAAATTCCTGTCATTTTAAGGTGATTCCACATCTGAGTTTTGAAACGCCACTAAATAATTCAATTCCAATATTATACAAAAATCACGACAGTCGTCAAATGGACCTATCGATTCGAAACGTCATGCTACTTGGTTTACGGTAAAAAATCGTTCGTTTCAAAACACTCCTTCAAATTATAGGACTTGAAAGATCCTGAAATGTTTTCACGCAAACTCATATGTAGGTACATTTTAATAAAAAAAAATAACGTCACGACTTTTATCCCCATTCGGGGGGTAGTCAGAGGCTTGAGTGGCCATACCACCACATTGTGGAGGTATTAAGCCAACTCAAAGCCCACGTTTCACCAGATAGTCAGAACCCAACGTGACAGGTGGTAAACCTTGTCGCCGTGTATACAGGAACTGACTATTACCTAATCCCGAGGGATAGGTAGGTTTCCTCACGATGTTTTCCCTCACCGTTAGCGAACTGTAAATTATGCACATAGATGAAAATTCATCCATTGGTGCATGCCCCACCGGGGATCGAACCTGGGACCTTCTGATTGAGCCCAACGTGTTCGCCCCTAGGCTACAGTCGCTACATACACATACATATACACATACATATACATACATATACATTTTAATACTTTTGATTACTTATAACTATAGTCAGAATTTATTCAGATTGGAAGTAGAAATAGTTCGTCCTAGTTCTTTGTACAATAATTGTTTTTTTGTGAGATTGAATGAATATAATGGTGCTATTCTCATTTCGTATGAAACATCGTTTTAGCAGACTTAGGACAAATATGAATCAGAATTGAAAGCCGTATAAGCGCTAACATTCACGGACTGCATTTTGGTTGCAGTCGACGTCCGCGACTGCACACGGACTGCATTTTTGCAGTCGGAAGTGACAGCTCTATTGCAGTTGGTTGCAGTCGACGGCACGCGACTGCACACTGACTGCATTTTTGCAGTCGGAAGTGACAGCTCTATTGCAGTTGATTGCAGTCGACGGCACGCGACTGCACACGGACTGCATTTTTGCAGTCGCGTGTATGGCGGCGCTAAGAGAGTCCTACTGTTTTAAGTATTTTTTGAAGGTAATTAAGTAGGAGTCCTACCGTCTATAGTAAAATGTATTCCAATATCCCAGAACCTTCGTTCAATCTAGTCGCATCTTAAGACCAATACATTAACTTGGATACTAATATCGAGTTACAGTCTAGTCTGACTAGATTATGTGACCACAACACTACGTGGCATTGACACTAATACACCCGATACAACACTAGGGGTCTACCACGAAAGAAAATTGGCAATTTTCATTTTACAATCAACACTTTTTTGCCTTCGAGTATTGTTGGTAGGCCTCTGTTATCATATGTTTATGTTGTCTGGTAGTGTAACTTTACGTCACTAGACGCCCCCTAGACTGACTAATGATTATGATACCTATCGTGAACGGTATTGTAGTTATAACAATATGAATGAAAACATAATTCTGATCAAAATGATCTTACCCTTACCCGTAGATTACGATATTCAGTGCCGGATTTTTTACTGTAATGTCCCAAACTAAGCAAATGAGTGCCGTACATTAGACTGGGTGCGATCTCAGTGACACATTGACCAGGGCAAACGGCCGTTTCCGAAACTTGCCTCTGACGGTAATCGAACCCGCGACCACCCGATGCAGTGAGCCGAGCGGCCTATGCTCGAAACACTGCGCCGGTCGTCTCAATAGGTGTGTCTACACCAGACGCATGGAGTGCGTCCAGATGCCTCGCATGCTTCGCCCGAGCACTCATGTTATGACATTATGTCTGTGCGTTCCGATGTTATAAATGTGTGTTTGGGCGTGGCATGCGCCTGATATAGACGCATTGACAAGGTATATGTTTAACAATGGTAGATAAAATCCTCATATTTAAACCTGTAATTAGTTTTAGATCTAGACCAAAATGTATGTAGGCTATTTGTTCAACTGTACATATTACGGCGTATCACGACCTTCTCAACTAAAGCTAAGATAAGCGGTTTGTCGGAATTTTCACACACTGATACAGGTTACCTAGGTACACCTTGCAACGTTTATCTGTGACTAATCTGTGTCAAACAAATCTAGACATAACGGGAGTAGGTAACACCCATGACGCGTATACCGAAAACTATGTCAACATTGCATCGACAGACTTGTCAACGGAGTGAAGGTGGTAGAGCCAAGCTGTAGCCAATTGACTGCAGCTCATAAACGGGCTGGCTCGACCGGGGTAGTACCACCCTCTCACAGAAGATCGGCGTAAAGCAGCTATTACAGCTGCGTTTCGTATGATGAGTGAGAGAGCCGTAAGCCCACCCCCCCTCCCCCTCCCTCCATCCCACTCCCCTTCAGGTCGGCAATGTGCGAGCAATACCTTTGGTATTGTAAGCATCTATAGGCTACGGTAACTGCTTAACATCAGGCGGGCCGTACGCTTTTTTGCCACCGCAGTCCCATAAAAAAAAAAAAAAAAAAAAAATCATTTGGAAATATACTTTAGCCCCTGGAGATAAGAGTGAGTTTAGTCGCAATATGTTATCGGGAGATAGGTATGACTGCGGATCGACGCAGCAATCGGAATCAGGTCAAACGCATATTTCGATAAATATCATCACTACACTCTCAAAGATACGATAAAGTAATGTGTATCTCAAATTTTAAGACAGTTTTCTCAAAATGCCTACATACCTAGGTATCCCTTTTTGTAATCATGACCTAAATAATATAAATAACTCCCCAATTTATAGATTTTTTTAGCTAGTTGACAATGATTATAAAAAGCATTTCTAGGAACAAAAGTGATTTTTAAAACCAGTGTAAGTCCATCATAACTCTCTATAAGTTTGGGGGTAAGTACACTACTACTATTACAGTTCACTACGCAGTAGTATGTGGGAAAATTCAAGAGTTCATGGATCTATCAGCGGTTCAATATTATTACCAACATACGTAATTATTAAATTTTCCATATATTCAACCAACTGTTGTATAATTTATTGAATTAAGATTTTCTGATAATACAAGCGCGTAAAACACCAAGGAGACGTAACATCGTGACGCAAAACATTATAAAAAAAATCTGGCGAACATTTTGTTTTTAATAACACACCTACATTTATCGGTACAAAGTTGGCGATATTTACTAAACATTCAGCCCTCGTATTTCGTGTTTTTATTAGCGACATTGGAAATATACTGAACGGGACCACCCATTCAGCAATTGTTCCGACCACATGTCCAACATTAAAAACCACTAGATAAGCTGTAGGGGAGACCGGGTACGATATTAACAGCATTACAAAAGTAACAGGTTATACCTAGGTAATCTTTAACACACACATCCCTTCACATCACTTGTTTTATCACACAATGTAAAAAAAATATTCTTACTATATTGTGATGACATTAACGGTCCGCAATGATTTATTTTAATAAAAGTTTGCACATTGTTAGATAAGGTATTTTCAAATTAATTTATTTCATGCTATTCATTAACAAATTTATTGAAGAGTTATAAATTTATATTTTGTACCCGGTCTCCCCTATAGTTATGTTTGCTATTAGATAAATTTATGTGTCTGAATTTATATTGTATTAATTAAAATACGCAACAAAAACGTTGTTAAAACTGTTCGCAATAATTTATCAACGTAATCTATATATTAAGAATTATGATTATAACCAACGTCTAAGACTGGGTCTTAAATACCTATTAGTTCGTAATGTTCATATCTTTAAATGCTATATTATGCTATAGGTATAATGATATATATTTACTATACCTAGTCTATATAGCAATGTTATTACCTGAATCTCCCCAACTTCTGTACACCTAGTACTTACTAGAAATAATAAAAAAATAAACTGACTTTTAAAGCAGCACACAATAATTAATTATAACAAAAGACGTCAAGTGTACCAACTGCCGCTGTTTGTTTAAATTTGGACAAAAAATAATACCAATACGCATGCAAGTCATGCCACTCACTGACTAAATTAACCAATCATCGAAAATTCTATCACCAAGTGGTTAGTGGTTACCACAACTAACCATTTATAATTGCACTTAAAAAAACTTTCGTCTCCAGTATCGCAAGGAATGGGATTCGAAGAAATCGATAAAAAATCTAATCGATTGTTACAAAAACGCAGTCGGAACATTTGAGTGTCTGTTATTTTCTCGATGCTCGCAAATTACGTTATTAATTTCCTATTAGATTATACCGCACTAATGAGGGTCCGTGCGTGTGGTATATCGTTTTTTGCAAAACGGTGGTTATGGGCCTTCATTATAATGTTTTATAAATGTAACAACTTAATTTGGGAAGGCGCCGGACCGCCTACGTCGATTGATTTCATGTAATTTTCGTTCCGCCAAACAATCTTTCGATGAATTGCCGTAAAAAGAACCAACTCGATTTTGGAAGGTAGGGATGCGCACAGTGGGCTTTTCCTTAAAATCGAGAGGAGCATCTTTCACTAACAAAAAAAAAGTTATGCAAATATTCCTATCTTCTAATTTTGAATTTGAATAGATTTTAATTCAAAATATTTATCAACTAAAATCATTTCCATTTAACGATGACATAGCACCATAAATATTTAGCCGTGTTCCATTTTCAAAAATATGTTTCAAAGCCCGCGGCGTCCGCAACGCTGCCGTTACTCGGCCAATCGTTTTTCTAAGTCGGGAATAATTAAATTTCGTTATCAGTGCCTTCGAATCTAATTTTAATTAAAAAGCGTCACATATTTCACGCGGTATTCGGTGGTAGGCGTTACAACGCGTCCATCGAGACGCTAACCGACAAAATTACTAAGACCCCTGTTCCATCAGTAATCTATATAAAAAAGTTAATTATCAGAGTTCGCGTTACATTGGTGATGCAATATTAAATCGTTAAATTTAATATTGACTGTGTAGTTTCTTTTATTGCCTCACAACTAACGCGTGTGCTAACACGGGTCAAGTGATTATATTTTTTTACACTGGCAACAAATAAATAAATGTTTATTCTCACGCGATTATTGTTCATATTAAATTAATGGCTTTCCGCTCTGTATTGATTTATTGACGGTATGTAAAAAATGTATGTAATATTTAACATTAGTTACACGTTAATCTTGAACGACTACATTCTTTAAAGACACCTACATAGACCTACATAGATAGGTAGAGCAAAGAAACATTATGAATCAATGACTAGATATCGCATGGATACGAGATTTGATAGAGACGAGATATTACCACCATATTTTGATATATTTTACCACTGTTCAAATGTCATGACAAAGAAATAATGTAATAATGATGTAAACATCAACTAAAATCAAAGTAAACAGCCTCATAATTAAATTATATGTCAAAATACTGATACTGTCACCTTATTGGGTCACTCTACTGAGATCCGCCGCACACGACTAGACTGTCTCTATCGCCAACGTCGTCGTTTGAAATTTAATACACTTAACATAAAGTTATTTCCCAAACAGGTGAAACCCAATTCGCGACCATCAATTGACTAAATAATTGAAGGCATATCATGATGGGTAAGAAAACCGCGGAGTTGAAATGGGAGTGAGCCGGTCACGTCGCACGCGTAGACCCGCGAAGGTGGGCTAATATCAGCACTAGTTGGATGACCAATGGTCATCGTCGTCGGTGTCGACCCAGAAGCTGACGAGAGATGACCTGGACACTTTTGTGGGAAAGACGTGGCCGGAAATTGCCGTGGACAGTGTGGTGTGGAAAATGGGGAGGCCTTTGCCCAGGAGTGGTACGTATAACGGCTATTTAAAAAAAAAAGTAAATGGTTCTGTCGGTGTAGGTGTTGCTGGCAAGTAGTTAAATCAGCCCGTCCATTGGGCGGCTTGGCTGTCTATTTAATAGATAAGTCTGTAGTAGGAAATGTCGACTGTATAAATATCTGACAGACTTTTATGTGTGCTCTAAAGTATGGGCCATTTAACTTTCTTTATACCTACTTACCTATATTATGGTAAGGTGCCGACAAGTCGCTCTTAAAATACTCTTCGCAAGACTGAAGATGCACTTGGCATATACACTTAAAACCACTTACAACTAAATTCCAACTCTTCTGATACGAGAATAAAGTTCGAATTTCTATTACAATGGCACGAGATTTCAATAAGGTAGATTCTGCAGCACAATGTGCCTGCATGTTTCTTAATCATCAAATTCCATTCTGATTTCGGACAAAGATCCTTTTGCGCTTACTTATGATTACGAGCAGAACATAGGGGCACGATACCTACGATGTCAAAGGAATGTGCTGCGCTGATTTAAATAGGCTTTGATTACGAGGCGTATGATTCCATTAAATAGGATAAGTTCTCGGTTGTATACGACGCTTGGTGCAGTGGTTAGACTGTAGGCTGCTCGGCTCACTGCTTCGGGTGTGCGGGTTCCCGCCAAAGGCAAACTTCGGAAACGACCTTATCGTAATTAGCTCTATTCTGGGTGTCACTGGGATCGCCCCCAGTCAATTGTAAGTTACCCATAGTACACGCTTTGCTTAGTTTGGGAACATACAGATGATTTGTTTGTCTGGCGATATTTATTAGTTAATAGATGTGTCCATATGGCGCGCATGCCTCACCCGAGCACTCATATTATGACATTACGTCTATGCGTTCCGACGTCAAAAGTGAGTGCTCGCGCGAGGCATGCGCCTGATGAAGACGCCGCCATTAAGTATTTGTATAGTGACATTTAGTGGCAACTAAGCTTCGATACGTATCGTACTGATTTGAGCATAACTACCGACCAACTGCCACTGTAGAAAGAAGTCCTAAAATGCTAAACGCCTCATAGAAAGGTGAAAGTCAATTTTATTTAAACAAGTGACATCGCTAAAAGTTGCGTGTTTAAACCAAACATTGTGTAATTCTCAGCAAGAATTAATATTACATATTCGCGAATACTTGTGCTTTCGAAATTGAAAGGCAGTGCGAAACTAATACCGAATTTTTAGAAAAGAAAAATCATATGTTTTTATCGTAACAGTCAAGAGTCCGCTCCTCTTCAAGTGGACTCATAAAATTGAGATAATAATGTTTATTTTTGCAATAACAACAATTCGGACTTCTGTTTTTTTTAAGCCTGCACACGGCTGGCTGTTCACCGGATGGTAAGTGGCAACCGTCGATCAGGACATCTGCAACTTAACCCGAACTTAGAGATCTATGTGTGTTTTTTGTGTAATTAAAAAAATAATTTAAAATTCTCTTCGTATAGCTAATTCAAGGTAGAATGGAAGCGTACTCAAATTGATACCAGCCCAAAAGGTTTAAAATGCAAAAGGAAATATAAGGTGCATAGGTTATAAACACTTTTAAGTGACCTATCGCAAGTTGTACAATCGCCTTAAAGAATTTCTCATTTCACACTCCTGACTTCCAATACACCTGCAGCTCTACCACGAGTTTTTAATATTTCTACATTCGCTAGTCGGTAGCGTCTACGTTAACTTTTTCTCATATTTTTTTTTTTTCATTTTTTTGTGTAACTAGGATTGCAAACCAGGTTACGGCGTGCCTGATGTTAAGCAGTTACAGTAACCTATAGATGCTTGCACGTTGCCGACCTGAAGTGGAGCGAGCAGAGGGAAGGGAAGGGGGGCAAATTTACCGATACGCCTGTAAAAGCCATGCATATTTTATAAACTTATGGCTAATACTCCTTGCATTGAGTAGATGGAGCCTGATATGATGGCAGGCTCACTACCTCATCGCAGACACCATTATATTAATGCCAAAAATGTGGATGCACTACCTGTGAAATTCTGCATACACTTCGGAAAATACTGGCGTTATAGGTTATAGTGCTCTAAGGCTCTTTTGAGTATTTTTCGCCTTTCCTTACTTCGGCTGAGTAACCACGCATCTTTGAAAAATTCACCCGTATATTGACGTAGACGGTGGCGACTATAGTCTGATTTTTAAATAGACGAAGTAAACTGACAGGTGATAATGTCACTTTTCGATATAAATAGAACAAATAAGGTTCAAATTCATAGAACAGTGACATTTTTAGCTGTCAGTTTGCTTCGTCTAATTAAAAATCAGACTATAGCGTAAAACATATGGTAGGGCTACTGAATGCGCATACCCCGTTACTATATCGCACAGTGGAGGTTACCTGTTGCCTGTTGCACTGGCTGGCCGTTGACCCGTCATGTATTGACATATTCCTATAGTTTCTCACGTCTAGCCCTACCGCCAACACAATTACGCTCCGTCCGATTTTACTGCGTGCGTAAGAATGCATTTGGCTTCATCTGGCATGAACAATATCTTTAATTGAAACTAGAAGCATGAATTTGTTCACAGGAGTTCCTTATACAGGGTTATTGGTAAAAAACTAACAACCTTGCAGGGGCGTATTACTGACATCAAAAACAACAACTTTTGTTCTATGACTTTTTACAAAACAATTTTTTTTTTACAAAAAATCATTTTCTAAAGTGTATGTTTTTTTTTCTCATCTAAAGGAAAGCCATGGTACGGTGGTTGGTGGTTGTATTCCACTTTGCCCTAAAGTACCCAAACGTATCATGGCTATTCTCTAGATGAGCATATTTTCTTGTTTAATTCATCTTCTAATTGGGTTAAATATGGGGTGAAAGTTTGTAATGAAGTTCGTCATTTTCGGAGTTGGGAATTAGTGGCTTCCGTTTAGGTATGGTTAAAAACCTGTTGTATCAGCGTTTTTAGAAATTCGTTTCTTAGGGGGGTTACATATAGGATGAAAGTGTGGAAAATTCCATCGGCCTCGCGGCTAGTCCCTTCATAAATTATTATCCGTATCGTGTAATCGAAAGGGCGTCAGCGCACCTGGCAGAGGGTCTGGCATACCGTGACGTCTAATTTGACGTTCGTCAATCATTGTATTACATATTTAGCAATGTGGCCGCTAGTGTGTAATTTCCTTTGAATATTTTGTGCTAGCGAAAGTTATTGATACGTCTATTTCGTCAACATTGAAAACCTTATCGAATGTAATTTTATAAAAGGACGTGTCTTTGAAGATCTAATCTTAGGGTGGTATTAATAGAGTGATCTAGCAGCATGCAGAGAGTGAAAGACGACCGATCGTGATCGACGTGATCTTATGAGCGCACCATTGAGACATATGTACTACGTACTAGAAGAGGCGCCACGTAAAACAAACGTCATGCGCTACACACAGATAGCGAAAAGCGCGGGCGGGTGAGAGAGAATATGTAGAATGTCTGAGTGAGGTGCGGCCATAGGGCCGCAATCGAATGGAACATGGTAGTGATGCTCTAGTACGTAGGACATAGTCGCTCCATGGAGCCGAGCGCCCTCACTGATAAGATGTAATTTTGCACCGGACTCAAACTACATCTTTTAGGTAACTTTAATTAAATACTATACCTAATGATTTTCTTACGCATAGTAAAATAAAATGTGTATACTTACGCTGGTCGTTTCGATCGGAGCGCGCCATGACGGTGCCGTTTGGGAACACGTTGACGTACATATGGGAACACTGGCTGTAGAGGCGGACCGACCGGACCATCGATGGCACCGCACCGCAGATCACCACCTGCCCACATACAAAACCAGACATGTACATTAAACAAGCGATAAACTCACCGACACAAATTGCTTCATAGGGTATTTGACAAATATTTTTAATTGCATTTGGAACTAAGCTTCAACTAAACTGTCAGCTTTGGAGAAAAGTTGAAGAACTTTTATTCTTCCCACTCTACACTCTTTTGGGTGTTGAAGAGATATAGCAGTTCAAAGACTTCATAAGTCAAGCCAATAGTTTAAAGTTAAGTTGCAAAAAAAATAGTATACAAAGCGTGTGTACAACTAGAGAATGAGCGCAACCCCACTCTTTCCCCACGATTGCTTTTTGAATACCTAATACATATTTCTAAAAAAATCCTCACTATATGTCAATAGAATTAAAAGTAGGTACTTAATATTAGTCAAATATCCTATTAAAGGACTCCGCGTTATGAACTGTAGATTGAAACTTATTCACTATTTCCAATATTCTAATCTCTGCTTATCGGCAATCAGGTTTGCAAGAGTGATAATTATGAAAATCACCAAGTAAGACCGCTTAATAAACATTTAGCAAGACTGCCAACAGCCACTAAATTAATAAACTTATTGAGCCATTTTGTTTGTATACTCGTAATGAAACACATAACTGGATATTTAGCCGCTATCAGTGCACAAACAGACGATGGTCATGCTAAATTGACTGTACGATAACGGTGGGAGTACAAAACACTGATTTAAATATTAGTCACGACTTTAAAACGGTTAATTTTAGACTTAAAGAAGTGACTAAACTTCAGATTACTCGAAGCAAAAGTAGAAATGTCATTGAGGAAAACTGACACAATGGGGATGACGATTAAATGTATTTATTTGCATAATATCTAATTATATTAAGTAAAGTTTCGAAAATAGTACTAGCTACTATGAGATGACGTCATAACTTTGTTGTTTTAGCAAGCTTTAATAACGAACATCTTGATAATATATTAATATAATTTTTAAAATAATAACCAAATGTCAAAAATTAATTTGTTGGTACTTATGAGTTCATACAAAAATACTAAATTCAATACTATGGTCACCATCCCCATTATTCTTGATAAAAAAAGTTACACACGTAACTCGGAAGAAAGCGCATATAAAGGTAAATGCAACTATTGATGTAGAGAAAATGTCTAACACTTTCCTGACGCGTGTGGTCCATTCCACCTCACTAACAACTAAGTGTCAAGTCGTTTAAATTAGTTTCCTTATTCTGTTGAAGCTTTCACCGGGATTTTAATGGCGCCAGTGCCTCCCGACACCTCATTACGTAGATATTGATCAAATCCTACCTCCGACCTTGCGAACTTCACGAGTTGAAATGTTGAACTCGTTAGCCCCAAAACAAGACGTTCACATCGCTTAACCTCTGGAAACTAACTCCTTATTCATAATAATACTGAGATCGATAACAATTAGGTATTACTCATCAATTAGCAGATGTAGGCAAACAAGCTTACTATACTTGAATCCCATTCTTGGATATGAATGACCTCTGAACCGGAGAAAATGCTACCATTTGATTTTGTAATTATTGGTGCAACAAACCGTCGCAAGCACCACAAGGAAACAATCGATCGGTTTAATGGGTCAGCCAAGCTCAGCTAACCACGCTGAGGGTTCCGATTGTAACGATTAAAGGATAATAGCACCTATTTAGTTATCCATCAAATCTCGTTTTCCATGTCTAGCTGCTTTCGTTATAAGTCCTTTTATATCCGATGCAACGGTGTCATATTCAGATGGGAAAGCACAGGCTACCGCGACGCGGTCGCTATTCACCCATATTGCATTTCACGTGGACTTTTTATAAACAATACCGGACTAGTGTTAAACGTTTAAGTTATTCGAATTGTTATTTTAGCCGTAGTCAAACCAATACATGTAAATTCAAATGAGAATTATAACGATGTGAGGTTTGTAGGAAAGTGATCCGAGAGCCTTGTATTACGAAACTTTAATTAACAGAACATAGTGTTGATATAAAAATCTTGACACATAATCATAACACGTCAAAACGAGTCATACTTAAAAATAATGGTCGTTTCCAAATACGATGGAGAGTTAATAATGTTAAGGGCTTAACGAGGCTCAAAACGGTGACTACACAAAATTGTTGATGAATCCATTGGCCAATTTGCTGTATTAAATATACTTAATTAAACTTCAGGATGTCAGAAATAACATATTTTAGTTAATTTATGTTTAAATGTTACCAAATTTTGTAAAAATAAACAACTTCAAATAGGTATGTTGTTTTCAACCTAAATTGTAAATTCTCTCTACTACGGCTCACAGGTACTATGTGATACCAATAGCAAAATAATGTTAAGGGTCAGTTCAGACAGAGCGGAAAAATGCGTGAGCAATTTACTGGTTCCATTGAAAATAGGACCGTATTACCATAGCCTAAAGTCAGCTCGCGAATCATTAATCAATCATTCAATTCGAAAAAAAAAAAGTCCCCTGGCCAGTTATAGCTATCATCAGCCCTTGTTCAAGCCTTAATGTATTTTACAGCGGTTTTCATAACTCGCACAGAGCGCCATATCTCTTTGATATTAAAATAATAAAGCAGTAGATTTGTATGCACATTTTATAAAACGGTAATAAACAGTAATCATATTTACAGTAAATAAACTATTCCGATGTTTATCTCAATTATTTCAAGTATCATGTTGTTATTGAACTTAATGCGCTTGATTATAATTAATGTTAATTGTAATGTGAATAATTGTTTTCTAATTTGATATTAATTTAATTTTCATACAGTTCTTCAATCTAATTTATCTACCATGTATTTATTTTTATACTCTACAGAGGAAGCAAATTATGCTGATTATTTCGATATCATAGATAGTAGAAAAAAAGGGTATAAAAATAGTTGGTATATAGTTCTCTAGACTGTGTTGCCAGTATAGTGTTGACATTCTTTTCATGGTCATAATGTATCATGACAGAAATATTTTATTTATTTTATTACGTAATTTGACGCTAACTGGCATTTAATTGTCTTCTTTCGTTGAATCCATCCTCGTACCTATCAATTTACAAAACATTCAACGTACTTATGCATGCTCTAACCGGGGCGCGGGAGAAAATGTATGTAGTTTACTTCCGTTTTATATCTACGCGTCTGACCCGCTCTGTGTGCATACAATTTGAGACACGCTTACCGTACGCGCGGGCCGTAAGCGTCACTCTGAAATCAGCGTTACTACTTATATATCGCAAAAATCTAAATTCGTATTTGCCATTGGCCACTGTGTTTACCATCTACATCTGTTTAGCAAGTAAGGTCGTTACCATATGCGATTATCGCGTATTCGGAGGTCACTGATCGTGGTGTCATTGGGCTTATCTTCGTCGACCCGAGCAAACGCATTATGAACGGTTGATTACATGCCAAGCAAACCAAAACTATCTGGCATCAAGTGTATCGGAAATTTTCACGATAAACGAGCACAAACATCAGATACGGTAGGGTGAGCTTTGGATAGCGTAATTTGGGAGATATCATCTTCAAAGGTTGGTGGAGTGTGATGTTCGTGTTTGGACACTTGTTCACGAATTAGTGGAATACTATGTCAACGAAAGACTTCCGTATTGTGGTATCAAGAAAAATACAGAGTGTATCTAAAGTTTGAAATAATACTTGGGGGTTTGAATGTGTATCGGTGCAGACGTAAATGGTTTTTAAAATAATGTTTTTTTTTTTAATATATTAAAAATGATGTCGCAATGCTATACTATTTTCTAGGTCATTGAATCTGTCTTAAGCCTGCACCAAAAATGTTGTGACAATTATTCAAAGGTTTATAACTTCGAAAATATGATTGTGACGTAAAATCTACCTTTACTACCCATCTACATATTTTCTACTGTATATGTATCTAAATTATGAAACACTCAGTATAAAGGAATTCCGTATTAAATTATTTCATGAAGTAAAATAAACAGGTTTCAAAATAACATACTATAACTACATACTATTACTTATAGTAAGTTATTTGTATGTAATAATCAGTTTGTATACAAATGCCTACCTTAATAATAATAACCTACTTTACGTTATTTTATGTTAGTATTGTTATTTTTATAAATACAATCGTAAACAAAAAATATCAAGCACAACAATCATTGATACTGATGGATTTAAGTGTATCGTGTCCGATACCTTTCATATCTATTATGTTTTTTGTGTCTGTCTACAGATATAAATCCGAGTTTATCCGAATTTATTGCTGGGCTTACGTCACCTTTTGAACCGGGAAAATACCTGTCATTTGCATAATAATTCGGAGTTTTTTCAAGAATATATTGTCTAGAATTATCTACACGCTTGACATTTCTGATTAGATTTCGACTACCAGTACCTAGTCGTTTAGTTTTAATAATGTCCTGCAGTACTATCTTGTAACGAAAGACTCGTATCTCACATGCGAATCCACACTAGATTAAATTTGGCGTTTCATCTGTAGAACCTACAAATCTCAAGATCCCAAAATTTGTATCGCGTGAGATATTACACTGAGAAAAATTTTACGACAGCAAAATGGTTTTTGTAATTTCTAGTAGTGTTTTTAATGTTTTTTACTAAACGTTTTGTATTTACAGCAAATGTTTTATATGATGTCTCACATTTATAAAACATTTGCTGTAAATACAAAACGTTTCGTAAAACATACTAAACAGACTACTAGGCACTACAAAAACCATTTTGTTGTCGTATTTTTTTTTTCTCAGTGTATTTTGTCAATGTAGAACAGCTACTCTGTATTTGTTGCAGTTCGCTCAATTATTTATTGGTGCAGCCAGATGCCTCGCATGCCTCGCCCGAGCACTCATGTTATGACATTACCTATGTCTATGCGTTCCGACGCCTGATGTAGACACAGCCAATAACTCTTTGTAGTTTGTATTCAGTACATGTACGTACTTGTAGAGGTAAAAGTATCAAAATGGAAACTATAATACTTATTTTACCCCCATTTATTTATATCCAGTGACTAATCATTGCAAAATATTCATCGGGTCAAAATGGTAAGTGTATACCTATTCTCGTACCTACGCAAAATAATAATAATCACAAAAATGTCATAGCGTGTTCATGCTTGGTCCGGTAACGTATCGGCGCGGCGCTCGCGCTGGTTTACATGATTCGTCGTTTAGCACTCTTGTGATCCGGTTGCGGGTTTATTTCTAATTTACTGAAAGTTGATGAATCAGTATTGCTGTGCAGTGGTTGAATTGCTCTGATTTAGATTTCAGCAACGAACACTTTTACATAGAATTTTAAGATTTTACAAAGGGCATGTTTGCAGGTCTCTAAAGAGTCGGCACCGCGTCACCTCTTAGTTCCAAATGTTCTGGGCGGCGGTTTCCACTTCAGGCGGACCGTCTGTCTGTCCATGTAAAAAAAATCTTCAACGAAATTCAAAACAAAATATTTTTTCGGGCTAAGAAAGGCGGGCAAAAGTAAGTACTGTAGCCTCAGACTACAGGTGTCTTTGTCACCGAGATAGACTCAAGACGAGGTAACACGATAACTTCAACCCTCAGTCAGTGGAACATGATGGTTAACAAAATAAACAAAACTTGGTGTTATAAAACTAGTTAAAGATTAAGTTAAAACGGACTTAATTTTTAACCTAATAATAATAATAATAATTTAGCCCTTTTAACGTCCCACTGCTGGGCACGGGCCTCCCCTCAATGCGAGGGGGATTCAGGCCATAATCCACCACGCTGGCCCAGTGCGGGTTGGTGGATTTCACATGTCTTAAGACATGCAGGTTTCATCACGATGTTTTCCTTCACCGTAAGCAATTTTAACCTGACATCTTTAAACTGAGCAAACAATTGTCCAGTTTAAATAGCGATAAGTGTCTTTCTGAACAGAAAAAAACATCATAAAGACATTAAGTAATATCAACAAAACGGATTTTCTATAATTTATTTACTCAAAGTTTACTAAAATCCCTATGTCTTTGTAAAAGGCACGCACCAAAAATAATCTCAGAATTCCAACTCCACAATTTATTTAAACTCCAAGTATATTAAGTGAGACATTTATTTTTATCACAGTAAAACAATTATCGCGTTATCTTGGCGCGTGTGTGGCCAGCCTAATCCGTGCGTAATAAACGGTTGCCATGTGATGTTATAAAACAATGTTATGCAACACACCATGAATTTTGTACAGGCCAATACCTTCTTGTATTCAAATTTTAAACGACTTCAAAAAAGGAGGAGGTTCTCAATTCGACTGCATTTTTAAATAAAAAGTTGTCTCAGGTCGAAACCCCGGATACCCCCTTGAGTTTTTTTTAATATTCGCTTTTTTAGTTGAGATATTATATTATCCGACGACTTAATAATCTTAATATTACCTTTAAAACTCATTTTTAAATCAATTTGGTTGATATAATAACGGGTCTGTGAGCATGAATATTGATAAGGATTATCAAAACTGGTCTCTGTTTCTCATAAAATTGGACTATCTTTAATAAAACTGTAAGGAAGTGGGTGGCGATAATGTTTGATGCCGCGGATTAGTACAACAACGACGAGAGATTAGAATATTGTCTATAAAACTGTCTATTTCGTATTCATGTGTAATATACGAAGACATAATGTTGTAAATACAAATAGGAAGTGTGTATATTATAATGAAATGTGGATTTTATACAGTATTCGTATGGGGCAACAGTAGCGGTATGTTACATGTCAGTCAAAGCTATGTATACAAAACGCATAGTAATAATGCACCTGTACAACGTTTAACTATATTCTGTAAATAATGTGTGTGTGTGTAACGTCACGACTTTTATCCCCATTCGGGGGTAGTCAGAAGCTTGAGTGACCATACACCACCACATTGTGGAGGTATTAAGCCAACTCAAAGCCCACGTTTCACCAGGTAGTCAGAACCCAACGTGACAGGTGGTGAACCTTGTCACCGTGTATACAGGAACTGACTATTACCTAATCCCGAGGGATAGGTAGGTTTCCTCACGATGTTTTCCCTCACCGTCAGCGAACTGTAAATTATGCATATAGATGAAAATTCATCCATTGGTGCATACCCCACCGGGGATCGAACCTGGGACCTTCTGATTGCTAGCCCAACCTGTTCACCCCTAGGCTACAGTCGCTTCTGTAAATAAATTCGTGTGATAGCGCGGATTTAGCGCTGTCGCGTTACAATTGAACGTGCACCCAATAGGTATAGGATACCTATAATTATTTAGATTTTTGGCGGTTCTGTGTGAACGCGGATGTTCTATTAGGTATAATAAATAATGTACGCGTCCACAAGTCTCAAGCAGCCGCGCGAGGCTGCCGCGGGCACATGCCACGTCCTGCAAGCCTCAATCGTTCCGTCTATTGACTCGTGACTATTCCAGATTAGGCGAGGTGAATATCAGCATTCGGGTGTATTGAAACAGGGCGAGCGGTTGACGACGAGCGAGATAGCGAGCGAGTTACGTCATACTAAACGAGGAAAATCTGCCTCGCGAGGCTGGTCGGGACTTGTGGACGTGTCGTCAGGAACAAATCTGTGTACATTTTTTTGATGTTATCGAGTAGTGCATATATCTAAAGGGTGGGTTACCCGGATCAAACAGTACGCCAAGAGACTAGTCATAAAAAATATACTCTTATTGATTAAAATATAACTACTTATTTCAAAAATGCACATTTTCCTACGCAAGTTCTTACTTTGTTACTTATTTTCTACGTCAGTTTACTTTATAATCAGCGGTGGCCCAAAATCGTGCTAAGCATGATTATCGTTTCATCAGACACGAACCTAATAGTCATAATCAGTAATCCAGATGAACTTTAGATCTAGTATTCAGATGCACACACCTATCATACGAAATTCTTGCTTTTAGTTTTGCTGCCGGCAAATGCCTCCTTTTTACATAAAGGTGTCCCCTTTATGTTCATCCCTTCGTACAAATGCTTGCCGCAGATAATCGAGTATTGTCTTTCGGTAGGTATTATCCTCATATACTTATTTAAAGCGGCACAATGCAGCACAGCAGTCATCCATACTCTCCATAAGATCAAAAATTACGTGCATAATTTTATGTTCAAATCTCACCAAAAGTAACAAAACCATTTGTAAGTTAAGTTAAACTCGAGTATTTTGACGAAAATATTAATTAAATTTTCGAATCTCCCATCATTGCACCTGGCGGAGACTTCAAGTGAATATTCCTAAAACCATAATAATATAAAGTTACCCTGCACTTTTCCGAACAAATATTGCACAGTGACTACAAATATCCAAACTAAGCAAAATGTTTGCCACCCTATAGAAGAGCAAATTTCTTCATGTCGCGTGCACTGTTTGTGCTCGTAATCACGGCAATGATAGGTGGCCGCTTAACTCTGTCTTGACATGGGACAGGAGTAATATACTATCCACGCACTAAACAACAGTGGAGCATTTAATTTCTTCTTTACCATTTAATTTTCTTAATCCTATGCATACTTTATGTTCGAAGGATCCAGAATAGGAACACATACTAAAATATACCCGATATTCCCTATCTGATACCTATCTCGATGGCTGCGTCTAAATCAGGCGTATGCCGCGCCCAAGCACACAGTTTTCACCTCGGAACGCATTATGTAATAACATGAGTGCTCGCGCGAGGCATGCGAGGTATCTGAACGCACCAGATGAATTATCCTGTATAGGAATAGGCGTTTATTGAAACACTATGTTCCAAATGTTACAACCGTCTTTAAACCCGTTCTTGCTATCAAAATTAAACAATATAGGTGCGTCTGGCCTTTCTATTTCATCATAAACAGAAATCGTTGGATTTTCCTGGGTACAACACCAATTTGTGATTATAAATACGTGTCATAATGTGTATGATAATTGCCGTAGACTCCACGCAGTCACGTACGCGGGAACGTGGTTAGCGGATTTCGTAGTTGGGTTCCGTAAAGTTAGTAGGTAGATAATATACAATGATAGATCGCTGAAACATGCGGCCTAAATTGTGAATAACAGTTTCAGTCAATAAACTTACTAGATCGCTATCTATAAATTGTCTGAATTAGATTTTATAATTCAATTCATTTGGTTTATGATTTTTTGAGGTTGTCAATTTCGAGGGTGAGTGGTGGGTCCCTCTCTAAAATAGTTTAGATTTTATAAAACATACATAATGATAAATTTGGCTCAGTCGACTCGAAACGCTTGCGAATATGAGCTAAAAAGCTATCATCTCAGCTAATATTATTTTGGTAATTCTTGCCAATAACTAACTCTAGTCAAAGTTAAGTATGTAGACAGAATAGTTTTTTTTGAGTGAGGTATATTTTAACAATAATCACTGTGAAAATTACATTGCCATCAAAAATCACCATTATCGTAATTGCAAATCAGACCATTATGCAACATAATATTGATTGAAGTAATTAAATAATTAAATGACTGATTTATTACAGAGATGCATCAGATAGTCTGACGGCGCGGCGTCACCGTCACATGTCAATCGATATTCATATCGATGCGAATACGGAACCCAGTAGCATACTAGCCAATAAGGCGGAGGTTAAACTAGCGCAGTTACGTTATTTGGGTAACGTATATTATCATACAATATTGCTACAATCATAGTGGCGTCAAATTTGTAGTAAATATTTATGAAACTGTACGTAACGTAAAGAAACCGCGTCGAAATTATGCAGCTGTCAAATTTGAGTTTAGTTTGAGTTCAATTAGTCAGCGCTAGTGCGCGATAAAACCTAACCCCCTTATTCATAGAGATTTTAGCCAGTTTACAATGGTTTTGAAAAGCATTTTTAGGAACAAATGTGATTTATAATTCCATTACAAGTCGATCAATAAGTCTCGAAGTCGTAATGTAAACACTGTTTGAGTCGCCAGTCCAGTCGTGCGACCAGTCTGGTCGCACGAGTTCTCAAATCTAAATGTAGCCTACGAGATAGTTCATTCATAATGTCTGTCTGTGTGTCTATTATTATTTTACTAACTATTGACTATTTGATTTCATTCTAGAGTCGAGGATGAGTGATATATTACGACGTATCTTATTATTATGTTATTATCATTGTCACGTGATCTAGATAATTTAACGACCGTTTGACGTATTAGTTCGAGCGGAGGCCGCTTGGCTTACTACTTCGGGCGGTTGCGGGTTCGATTCTTTAATGTTTGAATGGGTCAAACATAATGTAGATTATTAAAAAAATCATATACACAAACATCCATTGCCTGAAAATATAACATCGCGAATTAGGATTTTTTTGTTCAAGGAAAAGAAAAAAATACATTCAAAACAATAACGGCGGTATATTTTAATTTTTAACCGACTTCAAAAACGCTCTCATTAGACTGTATGATATTTTTTTTACCCGACTACGGAGGCGTTATGATTTTGACCGGTATGTATGTATGTATGTATGTATGTATGTATGTATGTATGTATGTATGTATGTATGTATGTATGTATGTATGTATGTATGTATGTATGTATGTATGTATGTATGTATGTATGTATGTATGTATGTATGTGCATCTGTTCCCACCTAACTTCCAAACTACTTGTCGTAATTTGACAAATGAGGTATCGTCAGAAGCGGCTTAATGGCGCGCTGGTTATAGGCTATGTGACGTCACATAAAATTGCATATGGCGCCCTCTAGAGGACATAATGTCATGAACTAAAAAAAAAACATTTTTTAATGAAACCGTGTGGGGTATCAAATGAAAGAGCTTGATGAGCACATTTCAAAAATATATATAATGTTACCTATAACTCCAAAATAATTAAATAAAAAGTAAGTTTAAAAACTAAAACCCGACTACGGAAAAAACGCGCTCTAAAAAGTATGAAACAAGAAAATATTCTCATCTAGAGGATAGCCGTGGTCCGTGTTCATGTGCCATTTGGCCCTAAAAGACCTACACGGACCACGGCTATCCTCTAGATGAGAATATTTTCTTGTTTCATACTTTTTAGAGCGCGTTTTTTCCGTAGTCGGGTTTTAGTTTTTTCATTCGCATGTTTGGCAAAGACTGCACTTTATCATAGCGCGCGAGCATCACCGCGAAGCCGCGAACCTGCAGACGTCGCTCATTAATCCTGGCTAATGCGAATAAGATTATAGCTACCGTAATTGAAATCGCTAACCCTTGGCGCAGTGGTTCGAGCGTTGGCCGCTCGGCGCACTGCATCGGGTGGTTTCGGGTTCGTTTCCCGCCAGAGGAAAATTTCGGAAACTGCCTTTTCGTAATTTGCCCTGGTTTGAGTGTCACTGGGATCACCCCCAGTCCATTGTATGGCGATATTTATTATTTATTTTACACTGTCTATCTTACGTTTTTACTTGTTAGGTTAATATTGGGCATTATAATATAATATGCTAGAACACAACTTAAAGATGGTGCTAATTGACGTTCTCTACAAGAAATGACAGATAAACCCCCATAGAGGGTTATGATGGTCTTACACTGGCATTACAAATCACTTTTGTTCCTATAAATGCTTTTCTTCTTCTTATCGTATGGTTAATGGCCAACCTGGTGTCAGAGTTGTTCAAGCCGCCCGAAGGCCTCTGACATGGCTTAACGACTGCTGTCTAGATGACAATAACCGGGACCGACTTTTTACGTGCCCTCCGAAGCACGGAGACGCTCAGTTCAAATGCCACTAAATGGTCACACATATCTGCCTGACCTTGCCGAGCGTTGCTTAAACTCCGATCGATAACCGATCAGTGATTGCAGCTTAAATAAATGCTTTGCAAGCCCTGCTTAACAATTTGAACATAACCACTATGTTATAGGTACGTTTATCTTAATCCCTAAAACTAACTTTCCATACCTACACAGTTTGATTTACGCCAGAGGCATATTCATGTTATTTTATTGAGTCAACATCTTTGCTTTTATTACAGTTTCCGAGATAAATGGGGCGATAAACAAACACTGATTATTTAAACTAATTCAAAAGTATCCGGTAGCGAAATTCGTAACTTTATTATTCTTTTACGACGTCACGTGGTATGAGAAGAATTCAAGAACCAGAAGATTTGGCCGCGTTAATAAATTTTATGAGCAAAGCTAATTTATTTTATAGTATTTTAATTGCGAATTAATTTATATTATCATGTGTTATGCTAAACAAGTCACTAATTATTAGACTATTAATCTATCTAATATAAATTTGTGTAATTTGAAACCAGTTGAAAGAATACGTGTATGCCATAGCATGAGTGCTCGGGCGAGGCATGCGAGGCACTACATTATAAATAAATGTATAATACGTACTAACCTAAGATAAAAAAAAATGCACTTACCATCAGGAGGCACAATATCTTTGCAGAGACGGCAAGCTGTGGTAACCTGGAACAAAGATAATAATGTTAAATTTTTTTATGTTCTATGCTCTATGAACTCTGTTCTATATAATATTATACAGTGGGTCATAATCGAACCGATAATCATATTTTTTCCGGAAAAAGAACAGTACACAAAATATACACAGCAAAACAATTAGTTCCCGAGCAAGTTGGAAATGGAAAGCGCAAACATTGTTAAGTATATGTGTTTAAAACATACGGACAAACAGTAAGTTGTGCATTACGCATTGTAAACTAGACGGGAGCCGCGCTCGTTTTAACGAGAAAATCCACATACCTATAATACCTACTCACTACCTATTCTTCATCATCTGCAACGGTTGACCCCTAACAGTGCCTTAAATATAATTTAAAATCTCACAAAAGCCCTCTTGATGTTGGATCCATGGCATGCAAGCCTTTTTAAGGACCCAAAAGTGAAAAAAAAGAACTAGTTTAACCTTAAAATGTCATAATTTATAAAAACAAATTGGTAAAATGAACAGTTATAGGAACCCCTAAAATATAAAGTTACAATCGGTCTACAAATCATTTAGGTTCTGAAAAGTGCTTTGTAAAAACATTGTAAGTGGATAAGTTAAAAAAATAAACGTATGACACTTCAACATTTTTAATATTAATAGCTAAGGATATTACAATTTAATTTCGATAAAAATACCTATTAATTCTCTCCCTATCAATGATTTCATTATAATACTGATATGCAGACTACATTCACATAATCTGTAGTATTAATAGAATTCTAATCAAATGCCTCATAATACGTCAGCAAAATACGGGAATTAGTAGGTAATAGATGAGATAATTTTATAATTAAAAACATAACGCATGATAGGAGCTTCATACTTGCTTAGTGTTGATCATATTAGTATACAGGGTAATTTATCGCGATGGTCAGTATGGGGAAGTAATACGTCGTCGATTTTCAAGTAATGAATAAATAAAATAAAAAATCATACATAAGTCGAAAGTCAATCGAATCAGCTGGCCTACTCCGAAATACGAACCTAACGTTTCGGCTGACGGATTGTCGTGATTTGACATTTCTTCTTTCGTTTTTCTCTACGATTTGACATTGTTTTGATCGTAAATCGAATCCGTACTTCGGACGATCCGTCAGCGACGTATTTCGGAGTAACCCCCCAGTTTCTAAAATAAATAATGTTTTTTTATCACGAAATTTTATTTTATAGGTTGTATAAGGTATAAATATTGCTTTGAAACCCTGTATTAATAATGAAAAGAAAATGCTGCAATAAAAATTACGGTTTTAACTGAAAATATTACTCTCAAAAAGGCAATTCTAGAGAATACAAGATTTTTAAAAAAAATCAATTTTACTAATCACTGAAGTTTTATAAAATAGCTTAACGCACAAAACCATAAATCATTGGTAATCACATGGTCAGTGTCATAATGGTAATCCAATAGGTATCATGCGAGGGACGGTTAGGACACAAAACATGGTTTATAGGCCATCTAATGAGGCTAAGGTATTAGATATACGCCGATAGATACGACACGTAGATTTTACGTATATTTATGTTCATACTACATTCCTGACGCACAGAAAAGGAATTGTGTGTCGTCAACAAGATAGACATATAATAGAGCCTTTTATATTACGATAAGCCTGTTTAATTAGGTATGTATAACAATAATCTTTTTGCTCATATGAAGTCATAAATAGAGCCGAGATATTTTTTACAAAATACGAAATACAGGGTTATCCATCGCGATGGATCACACTGTATACATACATATTCCGTATGTAACGGTGATATCTAACAAGAATCAACAAAAGACGATTCATAATTTATAACGACAGGAATCCCATCGACCAAAAATAACGACTACGCTAACCGCCGTACTCAAATTTAAGAGCTTAAATGACGCGCCATATTGCAAAATGACTTCTCAAACTGCTAAGTGGGACTTCAAAATTTGAGTAACTTCTGAGTATTCGGCCATAAGCTACCCTCAGCAGACGACACGCGCGTGTACATCGAATTATGTATAGTGAAGCGCCGTACGACGCATCACAGGTTAAATGTATATAAATATGACGCTACCTGCTCATTAATAATGTTTCAAGTACGTTAAAGAATGTACCCACGTCACATAACGGAACGTGCGCTACTAGCAATGTCTGGAAAGAGTATTTGTTCTGAAAATAAACAAATGCCAACTTAATGAGTGTATTGTAAACCATAGTGATGTTTTCCGTGGTTATTAAGGTAGATTCTTCAAGAACAACCACATATTTAAATAGGTATGTTACCTTCGTAACAATCAAAGATTGTTCCACTGAAATATCAAGTCTAATAAAATATGGGGAATTGAGAAAAGCATTGGATGTAACTAATAAATTTATTAGTGTAATATGTGCTCGCTTTTATTTATAAAATATTTTTTTTGCAACTATCAATTAATGAGATCCGTTATTTGTTATATATTGTTTTAAAAAATGAATATGAGATGCATATTTGAAATATTTTACGAATCATTTTAGCGTTTTCACGCCGGTTTTGGGTCAAAAGTTCAAAGTGAATAAGATAATAAAACTGAGAAGGTCACTTGGAATACCTCATTCCGATAAGTGTATCATATCCAGAACTCGTTTAAATTAATTAAGAATATTATTATAAACATATGAATTTATTTCAATTGTCTATAAACAAAGCAGTGATGAATATTACTTTGTTTAAATGGTCGAATTGTATATGTCCATTATAACTTTAAATAGTACTTAAATAGCAATTATAAAAATAACACAATCCATTATTTACTGGCATGTACCGAGATAATTTCCATTAAATTTGTTTATTGTCATCAAATTTATTGTCTTACCATCAGTACATAATTTTCCATGCCTATAGGTACTTTAGGGCAAAGTGGAATATAACCACGTACCACGACTATCCTCTAGATGAGAATATTTTCTTGTGTCATACATTTTAGAGCGTGATTTTTTGTTACCTAAATGTATTATGTTTTGTAAAAAGTCATAGAACGTAAGTTGGAGTTAATGATATCAGTAATACAGTGCTACACGGTTGTTAGTGTTTTTCCAATAACCCTGTATAAGTTATCGCAAGGCCCCAATTCCATAGTTGAAGGGTCTAACAGTACGTAGAAATGATATACCTTACCTCATATTACCAACTATCTTTAAAAAATAAAAAACCATCCTACCAAACGCAATAAAATTCACACTCGCACGGTCGTAAGATCTAATAAATTACATGGCGGGTTATTACCGCCGTGCGTGGCGCGTTCAAACGCTAGACAGCTATAATGAATTTTCATTTCGCCCCGTCCTTGAACTTGGCTCGCGATGAATACGGAATGAGCACATTACCTACCGACTGTAAATTCTAATGAGAGAGTCTGGGAGGTCTTCTGTTTAACATAAATGTGACGAAAACGAATATTGTAACACTACACGTGCTAGTTTCACATGGGTGATGGTATTTATTAATTGTGTAACACAAAAGTGCGTGAGCTTTGAAGGATAGCATGGAAAAAAATATGTTAACACACGCACAAAAATTTAATAAAATATCGTTATGCCTTAGTCACTAAGGCTCAGTGCAAAGTAATTTGCGATCTTTGTGGAATAAAAAGAGAAAATAGGTATACCTATCAGATAGTGTAGCTGGAAACTCTATCCCTATAGAAATGATTATTCATTTACCTACAATAGGTTTTCAGAACAAAAGCACTATCATTGCAAATGTGTAACTTTTTGCGAAAAGTATATTTTTTCTTCGACGAATATAATTTAGGGCCACCGCAGACATGCTACTTTTTGCATCGGCGATCGACGATTCTGCGACTGCTTCGCGTTTTGGCGACTCTCTGCGGTACCTACATTCAATTTGCGTGTAAGATTTTTTGTTAAAAGCGTAAATTTATATCAGCATGTTATTCCAAATGTTCTTGTTTGTACCTCCATACATTATCATCGTGTGTATGTTGTAAAACAGCAAAACTGCTAATTTTATACGAAACATTGAGAAATCAATAAGGATTTATTACACTATAATTCAGTATAAAAAGGTGCTCCATTGGATTTTTATGTAAATTCCCTCCTAATTTTTCCGTGTTTAGAAATTTAAAACAAACACCAATGTTTTAAAATAATAATGGCAACCCATAAACTTAAACACAAGTAAAGTGTCATGATCTTGAATTTAATTTGGTGCGTCCAGATGCCTCGCATTCCTTGCCCGAGTACTAATTTTATGACATGATGTCTATATACATTCCGATTTCAAAACTGAGTGCTCGGGTGCGGCATGCGCCTGATGTAGACGCATTTATTAGGTGAAGAGATCCGAATCGAACCCGCAACCACCCGATGCAGTGAGTCGAGTGGCCTACGCTCGAACCATTGCACCTAGCGGTCGAGAAGATATAACATATGAACCAATATAGACGATTTTGGTTATTTAATCCTACTGTGATTTAGTTTCACCGTTTCACGGCAGTAGGTGCTAATTCTGCTGGGGCAAAAACTAAACTTAATTAAACTTAATGAACTTGCGTCCCGCTCGTAGCCACAATGTATATACTGTAAAATCAAATTATAACTCTTGATTTGTGAATTATACTTCCTAATAGTGCTTAGCGTGTAATTAGAACGATGTATATTGATTTACGTGCGTAGCTCGGTTTTTGATATGTAAGCATAAATAATATGAGCCGATTGTTTATCTACCTCGCTAATACTTGCCGTGTGTCTCGTGTATTTATAGAATACTAGCTTCTGCCCGCGACTTCGTCCGCGCAGAATATAAATTTAAAAAATTCCGTTTCCGTTTTCTGGAACCCAAATCCCGTATCCCGTATCCGTATCCGTATCCTGTATCACGCATCCCACATCCCATATCCCGTATCCCGTATCCCGAATCACGTATCCCGTATCCCGTATCCGTAACCCGTATCCCGTATCCCGTATCCCGTATCCCGTATCCCGTATCCGTATCCGTATCCGTATCCGTATCCGTATCCGTATCCCTATCCCTATCCCTATCCCTATCCCTATCCCTATCCCGTATCCGTATCCCGTATCACGCATCCCACATTCCGTATCCCTTATCACGTATCCCGTATCCCGTATCCCGTATCCCGTATCCCGTATCCCGTATCCCGTATCCCGTATCCCATATTCCTTACCCCATATCCCGTATCCCATATCCCGTATCCCGTATCCCGTATCCCGTATCCCGTATCCCGTATCCCGTATCCCGTATCCCGTATCCCGTATCCCGTATCCGTATCCCGGATCCCGTATCCCGTATCCCGTATCCCGTATCCCGTATCCCGTATCCGTATCCCGTATCCCGTATCACGCATCCCACATCCCGTATGCCGCATCCCGCATCCCATATCCCGTAACCCGTATCCCGTATCACGTATCCCATATACAAAATCCCGTATCCCATATCGCGTATCCCGTATCCCATACCCCGTATAATTTTCAAAAACGCTATTCTATTTTTTTTTTAAAAGACACTTAATCACCAATTTTCTTAATTCTAACTACAAAAATGACAAACTTCCATACCAACTTTCATCCCCTATTTTACCCCCTTAGGGGATGTATTTTCAAAAACCCTGAAATTAATATTGTTTATCTTTTAAAAGTCACTTAATCACCAATTTTTATAATTCCAACTTCAAAAAATGACGATCGTCCATACAAACTTTCACCCCCTATTTTAACCCCTTAGGGTTTAAATTTTCAAAAAAGATGAAATTATTATTTTTAATACGTAAAAAGAAACCTAAATACAAATTTTCATTATGCTAACCTCAGAAATGACGAACTTCCATACAAACTTTCGTCCCCTATTTTACCCTCTTAGGGGTTGAATTTTCAAAAACGCAGCAATTCAAGTTTTTTATTTTTAAAAAGGAGCCTAAACACCAATTTTCATAACTCTAACTTCAAAAATGACGAACATCTATACAAACTTCCCAACTAACTTTCATCCCCTATTTTACCACCTTAGGGGTTGAATATTCAAAAACGCCGAAAACCATATTTTTTATTTTTAAAAAGACACCTCAACACAAATTTTCATAATTCTAACTTGAAAAATGACGAACTTGCATACAAACTTTCATCCCCTATTTAACCCCCTTAGGGATTGAATTTTCCAAAATCGCTTCTTATTGCTTGTCTACGTCACAAAATATATCTACTATCCAAATTTCATGTCCCTAACTTCAGTAGTTTCGGCTCGGCGTTGATGAGTCAGTCAGTCAGTCAGTCAGTCAGTCAGTCAGTCAGCATTTCCCTCTTTATATATTAGTATAGAAAAATCGCTTCTTATTGCTTGTCTACGTCACAAAATATATCTACTATCCAAATTTCATGTCCCTAACTTCAGTAGTTTCGGCTCGGCGTTGATGAGTCAGTCAGTCAGTCAGTCAGTCAGTCAGTCAGTCAGCATTTCCCTCTTTATATATTAGTATAGATATCCAAATTTCATGTCCCTAACTTCAGTAGTTTCGGCTCGGCGTTGATGAGTCAGTCAGTCAGTCAGTCAGTCAGTCAGTCAGTCAGCATTTCCCTCTTTATATATTAGTATAGATAAGTCCCTGTTGCGATACAATTATGAATTACACTATCTATATCGCACGCGAATCGATAATACGCGATGAAAAAACATTCCATTCATAAGAATATTTTTATGAACGAATTAACGTCACTATGGTACCTAACTACACCAAAAATAGTTCGATAAAACCATTGGATACGAATGTCATAGTGATGTAAAGATTAGATGCTCCTATCGATACTAAAATGAGATACGCCCAGATAAGATGTATAAAAGTAAAAGTACATTATATTGTTACAATCCATTCATGTTAAAAATTGAAACATTTTCAACAGAAAATAAATTAACCATCGCGCCTGTATTCCGTGAAGAGGTAGGCACAAGTGTACTGCAGTGCACCCGTGTTTAGCCGACGGTATTTTGATCATACTAGCTCCCCATGCAAGGATAGTAGAAAATTATTTTATATTTACTTACATAGCCGAACTTTGCCGTCATGTTGTGTCCCGTTGTATATTATGATGAACACACATCTAACTGAATTACTCTGCCGCTTTTCCTTTACTAAAACTGAACAATCCACTTTTATGTAATAATTTTTCAATACACTTTTCATTCGATAGAACCAAAACACTGAAAATAGTATACTTTTTGTGCTTCAATTCAGGCGAAACGCAAACAATAGCTTTTGTAGTCACTAGAAAAAATACAGAGTGAGCGCTGAACGTATTCTGAAGAGAAACACCTTCGTTTCACATCACTTTCATAATTTTCCGAATAAGCCCGGCGAGCGCGATTTCAAAAATGGAACACCTTTTTATCTGACAAACGCCTTTGACGGTTGGAGCTTCTTTGAGGTATCCAGACTGGAATCTTTATTTTCTTAATTTTCATAAGGGTGTATTTTCACGCGCGTATTTGTAAGGCTTCAGCGCTAACGGCGACATGCGCGCTGCGTGGCGGGCGGCCAACGACTACGAGATAAAAACCTCGCTTGATTATAAACTTATAAGCTAAACTTTTTTGTTTGTGTGCGTGCATTTGTGACAGTGTGCACGCGAGGCTTTGTTGGTGACCTTACAAAGTTTTCACTTACGTAGTTATTCATGTTGAAAATTCGCTTTTAAAATGCGGGAACTACAGTATCTCGTCATCGAGTGATCAAAATTCCTAAAATGTTTTTACAATCAGTAATAAAAATGAACTTAATTTTCCTTATTTTTTTAGGGTTCCGTACCCAAAGGGTGCCAACGGGACCCTATTACTAAGCCTACGCTGTCCGTCTGTCTGTCTGTCTGTCTGTCTGTCTGTCTGTCTGTCTGTCTGTCTGTCTGTCTGTCCGTCTGTCTGTCAGCGGGCTGTATCTAACAAACGGTAATAGCTAGAGACATGAAATTTTCACAGAATGTGTATTTCTGTTGCCGCTACAACAACAAATACTAAAAATAAAATAAAACTTAAAAATAAAGGGGGTCCCCATACAATAAACTCGATATTTTTGGCGTTTTTATTGATAACTCATAAATTAAACAATATATAAAGAGAAAACTAACATTTTAACCATGAGTGATCATTATGACATATTTTAGATAAATTGTTGACAAAAAAAAGAAATGTAAAACTACATTTTTGACCCATAAATAAGTTTTAAATTAATAGTACCAGTCAAAGTAGCGCCATCTAACATTGTTATGATATCATTGGCATTACAGTGTCATAAGTAGTATAATAATTCGAGTGCAATACTAGAGATCATCTTAGCCGTATGGTTAAGGCGTTAGTCCACGTGTATGTCGGTATTAGGTTCGAATCTTAATACGAGTTGTTTTTTTTTTGAGTAATTCGCATTTTTTTTGTCGCCCACAGCTTAAATTAAAATAATGTTAACACTAAACTGATTTGTGCAAATACATTGTTTACGTACGTAAACATATTTGTAAATCAAGTTTCAAATGCATTCGGAGTTTCAAGCACAGAGTATTAGAACTATAGATGGCGTTGTAATAGTTTTTCACAGAATGTGTATTTATTTATTTGTGTACTTTATGTACCTATTATTGCAGGTGTGTACTAACAATTATGGGACTGAGGTGGCAAAAAAGCGTACAGCCCGCCTGATGTTGAGCAGTTTTTTTTTATGGGAGTGAGGTGGCAAAGAGTAAATAATTGTTGCTATAACAAAGATAATATAAAATAAGAATCTCATAATATATAAAATAATAGTACCGCTACGCACCACTAGATGACGCTAGATGAGCTCCTAGATCGCGCTATGGTTTCGTTTTTCAGATCGCAATATAGTCACGACCAAAATTCGCCTGCTATTGACAAGTTTTGCGTTATCACTTATCTCTAGGTTTCGATCGATTGGAAATTGTTGTATTGCTTTCATAGTGTCATATTTGATGGCAGAATACTCCCGTTGCCTCCGACTATAGTGTGCGGGGATTTTAATGTAGACTTACTGGAATCTAATGAGAATGCACCTTTAAAAAAATATTTTGACCATATTGGTTTAAATTCAAAACTTCCTCGTGTTGTTACCACAACGGGTTATACTCAAATAGATAATGTGTTTATCAATATTGACTTGAATGCTGGCACATACTGTGCACTCTTTAGTTACCTAGCCCGTTATGGATACAATTTCGAATTGAGCAATAGATTTTATCAAAACTATCCGAAAAGTCAGAATAAAATTTGTATTTCTGTTGCCGCTGTAACAACAAATACTAAAACAGAATAAAAAAATATTTAAGTGGGGTTCCCATACAACAGACATGATTGCCGTTTTTATAGAATGGTACGGAACCCTTCGTGCGCGAGTCCGACTCGCACTTGGCCGGTTTTTTAATAATAAATAAGTATCAGGTACCATTGCTTGGAAAAATAAATCAAAGATTGTACAAAAAATACTAAGACGGAAAATATGCAGCACCTAAACATTAAAGTGGACGTAGTGTAATCTATTCACGAGTTTATCAAAATGGGTCAATGCGGCAGTACCTTACTCCTTACTGCGGCAGAGCCGGCTCGCGCGATAAACACGTATTGTTGTACATAGTACGCTCGTTTTTAATATTATTGCACTTTTAAATAAAACATTTGACCAGCAATGGAACTTACATTGTATCGCTATTTAGATAGCGGTGCAAAATACTTAGATATTGATGATTATCGCTGCAATAATACTAATAAATGTGTGGTTGTAATTTATGTAAATCTACTTTTTTAATAAGAACTATCATTATAATACCTCTAAATAAAGTAATAAGTCAAAAAAATTGAGATTAAACTAAGGCACTAATATTAATAAAACTGAAATCTTTGAACTTTTGAGTTCATTTATATCCTAAGCTTATTACGAATGAACACAATACAGGTGTTCTATTAGATTCCAATGATTCAAACAACAAATATAAGGGAGCGAATGTTTGCTCAGCTGCTGAAGTTGCATAAATTAACAAACACCGACTTGTTTTGTAAGTTCGAACCTCTTAAAACTCAAAAAACTTACTATTTTTAAATTATTTGTGTTAATTATTTTGCCATTTCCTTTTTCAGGTGGTCTAATAGCGCCACATAGCAACATTGCCAATGCAATTCTTTTTCTGATTTTCTAACAATATCCGCTAAAATTCCGTAAAATGGTCATGATAGTGTAAAATGTAACTATTTTACATACATTAAGCGGAATTGCTATGGATTCTGCAGAAAAATCAGAAAAATGAATTTGCATTGGCAATGTTGCCTAGTGTCGCTATTAGCCCCCCCGTTCTCTTAATATAAGTCACTATCCACAGATTTTTTTCACAAAGACCAATGTCCTTTTGAGGCTCTAAATTTAGAATTTATGGTATTGTGCTATTAATATTTTTTTTATAAACATAAATAACACAAACGGTTTAACATGATATCTAAAATGACAGTCACGATTTATATCAAATGCAATTACATCACTATGTATGAACTTCCACACCCATGTGTTGGTAAACAGTCAGATCCTGTGGAAACTTTAAATGACGTCTTGGACTTTGCCCGTCTCTCACTGTAACTGCAATCTGAATATGTGAAATCTGAATTACATCTGTTAGCATAATTAAAGGAGACTGGGCAAAAGTCATAGACCACTTCCTATACTAAATAGGACCAGCACTAGGCGCACAGCCGACCGTGACAACAAAACGCGAGATAAATGGATTTTGTCTCATTCTCTCCTATGCATTAAAAAAAAGAGAGAACGACTTAATGCGTGAAAAAGGCTTGCCGCGTGTGCTAGTCCCACAGTCTCTATTCTTGATAGCTTTTCCCCGCGCGCAGAATTCAAAATCGAACTTCCATACAAACTTTCATGCCCAATTTAACGCCCTAAGGGATGGAATTTCGAAAACCTATATTTTACAAACCCTCCAAATTTCATGTCTCTAGGACCAGCGGTTTTTAGGCTGTGTGTTGCTATATCAGTTAGTCAGGACTTTGAATTTTATATATTTAGAAGATTTAATTAAGCTATTAAGTTACTCGATACATCTAGTTTTTTTAATGTATGATTATTTCAAATGTCAAATTGTTAGTGTATAACCATGTGTTAATTTGCAGATTATCACGTGTTTATAGGCATTACCTTGTCGATGTTATTATTTGCATTTTACATACTAACGTAGCGAGCCTTTATTTGTTTGTACACAACTGACATTGCCAAAGTTTAACTGTTCAATGTTAAAGTTTTTATTCGGGTGATTTAAGAAATTGTAATTTTTAATATTTTGCACTTACATAGCATTTCATGTAAGACGTAAAATTTCACATTCGAATAAAAATATTAGGTAAGTACCTACTTCTTCCGACAAATATTGTTTTCTAAGAATATAAAAGCAATTTATAAACATGAGTAAATAGAATTCTTTTATGCAAAATAGCGAATAATTATTTAAGTAGAATTTTGTATGTGATTATTTTTCGTGGTATTGTTAAAACTCCGTTACCTCCATATTTAAAAAAATACCGCGAATTTATAACTGTTCATTCGATGACCTTAGTTTTAAGACGACTAATATACCTAGCTACATACATCACTACAATATTTTTACTTGAATGAACTCGATAGTCAAATAATAATAATATAATAGCTGTAAACTATAATAACGATAACGATATAATAACTATAAAGATCAGCGTAAAGTAGCTATTACAGCTGCGTTTCGTACTGTGATGGCCAGCACCAGGGGACGGCATGGCATGGCATTTTAATCTTTATCAATCGAATTTAATACTTATCCAATCGAAATAAGTTATATATTTCAATGCTCGGTGATCGACCTCGGAGTATCGCGGAGTATTTTCTCGGTGCACCCGCTGGAGCATCTTATTTCGATTGGATAAGTATTAAATTCGAGTGATAAAAATTAAAATGCCATGCCCTGCCGTCCTCACTGTCCGCCGGCCATGAGTAAGAGAGCCGGAAGCCCGAACCCCCCACGCACCCTCTCTCTGTCTCACTCCCCTTCAGGTCGGCAACGTGCGAGCGATGCCTTTGGTATTGCAAGCATCTATAGGCTTCACTGCTTAACATCAAGCGGGCCGTACGTTTTTTGCCACCTTAGTTGTACTAAATGTCCCTTTCTGTCGAGGATAAGTGTCATTACCGAAGGCATGTAAAGATGATTGTTTGGTAAGAACCGCCTTGACCCGTCCAGTATCTGACCGCTTCATCGACCAATAAATGCTGACCTTACACATCTCATTTCATTTCCTATATTTACTTTAACTATACACATTCTTAAGCCGACAGGAGAGCTACTTAAAGTGGTCGATAATCGTAAACTTCGCAAAGCATTTAAAAAAAATATCCGATCAATTTCGTTGACAGTTTAAGGAAAATGATTAGGTACGTTATTTATATTTTTTTCTAATATGTTACGTAACTTAAAGGGCAATCTAAACAAACCATGACTTCGATTTTAAAGTTTCAATCACAAAGCATACAGAGGTGAAGTATTGGCGGCGTCTTCATCAGGCGCATGCCTCGCGCGAGCACTCACTTTTGACGTCGGAACGCATAGACGTAATGTCATAATATGAGTGCTCGGGTGAGGCATGCGCGCCATATGGACACATCTATTGAATAATATGTAGTTAGTATAAATATGACAAATAATGGCTTTGAACGCCATACACCGCTGAGCTTTGCAGTCACTCCTTATTTACTTTGTAAATTAACTTTACCTTCTCACTACTGATAAAAAAATAAACAACATTATAAGTACATTGACTAGTATTCTTCTTATTATCGTATGGTTAGTGGCCAACGTGTCAGAGTTGTTCAAGCCGCCCGAAGGCCTCTGACAAAGCTTAACGACTGCTGCCTAGATGACAACAACTGGGACCAACTCTTTACGTGCCCTTTGAAGTACAAAGACGCTCAGTTCAAATGCCAATAAATGGTCACCCATCTCTGACCGACCTTGCCAAGCGTTGCTTAACCTCCGATCGTGTAACGACCACAATGGACTAGTGACGAGATAATAGCGCGTACACACTGATCGCCCAACGGCGCGAGGCTATACCTCACTCGAGGCAAACGTCCGCGCTGCCTCGCATGAGCACTGACTTTTTTCTCACTGTCAGCTTGCCTGTTTATGTCAATGTCACGTTAACTTATTGATTGGATTAACACTACGCGTAGCTGCAAGTACTCGCGGTATCCTTTCGCCGTCTCCCAGTCTGTGTGGACGCGTCTTATTAAAGAAGACAAACATCTTTGTAATCATATTTTACTTCACTGAATAAAATGACGATGAAATCACGATGTTCAATATAAAATAAACGAAGACACTTATGAGTTATTAAATGGCTTAATGTTTTACGCCGATAAACGCGTTACAACTACGTCTCATTCCACGTTTAGTACCGCCAACATTGTTGAGTGTGCGGGCACCGACAATTCAATTTTTGTACACACGGTTACCAGCAGGGCAATTGTCTAACTTGAGTTGCAATCATTTTTTGACTGACACATAAAATTCGGCGATTTTAGTTGTCAAATTGCATCAAATTGGCGATTTTGACAACTAAATTTATGTGTCAGTTTAGAAATGATTGAAACTCAAGTTAGACAATCGCCCCGCTGATCCCAAACTAAGCAGAGCTTGTACTATGGAAACCAGATAACTGATATTACTACATATACTACTTTTTTATTTGTAAATACATACTTAATATAAATATACACCCAGACTCCGGACTTACAGACATGTTCATGCACACAAATGCATGTCCCGGGTAGGAATCGAACCTACGACCTGCAGCGTGAAAGGCGCCTCCGCGCCAACCACGCTAACGGGCCCGTCAAAGTCATCAATGGGAAGTATTTTTTTTCTTATTTACTCTTGTGCAATTAATTAAGTTAATTTTGTGTTCTTTTAGGGCCTATTTCAAACTCTCCCTCCTCTCCCCGAGTGACGCCTTTCGTCTTGCGTCTATAGGTATTACTCTAGGCTTAATATCAGGTAGGCCATACGCGTGTTTTCTTTACCACATTAGTTAAAAAAAACAATTAAATTATTTGGAATTGTATGTAGAGTCATAATTTAAGATATTGCCGTTTTCGATCAGACATCCTATATATCATCGAATTCTTATACAAGTAGGGCGGTGTCCGACACCTCACTAGGCAAAGTATAAATATACTCACTGTCGTCGCCTATACCAGCTTAATAGCTGTTGCATCATTATTCAAAATGATTTAATAACTTCTTCAATAGCTTTTTGTAATCTTTCATCTCCATTGTACAGTTATAATAATTTTATTTATTACTTTTAATGTTTAGTGTTATGTCGTTGATTGCTATTTAAATGTTGATACACATTATTTAATAATAAACATTAAGCCAACTTTACGAACTTAATTAATCACTTTATCAAAGATAAAAGTTTTGATAAATAATAATTTAAATTATTGTTTTAACTGCACAAAGTTCACTGTTGTTTAGACTTCCTAGAATATTCTACTTATTTTTTGTAATGGTCCATTGAAATACCTAAGAAACATTGAGAAGCCTACATAACATTCTTCAATTGACGCGTACGCAGACATTTTAGGCAACATTATTAATGACGCAATTACGATATAAATATATCCGATCATGCCTTAAGGGCCATAACACACCGGGTAGCCATGGCGACGCGCCAGCCACCGTAGCCAACTATTCGTATTGAAATGTATGACAGGTAACACACCTGGCGACGGACTGGCGACGTCGCCAGTCAACACAAATTGTTTGGATACGTGGCCGGCGACGTCGCCTGGCGTCTCGGTGTGTTATGGCTCTTAGTAGTTCTTGGGTCAAGACCGCACCGTAGTATCGGAAAATTTCCTACATAAAATCCTTATGCAACTTTCAACTCTATTTCAATATAATATGTTATAATTTATTGTGTGCGTATTATGTAAACTGAGCATTGGTCAATGCATAAAGTATGTATGTAATGTAAATAAATAACAAAAAGAAGAACCGCCTACACGTTTTTATACATTTTTGTAATATATAAAATAAACATTATTTTATGTAGTGTTGCAAACAAGTTGAGCAAATATGAACCCAAAAATAGTTAAGAAGGTATTTTATGGCAAAAAGAAGTAGGTTATTAACGCTTTGCTTTTGATTTTAAGTACAATCGATTACAACGGTAGGTACTATATAGTAGGTACTAGTACTAAGTTACTTCAGAAAAGTAAGTTGATATGTACTTATTTTTGAATTGTTAAAACATGTACACCATATCAAGTTATTACGATCGTCAAGTTGATAATATAAATCATAAAAAGTTACGAGATCTACAAGTACTTAGATGAAAAGTTTGTCATTTTCGAATATCGCCACCGCCAGAATATAAATAAATATCGCCAGACTGACACACCATCTGTATGGTCACAAACTAAGCAACGCTTGTGCTATGGGTACCGTGCAATGGACTAGGGGCGATCCAATAGGTACTTCTTTTAAAATGCCTGCGTTAATATGAATATTATGAATATTAAAGTAAACATACGTTATTCTTAAGTTACATAATAATAGATCTGTTTACAAAAAACTCACGGCGCCTGCGTAAGGGAAATCTGGTGGATACCACTTAAATTCCGTGTCATGTTTCTTCAATTTACATTATTATTGGGAATTCTGAGTGCTGAGACTGCAAACAAATATCTACACACATAAGCACACTTTTATCTGTATTTAAGGTAGTTTTCGCTAGAGAGTTTTCAGTGAAAAGTTTTATCCTCCTAAAATTATAAATGTGAAAGTTTGTATGTTTGTTACTCAATTTCGCAAAAACTGCTTAATGGAATTGGATGAAATTTTTGTACATAGATAGTTATTACCTGCATTAACACATATGATACATTTTATCTCGGAAAAATGTTAAGTTCAAGTGGTATTATCAAACAACGAACTTAAGGCCGTTTTAAAGTAAACGCGCGGAAGAAGTCGCGGGCAGAGGCTAATGAGTATTAATACTTACAAAACATAATATTAAAACGCAATAAATTATGTTACTTAATCACTTTTCTTTTGCATTGTACAAACCATATATTGAAAGCAATGTCACCAAACGTCCAAAAGTATCACTTTCAATCTACGCCCTAGTTATGCTAACTGAATTGGTCTTGGTACTTAGTAGCACAGCTCAGCTTAGCTTGAAAAAGAGTGGCGCATATCTTGTATATAATATCTCCATTATATTATCGAAAAGAGCCCACTCTACCTAGTGACTAGTTATACCTCATAATCAATGGTGGTAGAGTTTTTAAAAGCCTAAATTCGTCAAAATCAAAAACAAAAAAGGGTCGGCACTAGTTGGTAATGAAACAAATTCCATCCTTTTACTACACTTTAGTTTAATATTTATCTTTAGTTTGAATATAAAATTAATGTAATAATCTATGAAACACATCATCGTTTGTCCCACTTCGTTAATACTCGCGTTTCATTATCAGATAATAAATATCGAGGTAATGATCGGTGCTAACATACGTATTTCCTTTTAGATAGCTTTGTCATGGATCTATATAACAAATAGGATATCATACTGTTTCACAAAATGCGAACCAAACGTGAAGGTCCTGGTGGGATATATTCCTTTCTACTAGGGCGTCCACGGGGGATGGCCGGGACAGAGACGGTTAGGGTATTTAGGCGTGAAAACTTGGAGTAAGAGTGACGCACTCCCAGGAGAGCTATCTCGCTTGCATGGTTTTCTATTTACAAAAGTGTTAAAGTATAATAGACTATAACGTATAAATAAATTATAAATGCTAACGAAAAAATCAAGTGCGCGATCCAGTTACGCATAGAGATCCATGCTTTTGTACAATCGTGAACTCAGAAAACTTATGTGACACACGACCAAGGTGATGTCAAATTGTGAAGTCAATGCTTCGAAGAAATTCCACCAGTCAGGGAGGTGTTATCTTAATTCGATGTTAATTTCCGATTGCGGGAAACATTCGTAATTATAATATTCTAAAGAATTCTTGATATGACGTCAGTGACGGTTTATTTATTTGACCTCTCGGTTATTTAGAAGTATAATAAAAAGTCGTTGACGTCTATCACACATTTCTCCCGTAGAGAGCAGCTAACAACTGGGGTTTTCCATACTTATCTGTTTGAGATACCAGTGTGAAACGATACAAAAATGTTGCCACAAAGATATAATAATATTATACCACCTACTATACCTACATACCTATTATACCTACATATCTTCAGGACATCTAAGTATTACTTACGATTGCTATACTATCCTCCTCCATAAGCTCTAAAATACTCTAAATTCCGGTCTTGGATATCACCGCTATATCTCTACAAGGTATAAACCAAGGGATGGAATAGTAGAGTCCCGCTACCCAAAAAAAAAACACCAAACTTCGGTTACCAAGTTATTGCCAAGCGCGTTGACTACGAAAATAACTCCCTAATAATAATCACACAAATAACTCCAGCAACTAATCTATACAGAAACATACGAAGTCACGACCACGGAAACATTTTTAAATTATTCGCAAAAGGCTAACGTTTTCGCCGATAATCCTCACATCGGATTGTGTAAGTGCTAAAACTAGATACATTTGTAAATCGGGCGTCTCGACGGTATGTGTCTGTTTGTTCGAACAATTACATACGGCAGGCGCCAGTCGACAAACATATCTACTACGAACTTCGTATCTACATGTGTATGTGAAATATGTTAGGTTGGATTATCTTAGTGGGTACACACTGTTGATATGATTGGATTTCGAATTGTTTAATACATAGAGTAAATACTAAAGAAAGAGGTGTTCGTAGTAAATATCTCTATGAAACAACGCGTGGAAATTTGCGCGGGATGGCGCGGGTGGTGGGAGTTAAGAAATGCGTGGCATCTACCAATAAATAGCAGAACTACTCGCTTCGTTTTATGTAGAGGTTAGTTGACGTAGTTTAACTTTTTGCACTAGATGTCACTAAGTGAAGGATGATGAAAAATGACGTACAAAGGGACGCCATCCAGTGTCGAATAGAATTATATTTGGGATGCGAACGTTGGCAAGACGTCTGCACAGGACGAACGCCAACAGCACACTGACTTAAGCCACGCCTACTATGATGACGTCAGCGGCCGAGTTGTGCGATGTCTAAGCAGCGCGGCCGAGTTGCTTAGACCCAGTCCTTCTTTAGTATTAGGTTCATGGTTTAATATCCACGTGCGTCTACGTCTACATCTGGCTCATTTCGAGCCCGAGTAATCAGTTGGTGCGTCCATATGACTTGCATTGCATGCCTCGCCCGAGCATTCATACTATGGTATTACGTTTATGCGTTCCAATGTCAAAAGTAAGTGCTCGAGCGCCGCATACGCCTGATGAATACGCACCCAGTTTTGACATCGGAACGCATGGACATAATGCCATAGCATGAGTGCTCCCGCGAGGCATACGCGTGATGTAGACGCACCTATTCGGAAATGAAACTACATACTTGGTGAGTCCAGATACCACGCATGCCTCGCCCGCGCACTGTGGTTATATTGACACCCCTCTTTGCATTACGTCATAAGTTGAAGAGCCGGCTACATAAAATTGGTACGTAAGTATTTTTCCTAAAGACTGTAACTACTCCAAAAAGTTGCTCCGAAATACAATTTCTACCGTAAATTAATCACGAGCCAGACATAAAAAATATCCTAAAGGAATAACATTCACATATCCTCCCTTTATATGTGCTATCTCATCTCAAACATAACTTAGGATACCCCAAATAAGACGAAAAAGTATTAGGATCCAATTTATTTTATCTGATAATTCGGAAACGAATGTATTTTAGGCGTTATTTATGAGAATACTTGACTCTAGTTCTTATTTTTCTTAGATCCAGGCTTATAGCCTAAATTCGTGTCTGTATCTATGTACCTAAAATTTCATACAGAATTTATAGATTGTTGTTCCCACTTATGTTTCATTTATATAGAATAATGATTGCATACTCTACATACAATAGGTTATTTATCATGAGAGTATTTCATCATTTAATAGAGCACTTCAGCCAGAAACAAATTAAGGCAACTTAACGAATGTTGCAGCAATGTTATTGAGCACTGTCATAATCTTACAGACATTTAATACTTTCAGACTACAGATTTTGTTCTTGTGTTTTATTGTAATGTCATTTACCCTGGTCTGGATGTCACAGGATCACCCCCAGTCGGTACGGTATCCATAGTACCTATAAGCGTTGCTTAGTTTGATACCATACAATTAAATGTAGTCTGACATTATTTATTTATCATTCTATGAAACAGTCAGCCAGTCAGCCAGCTGAGATAACTGTTTTAATCAAGAAAAGGCAAATTTAAAACGACGTGTGTCATTGATGAGAATTCCGACTAGAGATTCGTTATCAACTTTCACACATTGGCTGTCTGAATCGTACAAGTTTATCGGTTTATCAGTATTATTGTTATCGACGCAGGCGCATACTGCTACATGGCGCCAGTGCATTATCAATATGACATTAATTCGATTGAAAAATTCATATCTATATCGATTCAAAATACTGGTACTCGTCATAGTACAGATGCGTGAGGTAATGTGTGAATAAGTTTTTATATAAATGGTGAGATAATTAGTTCCAGAGAAGAGATTACGTTAATAATTCAAGTTTTCCTGTTCCTCATAAAAACGTATATAATCCTGCTTACTCTCATCTATATCACTTAGAAAATATAATTTTCAGATTTCAAAGGTCGACACTTGTAATGTCGGGATAAGACTTAAGTTAAACCTCAGTACACCAAGTCCGTCTGTGGACATCCTAATAAGGAATTAACACTGTGGACCTAATAGAATTTCAAATACGAACTCTCACCGCCAAAATTGTGATTTTTAGCCATTTTGCAATTCTTTTACCAAGCTTTTCTAGGACGAAAAATGATTTGGTATGCTATCAATTTGGAAGTATATCTACGGCATTGGCACTACACTATACTACGTAAAAAAACTTTTAAATCTATCTGTCACTAGGTTCTGAATAACCCAAACTTTGGTAAGAAATATAGATTGTAAATACATTTATTTTCAGTCTTTGACCAGCCTTCTAGGAATTACAACCAAAGTCTTATTTATTTGAGAAACGTTTACAGAAAATGAATAATTTTCAGTTTATGTTTAGGTAGCATTTGTATACAAACATCGCGCAGTTCTATTGGCGGCGTCTTCATCAGGCGCATGCCTCGCGCGAGCACTCACTTTTGACGTCGGAACGCATAGACGTAATGTCATAATATGAGTGCTCGGGTGAGGCATGCGCGCCATATGGACACATCTACAGTAGTGGGCTATTCATGAGAACGGTAAAACAAATAGCGAAGTGAAGAAGCATAGAGTAAATCCAATATGACGTGCAAACTGCATATAACCGAATGATCTCACGAACTATTAGGAATCTACTATTTTGTATGGGAAAGTACCTATTTATGGGTTATTGTAAATTCGTCACAACGAAAATTCGCCACAAGTCTCATCTGACTCGCGAAAATTTGCCACATCTTTTAAAAAGTACTGTCAGCAAACGAAGTAATAAATAGTGTTTAGACAATTAGAGAGAAGAGAATGTAATGTAAACTTCCAGAAATATATTATGTTCGGTGGTAGAGCCAAGCTGTAGTCAATTGACTGCAGCTCATGCACGGGCTGGCTCACAAAAGATCGGCGTAAAGCAGCTACTTATTACAGCTGCGTTTCGTACGATGAGTAAGAGAACCGGAAGACGACCCCCCCTTCCCCTCCTTCCGTCCCACTCCCCTTCAGGTCGGCAACGTGTGAGCAATGCCTTTGGTGTTGCAAGCATCTATAGGCTACGGTCTATAGGGTACGGTAGCTGCTTAACATTAGGCGGGCCGTACGCTTGTTTGCCACCTCAGTCCTATTAAAAAATAATGTTAACTTTCCGAAATATGTTTCTGAAAAGCTACAGCACTTAAAATACCTCTCAGTAATAGGTTTCATAAATATTTATATAAACAATTTACAAGCATAAGTCACCATATCTAATTTATCCGATTCCCAGTAATCTAATGACACTTATTAGTAAAATTAACTTGAAGAATTTTCAATAATATCTGACTAATCAAAACCACTCGAAGCTTACATGCTTACATTATGGATGCATCAATTTAATAAGAGATAAGAACTATTGCATAAACTTTTCTCCCAACCGTACTACAGACTAAAATATTTAAATACTTAAATTTGATTATACTGTGAGTATTTAATAACCGTCGGATGGATTTATTTAGGCTGTGGCGTAGTGTCGCAATGTTTAGAGGAAGCTCGAACGTGGCGACATTGGCTTCGATGTGTCTTGTCGTATGTCGATGTCGATGTGTCGATGAACTTGTCATGTCCTAATTCTCTGGCACTTCAAGTGCTCATTGACTCACGGTTAAAACAAATAACATTGAGATAACGTTTGTGCATTGTTATTTCTTAACGAGAATATCCTCAAGTATTTCTGTATTACAAAAAACATATACCCAACGGAGGGGTTGGGTTCCCCCTCCTATATCCCACATGATTCAGAATACTCAGGGAATATTAATCAACAAATCAATTGATAAAAATGTATTGCCCAGGTAAGGAATAACAGTTAACGGGTTTGCTTATTTCCTTACTCGAGCAATATTTTTTCATCAATAGATTTTTTTATTTATTTTCCCAAAATATTCTGAATCATGTGTAGAGTCATAGTTTAAAAGGATTGGAACATTTCAGTTTTTCTTGTCTAATAACTGGTATTGCCGAGAAGGTTCTAAGTTCATGGAAATCAGTACCTAACTGGCATTTTCTAGAACTGCCTCAAACTTTGTAGCGTGCATAGAGGTAAACTCCGTACTTGTAGCCGCACAATGGGAGTTACGTAAAAATTACGTGATTTTCCTTCACAAAACCGTCGGAACCCAACAATAACTGCCGCCGTAACCAACAATACAACAAAAAAAATGTAGGAACATAAAATTCGTTGTAATCACTGACGAATGCATTACCTAAGCTGTTTTAGTCATACGCGTATTTATAGTGACATTGCGTATCAAAACGACAAGTTGAATGGCTATTTTGAGTAATTACCTTTGTAACAGAATTTGTTATTTTTTAAATACAGGTTTAAATCTTAAATTCCAAAAACACGGTGCATTAAAAATGACAGAAGTAGGTAACAGTGAAAATGTATACAATTATTATTTTTCTTTTGAAAGAGTAAGCATTGAGTTTCTTGCCGGCTCTTCTCAATGGAAGCAACATTACGAACCGGTGGTAACGCTAAAATATTGTTTTTTGACTAATTATAAATGCTATGTCTGGCTTAAATGTTTTTTTAATTTATTTTTTATTTTGATTTGTGTTATACCTAAAACAATCAGCATTTAAATCGTCTCTACATTAAGATTTTTATTTATTTACTAGCTGTGCCCGCGGCTTCGCCCGCGTGGAAATTGATGTTTATGATTAGTCTGTCTTATTCCAGAGCCTACACTATCTGCGTTTCACATTAAAATCAGTTTAGTAGTTATGAAGATACCGACGTGGCAATAAACATTCACAAATACAGACACATACACTTATTTAGCTTTTGCCCGCAACTTCGTCGGCGCAAAATTTAAATTAAAAAAAACGGTCTCGATTCCGTTTCCCGGGTCCCGGATCCGGTTTGCTGGATCCCAGATCCGGTTTGCCGGATCCCATATCCCAGATCCCGTATCCTGGATCCCGTTTCCTGGATCTCGGTTACCGGATCCCGTATCTCTGATCCCGGATCCCGGACATCGTATCTCGGATCTCGTTTCCCGGATCCCGGATCGCGTTTGCCGGATCCCGTATCCCATAATCATTGATTCCGGATACCAGACCCAATATCCCGAATATCACGTATCCCGGATATCCCGTATCCGTGATACCGGATCCCGTTTACCGTATATATCACGTATCTCTAAACCGACTTTATTTTTAAGAAGACATCTAAACACCAATTTTCATACTTAATTCTAACTTCAAAAATGACGAACTCCCATACAAACTTTCATCCCCTATTCTACCACCTTATTCACCTTAGGGGTTGAATTTTCATACACCATGTAATTATTATTATTTTTATTTAAAGAAACCAAAACAACTATTAACTATCAAAAATGACTTACTTTCATCCCCCATTTAAACCCATAAGGGGTTGAATTTTCAGAAACTGATTTTAACATCTTTCATTTTATAAAAGACACCTAATCACCAATTTTCATACTAGAAGTATGAAAATTGGTGAAAACGTGAAAAATTTCGAACTTTGCATACAAACTTTCATCCCTTATTTAACCCCCTTAGGGGATGAATTTTCAAAAACTCTGAAATTATTTTTTTACATATATAAAAATAAACCTAAACACCAATTTTCACAATTCTAACTTCAAAACTGACAAACTTCTATGCAAAATAACATACAAACTTTCATCCCCTATTTTACCCCCATAGAGGTTGAATTTTCTAAAACGCTGAAATTACTATTTTTAATTTTTTTAAAGACACCTAATTACAAATTTTCATAATTCTAACTTGAAAAATGACGAACTTGCATACAAACTTTCATCCCTTATTTAACCCCCTTAGGGGATGAATTTTCAAAAAACCTGAAATTGATATTTTACGTATATAAAAAGAAACCTAAACACCAATTTTCACAGTTCCAACTTCAAAACTGACAAACATCCATGCAAAATAACATTCAAAACTTTCATCCCCCATTTTACCCCCTTAGGGGATGAATTTTCAAAAACGCTGAAATTACTATTTCTTATTTTTTAAAACACACCTAATCACAAATGTTCATAATTCTAACTTAAAAAATGACGAACCTACATACAAACTTTCATCCCCTATTTAACCATCTTAGGGGTTGAAATTTATAGGTACGATTAGCCTATGTCTCTTTCCAGAGTTTACACTATCTACGTTTCAAATTTCATTAAAATCGGTGCAGTATTTATGGAGATACGTGGTAACAAACATTCACACACACACACACAGTTACTTTCGCATTTATAATATTAGTAGGATACTCTAGAGTAGCTATTTCTCGCCAAGCAATGAACGCAAACCGCCACAATCATTCGAAATAAAACTAACACCTCTCATTATCGCTAACGAAGTCTGCTAAAAAAGAAAAAGAAGCGGCCGCGCCATAGAGATGCAATAAGACCAATTCCCTTATCAGACATTTAGCGGAGTTCCTAACAAACTTAGTCATGGCCATTGCTCACTGCCTCGTGAAATCGTTAATCGCGTTAGCAGCCCAGTTAATCATTATAACCGTTTGAAAATCGAATATTCGTTTGAAAATCTAATGAAACAAGTAGGTAAGGGGTATCCATTACCTACTTGTTTCGATTCTACTTTGTATTTTTTTCGGGAAAGGGCCTGTCAGGACTTTTTTCAAATATGAGTTACTGATTTTTGTGGTAATTACTACAACGAAATCAAATTATAGGTTAGGTTACGTTCCTGATGTAAAAAAACAAAAAGGTTTCATATAAAATATTTCCATGTGTTGTGTGTACCTTTAACTAATCGAAACGAAATCTTCCATTGTTTTCAAATATTTTCGCATAAAATCAACTGAACGAAAAATCAAATATCTAGTAAAGTTTACAAACACTCAATCCTCTATTGACATTCCTCAAATTATTTGCTGAAGACACCTTTGATGACTTGAGTAATTAATTTTATCGACAAAAATAAAATTCCTACGGTAAAATTCTCGATTTTCGTAAATACACGAATTGCAGACTTGCTAATTCAAATCCCGTGTATTTGAATGCGGCGAGTTGACGTGTTTGCTGACTGCATGCCTGGGCATTGTTGCGAGACCAATGTGCAAATAGATAGGCCGTAAAGACCCGAGTGCATACGACCTTACCCTTCGCCGGACAAGTAAAGAGGACATAACTGAAAACGTTGGAAGTGCGGTTCTATTGACGCGGTCAGTTTGTAATTTTCAACGTGATTTATTATTGTGACTTGAGTATATTCATATTTCGTTTTATTTTGCAATTGTAAAAAAGGTGTTTTTTTCTAATCTCTCTGGATGGAATGGACGAGGCACTTAGCTTGCAGAACTGAAGACAGTTGGCCAACAGATTGTAGGTGGATATAGTAGTAGCTCCCCCTCCAACAAAGTAGATGGATGACGTCGCAAACGTCCCAGGAATCCAGTGGATACGAGAGGGGGTGGTCCATGATGGATGGAAAGTCGTTAGGGGAGGTTTATGCCCACTAGTGGATGTAATTGACGTATGGATGGATAAGTCAAGACGCACCAATTTGTACCGGAAACTTAGGGGTTGCGTCGGGGAGAGAATAACTCGCTGAAAGGCGCCTCAACTGAGGAGCAGCCGCAAGGCATTGCATGAAGAAGTACCCACAATAAGAATGTAGCTTAATCACAACTCAAAGACGAACTGGAAAATGCAGTTAAAGTTTTAAGGTTAAGACAATAACACGTAAACGAGCCTTGAATTTAACGAAATTAACGCTTCTACCTACATAATATTTACTCTAAAGTTCAATGACATTATATTTTATAAAATAGCGTCTTATATGCTAGAGAAAATAAGTACTTGTAAATTTCAAGAGATAATTAATTGTAATCCGTTTTACTTCATAGTATGTAAGTATGTATGGGTATTGAAAAACAATCAGAAATTATTAACGACTTAATTGCGAACACAATAATCATAAAATAGGAATAAATGCATCAACTACACCTTATAAAGCTTATGTAAACGAAATCAAAGGCTCTATATATTCATAATCGTGCGGTTTACGACGGGATGAGTCAAGAATCGCGAGATCAAAATCCACCAGCATTTGATTAAGCCTTTAAACTGCCGATTAACAAATCGAGGTCGGCGTGTATACTGGTATTTTCCCAACAAACATTTTGTTGTACAACATTTGCCAATGGCTTAATTAATGCACCCTCACGAACTCATGCTAACAACACGGAGTTTCCGTACGCATGTCGAATTTGTTTTTTTAATTACAAAGCAAATATAACATGTAAATAGTCATGTGAACCTCTTAAAAGAATTGTGTCACCGGTACCGTGAATAGCAATATTTTATTCGTTAACACGTTCTAATTGAGACGTGAATAATTAATGAGATTTTTGGGATGCTCGTGTAAATAAACAGTTGGAATTCTTTGGGATATGACTAATGGCGTATTTTTGTCATTATTCTATGCGAAGTGCGATATTTATGGAATGTTATTTTAATATAACTCTGATATGGTGCTAGAGCCAAGCTGTAGCCAATTGAATACAGGTCATATATTGGCTGGATCGACCGGGTAGTATCACCCTCTCACAGAAGATTAGCGTAAACTAGCTATTACAGCTGCCGTGAGAGAGCCGGCAGGACAACCCCGTTGCCCACTCTCTGTCCCAATTCCCTTCAGGTGGGCAACGTGCGAACAATGCCTTCGGTATTGCAAACATCTATAGGCTACGGTAACTACCTAACATCGGGCCACCTTAGTCTCATAAACATCGTGATAGCTTATAATCCTGTGCTTAGCTTAGGATGCCTATTGTGTTAAGAAAATGTTCCTATGAGATAGTTAGACTTGAAAGTCCACCGAAATGACCGAATCAAACTTCCTGAAACAAGAGTTAAATAAATACATCCCTTCGTCTACGGCGGCATGAATTAGCCTGTAAAATTAACTTTACAAAGAAAACCGTATTATATACAAAGGCTCCAACTAATCTCAATGATTATGAGAGGCAATCACACCTGCCATCACTCAAGGTCTAACGTATCAGAAGAAGAAAATATGGTTATTAGGATGGCACCGCGCGACCGCACGCCACACCGATTATGTACACATCTCTAATGAAAACCGCAACACATGTATGATATTAGGCGTAGAACTCATGGAAGTTGCGAACGAAGTAGGTATTTTCATTCAGTTGTAAGATCAGTGACCGACTGGGAAAATTATACTGTAGAAAATAACGTAACTTTTGACGACCGCTTGGCGAAAGGCGTCGGCCGCTAATTATACGGTTCCCTTAGTACAAGGGTTGCTTAGTTTGGACAAATATTATTCTTCGCATTCCTACTTCACCCCTTAGCCGGGAAAATATCATAATCCATTAGGGAAATTAACGTAGAAATATTGAGAGCATTTTCATATTTTATTTAGAAAAATATTAGTGCATACCTATCTTTATGACATAGATTAAAATCATAATATTAGCATAGATTATAGGTTTACTCGCAACCTTGTAAATTCAGATCAGATGAAATGCAATACATACCGAACAGAATATAATCATAGGTACATTACCGTTGACTTGTGGTCACATTTAGTGCCTCTTTTTAACCGACTTCAAAAAAGGAGGAGGTTCTCAATTCGACAGTTTTTTTTAATATAGTGTGATTTAGAAGCATTTATTGTTTTATTAATATTTCAGCGGTAACAAAGTGGTGGTGACAGAAAAAGGAAAACCAATAGTCAGTAAGACCGGGAAATCGAAGAATTGCAAGATAGAGAAAGAATAATGAGTACCTACTTAGTTGGTTAAGTCTGAAAAAAGGAGGATAAAGCTACTTATCGCACTAAACTTTAATCTTTGACAAACTTAACCTCCACGTAAGGGCACGCCCACGCACCTAACAAAAGGAAACAAACATGTATTCGTGTATACATGGAAAATTTCGAATTGACACATCGTCACGGCGGCGCGGGCGCAGAATGTGCGACCACCCGCGGCATACATTTATGTCGCCGGTATGTTGGCACCTCTACACTTATACATGGCACGTTTGAACGTAGTCGGTACTTTTAATTTAAAAAAATATATGCTAGGTAGGTATTTAGATACCTACTCATCTAATTATACTTGATAATCGCAGATCGCAATTTATGTGATCGATTTTCAGCAGTATTAAAGTCAACGCCCAGCTAACGCCTCCGCACCCGACCAGCACCGCCTCGCCGCTCAGCATCCACTAACTAAACTGGAAATAAGTAGACCCCGCGCTGACCGCGCAGCGTTCACTCGTTGACCCCGCGCGGTCCACTGGGCGATCACGTGACGTTTATGTTATAAAAGCAGCGTCCGCCCGCGGACCACCCGGCGACAACGAGTGGACGCCGAGCGGCGAGGCGGTGCTGGTCGGGTGCGGAGGCGTTAGGTGAGCGTTGACCTTTAATCTCAGAGTTTACCACCCCATTTACTACCCCATCGAGAGACGCCAAAATGCGGTAACTTTAAAATATTTGTACTTAAGAAGTTAATTTCAAAGCACCTGAAGCAATAATTTACTACCTATGTTTAGTTACCAATGGAGCTAACAACACTAGGACTTAATTGTACATACTTATAAAACACGAACGCGGGAAGTGTTCATTATAAGATGTAATTTATGCTCATGTATTTTGATGAGTTGAACCATTTAATTGTTTAAGCAATTAGCCGGCAGATTTCTGGTTATAATTTTAAAAACGTTACATTGAGTCCTGAATTGGGTATTATCAAATTATATATTTCAGAGATAAACTTCATAGAATTTATACTAGAACGCCATTTTAACAATGCAGTTGTTGTGATAGCAACATTGTACGGATTGCAATGCACGATAACCATTTCTTTGAATTCTATTTGCGATTCTGCTTAAAAGTACCTACAAAGTATCTGTACACCGACCTCTTTACATAACGAAAACCAAACCAAAGACAAACTATTAGATTGGTGGTAGAACCAAGCTGTAGCCAATTGACTGCAGCTTATATACGAGGTAACTCAACCGGGGTAGTACCACCCTCTGACGGAAGAACGGCGTGAAGCAGCTCTTACAGCTGCATTTCGTGCGATAGGTGAGAGAGCCGGAGGCCCAAAAAAAACTAGCATAAATATTAAAAACGTAATTGAAGAATGATTTTCACTTGTTTTGAACACCATCACGCTTGCATGTTCTCGAAGGGGAGGGCAGTGGTGCATTACATACAGTGCACCTATGTTTACCTACGTTTTGTGCGTATGAAAATGAATATTCAAAAATGTTTTGTTGTAATTGACTTTTATAATACAACTTGAGGATAAAAAATAGAAATATAGTTGAGGGAGGGTACATTAATTAATGACAGTAGCAATCCTTGGGGTGCATAGGGAAGTAGGGGAGGAATATTTACCTCCCTAACGAGTATCCTCAGATATTTCATTACGGAAAGATTTTAAAGCCATTGTGGCAAGTGACAAACGTATATTTAAATTATTGCACTCTTCAGATGGGGATAGCAATTAGTGGTTTATTTAGAAATCTCTAATAGCACTGAAGGTAAATATATAGTTTTAGGGATAAGTTATTTTTCTGCCTGTTATCATTCATCCTTCCCATTCGAGACTATTCAATCATCGTTCAGAACATTCAGTCATCTATTCTTTAAGCAGTGAGGAGATATTCTTCATTACAACTTTATACAGTATGTCATGTTGGCAGCAATGAAATCAACCCTTGATTAGCGACAAATGAAATCCGTGTGTGTGTGTGTGCGTGTGTGTGTGTGTGTGTGTGTGTGTGTGTGTGTGTGTGTGTGTGTGCGTGCGTGCGTGTGTGTGCGTGCGTGTGTGTGTGTATATAAAATCAGTGCGCTTGTATCAAGACCAACCTTTCTTTTTTAATTTTAAACATCAAACTAATCACTTTTGTTTAATTAAAATCTAGACTCAAGAAGTAATTAACCTCGCTTCACAGAAATCCAAACTACAAACTCAGTAATTAATATAGGACTGAAAACAACCAGGTGCGATGTTCAAAGGGCGAAACAATAATATATAACGTTTCAGAGGCTTCGTATAAATTGGATTAATTCAATGACCCGATCAGGTTTACCCAGTTTCTATGTCACGCGAGTTTCGATTTGTTAAGGTTATTAGGTACGTAACTATGTGTATTAGATTTACATGTATGTATGTTAATGTTACAGCCTTAAACATCGATTTTAACGCGAGGTTGAACTGGGGCCTAATTCACTAGACATTGCCATTGAGCTGATATAATGTTCGAACCTCTGATTGGTTGGCCGACCGGCTGATCGGATTCTGATTAGTCGGTCAGAATCAAACGACCAATCGTCGGTCATCAAACAATATGAATATAGGAGAAACCCCGAAATACACTATGAAAAAAAAAGTGCTTCGTAATTGCAATTTGACGTCATATTAAAATGAAAAGTGGAACCACGTCATACTCATAGCCCAGGATTAGTAGATAATCAAGCATGAGTAATTATAATCTCATAACCCGAAAAGTATGCGAGCAAACATTAAACATGTAGGTAATGTCATTATTTTCTTTGAATTATGTCAAACTTTATCTTGATTAATTAGATCTTCAGAGAAAATCACGAGTGTGTCACATTTTAGTCAGACTGCTTGACGTCAACTTTTATCTGAGAAAGTATATTCATGAAGTAAAACTGATGTACGGTTCCCTGCACGTCTACGGTGACATTTCCAACGAACTGAGCTCTCTTTATTATTGACACCCGTCATTAAGAGTGAAATGTAACCATAGACGTGCATGCGACTTAATTGATGTACTGGTAACAGTCCGTTTAGTGCGCTAATAGTCTGTTAGTGGACTCGACCTCTAGTATCACTGGCACACCATCGAATCATAATTAATGCTAGGACGCTTTATAAACCACATCATAGATTCTTTACACTACGGGATCTTTAGTTGATCGATCTTGGATAGTTTAATTAAACTATCAATTTTATATGGAAGACGGAAGTTTAAACTCTCTCCCATGGTAAGCTAGAATTGATCTTCTGGCCCTCATAATATCAACGCGTAAAGATTGCTTGCCCACAAACCAAGGCGGGTCGTCTACCAATAATATTTGCCTCCAACAGACCAACTGAACATTGTTGACTTGGATTTATAAACACAAATATTTGGTTTCGCCAACACGATTAACATACTCATCGGACCGCGACATACGTAGGTATATCTATACCCGTCTTGCAATGTGTTGTAAAGGTGGCCCAACAACGGAACGTGAGAAAAATATATTGTTTGCGTTGAAGATTGGTAGAGAAATTTCGGAAGTTGGAAAAATGTTGGGCATTTTACACACCAACTGTATGGTCCTAAAATAAGCATGCTTGTCAAAAAAAATACTAAGGCTTCAATTCAACGGACTGGGGGCGATCCCAGTGACACCAAAACCGGGGAAATTACGAAAAGGCCGTTTTCGTAATTTGCATCTGGCGGGAATCAAACCCGCAACTCAAACCATTGCGCCAAGCGGTCGTCGAGTTGGAAATTGAGTTTCCTTCGATGCCATTTCCCGCTTTCTAACCTAAAATACAGGTACACACACCTCTAAAACTGCTCTAAAGATATCTACTGGATAGAAGTTGTTCAGCTGAAATCATCAAAATAACCCAAGAGGTGTCACAATTTAGACAGCACGCATCTCATCTGCGTCATCAAAATGTTCTCGATCCGTTTATTTAGATCTAATAATATCCTAAGCAATAGTCAAATTGAAGTTTCTATGAATGTATCTGAAGTATTTTTCAATGGATAACATGCGCGTGAGTTTTCAATTTGTATTATACATATGTACCATGGACCAATTACTAAGGGGACTGGCCCTAAGCAAGTCGGCCGAGTGGTCGGCCTAGTACTAACATCGTCATAAAACGAAGCGAGTAGTTCAACTATTTACCGGTAGATAGAACAATGAAAATGAAATACAATGACCTTGTTTTTTTTCATACATATATCTAATAAGGGCACCTCTTTCTTTAGTATTTACTCTGTGATATGTACGCACTCACTAACGCAGGGATTGGCCTCTACATTTTTACGTCAAATAATATTGATATTTTATTAAAATAACAAGTTCTGTATAAAGTTGTTTTGTGCAGTATTGAAAAGTAGGTACCCGAGGCAATATTATCAGCTATTGAATATTCATCACGGAACCTTGACCGATAGATTCCTCCATACGACGGGGTCCCGCGGAGTCACATAGAGATCATGTCTATGCAAATTTCGGATTTCTTCTGAAGAAAACCAAGCATTAGGAAATACCGTATACACTAGCGCAACATACCAGTAATTACAACTGGTAACTTTGTGGGTTAACTTAACCACTTGAAGTGCTAAGCGCCGGTTAACTACAGACATATATTTTTGCTGATAGAAATCGGAATAACCTTTCGAGATTTCGATTTGGAAGTCATTACTAAAACAAGTGTCGTTTAAAATATTTCACTTGAAGCGTCATTGTTGCTAGATTAATCCATGTAATCCGAATATTTAGAAAAAGTAGGACTTAATATCACCTGCAAGGATAACGCAAACATTGACACGATACGAATCTTTTCCATCTACAAGACGGAGTCGTATTTAGAACCACTGAAACAGAATTAAGGTCACAGCTCACTACAACCACTCGCCAAACGCCCAGCACGTAGACAGCGAGCGAGCGAGGCGATCCGGTGAGGCTATGGAGTTGATGTAGTGAGCGTATGTCCATAGAATTTTATATAAAGAATACTAACCGCTCGAGGCGAGGCGGTGCTGGTCGGGTGCCGAATGGTTGTAGTGAGCTGTAACCATTAAGATTGGTGCTTTCTTAAGCACCAGAGGGCCTACTCTTTTACCAACGAAAACGAAATTTCGGACGAAATTCGCGTATTTCCTACTACTTTTCTCATTGATTCCGACATTTCTTACGAACGAAAATTGTTTGTCGTTTAGATTCGACGACGATGAAGAGGTCAAACAATTTTCGTTCGTAAGCAATATCGGAATCAATGAAAAAAGTAGTAGGAAATACGCGAATTTCGTCCGAAATTTCGTTTTCGTTTGTAAAAGAGTAGGCCATCAGATGTTAGTTAGGGACTGGTCCACTAGACACCCACACCCACCAGTAGTATTTCTGTGAGCAAGGTTCTTCAGAGGTCTTTAAGGGGCACTGAGGTTAAACCCCCTGAGAGTCAGCGTGGAACAGCTTTATTGTCTTGAACTTGCATACAAAACAGAAGGAAAAAGCAACTGTACTTACCTACATTTCTAAAATAAAGTATCTCCGCGTATAAGTGGACGTTACTATAAATTGTAAAATCTTAATGATTCGCTTTAATATTTCAACTAATTTGTTATCTTGTTTTAGATACATTAATGCCCAAAACACGAATCTTACAGAACCGATAATAGCCTGAGTTGTGTTTATAGCTGTCGGAAACCATAGGAAATGGCATCGTAACTTAATGCTAATGTCAATTTAGAAATCAAAAACAAATAATAAATAAATTTCCCGTGTCTCCGGCTTTCTTTCGCCTCGGTGATGGCATATGTGACAATAATAGTTCATCGGGGCTAAAAAGGCCGCGTAGCAAATCAGAAAAAATAAAAACTATCCAGAATTCTTTGCAATTCCGCAAAATTCCCGTAAAACAGTCATATTCCCGTAATTCGTGACCAATTTACGGAAATTTAACGCTATTGCTAAGGAATCTCCTAGTAAATAAGGAAATGAATTGCGTTTAGATAATTGCTATTTGGTCGTTTTAGCCCCGCAGTTTCAGTTCCAAAGGTAAATATGACGTGTCAAATCGACGCCTGGGGTGGTGTTCCGTTAACACCGCACGGTCTTTAGAACTAATTGTTAGATTGATATTTCGAACCTATTGATATTTCCCAGATTGAGCTAAGTACCTATGATTTTTCTAACGATAGAAACTAATAAAGGCTATGTACAACTTTACTGCGGGCAGTAGTTATAGACTGATGCACACGTAGGTAGGTATCAGACTTTCTTTATGCATAAGCGTGAATGGACACAACATCTCAAAATTAAATAACAAGTTCCCATCTTAAAAATATGGTACCCAGATTATCCGCGTCGTTCATTCGTACGTTCGTGATTTCGACACTAATTTGCTATAGAAATGTGGCAAAATTCAAAATTGGAAGCCCGAACGAATAGCATTATTGGTTTCCGTACCGGGTCCGCAACAGCAGCTCAGAATAGTCGGTATTATAGTGAAGACGTGGCCTCATTTAAATTGTAGATCAAGTTAGAAACAGAGGTGTGTAATGAATTAATTTTATTTGACACATGACTGCAAACTGCGGAGATGCCGTGTCTGATACCCGCCCGGTACCTATAACTATTTGTCGAAACAATAATTTATTGTTCGTTCATGCTAATTGTGCAACTAGTAGGAGATACGAAGCTGGTTCTATGGAATTTTCATTATCTTTTTATTGTTTCAATTCGAAATCCGATGATTCCTGTTCTTGTCGAGATACAATAAGTAGGTAAGTAATTCAATTTGCCTAAACAGCATTGAATCTTGGACTTAGATTAATGTAAAATGTACAAATAATGAATAGCTTTAGAAATAATTTTGCAATTTCATGATGATTGTCTGGTCGTATAAATGTATGTAACGTCACGACTTTTATCCCCATTCGGGGGTAGCCCCAGAGGCTTGAGTGGCCATACACCACCACATTGTGGAGGTATTAACCAACTCAAAGCCCACGTATCACCAGATAGTCAGAACCCAACGTGACAGGTGGTGAACCTTGTCGCCGTGTATACAGGAACTGACTATTACCTAATCCCGAGGGATAGGTAGGTTTCCTCACGATGTTTTCCCTCACCGTCAATGTATGTATATTCATAAATGATATTCAATATTTTTAAAAATATAAAATTATCCAATCATTCAGAGCAATTATTCTTGGTTATTTCTTTAATATTTAAAAATATTGTTTTACGACATCCACGAGTCACGCGGACGGTTGTAAATTAAAGAGTGACACGCAAAATAGACAATTAAATTCTTATAGACAAAATTACATGCAAATTGGCAAATTTACAATCAATATCTACATCGTTTAGGTCAATTATAGTTATTTTACGACATTCCATATCGTGACGCGCAGCTCTATTGAATTCTATTATGCTACTGTGGGCTTGGTAACAGTTGGTATAATAATTAATTAAACATGCGTTTTGTGTTTTTATTACATCTTAATTAAATTATATGATAAGTGCTTATGGACGTTTTAGATAGGTTTAAAATCTACTACCTACCTACCTACTCATCATTGTGGCAGAGAGACAAGTTCTGATTTCTGCTTTATAAATTACACTTAAGATAGGTACTTACATACACATTCGTCGTTCATTCGCATGTTGTCGAGCGTTATGTCATTTTTCCAAAGTATGTTATTGGCATGTCGACGAAAAGTCAGTCTCAAGGGCCAATGTCAAATGCTTCAAAAGAGCATAAATCCCCTCAAGTACTTCTCGAACTGACTAACTTTGTATGCAACACACACCCCATAACCATAAACATTGAAATCAACACTTTTTTCAATCAATAAAACAATTTAGAGGTAAATCACACATACACTGGCCTCTATTACAAATAGACGGAGACTCCTTCCAAAATTACGTCTTATTTGTATTCAATATGCGTCGCCAACCGGTGTGTTCGCCTTAGTATGCCCAAAACAGTATATTGTCGATTTAGAACTGATATCAATTTGTAGTTAAGCACGCGAAAGGAATATTAAAAGATCGTACACGTAATAAATTTGAGTAAAAAATGTTGCATACGTAAACACGATAGGTTAACGATTTGTTTCGTTTTTATTAAGATTATTAATGTTTATTTATAGCCAGCTTGTGTTTATGAACGGCAACTTTGAGGGTTCGGTAACGAGTCACTTGGGATTCCACGGTCATGACAAAATATAAGATCGCATGATACACTAATTTTATTATTTTACGTCGGCACTTACACTTTTATTAACAATCGATCATTAGGTAGGTGTCCTATGTAATACTCGTAAATTTAACCATCATAAAATAACCATAGGACAAGGTCTACAAAGGTGTAAGACATTAAAAAGGAAATTCACATACCTACCCAGGAAAAGATTTTATTTTTATATTATGCCAAACCAACCTTTTTTCATCCACGCATTTAGTTAAAAACCATAATCGGAGTGTTTTCACTCTACCATCAAACTTGGAATTTTAAAATAGGAATATGTATATATTGTTCTGTGGGAAAAGATAGTCTACATACTTAACCCATCATCGCAGCGGAGGTCTTAAGTTGAGGATAATTTAGTATTTAACGAGAACTATTTAAGAACAAAATGTGAAGTTAATAGCAAATAAATCTCATTATTTGCCGCCCAGTAGCCTGAGCATTTTATAGGGTATAGTCATCTGGTCCACCAGGCGGCGCCACCGTCTGTCGCACGGGTATATCGGAGCTTTGAACGATGCCGCGAATCGTTGGGGCGCTTACACACTGAGAAAATTTATTATGATTATAATATTTTTATAACATTAATTAATATAGCAAATGTACCTAATAGGTAATATATTTTATTATAACAGCATTATTATAATATTATTAAAAACTAACATATTATTCGCAAAAAACTATCTAATATTTTATTACTAAATGCGTATGCCATAGGTAGTTCATTTGTTTGCAAACGATTAAACCTACATACAAAATATCTATCATATGAAATAAATGTCATGACTTAGTACGCAATTATAATTACACGTCTCTAAATACAAATTGGTGTCACAGACTGTTCATAATTAGCATGTTACGATGTGCACATAATGGCAAAAACACGCTGCAATGTAATGGTTAAACAAGCGAAATTCAACATCGCGTCGACGAAACTTTGTATTACGAGTGACTGCGACTGTAGGCGACTATACCTATACAAACGACTTCGGTTGATAAGGGGGCGTCCATAAATTACGTGAGGCATTTATGGGGGAGAGGGTCCAGCAAAATCTCACCAAATCTCACGTGGGGGAGAGGGGGGTCTCGGCAAATCTCACGTAATTTTTTTTACCACAAGTAACAGTGTAAAATTGCAAGAAAACTGGGTTAAATTACTTTTATTATTTTTAAACTAAATTTAAATTCAACTTTTTTTTGTTAAATTAAGTAAAAACATGTTTCTCCTCTAGAATATAGCTTTTGAAAATCTCACGTGAGATCGGAGGGGGAGGGAGGGGGTCGAGCAAAATCTCATGAAATCTCACCAAGGGGGGAGGGGGGTTCGAAAAATCTCAAAAATCACCTCGTAATTTATGGACGCCCTGTTACCCACCAAGAAGATTAAGTACTATGTTTAGAACGTTATTTTTTTATTTATAATGAAATTTTTAGACTAATGAAATACTTAAGTACTGTATTAAGGTTGATACAGAAATATTTCAAATAAATATTCCTTTATGTAATCAGGTAATTTTAATTTCTAACTAAGTTTACGTCACATAATCAAACCGGAAATCCCCTGTGTGTCACGCACCGGATAACAAATATTCTCGACTCCGTCCTCTCAGTATCTGGATTGTTTTGCATATCGCGGAACCACTCCTGCGCAGCTGATGCGAGGCAAATTAACGATCAAATGGAATCCCGCCACTGAACTTCCGACGAGACAAGTGACGAGCGGTCGACGGAACTTTATAAATAAATAAATATCGCCAGATAAACACACCTACTGTATGGTCACAAACTAAGACGAGAAGGCCGTTTCCGAAGGCCGTTTCCGTTTGGCGGGAATCGAACCCGTAACCACCCGATGCAGTGAGCCGAGCGCCCAACGCTCAAACCACTGCGCCAAGCGGTCGTCAAATCTACACTGAATTTTAACTTTATCCCACATATTACCTAGCAAACGAAAGTGCGAAATTACTTTGGTATCATAATTCAATTACCATCCTTAGCGGGTGCGCCGTGTTCATCAATCACACTTCCAACAGTATCTAGATTTTTTGCTGGCCTCCGCCATCAACGCGTCTTTGGGAAGCACCGCCGCGCCGTCCGCCATAATTTGTCAAAGTTTTTTATCCAATCAATTGATCACCGTGACGGGGACGAGCGTAGCGTAGTACGCGCCGTACTGAGGAAATATTAACGTACTCGATGATTGTGTATCTTAGAACTGAATGTTAACTATTTCCTGCACAAGTGTTTCGAGTGTCCATCTTTCAAGTCGGTGTGCTATTGAATAAATATTGTTGAACAAGTTGCCAAGTGACATTTTGATGCGTGGACGCGCCGGACCACTCCCCCGCTGCCCCCTCCCACGTCATCTGACAATGTCCACTCTCATCGTGAACAATTACTCTCAATGGTATATGCAAAATGTGACAATTAAAATTGGTTTATGAATTCATAGTTGCGTCAATTAAGATTTCATTTTGATAAGGAACGCTTTTGTAGGACGTATCATTAGGCTTCATCACGTCGACGAACTATTATCACGAGTTATGGGTGTAGAATGTAGGCGATTACGTTGTTACAGCATACAAAGTTTAAACTGCACACATCCTACTGGCTATAAGGTAGTATAAGTAAGAAGGGGAGTAAGTTCTCTTCAGATAGCAAAGAAATACAAATAATAAAAGCGAAACGTTTATGCCACAAGTGAGCAGCGCCGAACCACAAACTCTGGACTCCATGGATTTATAACCACCAGGTTATGACGATGCACACGCCCACAGAACTCCTCAAACATCCTCACAAAAGCGTAAGTTGAAAAACAAAGCGAGACATGAATAGAGAGGCTCCTCGATCACACAATACGTGTCATCGTTCAAAAGAGAATGCAGTATCCCATACGTATGAAATGAAAGCTCTAAAGTACCTCGAACTGGCTCGTAAAAATCCACCGAAAGGTAAAAAGGGCCATTGAGGGTACGTAAAATGAAGACATAAAGCATAATAGCTCGCAAAAACAGTGTTAATTCCATACAGCCATTAACAGGGCCTTCTTAACAGAAGAAGCTTAGCATACCGACGAACAAATCCCTATTGTGATGGGGGCTATTCGTGTCATGGACATACTTGCGTTGGGTACTACACCTTGGACGATGTCGTGCACGCTGTGAACATGAAATAAAATATGTATACCGAAATTTATACAAATTCCTGCCGTTTTACAAGCAAAATACAAATTTACGAAATTAAATATTTCAGTAGGTATAATAATCTTTATAAGCAACTGGCTTAATTTGGGCACGAAAAAATATCTTATAAAACCTCAATATAGCCGTTTTTGCAATCCTGACAAACTATTGCTTTCATATTACCAAAACTGTTCCGACATCTCTCGCGGTTTACAACTCAATATCCGTTTTCGGAATACTTTATTGTAAATTCAAATTATTTTATCGCTTCCACGATTGCTTTACAGCTTCGGTAGTCATAAAATATATTTCGCGAAGAACATAAAAATGATTTATTCTGAAAGTAATGACAATAATAACATCTTAACTTATACCTGCGGACATTATTAAGTGGATGTATCTAAAATGATCAAGACTATAAACTTTGGAAAAAAATAACTTGAATATACGAAACAGTTTATTAAAACAAAATAAACAATGTTAATGAATGTGTCTGTCAAATCGTGATCGCTCGGCGTTAATACTCCGTACTAAAGCTAAATATTAGTTTCATAATCGTTTATTTGATCGTTAACGATAGATTGATTTTGATATTGATTGCTCACTTCCGCATTGTATTGATATTCTTTTTCATGTTTTGTTTCTGTACAAGTTGTTTGATCGTATTTTTTTTATAAATCAGTCTATATCCTAATCTTCGCAGTTCAATATGAAATCAATTACAATCGGCACCTGTTGAATCTGTTACAATGTTACGAGTTTGCAACTTGTTGCAGTAAGCACATTTGTTTAAAGGCTCCAGCCAACTGCTGCGGAAAATTTGCGCCAATCACAATCAATGAAAATATACCATCCATGTATTTTTTTAATTGTCAACATAATATAACAAACTCTGTAAACAAGCGTACGACTCACCTGATGTTAAGCAGTTTAGTTACCATAGATGATTACATACAACGCAAAAAGCATCGCTCGCACATTACCGACACGAACTTTTTCTGACGCTCTCTCAGACATCGTACTTAATAGAAAGTACTTAATGCCGAATTAAGTTTCTCTGACAAATAACTGCGGTTTTCCGAAGCAATGCGTTAGGACATTCTGGTGATTTTTGAATAAAATGTGCTCATGCTAGAGTGAATAAAGTTTGTTTTGACCATGATAAAGACACAACAGCGGATAATTCGCCCGAATTTTTCGCAGCAGTCGGTAGGAGCTTATGCAGACAATCGAGCTAACAGAATGGTTTTGATTACAATAATAAATTATTTTATTAATGCTACTGTAATTGCGGCTCGTGTTTCTTCATTAAGCTGGTCGTTTGTTTGGCCGTCAGCCACCCAGTGCGCGCTAATATGCTTTTGATGTTAACGCGTTTCTTTAACAGTGGCGATGTGTGGTATTGTACAAGGCATTGCAAACGATTTAACTTTAGTTAAACTTAATTATGAACTGTTGTATAGAAGTGGATACTTAGCATAATTATAGTCATTATTTATTATTTGGCATTTTTTTTTGCAATGTATAGAATTTGGTCAGAGACGTTGAAGTGGAAAATTACGCGCATGTCATTACACCTAAAAGAAGCATGTTATTTAATTGATTGATTTAAACATTATTTTTAACAGAATATATTTATGGCATTAGAATATTTTTGTACATCATCTTAAAAATGTACTACGGCACCATGCAAAAATATCGTGTATTATTAAAATAAGACCTTATACTTTTCTTGAAATGAGTTTACTAATAACACACTAATCGATTTTAATTACAAAGTCAATTAATTATACAACGGATCAAATACATTATAATTTCCTTACTTCACTCCAACTTGCACAATAACTTTCTCACTGCAGCACAGTTACCAAACATCTCTAAATCATGAAATCGAGACGACTGGGCGTGTTATCAATTAGCCAGGTCTTTAACATTGATTTGATTCGCGTTTAGCCGCGACCGATTTTATTGATCGTGCCGAATGGCCAATAAACAACTCAGTAGTTAATACTGCAAGACTCAAAGTTCTTTACAATACGTCGTAAGAACTTTGACCCAAGGAGGTATACTTTATTAGGGACTACTTTGTTCGTATGAAGCTTAACGTACTATTAACAGACCGTCTGGTAGGCCATTTTGAAGAATTTTGTTGTCACTTGATGGCAAAATAATAGATAGGTTTTTTATCACAGTGTCTATGCGACTGTGTTATGTTCTGGAATCGGAAGGACGGCCCTATGCAAAAAGTGTTCAATTTTTTTTAAGTGAACAAGTTGACATTCACTTTTGTTATCTTTACGATCATCGATTTATCGTACATTATGTACACTAAAATATTGTTTCTCTGAGATATTATGACGTTTTATGACGTTAAAACGAACAAAAATAGTCAATTAACAATATTATCGTTTTACGGAAAAGTACGAGTATAAATTGCTTAATTTTAATTACATGTAATTATTAAGAAAAATAACAATAAAATACTACCCACGCAATGGTATTAAAAGGATTCTCATTACTGTGTTTAAAACAATCATATTTACTGTTTTGCTTGAATACATATTTTTATTTGTACCTATTTGAAAGTTGTGTTTGTATATTTCACAATTTAAATAATATTCGACAAATAACAAAATATAGATAAATTAAAAGCTTTTATGTCAAGCCCCCTGATGGTATATTTTACGAAAATAGAGTAAAAACTAAATTATAAAAATAAAAATATGCGATTCCCTACAAAAGTACGTATAATATGAATAAAGCTTAAACAGATCAGATATCACGTTATTGCTGTCCTGATAAAATCATTGCTTGCGTTTAATAAAAATTGTTCGACGTTGTAAACATTTTATATGCTCGCCATTACTTTAATTGTAAACTCCGAAGCAATAAATACAGTTCTTTATTATCATTAAACGCGACACATTTACTTGCCGAAGACATGCCGATTACAAATTGACTACCAATGACATTTTGCTACAATGAGTGGGAAGGGTGTATAGTGTTAACAAACAATTTGGTAGGGGAGCGGGGGGCTTGTTGTAACAATTTTTAGTTTTTTTCATGGGGAAGTCAAAATATTGAGTATTTTCATGATGAAGCACTCTTAAATGAGAGGTCATATATTCAGGTATAAATTAAAATGATAATTAGGCTTTGATTGATAACAAATGCTTGTATAAATGACTTTTTGTGAAAGAAGTCGAATGTTACAACATACCCCAGAGTTGGGGCTAGTTGTAACTTGCGTGGGGCAAGTAGTAACAATATAATAAAATAAAATATTTGTATAATTTACAGGCATTTATTGTCAATTAATATGAAAAATATTATTTATAACGTATTTATTCCAAACTATGAGGTTAAAAATGTTTATTTATCAACATTTAGTGATCTTTCTTGACACTCATTATCTACTTAGTCTTTTAAACTAAATAATAACATTTCTATCTACAGTCAAAATAATTTTCAATATCATAACATATTTTTTTGTTCCTTGGACTTGTATTGTTTTAAAATATACCTAAATCAAATGGCTTTTCTAAAAGTTGCTAGTTAAAAATTATCATTAACTAAGTAGTTTTAAAATTTAATCATCACAATCAACGTGGCAAACTAGTCTAGCTTCATTGAACATCATATTAAATGCAAATTCAGTCGTCATCAGAATCACAGTTCACACAAAAGTATGATACATGCTCGCCTTGTACACATTTAACATGTTACAATGTGCCCCGAAATTTCGTTACAACTAGCCCGATGGCAAATATTTGAACATTTTTGTATATTGAAAAAAACGTTTACGTTATTGTCAAATGCTAGTAGTTACGTATGATAGCTTAATATATTGACTACACAAATTAATAGATACTCATTTCAAAAAGACATTGCAGTAACTTAAAATCAAACTTTACGAACTCAATTTTTGTAGGTTACATGCCAAAAATAGTGCACCTGCTCACAACTAATTACTGCGCTCTCCCCTGCCTCACTGGCTGTGCTTACGTCTTAGGCCCCGTTATAAGGAGCATATTAAGTGTAAACTGAAAACAAAATATTGAAAACCTGCTGAGTAATTAAGCTGTTTCTACTTACCCCTGTTACAACTAGCCCCCAGCTCCCCTACACATCATTTTATCAAAGTTTAAGTCAAAGTATTTACATTAATGTTGTCTATACTGTAATTTAATTACTTTGTACTCCAACACTCCAATACCTCTAATAGTAGGTATAAAGTCTCCCTTGGCCTATGGCAAATAAACTTATCCATAAATTAATAGAAATTCTAATCTTTTTACAATAGCTTTACAAAGTATTTTGAGGACAAAAGTGCTAAACTTACATTGATAACAATGAAAGTAATTATCTTAATCTATTAGGAGCAACATGGATTATAACAACTGGATTTTCATATCAGTATTGAGTTGAAACTAACCGTCAAGTATTCCAGGCTATTCAATACAATGTCCTACCCCATACAGCATTCCAACATCATTGGCGTATAAGCTTGCTAATTGGTTACACGTAGCATTACAACTCTGAATGAGATACAACAATATTTTTCCCTTTTTCGCTCGTCTCAGTTGCAAGTACATTAATGCTTGCTATTGATACTGATAATTATTTAAATAAGCTTCGGACGCAAGTGCATGTCTCAACAGAGTGCATAATGTATGGCTTCATTTAAATCCTAAGATATCACTTATTGGTTTATAATTGCGATTTTTATTTGAGTTTAGCCACGTTTCAGTGTAGATTGGGACTGTGCTTTATGTTTCTGCATTTTGTTAATTATTTTTAATTGTCATTTAATCTACATATCAATTCTTATTATTCCTAAATCAAGTCATATAGATAGGTCAGACCGAGAATAACGGGTTTAAAAGGGTTTTGATCAATTTCAGATGCTTAGGTCACAAAACTAATATATAAAAGAGTAAATTTAGATATAGATTTTTATATTGAAAGACAACCAGTGCCTAACCATCCTATATAAAATACTGTCATAAGACAGCATGATAAAATACTAGAAAAACGATGTAAAATTGTTATTGAAAATAAAGTTCCACGAAATTGAACAACATAATAAGAGGCAAAGAATAAACGGTCAAGGTTTCAAGGTGGTAGAGCCAAGCTGTAGCCAATTGACTGCAGCTCATAAACGGGCTGGCTCGACCGGGGTAGTACCACCCTCTCACAGAAGATCGGCGTAAAGCAGCTATTACAGCTGCGTTTCGTACGATGAGTGAGAGAGCCGTAAGCCCACCCCCCTCCCCCTCCCTCCATCCCACTCCCCTTCAGGTCGGCAATGTGCGAGCAATACCTTTGGTATTGTAAGCATCTATAGGCTACGGTAACTGCTTAACATCAGGCGGGCCGTACGCCTTTTTGCCACCGCAGTCCTATAAAAAAAAAAAAAAACAGTTATACACGACCCATAACAACACATCGATATGTATCTACGATCTGGATTCTAACTCAAAAAATTTAATATCCATACCGGGCATAAATTTTTAAATATCAAAAAGAAATATTCTCACGACCTCAAAGTACCGCGTGGCGATAAGAATCGGTCTGAACTTGAAGTAGTTATGTAAAGCCTAGATCGCCCAATACGATAACTAGCTTAGATCTTGAATCTAGATATGGTGGAAACTTGAGGCTTGGAAACGGGTCACGGACGTATCGAAATTATGACGGAAAATATAAACTGCTTGATGCAAATATAGACCCTAGTAAAAGTAAATTATATAACACTATAAGATCTACCTTGACATAAATTTATTTTATGGGTTCTCAAGGACACGTCATTTTCTGAGGTAACCTGTAGGAAAATTTATATAATGTGAAAATAATGGAAAACAGGAAAAAGGGATAGATTGAAAATAAAAAATAGACAAATAATAGTAATGAAATTTTATATATCAGCCTGTATAGCCCTCTGATTTCACTTTTTATAACATTTAATTTCCTTTGAAAAAAAAAATACTATTTTGACAGCATATAATTTTAGTAGTTACGCATCACGACACCTCCCTCGATTCCATAAACTATTTTTAAAAGGATTGTTCCGTCTCGCATACAACATTACACAAAGTTCATAAAATTTCACACCGACACTTAAATCATACATTGAGCGACAAGAAAATCGAATCGGACCACGAACATTATAATTACTCGGCTTTTAATTTAAATGAACAAACCGTGAGATGATTTTACGGCTATAAATATATCGGTAACTACGAAATGGTCCATTCACTTAGAAGATATGGTTATGGTCAAATATGAGAGCGTGTTGAAACTGCCATAATATTACATTATATCGGTTATGAAAGTGTCAGAATAACGCGTAATAGAAAATATTGTGGGTTATTAAATTGAATAGAGCCTAAGTAGTGGCCGGCCACACAGGGGTTTAGTTGTTTATGATACTCGTACATTATGTTAGTAGCTCAATAAATATACTACTTGGTAAATTATGTAGAGACAAAGTATGGGAATCAAATTAATTGAATGAAAATATGACAATTACTGTCACTTAATTAATTTAATCGGCACCTAACACTTTTTGTCACGAAAAACCGGATCGAAATCAGTAGTATGAGAACGTAACAGCGCGTATCTCAAAAATTATCTCAATCAATCAATCAATCATTGATAAAATTGTCACGTCACACCAAAATTCCACTTTCGAAAAACGTAACTAATAAATTCCAGTTCTAAGTGTTACCACCGCGGTTTGGTCAACACTATCACTAGTTGCCTAGTAAAACCATATTCACGGACATGTTAGTGTGTCTGTATGTCATAAACCAACATCAGCATATTGTTAGTTAGAGGTTTATCACTTGTAAATGTTCTATGAACTTTTAAACAAAAATCCTTAATAAACAATAATTTTGGACAGGACAGGTATTATTTTCTTATTCGTCCAAAACTACAATAGTCGTGGAAAGCCGAGGGAGGTCGCTAGTGTCAAATAAATTTTAATTAAATCGAACACCGGTAAGATGGCCGCGTTCGCTACTAGTAATTGACAAGTTCTTGATGAATCGCTTCAACCGCTTGTTATGTTATAACTAGACCCCATCTGTCTTTCCTTGGCACCTTAGCTGAACATTCGAAAGGTTTAATTTGATGTTAAATCTCTGAGTGATATATCGTATAGGGTTTCGCTTTCTGTTTACGTACTATCGTTGTTTGATTTGATAAATATTAGAATTTGGAATTCCAGCGATATTTTTCATTTAAAAAAGATTCGCTTATCACAATCTGTTTGATTGATCCATATTTAATTGATTAACCAACATTAATGCGTTATATGTTTGTGACTTCCACTGACGAAAGAAGAGTGATTTTAATCATTAGACGTAGCAATTAATTTACAATATATGACAAGTGATGTGAAAATATTGAAATTAAATTTCCACATGTTGAATAACACCATCCAATAAATAAAACACTTCTCATTCATCTACGATTATTCATCAGAATTATAAAAATGCATTATTGTCCTTATCCCAATACAAAAGGAAGAAGATGACAAACGACTAATTGTAGAATCGTTGACGAGAAGAGTTGACATTATTCCCCGTCATCTTTAATTCGGAGGTTTCGAGATGAATCAAGCCTGGAAGAGGCGCAGTTTAAATAAATTCTAAAAAATAATGTTTAAAATACAAATCTATATATATAAAAATGAATCCCTATTTCATGTCATGATTTGACGCGAGAACGGCTGGACCAATTTAGATGATTTTTTTTTTAGATTATTCCGTGAAGTTCAATGAAGGTTCATACATTTAAAAAAATTGGAAAAATTGCCCGGAAAGCGCTAAAACCCCATATTTTACGTATGATTCAAATTACTTTCAATAGATGGCGTAATTAACGCCGGTGTCAGATGGCGGATGGTGACTATAAATTCCTGCAAATTTATTTCATGGGCAATTCATCACAAGAAATAGATCTGCGTTGTGCACATAACAGTTCTGGGCAAAGGTCTCTCCCCATCTTCTTCCATCCATCGCGGTCTTAGGCTCTCTCATACCACCCGTCTAGATGAGCGTCGAGGTCACCGCGCCATTGTTTTTTGGGTCTACGTCGGCGTCGACGGTCGTGCTCTGGGACCGCACTCGGTTATTGCTTTGGCCTACCTTTCTGAGCTCATTCGGCTCAGGTGACCCGCCCAGGTCCACTTAAGTGTAGCTGTTTTCGCTCCTACATCCGCGATAAGGGTCATGGATCGCAGCTGGGTGATCCGCACCCTATCAGTGTTTTTTACACCGAAAATGCTGCTCCATAGCTCTTTGGCAATCCTTCAGTTTCGACTTCTGAGCCTCTGAACGGGCGGGATACACATGTCAATGTGTCAGTGGAAGGTTGGCCTTCATGAAGTCTCCCATGGACCAGTAGCTCTTCCAGGCATTTTCAATACGGCGACCAATTTAGCTATTTTTAGGGTTTCGTACCGAAAGGGTACCAACGGGACTCTATTACTAAGCCTATGCTGTCCATCCATCTGTCACCGACCTGTATCTCACGAACCGTAATAGGTAGAGTTGAAATTTTCACAGAACGTATATTTCTGTTAGCGCTAGAACAACAAATAATAAAAATAAAATAAAATTTAAAAATAAAGGGGGGTGACTCTATTACTAAGCTTACTCTGTCCGTCCGTCTGTCAGCGGGCTGTATCTCACGAACCGTAATAGGTAGTGAGTTGAAATTTTCACAGAAAGTGTATTTCTGTTGCCGCTACAACAACAAATATTACTAAAATTAAAATAAAAATTCAAAACAAAGGGGGTCCCCATACAAGAAACTTGATATTTTTGACGTTTTTATTCTACGGTGGTACGGAACCCTTTATTTGTGACACGGGAAAGGAGTAGAACAGACGACGAACGGGGGAACGGGGGGGAGGGTTTAGTTCTTTTCCGGCTAATAAGTAAATACAACATTAATTCTGAGGCGGCACGAAGTTCGCCGGGACAGCTAGTAATAAATAGTTCCAGTATATTTCAGTACTATAAAAAATACTAAGTATTTATTTAGGGTAAATAAATCACTTAAAGATTAACCCCCTTATTCATAGAGATTTTACCCAGTTTGCAATGGTTATGAAAGGCATTTTTAGGAACAAATGTGATTTGTAACTCCACTGCAGGTCGATTATAACTTTCTATGAATAAGGGGGTAAATCTTTTCTGTACTCGATTAAGTATGTGTAGGTACTTATTAGTAAACAAATTGAAAAAATACAAAGTATTTATTTATTGTTAATTGTTATTGTTATGCTATCGGTTAATATAAAGATAATCTTGATTAAATTAAATTAAAGATCTGATACTAATCATATCTAGAAAAAAATACACCTCTTAGTACCGATCAACGACGACAACGATTTGTCGAGCGACATAAACTGTTATCCCATTTCAAATCAACCACGATACACCCACAGATTAAGTATAACGAGTAAGTACTTACTTTATTTTAAACCCATTCACAGCTTTCGGCATCGGAATAGTAAAAGGATATTAATAAATGAACCTCCATAAAAATACCTCAAATCAAGGATTCCAATCTTAAAAATTAATAATAAAATTAAACAGTAATTCAATGATTAAGATACTAAAAATTATATTATAAAAATTATATTAATTTATTACAAAATAACGCCGATAACTCGAATCGATTTCAATAACAACCGTTATCTTATGAAAATTATTAACCCTGGCAGGATACATCTGCTTTGAAAAAAGAACACGACATTCCATAATTAAATTAGCGTGTTGGAAATTAAAAATGGGTAAGAACACACGGGACGTCCTACCGGCCGCTGCAGGGCGCCGTCCGCACGACACATACCATGGCGTTTTATACCCATCAAATCGACCGATAATTGAAATGAGTTCCTTGTAAAAAGCAGAAAAACGATTATCCCTATACCTTTTAAGACGTCCGAGATACACAAATGGACTTTGTATTAGAATTTATGTCACTTAAAAGAGATGATATAAAAAAGCGCCGACGGGTTTACACGCAATAAAAATATGGGAACGTCGGGAATGCCTTCCCGGTTGTCAATCGTGGGGTTTAATAATCGTAAAATGTTTTTTGATCTACTCAAGCCGAGGCTGAGGATATCTGGTGTGAGTACACTTTGATTTTGATTGCGTGTCGCTTACCAAGTGCACGAGACAGTCTGGACAATCTACTTTTATTTTTTCGACAGATACTTTGATACTGATTAGTCACTACATGATACAAAAAATAATAAATTTGAAGTATTGACAGTTTTCCTATCCAATAGCTGACGATTCTGAAACAGACAAGATTTTTAATTCCTAGAACTTTTTGAAAGTATTTACATCTTGTATTTATGTTACCATTTTATACACAATAATTTTTATTGAACGCAATAAAAACATTGAATAATTGTTACACTGCACGTAGATGAAACTTACGGATGCATATAGAGAAAAAATATACATTTGTTGAGGTCCCACAGACGTTTAATTCATTAAAATAAATTAATAACACGCTGTGTCTCCGATGTGCGTGACACATCAATATGCTGATATTGATTTTATGACCTTAAGTGGCAATTATAAGCGTTGTTTATCTAAAAAACTTAGGTGCTCAATGAGCTAGTTTTACGAGCAATGGGGTAATGCCGTATTAGTTAAACTAAGAAGCGATAAAAAACATTTTAACATTCCTAAATATCCATAAAGTATAATAATTATTGCGGAGTAGTTGCCGCTTTCTCCAAGATCGATCATTTTACTAAACACTCTAAAAGATTATAATTAACTTTAATTACAGTGAGTCGCTTCCTTGTCGGCCATTTTTCTCGAATCTAACTATTTTCTGACAACTAATAACGTGTTACGTTAATCGGCAGGTAATTTATATACCGAATTCTTTACGCCCTATACGATTAAAACGATGTTCTTTTTAATATTCATAATGTGAGGCGTTATTATGTCGGAGCGGAAACGTGCCACTCAATCGATCATGCCTCTTTTTTGGACCGACTGTAAACCTATTGTCGAGAAATTTATCAATAATAATGTAAACATACACAAAAAATATAAAAGGATGAGAGCCCTCGATATCACTTTATCGATGTTTATTGAACACCAAATAAAACAGTTGTTCAAAATATTATAAGATGGGTAGACACTTATATTTTTTATATAAAAATACATCATAAATTGAGTTATATATCAAAGTAAACTTTCGGCTACATTGTAAAAATATACAAAAAGTAATTAAAAAGATTTAACGCTGAATATATAATCGATGGTCTTCAGTAATAAGACATCAAAGGTTTATGGTATAAAATCCTGCCCCTGACTTAATGTAATACCTATTCATTAAAAACACTTGCGCCGCGGTAAAAAGACTGCAGCTAAATACATACTGGTCAAGAGAAAAGCGCCGAGCGGGGTCAGACGCCGGCGGCTTTAATACACAGCAAGACTTCCATTCATCTTTTGTCGCACAACTAAAGCCTTTGTGTTTAAATATTATGTGGTAATTATATCATTGTTCAAGTCGTAAATTTTCGAACCGTAAAATAAATTTAACAACTTCAAAGTGAATACAATAGTTATTTACCTGTTTACAGCTAAACCACAAGCATCGATAAATATTCAATAATCATTTTGCATACTCAAATATTTTAGTTAATTTACATTTAAAATGAAACTTTATATATTAATGCTTGCTGTAAAAGTTATGAGCTTTTACTCTAAACAATACTCAACCACACCTATGTTTACAAACAAACGAACAATTTATTAACTTACACTATTACGCACTCGCATATTATGCGTTTACGTGTGTGCGTAAATTCCAGCAGAACTGTCAAATAAAGATCCACAGAGACAAAGCTATACCTACATGATTTCGCGCTGCAAGAGGTAAGTTTGAATGCCCCCTGATTACATCGAGTGTCACTTCTATACGAAGTAATATTTAGTAATCTTTGACAAACCGTCACTGCCCAAGCAATTGTCAAATCTACCCAAGCACTTACGTACATTGCTAGTAGGTATGTTTGAATTGTATATCTTTCTCTCTATTATGCCGCCCACTAGTCACCGTGGTAGTAACAGGTGTGATGGTATAAAGAACTTGCTTTGTCAAACTGTATTGTCGCTTTCACCGCCCACGCTGTCTCTCATCACTCAAGCCGAGGTGTTAAACGCTAAACCCACAATTACCCATATTGGCTGATCAGATCAAAAGCACCGCCAGCTATTATTATGCGGACACCAAATTAAAATGGAAACATTTAATATTGCTATTAATAGGTAATGTTTCGTTGTGGAAAGTGTAAACTTATCCGTAATAGTATTTTGTTAAACTTTCGCACATACTTCTTACCATGTAGAGTTTAGTTCTCATACTTATATGACCCGCTGAGAGTGTCGCTAAATATGAAATTTCTTCTTTGAGCATGAGTTTGTTATAAGTACCATTAAAATTCTCCTCCATTTTTGAAGTTGGTTAAGAATAGATTATAAATACTACGCCGTTTTTTCATGAATCTTACAATGACACAACACTGTTTAGTGACTTACAAATAACAACGCAAACAATTTGGAAAATCCGAACGAAAACTTTTCCTTGAGTCACGTTCAAGAGAATAGGTAACATTTTAAGTCAGAGGAAAACTATTTTTAAATGAGATCTCTGTTAGTAAGATTATAAAAGTTTTGCGTCGTCCCGAAATAGTCTTGTTTTTCCATTGTGGCTGGGAATCACCAGTTAAACTTTTAAATTATTTTCCTCGGTTGTTTTAAAATGCGAACAGTTTTATCTAGGGTTTTTCAAATGTTGTAACTGGAGGAATACCCACTTAATCCGTTACAGTCAACCAAATGTAATCGTGACCAAACCATAAGGGTAATTTTGCGTAGAAATTCTGTTAACATAAGGTTGAGTTTCTTGTCCATTTTTCCTTGGCAATATAGTGACACAGTATCAAACAGAATATCATGTAACCTAACCTAACCCCTATCACTCCCTTTTTAGCCCCCCCCCCCCCACTCCTCCCTAAGAAAATGGATCTCTTTTCATTTTTACCGACCAAGCCTATCAAGCCTGTAGACCAACGGTCGGCAACAGGCGGACCGCGGTCCGCGTTTGCGGACCGCGAAATGTCGAACTTCAGACCGCCAAATATTGTAATGTATTGTATACCAAGTATAAATTAATACGTAGATCGAAATTAACGGACGCCCACCTAGAAGACACACTTTGAATTTGCTGTTCTTCTCGAGAACCAAACTATAAAAAACTGGCTCAAGACCGTCGGTGCAGTTTCTCACATTAATTTTAGGTCTTGTGTTTTATAATTCGGAATTTTATTTGAAACCATAAATTTTTTTCTGGACCTCGTTAATATTTTCCCACAGTATCCGAACCCCTCCTAAAACTACTTGCCGACCCCTGCTGTAGACCTTACGCAGGGTCTACCAGGGGCACTGTTTTCGCGTAGGTACCAGGCTGACACAAGTACGCAAGAGGTGTCAATTAGAAACCAAGTGTTCAGTTGAAGTTGATCGATAGTTACAAATTCTGAACATGATAATAAACACTATTTACAAGCTTTTGCATAACTAGTATGCTGAAAGTGAAAGTGCTGATAACAGGAAAATAATCCATATTTATGATGCAGTTAACTAATAGTGCTTAATTAGTATGGACGTGTTTTTCTTTGGCGGTCTCCCGTGGTTACGAGATGGTGGAAAAGTTGGTCGATCCGTTATGGAAAACATTGTAATAGCTTTTACCTCAGTAGGAACAGCTTTACTTAGTAGTAAAGTACCATGAAAGAAAAGGAGGTGCTTGCTTATTAATTCTTAACTTATGTTTGTGCTTTAAAATTATCATAAAAAATACGTGTAATGGGAACGAACACAAGATGAAATAGAACATTCTCACCAATTTTTTCACGCAATTAAAGAAGTGTTAAATATAACTTAAAGTTAGATTCGGAATTTAAAAACAACTTAGTGACATTTTTGTTTGCTAACGTCACTTCGCAAACAAAAAAATATTAATCGTAAAGACCGAGACCTCCGGTGTGCTCAAGCGAAGCTTCATCGCGGGGCTATGCTAATTAATTTATTGTCACGTACCATGCTTTCCGTGTTATATGAGGCCATTGTGATGAAGCCGTACATTATTTATGAGGTTTTTACCGGTGAAACGCTGGATGAAAGGGAACGGGGACACTTAACCAATGATTGAAACGGATGAGTATCGCATAGTTTCGTATAGTGAGGTACTTGATATGCAAGTGTCCTACCAACTATGATCAAAAACTACTGAACTGCCACTAGAAACAGAACTACTTTCTAGTATGCAACTAATTATTCTTTCTGAAACAGATATGCGTCCCTTATCCTATAATAATAAGCTAAAAATACGACGGCCTCGACAAAATTGGTCTAAAGAAGCCTAAACCCAAAAGCCCCTAGCCCCTAGCGCTTGTTAATCAGGGTAATTTAAGGATTCTAATGACACCTCACTCATCTTAATTGATTTAGGCGTTCAGAAGTTACAGTAGAATAAAGAAACTCACAAATTCATTACACTCGTTTTTTGGCCAGTCGTGTAAAGAGCGTTTTGGCGAATTGGATGACAAGACAATGATAGATGGTTTGTCAATTGTCAAATTTACCATTTGTTACTGATGATGGACAGTTGAATAAAGGAACCGATCGTTAGGAAACAAAAGCGTAAACGCAAATTCTCATAAGAATCGACTATGTGGACGATAGATTCAAATAAATACAGTATATGATGTAACGTTCATGTTTAAATCTTGTAACTTTGAAGATTGATCACTAATCATTTGGAGACGATAATAAAACCCACAAGAGATATACAAAGACCTCATAACTATTTACCAAAATGGTACATTTATAACGGCAATATTAAACCTAGCGGACAATAACGAATACATCATACAAATAATAATGTCCACATAAAAAATACTACTTTTTATTCAAAAAAATTAAACAAACTCAAAGCGATATATCATAAAAATTACCTACCTACTTCAGTTCATAAAAAGACCGAGCTGCCCTTCCTGTTCCGAATATATGCGCCCACGCACCTCGAGTAAAAGTTGCTTTCCAAACGCAATTGTGTACCGCGACCAGTTTAAAAACTGGGGTCATACTACTCTGTATTAACTCACATTTTTTAAATCAAATAAAAAAAAATTCTTTTGTTGAACTGGTCGAAAGTATAAAAGGAAAGATGATGTAGATTTTCTCGCACACTTTTCGCACGTGACTGGAATCGTGAAAGAAGAACCAAGAAAGAGCCACCGATAAAAGATCAGGTCAATGCCATGTCTTACAAGGAAGTGAAAGAGGCTATCCTAAAACAAGAGAGGTAGAAAAAGCATCATAAGCTACACCAACGACGAATTCTGAAATTAGAAATATGTATTATGTATGAAATATTTTTTTATTAGATGCGTCGACATGAGACGCATGCCGCACCCGAGCAATCAATTTTGACGTCGGAACGCACAGACATAATGTCATACATGAGTGCTCGGGCGAGGCATGCGAGGTATCTGGACGCACTAATTAACCTATTCTCCATGGTCTACCGCATTTCTAATAATCATTAACTAATTGCAAAGTAAACCCATTGCAAATATTACAGTAGCAATTTATGACTTACCGCAACACCTACCCACAGCTCCGCCTATTAGCTAAACAAATCGTAATTGTAATACATCACCACTGTTTAATTAAAGCTCTGAATGACAAAGGTTAAGCAATTAGGTGCTGGCGACACGTGTGGGTGTGTTATAAACAGTGTCTCGTTAACAAATTAGTATTAAGTTCCATCGCCTTAAAAAAATAAAGATTCCAGTAGTTTGTACAAATGGATATACACTTTTTTCGTTTTATCTGACGTAGACGCTTTCTTTTCGTTAAGATTTGGATTCGCGTTTCAGTAACTATAGGTAAAAAATAATAATGAATACGTGAATTCTCTGATTCCTTCTCCTCCCGCTATTACCTGAGTCAGGTATGCAACTACCCACGCCATTTTTCTTAGAAATAGTACAGAATTAGGGCAGTGGCATAGCAAGCCGTGGGTGGCGTTAGAGCATGGAATTGCCATGTTTAAATCATCTTAATGCCCTTTATTTAGCCCTTACTTCACTAAGCTTATCCCGAGCACCCTCATCTTAGGGGTAAAAACACAATCTGGCTGGACCATACTAAAAACACGCTATTACGGCCCGGCCATGACTTCGCGCGACGGCGACGGGCGACAGCGTTTTTTGCTAAAATGTTGCATGACGCCACGAGCTACCGCTGTCAGCGGCAACGCGCGCGATGCAACATTTTAGCAAAAAACGCTGCCGCCCGTCGCCGTCGCACGAAGTCGTGGCCGGGCTGTTAGGCGTATGATGATAGTATTTGTTAGAAAATTCTGTCAAAAATGTAGTAACTCTACATCCTTCATTATCTGATCCTTAGGCCACAAAGTCGATACCATAGAGTTCTAAGTGTAATCAGTCAGTTTATATCCAGTTCTTTACTATCCAACCTCTCTTGCCATCACTAGTAGTTAATAATCATACTAATAACGAAATACATATAGACAATTATCTTTAAAGTGCATTCCGCTGTCACAGGTTCCAAATACTGATCTAAATAAGTCAACGTGACATTACCAAAGATTTATTGTAACATTTCGAAGCATATTACCATTATGGGCAGTTAATCAATATTATATTACCAACCAGTTAGCGTGTCGTTTATTCAGTTGATTGTCTAAAACTGGTCTAGCGATGTTTGTTTTGTCAGTAAGTGCCAATGTAGCTTTCCGTCTTTGATGACAATCAGTAAAGAAAACTAATCTGGCTATTAGTATTGGGGGCCCATCGCGCCACTTAGCCGCCTCAATTGGTGAGTAGGCTGTTGTTAAAGCGAAGCGCTTATCGTGATTTATAAGAATACTTGAATGTTCCATGTCGCTTACGCCAAGTTCTATACTTTTTAGAGGAGGAAAATCGTAAAAAACACGTTTATCAGATAATGTTTTGAAAAGTCCAATATGATATCTTGGAAAACATCTAAACTGATGAATTACCTAAAGGCTTTGAACTTGAAATAAAAGGTACACTAACAGGAAGAACCTAATACAAACATTCTGAGTTGTTCAACCATCATCGTTTCTCAAAAACAATTTGCATGACTAAGGCCTAGTAAATTGGTGCGTCAAGATACCTCGCATGCCTCGCCGGAGCAATCATGGTATGACAATATGTGTATGCGTTCCGACGTTAAAACTGAGTTCTCGGACGCGGCATGCGCCTGATGTAGACGCAGCATTTGAATCTATGTCTTATGACGTAAGCAGATTTCTTTATACCACTCAGTGAATTGAGGAAAATTTCTTCTAGACTCTTGACGCATATTGTATTTATTTGCAAATACAGACGTGGTTTCTGTTCCTTTATGGTAATGAAGATCTACCGACAGCCTTCCATCCACCCTCATGATCGACAAGTTTCTACGTACAAAATTAAGGTATTTTTTTTTTAAATAGCCGTTATACGTCCCACTCCTGGGCAAAGGCCTCCCCTTTACTTCTCCACATGTCCTTATTTTGGGCTATTTCCTGCCACGATGTTCCCGCAAATGTGGTCAAATCATCTCGCCATCTCTTCCTTGGTCTACCTCTTTGTCGGTACTTATTTGATAGATTATAATTAAAGCTCGACGATGCAGATGGGTACGATGAGTTAAAGCTCATTGCCGGCCTGAACTGGAGAGAAAAGAAGACCGAGCGCATTGGAAAGAGTTACAGAAAGTCTTCGACACGAGGCCCACTAAGTTAAGATACTTTTTGTAAGATTCAGGTTTTATTTTTTTGTTATGTATTTATTTTTGAAATTACCAAAACTAATAAAATATGTTATAGACCTTCCACTTAACACCCGCCATCTCAATAATTCATTAGACCTCCGTATTTGGACAGTACGTGTTGATATGAGTGACATATGAATTACATTGTGTCTGGTGTCAGTGGCTCGCGTTCTTAACTGCTTAGTAATAGAGCTTATAATTAACTTGACCTCAGACCCGTGGAGGCCGCGATGAAAGAAGTAGTTAGTATGAAGAGGTCATATCTCAACCCGCAGTCTACTGTGTAGTAGATAAAGGTGCAAACGTTCTCATGGCATTAAGTGTCCAGTAAGTAGTGGACTTCCTTTTCCACGCTGTAGCTACTCCAAACAAGTTTTTTTAAAAATAGGTGCGTTGAGATGCCTCGCATGCCTCGCCCGAGCACTCATGTTATGAAATTATGTCTATGCGTTCTGAAGTAAAAACTGAGTGCTGAGCGCGGCATGCACCAGATGTAGCGGCACCCAATGAGTAAGCCATTTTGGGTGCAGATTTGTGCCATTTTGCGTCTAGGAGATTTAGGTGCATTCTAGAATACGACTTCTCAAGAGGCTCCCAAGTGGGATAAAACCACCCAAATTCACTCTTTCTCTTGAAGTTATGTGAGAATCGTGAACACTTTTCGTCCAAACTGTGAAAGCGGCGAACAACATCGTAAACATTAGCTTATAATTCATGATGGGACACATTCGACACGGTCCGAAACATGTTACCCAAAAAAACATCTATAACAATCGCACCCGTTGCATGCCGATCAAACATAATGCCACTAACGGTTCCACTAATGGTTGCTATGGACTCCCATACACCTGAATATGACCGCCATACATCAAAGACGTCGCCACTCATACAAAACGCAAGTACAACGCAGCCCTAGAACCCAATCATGATTGATTTGATTTTAACTCCCGCCCACAATGCGCAAGTATCTGAAATAAAAAATTGTCTGCCTTCTAACTTGTCTAGACGGTGGTGCTGTTGTAATGTCGGTTTCGTCAGTTTTACATGCACCAATAGTTTGGGCCAATATTGGTTGTGACTACCTTAGATTTTCACAGCCATTTTGGCAGTACCTCGGTCCAGAGTTATCTAATTTTTAATTGTATTTTTTTTTCAAAATGCTTACTCCTCGTTGCATTGGGGGAAGTGCGCATAAAGAGAATGGCTTCCAACATTGGAACCAAAATAAGGCAGGGGAAATATGGCTGCACAGTGATGAAAAATGTTGGTCGTAGTTGCGTTCACGACGTTAAAGACTTCTGAGACGCCGTTGCCCAAACGTTGGCTCCAATGGACATGGTGTAACCCGAGCCCCGTCCTCTGTTCAAACAATGTGCTTCTGCCCACACATAACAGTTATTGTTGTGTTCGGTCGTCGACGGTTTCTTAATGTGCAAATAAAAATCGGATCGAATCATTCAATCTTGTAGGACCGTGTCCCGTGACTGCCGTTAAGCAACCAACTGTATTAAAATTAAAACGTTTGGCACGTGTAAGGTTCCGGTGACTTTAGGGCAAAAAGACGCAAAAAAGATTGTTGATAGTGAGTAGGCGTGTATGAATATTTAAATACTTGTAACAATACTTGTAATGGCAATGACCAATACAGTTATTTTTTGTTACTCGTGCTACAGCTTACTATGGTAAAAAATGTAATGTAACGTCACGACTTTCATCCCCGTTCGGAGGTAGTCAGAGGCTTGAGTGGCCATACACCACCACATTGTGGAGGTATTAACCAACTCAAAGCCCACGTTTCACTAGATAGGTACTTTAGTAAGTACCTATCTAGTGTATACGTATCAATTTCTTGTCTAAGTGCTTTCATAGATTTTAGATTACCAACTTTATCTATCTGATTCTTATTAGTCCTTGCAATTGTATGTCCAATTAGAAACGTAGGTATATCAAACGTGAAAAAAAAACGTAAACGTACGACACGACAAATATCATCCTCATTATTTTTGTGTAAAACTTAAATTATATAACTACTTTGCATAATAAAAATAACATAATATAATATTTGGCTTGCAGTTCACAGACTAATAACACTATTAACATAATATAAATACTTCAAATACATAAGTAAATAGAGACGCCGGCACACATTTTATTGTGGACAAACTCTCCTTTAAACTAATAAGATTGGGTAACTCGTAATGGACTTGAAATAATATTGCATCGTGAGGAAACCTACCTATCCCTCGGGATTAGGTAATAGTCAGTTCCTGTATACACGGCGACAAGAATCACCACCTGTCACGTTGGGTTCTGACTATCTGGTGAAACGTGGGCTTTGAGTTGGTTAATACCTCCACAATGTGGTGGTGTATGGCCACTCAAGTCTGACTACCCCCGAATGGGGATAAAAGTTGACGTTAATTTTTTTCATAATATTGCATAGGTATATGATCAGGGTGTTAGATTAGATTAGGGAAGTGTTAAGCTCATGGCAATTCTTGCTTAAACGTAACTAACAATATATAATTAAAAAATTGCTAATAAATAACAGAGAACAAGAAACAAGAAGTATCTATTCCAATAAATCGATAGAACAGACGTGCCACATCTCGCTATAAGGGCCGCCGCATACATACGGAGAATTCCGTTTCGGAATATCGAATCGGAATTCCGTAAGCTTATCACACACATCCGTTTTTTTTCCGGACGCACAGGCTATTCGGAATTCCGAAACGGAAAAAAATCGAATGGAAAAATTCCGTACTTATGTGATACGTCCATACATTTAGATGGATTTACTGCGTTCAGAATCCCGATTCGATATTTCGAAACGGAATTCCGTAGGTATGTGGCGGTCCTTATAAACCTCTCGGCTGCTTTCTTAAGGGTTGTGCAAGTGTCGGCTGTCAATTACAGTAATTAGCAGGTCCGGTATTCATGTAATATTTGAGGTGCGATCGTGTCAACGGTCTCGTCCGACGATTTGCAGGAGCTTCGGTGTCAAGCATCGTAAAAATAAATCTTGGATTTTATTCGATGCTGATAAGAAGCTGAAGAACACGTTATTGACTTCAAATGGCTCATAAGTGAGCTGTACAAACTCCCTATCGTTTGCATTCACGGAACATACCGATTCATTTGCTGTCTCTTTTAGTGGTGTCAAAAATAGACACAATATAAACTGCCGGGCTAAAAAGGCCACAAAGAAATTCGTAGCAATTCTATAAAAACAATTCACTTCGTGATTTTCTAGCAGAGTCCTTAGCAATTCCGCAAAATTTCGAGATTTTACGGATTTGCCATAGGGAATTTAAAAAAAATTGCTTTTGCAGACTTGCTATGTGGTCTTTTCAGCTCCCCTAGTTTCTATTGACAAAAAATACTGTTATTGCTATCCGGGATCTGCTACACATTTTTCCCGCTAGCTATTTGAATTTCATCCTCTGTATTATATGGCACAGGTGTTATTTTAATGTGTTTTGCAATGGTCAAGACTGACCAGCATTTTTATTAAGCTCTAAAATTTACAAGCGGCACAAACACGTCAGTTTCAACACACACTATCAATCTTTTTGTCAGCATGCTAATAACTGTCGACCGCAATACTCCCATTGTTTAAATACCGCAACCGAAATCAATTTAGAATTCACTAACCCCAAGCAGATGTCCCAACATTATTGTATCTCAATTCAAATGCCAAATTCTTATTAGACACATCGGCACAAAAAAGCAATATGTATGCTAATGCGTGCGAGTTGAATACGGTATTTACATCATAAAGTACCTCCCGTGTTACGTACACGACTACTGACTTTGCTAATGTTTTTGATTAGTTATGCACAGTCGCAGACAACTCATGTTATTAATTAACCCATTGTGTCCAGTTTTGGGCCGAGATGAATACGCTGAGTGGGTGGAACCGATCGGTCAAGGGTATAATTCGGCTATATACATCCAAAACTCCTTCTGACCTTTAAGTTATAAGACGAGACACCATAAACGTCGGTTATTCGTTGTTTATTAGCGATATTAAGGCGATCGGACGACAAAATAATGTAAAATGATTTTGAAATCCAAATGTTGATATCTGTAACAAAAAGGAGAACAATTCACATAATTCCTTAAAGAAATTTACAAGAGTGTTAAAATTCAGACATTATTTGAGACACCGGAATATCATGAATTAGCTTAGCATTTTTATTACACTGCGACAAATTTAACTACATGATTATTAGCATTTAGTTAATAGAGGTATTGGACACATAATTACTACCTAGTAAATTCATCACAAACAGTACCCAGATTATGAATGATCCTTATAATGTAAAGATACATCGTAACGAATATTTGCAGTCAAACAATTCGACATTCCATACGACTTGCCACATATATGTGACTTCAACAACGCAAAACATGGTATAGTATTGCCAGCCCAATTAATATTATAACACCTTACTTTTAAGACCTAGTTTCGTCTCATCTTGACAATATTAGGCAAATAAGACATGCTACGATAATTTGTTGGATTAAAACAAGATAAATTGTTATATATTAAATCTAGGAATAAGTCGGAAGCACATTGCAGTGTGAACGAACTTTAATCTACGTTATCATGAAGCACTTACCGTAATCTGTCGATGGAAATTTATTTCTTAGCTAACTATTAACGACAGAACCACATTAAAGCAGAGATGTGTTAAACATTTAGATGGACATTACCACGCTTATTTTGGCAACATGTATGCAAGGTAATTACCCGATATCCATTTAGTCACGCGGCACACAGCGTAGCGGCTGCATGGCTATACGAGCTTGCGTTCCAATGATTACGAAGCCAATAACGCTACGATGTACATTCATCTCTTTCTAATCACAGGTCTGACGTATATGACTTGTATTCATTGATACGTGGGTATAGTTTAAAGTGCATTTTTAGAGCAATAATGTTCGTGTATGGCACGTCTATAATATAAAACGTCTTTGCATTAAGTAAATTACTTATTTAAACGCTACAACTATTTACACACGCAAAGGTACGGCCAAATAACTTTAAACACATTACCACAAGATTTATAAACCCTGCAATGTTAACTTCAACATAAAATACATAGTTCAGAAATATTACATTTTATGTTTCTATTGTAAACAAACATAGAAACACTATCTCTCACGACGCGCTCGCGGTAGATAATGACAATAATAAGAAAGGTGCATTCAAACACCAAGTTCCCGAACGAACAAAGGTAAATACACAGAAACGTCTTGAAACGAGTAATGAAAACCACGTCGTAAATCGAACAGTAACTAGCCACTCCTGTGGACAGCACTCGGAAGAATTTAACGGAACATATTGACTAGTTTTATGTCCCTTACATTGATGAGCGTAAGGCGGGGTAGACAAACGAATGCATACGACTGGTCGTCGGTAATTATTATAGAAGTTAAATCGTTACCACGTTCGATTTATTCGAATAGAAATTAATTTCATATTTTATAGCACATGAAATTGAAAATCTTATTAAATAATTAATTAACCGTACCAAGCAAGTCGTTATGTTCTATTCAAGTAGAGATTGAGATCCTTTTATTTCATCAAATTTCCTAATTAACAGAGATATATTCTGTGTTGTTGATATTTAAAACACTCGGGAACCAATTATGAACGCAAATGTTTTTACTACTGCTGCAGATTATAAATAGGTTAAATAAGTAAAAATTAATAAATCTACTGAGGTTACCCTAATTTTCCAACATCTTCAGCTATGGCCTTCAATCTATAATTCAGATTCTACAAGCCTAGAAGGCTATTTGCATCGCGGACTTTCAGTTGCTTAGACATCCTGCCTTCATAGGCTTCTAGCTTTTTAGGCCACTCGCTCATTATCGGTTGAAACTCGAAGACGTTCCAATACAAATAAAATATGTAAGTCGTAATTATGTAAATAAACAGAGTACTCACGTGTATACAGTTAGTAGCATCCAGCACTGAAGTCGCGCGCCGGGAAGCCACGTGACGTAGCGACCAGTCAGCGCACAGTCGATCCAAGATGCAATATAAAGCATACCACCGAAGTGGCGACTCCGAAATCAACGCTTTGAGCCCTAACTGCACCTATTGTGGTAACTTAATATTGCAATTCAACTTGATTTTGTTAACTGTGACTAGTTTAGTTTCCGACTTTCGCGTAGTTTCGTTTCGATCGTATTTGTTTTTGAGTGTATGGCCGAATGAAAGAGTTCTTGTTTGTCTCTTTGTTCATCTACTTATCTATACACCGGCTGTCAGCCGAGCTGAAGCTGATGTCTTTTGGGGAGGAACAGGTGAACGCCGAGGTCCTTAGAGCCCACCCCAGCATCTTTGATTTTCAAACGGTTTTAAAATGAACCTCCCTATTTTAAGAAAATAATGATCAACAGTCTCCTGGGTGCGTGCCGATCGTATACTTCATTTCCATAATGTTCCTGCAACAAAAGAAATGGAGCGTCAAAAATTTATTGATCCTGCTGGCCTACTCCGAAATACGAACCTAACGTTTCGGCTGACGGATTGTCGTGGATTTGACATTTCTTCTTTCGTTTTTCTCTACGATTTGACATTGTTTTGATCGTAAATCCAATCCGTACTTCGGACGATCCGTCAGCGACGTATTTCGGAGTAACCCCCCTGATCAATATACAAACATTCGATTCAATTTGACCGAACAAAATATATTAGAAACCACCCAAAGTCGGTCAAGATGGCTTTTAAAGGTAGAGTCATAAATAAATCACACCTTCACACAAGCCCCGAGCCCCTTTTGTTTAAACGCTACCAAGCATACAGAAAAAAGTATTTCTCGCAAGTCGTACTAAAAAAACCTGGCTGGTCGAGAATTGTGCAAGATCACAACAGAAAAATCATTAAACAATGGCTCTGCCAGGAATTGAGGTGTTTATTATATCGGTTCACGTTCCGAGTGATTCTGCAAAAAAATGCAGGTAAACTACAATGTTTTTTGCACCCGGGAACTTATTATGCGGGATTTATGTCACTTTTTGTAGCGTCCGAGCTAATTATTGTTATCTGCTTTCAGTTTGACCATAGCCTTTTCTATGGAGCAATAATGGCCCACTAATTCTCATGACACCTCCGGACTTAAAGCGTCAATCTCCCGAGCGGACGGGGCATTGTGCGAGTGGACAAAGCCACCCGCAATTCCTACCGTACCTTTAACGTTTTTATTGTTTGCATTGTCGATGTCTCATTCAGGCTCATCTCCGGCTACCTTTATGGCGTTTGCGAATATTACTTCGTACGATCAATGTGTGCCTTTTGGTTTGCTAATAACTTTATATCTGACTCAAATACCGCTAATGGGCTAACAAAGGCTTGCAATTTTTTTGTAATATCGGCTTGCGGTAAAGGTAAAAACTGAACAATAAAATATGGAATTTAGAACACCGATCCGGGCGCGGGGCTTATTATTTTAGCCAACAAAGTAGAAAACCATTTACAATAAATCATGTTGAATGCTTTCTTGGTTCCCATGCGTCGGGCGGGCGACGCAAAGGGTGATTTCTGTCTGAGTGTACATAAATAAAGGTGAAGGTTCCGAGTGCGGATCCCAGGTACTTGGTTTGGGTGAGTACACAAATATTCTGTTACTGGAAATGGCGTGTGTATGTGGCTGTGTGTTCGCGTGCTTGGGATGCTTGGAAGTCTTAAAACTTATTTACACTACCGGTAGAATTCGGTTTCTGATATTTTCAAGATTTGTTTTTCATTACCTACTAAATTGTTACTTATTTTTTCTAATTTAGCAAACGTAGGTTAACAAAAATATTAAAAGTAATAGGCATGCAGAAAGATAAAAAAATAACAAATCGTCATGAACGTTACAACCCTCTTCTAGCAACCTATCTCACGGTGAAACAATATGGCACAGTTGTGGTGTGGGACCGCACGGAGAATGTGGTCGCTCTCGCGGCGGTTTGTGGCTATTAGACGCCGCAGCGTGCCACGCGGTTCATGCGTTCCTGGTATGAGAATGCTACTAATAAGCCCATCGGGTGCCTGACAGAAAGAGACAGAACTATACCAACTCGTGCTTTGCGACAAGAGTCTATGTTTAGTGTGGAAGACATAGCTATTGTTATTTGATTTTCTTCATCAATACATTTTTGTGTCGACTTCATTTTTTACATCTTTCCTTTTTTCTCAATGATATGCATGACAGTCACTCACAGAAAATTAAACCTACAAAAAATTGCTACATATCACCTTGATATCTCTGTTTGTTCGGACATTAGACTTATCACTCATTAGTTATATTGCGTTGGGGGTTTAAATTATGCAATTCTCAATAATCTTGATGGTCGATAAAAAAATATTTGCCGACCAACTTCGTGCCCCTATTCATTTTACAACACAAAACTGCGCAGGCGTTTGCGTCTAAGTAATTGGAAACAATGATTAATTTCACTCCACACATGGCACCTTCGAGTAAACTAAGATGGATATAACTAGTATGGGTATTTCCGTCATGTGAATCTGGAATATCCAACAGTCTTTTACTAATAGGAGGGAGAGTTGTAGAGTAGTAAATTAGTAGATCTATGCAGCGTGGCGCTACAAAGGCAACATTAATTTCACAAACAAAGTAAAATTTTTATAAAATTACGGCGTTAAAATTCCATTTATTCTATTATTTGGAATCGGTGCCAACGTCAGATTAGATTAGTAGAATTTGTGAGTGATATGTATGAAATTGAATTGAGAAAAGAACGTATTTTCGTTAAAATTTTACGACTATACGTCCAAAAGAGACGAGCCGTGCGCCCGAGTACCTATATTAGCGGCACGTTACGAAGGCCGGTTTGACATGTGGGGGGGAAGAAAATGAAACTTATTATAACGAAATAAGACTGGCCGTTTTAAAAAATAAGAATGTCAAAAAATGATTGCGAAAATGAATCTTATTCCGTTATAATAAGGTACATCCTTTTCCCCTCACACATGTCAAACCGGCCTTCATAAGGTGCCGCTACAATAATCATTTTATGACATTGCGTCTCCGTGGTCAGACGTCAAAACGGATTGCTCGCGCGTCGCTCACCCCATTTAGACGCAGCCATCTTATGAAAAAAAAACACAAGTGTCGAAACAAAGCTACTTTGCGAGGCAATAAACGTAATACAGTGGGTGGTCCTTTAACGCTCTCATCGTGTTACAAATAAAAACACTGGGAGCGAATACTTGAAATTGTTGACATTTTTAACATTAAAATACTTTTACTCTCGATCAGGCTACAAGTTAACGATATAGAGTCTGCTCTACATAGTGTTATTACATAGTAAAGAATAAATTATGCCGCGTTCGCCGATCTTTTCTAAGTGCTATTCAGCTTAAAAAGGGCTCCTAAACCAAACTGTCCCTTAATACATCTTCGTGAATTAAGGCCGTAAGATCGCTGGTAATTAATCGTTCATGGTGAATTTAAGCTATCGATTCTGTATGTAATACGAGAGTACTTTGCTTTAATACTTTGCTTAAGGACACACGTGGCTGGCGACGTCGCCGGCCACGTATCCAAACAATTTCTATTGATTGGCGACGTGGCCAGTCCGTCGCCAGCTGTGATACCTACCTGTCATACATTTCAATACGAAATAGTGGATGCGTGGCTGGCGACGTCGCCATAGCTACCCGGTGTGTTATGGCCCTAAGTCTGTATTTGAATAAGTATTTTTAAGTAACATAGTTATTATTTTAACCCCGTATTATTTTTTCTTTAGATCCTCTCCATCCAAAGGTTGCCTGGTAGAGATCACTATTAGTGATAAGGCCGCCCATTTTCCACTTTCTGTGTAAATTGTGTAATTATTTATAAATGTTTATTTTTCTAGTGGTGGATTAATAAAGAGTTATCTATCTATCTATAGTTATAAAATTATTAACATGTAGAAACCAAGCTTACGGTAAAGTTTCCTTTTTCATAAGTAACCTTAAATTGTCAGACAAAAATAATTGGATTGAAGACGCAATTTTTTTTAAATCTAATATTATATATTAAACCGGTTAAACAAAAAACAATACATTATACGGATATCATCTTATTTTATTGTATTGGTCTACATCTACTAAAATGTCGGATGTAATCGCTTTTTGACCATATTTGAACCGTTTTATTTTAATAGCCATAACGTGTATCGCGTATAATTAATATATGTCAATACAACACAAACTGTATATGGCGAAGTTGGTATGTGAATTATTTGTCTGATTCTGTGTTAAATCCTTATTTTATACCTTAAAAAAACTTTTGAAAATCGAATGATATTAACTCTAATAACGTATTATTGGTGGTAGAAGCTGTTGCCAATTGACTGCAACTCATATACGGGCTGAGTCGACCGGGGTAGTACGACCCTCTCACAGAAGATCGGCGTAAAGCAGCTATTACAGCTGCGCATGTATGATGAGTGAGAATCCAGAAGCCCAACCCCTCCCCCCTTACTCTCCCTTCGTCCCACTCCCCTTCAGGTCGGCAACGTGCGAGCAATGCATTTGGTATGCGAGTAATGCCTATAGGTTACGGCAACTGCTTCACATCAGGCTTACGCGTGTTTAGTACTATTAAAAAAAAAAAAAAAACGAACATGTTTGCTCGAAGCTTGAAAACCTCAAGCAATTAAAGGCTCGAAAGTTTATGACTTTAATACATCAAAATCTCGATGTTTCAGCAGTGAAAAACCATTTCAGAAATGTTTCATAATCCCTAAAATTCGAACAGTTCAACAGCGCGAATATTGATTACATTGACGCCTCATTACTTAAAGCGTAGCAGTTATTACGTAGCCTTTCAATCAATTTTGAGCTTAGTGAGTAATAAGTTCTGAGTTTATTTTTCTCTATTTCAAGCAACAAAGTGGGATCGACAGTTGTAAAACTCTTTACTTTTATATTACGTATTAACAAGAATACCTATTTTGAGGGCTTCTGCGCTCAAATTTCGCTACGCCGTAACGAACGGCGTTAATCAGGTCGAAACGCAGAAATTTCATGAAAATTTAACATGAATTTTCACTTGCAAACTACGCAATACCTTAAAACTGTCGACGTAAAAGCGATACGATCTTAGGTAATACGTTACGTTACCTATCCTGTTTGGCAATTATATTTACATAGTTTAATGTCTATGCATCATTTTGCAGATCTAATCATCCTAGTCGTATCGCCGACAAGTGTCTAATCGGTAGGGTCATCGGGTCACGGATCGAGCCCGCGCCGCGTATCGCGCACGGTCCGTCAGCACTCGCGATTATCACACGAGTCAGCGATACCGATCGAAACAGTGGATATATAGACATGTGGAAAAGACATGAATAATATAGGTACAGCGCATCTCAATTGAAAATGTCAAAAATATCAAGAATTTTCATTACTTTTTACGCGTGTCTGTTAAATAGGGTGACTCAAAAATCGACAGTCTCCTTTTACATTTTCCCACTCGACAAATTGCACGAGACACATTGCCAGGACACGAGAAACCCATCTCGTTTATACCAAAAACAACCATCCATCTGTCGGTAGCACTGCGAAAATATCCGCCAGATAATAAATCAGAGGACATTTCTCAATCGACGTTTTATACTGAAACGTAGGAAGTTAGCTGTTAGTTGAGTGTGTTTTGAATAACTAAGGGTTCTCAACTCACTCAGTTCTCGATTTTGATCGAGCTAAGAAATGACATAGACTTTTTTATAGACATGCTCGCTTGAGCAGAATTAAGGAGCAATGACAATCAGAGAAAATAAAATCGGGAATAGTAACAAATTATTGATATTTCTTTTATACCGTTAAGAAATGAGTTGCGTAGGTATACAATACGTATCGTATTACGACTAAAACCACAAAGACCCGAAATTGACACCGCTAAGAATTCCTTTGCATAGATTCCCTCGCAAGTTTATTTACATCACTAACTGTCAAAAACCTACAAACGGACAAAATACGTTAATACGCGACAATGTCACTGAAACATAATCGACATGTTATTTCATCATTGTGAGCGTCATTTGGTTTCTGTTATTGCTCGACCATATCGTAAATGAAATTTTAATGATCAGTGAAACAGAATCTCGGCGGGCGGCTGAGATAATATTGAAACCTACTCGCTAAACGGATTTCATGTTTATGTAACAGGTACCACGCATTTTACAAGCATTGTACGAATGCTATTGAATGGAAAACAAGGATATAATTTACTTTTAAAATAATATATATTTATACAACAAAAAATAACACTACTAATATAATTTGCAGTTCAAATAAAACCAACTCAAACTAAAGGAGACAACGGTTAATAATGTCATGTGCTTCGGAGGGCACGAAAAAAGTCGGTCCCGCTTGTTGTCATCTCGACAGCAGTCAAGCCTTGTCAGGGGCCTTCGGACGGCATGAACAACTCTGACACTACCACTAACCATACGATAAGAAGAAGAATAATTGATATAACAGTTACCATAAAAATAAGCATATTAAAATAGTGTCCAAAAAAATAAGATCGAGTTACAATAGTAACCACGGCATCCGGATTCACTAACTACGCACGTACGGCAAAGTGAGTAACGTTTCGGAAATTGTCGGATACGTCGCGCCGGCACCGCGTGACTGCAGAGTGCAACGAACGATTTAGGAAACACACACGGACCATTTACCCTTTACAATTGCACTATATGCAGAGATAGTTCCAGTACTTTATGCAAATTGAATTTTCCATTTGTAACGTCGAACACAAAGGGATTTGTGTTTTAGTACGCTTAGGAATGGCTGCGTCTACATCAGACGCACGCCGCGCACGGGCACTCAGTTTTGACGTTCGAACTCATAGACATAATGTCTAACATGAGAGCACGCGCGAGGCATGCGAGGCATCTAGACGCACTTGATGACTTTTATGGCGTATTAAATCTTGGATAACGGTCAATTGTAATGTGTTCTATGGAAATGTAATAAAATTGATGGAGAGATGAGTATGACTGATGCTAATAATATACATAGTATAGGTATAAACAAAATAGTAAAAGTATGTACGACATAATAATAATAATAATAATATCCTGGGACATTTTTGTACACACGGTTACCTGATCCCAAACTAAGCAGAGCTTGTACTATGGAAACCAGATAACTGATATTACTACATATACTACTTTTTTATTTGTAAATACATACTTAATATACATATACACCCAGACTCCGGACATACAGACATGTTCATGCACACAAATGCATGTCCCGGGTAGGAATCGAACCTACGACCTGCAGCGTGAAAGGCGCCTCCGCGCCAACCACGCTAACGGGCCCGTCATAAGTAGATAATTCCCTCAATTCCAGTGCCTTTGTCAATTCAATGCACTTGACAGGAAAATTGTCATTGACTTGGCATATGTGAAATGGATGACTCTGTACCGGCCATGGACCAATCTATAATATATTTTTCCTGGTATTGATTTCTTAGCTTAAGAGTCTTCCGTCTTTGCAATCTTTATAACAGATTTGGCAGTGATATCAATGTTACTGATTCAATCAAAAAGTGTTTCCAAACTTAGTTTTTGGAATTTGGAAACGCTGCGTACGACGACGTAAGCGTAATCTACACCACTGCACGAAGACATATCTTTCTTGATAATTTAATAAAATGATCAATGTCAACTAACTCCCGAATTATCAAAATATTATTTTTCAAATCAGTTCTCGTATACAAAAAAAATACAATATCAGTTAGCAGTGGTACTAGGTATCATAGTAAGTTTCATCAATTTAACATTTCCAAATGCAAGTGAGGACGGTTAATTAATAATGTATTACAAAACAGATACCCGACACTAAACTCCTATCAATAACATAATTTACCCACAAGGCTTGTTGTACAAGTAGTCAGTTGGTCAAACAATGTCGCAGCAATACTGGGCAATTAATTAATCACTGACCACTAAAGGATATTGCCAGTTCGTTATGCTTAATTACTTAGTGGCTTCGTTTGACGAGGCTTTATTTTATCCTTGCTACGTAGTGGATAATTTGTAGATTTTGAACGGTAGTAGTTAGGTATTTTATTATAATTTAGTATGATAATAATTTCACCAGAAATTACTTTATTTTTTGTACTTATAGGGCAAGTAGATACATTATTTTATATTCGATTATTCAAAAAAATACAATTTCGTAGATCTACCCCAGCGAATGAAATATGTATGTACTTAATTACAAAAAAAACAGTAAGTTCATAAACTTGAAACATAATTATAAATAGAAAGTGAAACATGAAGATATATTACTTATCACTTGCTGAATGCATGAAGTGCGAAACCAAATAAAATAAAAATAAACATGAGGTAGGTATTATAAAATATAAGCCGTCACGTCACCCCTTCGCTAATTGAGCGATCCGTATGCAAGTTGCTAAAGTATGAAAATTGAAATTCGAATGTGACTCGCATTGTAGGTACTCCATGAGTAAGCTATTCTCGCGAATCCTCTTATCGTATGCGAAAGCATGTTTTGAACTGTAAATTGAAGCGACGTCTTAAAATTTTATCTATCGCCCGTAAAATTAAATGGATTAGATGCAATGCTCGGATAATGCTCTCTGTTATTGTATCTTTGTTATTGTGTTGTTTGTTATTCTTTCCTTCGAAAATTAAGATTACGAATAATTTCAATTTTTCTAAAAACATTCATTTCACTCGCACTTATATGGCAATGAGTAAATAAAAATGTAACAACTTTTCTGAATACTTCCATTTCACTCGTACTTATTTTGAAATTTCCCTGTTTGAACAAATTTTGACAGTTCAAGAAAGCTAATACCAACCTAATTATGTTCAGTAAGTAAAACGTTAGATGTTAAAACTTGTTACAGTGTGAAAGCAAGAAACAAACTACGGCATAAACGTTTCACTTTTATACCAATAATATACTTTCATGGCTCTCATATTACGCCTGATTGGTAATGAAACAGCAGGAGTCCACACGCAATCTACACACATCCTGTCTGATTCTACGAGAGTAAACATTATTTGTAAAAGTAACAGTAAACAAACTATACTTCTCATCAAAAACATCGAAACAGTACTGCAAGTACTATTAGGGATTTAAATAAAAAAAATGATTGATATCATTAAAAAAATACACCAATAAATAGCTGGCAGTTTACTCACACAATGGTGTACCACAATTCCAAATTTGAGTTTAAATTTTAGAATTTTCATCCATAAAATGAATGTAGGTGTTTCGATTTTTTTGATGAGAAGTGTATTGGAAACATTTTCTAAACATAAAAAAAATATAATTTCCAACGCGCGCGCGCATATTTTGATCTTCTTCTTCTTATTGTATGGTTAGTGGCCAACCTGGTGTCAGAGCTGTTCAAGCCGCCCGAAAGCCCCTGACAAGGCTTAATAACTGCTGCCTAGATGACAACAACCGGGACCGACTTTTTACGTGCGTTCCGAAGCACGCAGATGCTCAGTTTAAATACCACTAAATGGTCTCAATGGTCAGTTTTTGAAAAAGTATTTTAACTTTTGCTACTCGTAAATACTTTACGCGCGCATTATTCGCATCTATCGCTTGGATTCACGAACTAGCAAATCTAATAACCCATTAAAAATATTACAATTTCACCTGATATCACCTAGTATTCAAATATAACTTTTATCACCTAATAGCTTCTACAACACATTTTTACAACATGTTTGCGCTCCCAAAGTTGCACGTCGCAGTTTCTTATGCGTTTTCAGGACTGCAACGTGTTGTTCCCAAAGTTTCCACGAGTCAATAACACGATTCCGCAGTTATTTATATACGGTATCCACGAAAACTTTAATACCCATTCCTATTTCGGCGTAGATTCTATGCGAATTTTCGACTACGTTTCACCTGAGCGAAGATAAACTGTTATTTGGTATTATGAATCATGAATTCAACTGCGGACCTAAGGCGGTCGCTATGCAATATTGCTAATGAATTGCATTGCAATTCATTTTTCTGATTTTCTGAGGAATCCTTAGCAATTCCGCTAAATTTCTGTAGAATAGTGACACATTTTACGCCATTCGTGACAGTTTCACGGAAAGTTAGAGGATTCTGCTGGAGGGTTGGAAAAATGAATTGCTTTAGCAGAATTGCCGCAATTCATTTTTGTGACGGTATTAGCCCCCCTGTACTACAGATTTTTAATTCTGTAGTATTATTTACGGGGTGCATACTGATGTCCTGAGCTGAATCTGAACCATCAGTTATAACATTTTGTCTATGCGTTCCGACGTCAAAACTGCCTGCGCGGGCGCGCCGTTCGACTCTTATAGACGCACCCACTGATGGCTCGGGCGCTACAGCTCGGGGCAAATACACGCACCCAATAAATAATATTACAGAATTAGAAGTCTGTAAGTAGGTAAGTACATTGAAAATTCGGTATAATACTATAGTCAAACGTGTTAGTCCGTTTCATAGGCATGTTTATCAGCTGTTAGGCTGGTTTTATTGTCATAACTGGTGCTGGCAGAAATGGAATCCCATTTTATTATTACCTACGCGTCTAACCCGCGCAGCCACGGGCCGTAAGCATCACTATAAGTCCAACCTAAGGGCTCATTCACACAGAAGGTCCGTATTGACATGATCCGTTTTAACGAATCCGCTGCTTACTAATTTAATCGAATACCCATGGACCAATTACTAAGGGGACTGGCCCTAAGCAACTCGGCCGAGTGGTCGGCCTAGTACTAACATCGACACAAAACGAAGCGAGTAGTTCAACTATTTACCGGTGGATAGAACAATGAAAATGAAAAAACAATGACCACGTTTTTTCATACATATATCTAATAAGGGCACCTCTTTCTTTAGTCTTTACTCTGTGCGAATACCGGATCCGAAATATTGTGACCGTAATCGCATGTGTGAAGTCGTTCGAATAACTACATACGCCAAAACCGAAAGAAAACAAATCTGTAAAACGGATCGCTGTGTGAATGAGCCCTAACTAGTGATCGTACAGCAGGTAGTAGTTAGGGCGGTTAGGTACTCTTTATAAATCAATCCGAATTCTAACAATGAACTTTAAGACCTAAATATAAACATTGAATATTCCTAAATCCACCCAAAAAAACTATTCCTACAAATGATAACAAAACACTAAAGACACGGGCTTCTTTGAATATTTTTGCATCCCTAAGCACATTTCTCCGCATCAGAGCAAATAAAGGGAATTTGTTTTTTGCGCGTAGGTGGATCACTTTTATAGATCTTTTTTATTGTTTCCACTGGCAACATCGGTTACAATATAGCATTGTTTGCATGACGCCGCAAGTACTATTGCGTAAGAGACAACCTAAAAGTTACGTAAATTTATTTATAGACCATTCTCATACAAGATATTTATGATTATATTCGACTTTTGTTCAGTACTTCTCCAAAAAGAATACTATCAATTTGACACTGATAAGTACGTAGCGATAGAGTTTAGCGTAGCTGTACTGCACATGTCTGCACAGTTCAAAGGAAGCATCGGCAAATTTTGAAAACCCATCACTTCAGAGACCTAAGTCGCTTAGCCATTGTCAGTTGAGCTTGCTTGATCATCCCTCTGATTGGTCGGTCAGAAACAGCCGACAATCAGAGGGTCGCTCACTATAGCAATATAGCAGCATCAATGGCAATGGCAGTTTAATGGCTAAGCGACTGAGGGCCTGAAGGAATACCAATAGCAACTGACCATTTTTACTGTCACATTAATTTTGGTTTACTCGGGTCCCGTTGGCACCCTTTGGGTATGGAACCCTAAAAATCAGCCATCGAAACTGAAGTTAAGTAACTCTTATTTTTAGTTACCTTTCTCACTTGGTACCTGCCCAGGTGTCACAGGGTGAACCCCACAAGTACGCAGGTATTCAAAGTACATGAGACACTAATGAGAGCCTAAGGTTTCATCTTTCAGAAAATAAGTTATGTCTTATCGCTCTGGGATCTTGAACTAAGCGACGCATAATTGGTCGATCGGAAATGCTCGAATTTCCGAATTTTCTAATGCTACTTCGGAGTTGAATAGTATCGAGCGGACTGCCTCATGGATCCTACACCCTAGTCATCATTTTCCGATAACCTACCATCTCACATTACCGCATAACTACTAGTTATTTTAATGTTAATTTTACATCCCGACTGATGATAACTTTACCCGATTTTAATTACTAAAAGTACTGTAGATGTCGTTTAGGTGATTACTCGTCGCTAGAAAACACTAGTTATAACATGTTCCGTATATTCCAGTCTATTTTATGGAGTTTAGAGGGATATTAGAACGGGCTTTGGTTCATTTTGTTCAGCTTTATTTGGTTTGACATTTGATCGGTAGGACTTGCCAGTTATTCAATTAACAATTTGACGTCTGTTCTAAATCGATGATTAATTTAAGCTAAGCCTTCGTAGTTTATAGCTTGTTACCTAAAGTTAGTAAATGAACTTAAGGCAGTTAGCTATTATACAAATATGTAATTGAGGTCTGAGTTTAAACTCGGGCATGGAACTAAAAATGATACATTTAATAATAATACATTTTACAGAAATAATAATTAATACCTGCGAATGTACTATGGGAGCTGCAAAATGGACTGGGGGAGCCCAGTGGTACTCAAACTATAGAAAATACGTAAAGGCTATTTCAGAAATTCGCCCCGATGACGGGTCGAACCTGCAACCACCCAGTACGGTGATCTAAGCGGCCTATGCTCGAATGACTAACTAAAGCAGTCGTCAAAAAGTAATGAGAAAATAAATTAATTTAATCATCAGCCTTACACACAAACTGTATGGTCTCAAACTGAGCAACGCTTGTACTATGGCTACCATACAATGGACTGGGGGCGATGCCGACAACACCCAGACCAGGGTATAATACGAAAAAGCCGTTTCCGAAATTTGCACCTGGTGGGAATCGAACCCGAAACCATCCGATGCAGTGAGTCGAGCGGTCTACCCTCGAATCAATGCGCCAAGCGGTCCTCGAATGAATATGAATCTTTTTCTTCTTAGCCATTTTCTATTAGAATCAGTTATCAGCTCTGGCACTACAATCACAGAGGGTTGCATTTGTCGCGTTTTGGAAATAAGTTTTAACTCAGATCATTCTAATCATCCAATTGAATGTACCTACAAGTTGGACGAGCATGCAAAGTTTAATACGGTGACAGGATACGTAAATACTTGCAAGTACTTTTTTCAGCCGTGTTCAGCGTGAAAATTCCAGCATAACTTTAAGTTTTCTACGACAGTGATATTTAGAATCGGTTCAAAATTCAAAAGTATTTGGGGCCGATGTTAAATATTTGTCAAAAAGCCAGTATTCCGTAAGTTAAGAATTCCAACTAAATAATACCTAAACCGCAATAATTACGCACGCATTCGAGAACAGTACATATTTCTGGCGTAGCAACCTTTTAGATACGACTCCCACTATTCTCTAAAATGAACCTCTATTAATTTACGCTAAATAACTAAAGAAAATAGGTAAGTACCTACCTAATGGATGGTTTATGAATACATTAATTATTGTAATGTTTATTAGTTCTCGGGTGCAAAGCCATTTAACTCAAAAATTCACAATAAATAACAGTTACTTGCCGACTATTCAGTTTAAAAAAAAAAACTTGTAAGGTCTTGAATATATTTTAAATTATATTTTCCTTAAAGCCCACTATAACAGAAATAGTTCTGATAAAATTAATCTGTATAACATTTATAGTTCGGTAACAGAGTTGAAAAATATGTCTCATGTTCTGTAAACCGTTTGTATAATAAAGTGGTGGCGTTTGGCCACACGTGAAACAGATCGAGCAATCAATTGCACACAGGAAATCGATCAGATATTTTTATTATGAATGTGAAAGCAAATATTTAATATCTAAAATAAATGCATCGATAGATTTAAAAATATACGCAATAGCGTGATTTCTTTATTTTCTACTTCAAAAATAAATTTGCCCTTCACCAAAAACGTACTGCTTAAAGTTAAATAAGTCTGCGTAAGTGCAATAAGTGCTTTTAATCTTTGCAATAAATCTTGCTTGATGAGGCTTAATCTCAACGCACCGCAATGCTTAGCCATCGGACATTCCCACCCACGAGTTTTCCTTCAATTTTCCTCAACTTAATGGCTACAACAAAAGCGATAACGGTCAAGCACTTAACTAATCAAACAGCTAAATAAATAACAAGAATGTAAATTATAATAAATAAAAAATAACCAACCAAAAACTCCGGAACAAAAAATCCAAATAAAATTGTGCACAAAATAAAAAATAACACTTCACATCGATAGAATCATTCGGCACACCGATACAGCACACAAATAAAAACAATCTTAATAAGCTCAAAAAGTTGTCTAAAACACTTTTAAGGACACCAAACACACAACTTTACCGTTTGCCGCCAACTGCTGTAACTTTTCGAGTACGTATTAAAAAAAATAAAGTTCGGAAATTTCGAAAAATATTTCGCGAGTCCGAATTCGAATTACAACTTTCGCGTCGCGTCGTCGAGCGTGGCTCCGGGAATGAGGAATTTTCGGCTATGATGGGGAAGATGCTCGCATAGCTGTGGCTTAGATGAGACTGTGGTGTGGTGCCGCGTCGGTCCAACTGTGTGGCCAAAGCCGACTTTCGCCCCGACCAGTCGCCCTACAGCTCCGGCGACCGGTGACGCATCCAGGAACACTGTTAATTCTCTATATTTAACACTGTGACTAAATTTTTTCTCTACATAATTCTAACCCGCCAAAGGTGGCATTAGTTTCTTATATGTCGAAAAAAAATAGATACGCACTTTTTAAAAGACTGCTCGTGAAATTAGAAAGGGTAGATCATAGAGTACAATTTTTAAACAGGTGTAGATAATAAAAATGACATATTTTTTTACTTTAAAAATCTCACTGTTTTGCGGCGATAAATATTTTGATTAAACAACATTTCTTTTTTATCAGTAGTGCAATGTCATTGTCAAAAATGGATAATTACATATTCATAAGCACTACATTCCAAACTTTTCTATATCAAGTCAATTAATCATAGCGAACTAAAGAATATGATAATTATGAGCTGCATTATTCATAGTGGCGATGTCTAAGCATAATTTTGTTGGAACTGGGTCAGTTATTTCACGACGAAAATAATTATATTGAAACAACATCCAATTACCGGGTAGTGAGAAAACAAAGGTCACATTAATAATAGAGAATGACGAATAGAAGAAACCGCAATGTTGGCTATACATGGTGTGACAATTTTGAAGGAAAAGTATATGCAAATTACGCATATTGAGTAGGTACTATGTTAGAAGTAAATATTTCTGAGCCTCTGGTGTCAAATGAACCGTAGTAAAAAAAACGATAAATTGAACAAAATTACTATGTGAAACTAGAAACGCCATACATGTCATTGAAAAAAGTGTCTACATCATATTATTTTTAAGAGTGCGCAAAGTCTATTGTTTTATCACAATTGAAGAACATCTAATAACTTACTAGAAATAACTGAAGGTAAATAAATAATGCATTAGTACACAACAAAACATTTATCTAGTGTTATGTCACCAGTAACCCAGTTGCAATATAGCAAAGTTGGAACAAGGATCGCAGCAAGCACAGGAAGTGACAGGAGCAGGATACGGCCGCGGGACCAACTTCAGTGGAACTGTTTACAACAGTTGCGCTTTGACGCCACAATGTTTATGACTGCCTAGTACTCTGATATGAATATCAGGTAAAGCGATGAAATAAAATGTACTAAATTTTTTTTTAAAGGACTTGACAATTTCTGATATAGTATATTTAAGAAAGAGGCACATTGGTAAGAGGCACATTGAATCTCAACATAAAGCTTGAAAGGTTTCGACTGATGAAGTCTACGCTCCGACCAGCACCAAACCAGATCCAAAACCCCGAGAGCTTTCAGCTCGAACTTCAAAACCGATTCGATGTCCTAGGGAGTAGCGTGGACGATTGTAACGACGGGTTCGTGGAAACTGTCCATACGATCGGGTCAAAGTACTGCAAGGCCCGCCGTACAAACAGAACCAAAAAAATCTCGGATCACACCTCTAAGCTCATGGAGGAAAGGAGTGAAATGGTACTGCAGTCTTCAGATGACGCGTCTAAATACCGGCAGCTCAATAGACAGATCTCGAAGTCCTTGACACGTGACTTCCGCCAATTTAATACCGAGCGTATTAAAGAAGCTATCGAGCGGAACAGAGGCTCCAAAGTGTTCGCTAGAGATCTGTCTATTGGGCAAAGCCAGCTAACGAAACTGAAAACCGATGGCGGCAGTATCGTTTCATCCAAACCAGAGCTTTTGAGAGAGATCGAGAAGTTCTATGGACAGTTATACACGTCAATACGGACACCCGTTACAAACCTGGCGAACGACCCAAGAGCTAGGTTAACCCGACACTATACCGAAGACATCCCGGACGTCAGCTTGTACGAGATTAGTATGGCTCTTAAACAGCTTAAAAACAACAAGGCACCGGGTGATGATGGAATAACGGCTGAGCTCCTGAAGGCGGGTGGAAAACCGGTCCTTAAGGCCCTTCAGAAGCTGTTCGGTTCCGTCATACTCGAGGGCAAAACGCCGCAGGCATGGAACAGAGGTGTGGTGGTTCTTTTCTTCAAAAAGGGCGATAACGCTCTGCTGAAGAATTATAGACCCATCTCACTTCTGAGCCATGTCTACAAGCTGTTTTCGAGGGTCATAACGAACCGTCTCGCACGCAAGTTTGACGACTTCCAGCCTCCCGAACAAGCCGGTTTCCGTAAAGGCTTTAGTACCGTAGACCACATACATACGCTGCGACAGGTTATACAGAAGACCGAGGAGTATAACCTCCCCCTTTGCTTAGCGTTTGTGGATTACGAGAAAGCCTTTGATTCGGTCGAGACCTGGGCTGTATTGCGGTCTCTCCAGCGATGCCAAGTCGATTACCGGTACATCGAAGTGCTGAAGTGTTTGTACGAAAACGCCACTATGTCAGTCCGTTTACAGGACCAGAACTCGAAACCTATTCGGTTGCAGCGAGGTGTGAGACAGGGAGACGTTATCTCTCCGAAACTGTTCACCGCTGCACTGGAAGACGTTTTCAAGGTTCTGGACTGGAATGGGCTGGGCATAAACATAAACGGCGAGTACATCACTCACCTTCGGTTTGCCGACGACATAGTGGTCATGGCTGAGACTATCGAAGACCTTAATACGATGCTTGATGGCCTCAGTAGAGCCTCCGAACGAGTTGGTCTTAAAATGAACATGGGCAAAACGAAGATCATGTCGAATTGCCGTGTTGTACCTGCTCCCGTGAAGATCGGAGACTCTACACTCGAAGTTGTCGACGATTATGTCTACCTGGGACAAACCATCCAGTTAGGTAGGTCCAACTTCGAGAAAGAGGTCAATCGACGAATCCGACTCGGCTGGGCAGCGTTCGGAAAGCTACGCAATATCTTCTCGTCCCAAATACCGCAGTGTCTCAAGACGAAAGTCTTCGACCAGTGTGTGTTGCCAGTGATGACCTATGGCACTGAGACATGGCCGCTTACAATGGGCCTCATAAGAAGGCTCAAGGTCACCCAAAGGGCAATGGAGAGGGCTATGCTCGGAGTTTCCCTGCGAGATCAAATCAGGAATGAGGAGATACGCAGAAGGACCAAGGTAACTGACATAGCCCGTAGGATTGCAAAACTTAAGTGGCAGTGGGCAGGGCACATTGCCCGTAGAACGGATGGCCGATGGGGCCGAAAAGTTCTCGAGTGGCGGCCGCGCACCGGAAAGCGTAGCGTGGGTAGGCCTCCCACAAGGTGGACCGACGACCTGGTGAAGGTCGCGGGAATCCGCTGGATGCGGGCAGCGCAAGACCGGTCATTGTGGCGAACCTTGGGGGAGGCCTATGTCCAGCAGTGGACGTCTTTCGGCTGAGATGATGATGATGATGATGATGATATTTAAGAAACTTACTTACGTAATTCTAAAATCAATATGGAGAGATATAAGTGTTTTGACGTCGATAAACATCTCTAGTAGATATTTAATTATTTCAATAGGCATAGGAATGATCTCAATTATCTGATTTGAAAGTCTAATTTTGTCTAATGAAATTAATTAAGAATTAATTTAACGCCACACGCTATAAAACTTGTAGGTACCCACGTAATTAGGTATCTTCTATTTATATTTTTCATATAATGTAATAATTTGCAACAATAGTTATTTGTGTTATATGGGGCCCAAGTGATATTTTGTTCCGCGAGGGCGTTATTTTGAATTCAGAGGAAAGCGAAGGATTCTAAAGTAGAATCCTGAGCTTTGCGAGGAATTCAATATACGCCGCCCGAGGACAACATATTTTGGCCCCGAATAATACATACTATTTTTCATCACTACCTATGAGAAAAATAAAAAGCTACGTGTACCTCTACCTACTCGAAACTCTCATAATATTATGTAGTATCCAAAAAATAATATATCATCACATCATTACTCGAACTCGTTTTTCATTATTATTTGCAATAACTTAAACTTACTAAACCGAGACAAAATAAATTAAAAGAAAAATGTACATGACCATTTTTTTCAGCGCGCGTTGCCATTATATTCTTTGTGGTTGCCGCGTAATCCTAACCGGCCAGTAACTTCTTCATACATTAAGCGTTCGTCTCTTTTTCACATTCAATTCAGAAGCACGAACGCTGACCAATCAGGAAGGAGAAACAAAAACTCCCATGGGACCAAAATAGAATTTTGCTCCCGCTAGCCTTGAAAGGCAATTGACGTTTTTCGAATGGGTGTGATGAAAAATTCATTAATTGGTTGAGGTCAAAAATACTGACGACATTTGAGTGAGACAAGAAACTACGATCTAAATAATCGACTTATTTTACGTATTGAATATCGAAGTATCGGTATGTAGTATGTAACTCCTCGACTCCACGCGACTCCCTAATTAGACTTTATTGAAATTCGTACTCAAGTGAATTCATATTTATAAAATATAATTTTAAGCCTCTCATATCCACCTTCATTACTTCCCGTAGCCGTATCAACTCTTCAATTAATAAACACCATTGATACGCTAAGTACGGACATAAAAGATTTTATTTTAGATACAGATAAAAATAGATAAGGTTACTTGCATAGATAAACGTTATATAGAGATAACAGAAAATGTGTTTGCTTAACAAATAATTATTGGATGTGCATTCATTATTTAATCTCTAGTACCTACAGGCTGTTTAACATAGCAATGACATTATGGGTTTAGGAGTGTCGCATCGCTAACATAAATATTTGAATGCTTTAAAAGTGGCTGTGACTTCACTGTCATTCATTAAACTTTCTCTTGAGTGTGTCGCCCTTTGACTGATATCAATGGCTCCTCGGAGAGGTTTAAAATGTTCCTCTCAATTGACTGTGTCTATCAACAATGCATTGCAAGAATTGGTATGAGCGACTATTTAAAACACCGCTCTTATTTTGTTTATTTCATTGTTCGATGAATTACAACCAGTTACAATGTTCATTACACGATAGAATACTAAATCCAAATTTTAAAATTTCATTTGTTTTATTAAGTTTCTTTAGTTAGGTCGTAAAAATGTGATATCTCTCTCAATTTACGTAAATAACTTTTATCTTCATAAATTAATGCAGGAAATTAAGGATAAAGACGAATATATAATAAGCATGAGATAAAAACAAAACAGTAGGTGTTATCTATCGGAATGGCATCTGTGGAATACACCTTCCACATTAGTTCAATTACCAATGTTGCGGACAAGCAGGGACCAGTTTGATGACCAACTCGAGTTGAAAATTATACGTTATCGTTCATCTATCTTAAGATCGCGGACAACTCACTCGCTGCCGCTGCTTCTGCGGAGCTACCGTCTGCAGTAATAAACAGAAATCCGATACCCTTGCCTACGACTACTACTTAAGCCACGAGATTGCTGATAAGGAAGGCGATCGTTCGGTTTATTATTTACAACCTGTACACCAATGTTCATTACGCCAAAATTGGATGCACTTATCGATCTACCGACAAATGTTTGAGCAAATGCTTGAACCATGGAGGCAAATGTTTTCGCCAATATGGAACCAGGGAAGTTACTCTAGATTGAATTAGGAATGGCAAGATTCTTTAAACCTTCTCAATACATTACGTGGAATGAATGTCTTTCGAGGGAAATGGTCTTCAAGGATAATTCATCAAGGGTGGTCGATAGCTGAAACTTTATAAATCCATCAATTTAAGTAGGGTACTAGATTGGATCGGTTTATACGAAATCGCATTATAAATTCACACACAGTAACAGCTGCGGCCTAAACTTCAATTTCTAAGGCCTCGTATTAATTTATTCATTCACCCTTCACGCCCTAAATCCCTCGGTGGTGAATAGAAGGGGTCGACCGCCGCGTGCGCCGGTTCATCCATCACGTTCGATGCAAAGCAAATCGATTACTAAACACGTGTGATATGTTATTTGACTGTCGACAATTTGTCTGCCATTTTTCTACAGTGACTGCCTGCTACACCCTCCCATACTTACTCCTGTAACTTAGTACATTTAAGTATACTGTCTGGTATCTATTAATCTAGTTATTACTATAGGCATATGGACAGACGGTCTACGATACAATTTTAATTATTATACAAGGTAGGTTGTACGGTTACGGACCGTCATCTTGAACGCATGTCTTATAGTCCGGGTTCTCTGGTCCATTTTTTTTTATTCGTATCATGCTAATTTTCCGTGAGTAGCTTCATTTTGATGAGACGCCCAACAATTTCTGTACGAAAAATCTTGATTGTGGTAGGTAAGAGGGGTGGCAGAGATAAAATATGTTGATTTGATGATTCTCAAAAAAATATTACTAACTGTTTATTTTTTTGTTAAATCTGATGATAATTATCTAAAGTATTCGAAAAAATATTTGTCAAAATGTATGGTTTGATCGAAGAGTCCCCTCCTTCCAACATGTATCGATAACGAGGTCAAAAATGATTACTAACCAGCGGATATGATATTTTTTCCAATAATTTGATAATTATCGTTAGGTTTAACAAAAACAAACCCAGTTAGTAATAAATTTTTGAGAATCATCAAATCAACATATTTTATCTCTGCTACCCCTCTTACCTACCACAATCAAGATTTTTCGTACAGAAATTGTTGGGCGTCTCATCAAAATTAAGCTACTCACGGAAAATTAGCTAGATACTAATATAATAAAATTACCAGGGAACCCGGACTATTATTGTCAAAAACATCACTTTCTGGTGAATAATACGCATTAAAATGCCTTCTTTTGTATTTAATAAGTGTTATATGCATGTAGTGGTGCCTTGAGCATGAGTTTATTTATTTGGTGCGTCCACCAATAACATTGTATATTGGTTCCAACGTCAAAACTGAGTGCTCGGGCACGGCATGCGCCTGATGTAAACGCAGCCATTGCAATGTAAGAAGGTACTATATCTAGCTTATCAATCAATCAATCAACAATTTATTGTGGAATACACAGGTATCTGTGACTAGTACTAATAAATAACACCTAGTACCTAGTTTCAGAAAAGTTATCCGTCATTCGAAATTAACGAGCGAAGTAAAACCAATATCTTTATTGGAATATTTTATTGCATATAAAAGTTGTTGACGTGTCATGCAAGTTATTGAGGATTGGGTTTTATTCCTTTTCGCACTGACTGCGCCCGCGTCATTATATATGCTAGATGCTATCGATGTTTTCAATTAATTGTAGATTGGTATCTGTTTAACTTACCTTGATACATTAACTGAAACGTCTCGAGTGACCCGCTAAGAAACTACTTGTTTGCGGTATATTAAATGATCGTACTCAGACCATAGATCATAATTAAACAGAGATAATGGTGTATGCACATTACCTATGGATATCTATGGTACCGGTTTCAGAAACTTTGGTTCAAAAGAGGTTGCTAGTAATATGATAACACCATTCTTCACTTCCGGCTCTCTCACTCATACGAAATGCAGCTGTAATAGCTACTTTATGCCGATCTTCTGTGAGGGATTGGTACTACCCCGGTCGAGCCAGCCCATGCGTTACGTCAATCTTCTGTGAGAGGTACCCCATTATCACTTCATGAGATTATCTATTAAAGATATGCAACGAAATACCTATTCAAAAAGCGCAAGCGGCCTTTGTCAGCTAACAAAAGCCGCGACCGCGGTGCGTTCGGAAGCCGAAGGGTGAAGTAGGAAGTGATACCGGTTTCTATTTCCGTCCCCATCGCCGGATCGATTCCCCGTCGACACCACAACGGGTGTTGCTTTACAAATTTTTTGATTGATGTTCCACAGCTTTGTTGCCACCGAAATCAAAAGAGTATTGATTTGAACGCGCCAAATAAATACATTTAGGTGCAGACGGATTTATACCATATTTTTAATACGAGTTTTAATCTCTTGACAAATAATCGAGATACCTTTGTCATGTCGTCTCTGTGATATATTTTATGTGTTGAACTTGCAGATTTATTGCGTATTTTGATTGGTTTTTCTTGTTTCCTATTTTTAGGTTTATTTTTTAAGACTTCTGACCGTGAACCGTTACCTACGTTTTTAGCTATTCTTGGATATGACAAAGCTCGCATGTAATAAATCTTCGAAATCCTAAATCAATTTTTCTAAAGGAGGTTAGTCTCAGATTACATACAAAATATGGTTATTGATGATTTTATCTTAGCTTTAGCTATATTTGGACTATTGCAAGAGTATATTTTTTAATCCTAATTGCATCATCATCGAAAATAATTCTTCATTTATATTCATTACCATAACATTGTAATAAAATATTATAATGAAATTCTATTGTTGCCGTTTTAGAAATTGAAAGTTTTAATTAAAATAACATTATGCAAAGTTACACCCTAAACGCGGGGTGAAGATGCGAGCAGTCTCGCGCCAAACCGGTCTACTCACGGAATAAAGCTGTTCGGTTTAACTGCTGCGCTATTGTTAACATTTTAATTGGCATTAACATTGCCGAATTAGCATAAGGGCATGGGGTCAACGGTTAATACTATGTTGCCGGCTCCCTGTATCCGGCAATGTAAACATTTGTTAAAGAACACAACGTTAGAAATAAAAGCGAAGAGGATATTAAAGAGAGGGGGTTGCTAGCACGGTTTAAAAAATGGATGGGTTGCCATTATATTGGGGCTCCCATTTGTCATTCTTTCTAATTGTCAGTATGTGTAGTCTGAAACTGAAAGCCCTGAAATTTATTATCCTTTAATTGGGTCTAACTAAAATTAAATGTCAGTAATCAGCCCCAAGCCAGACCGAAAGTAAACCCCAATATAAAAGTGGAAATTTTTTAAATGTAAATACTGATCCATAAAGTGTAATAAATGAAACCACGCAGTTACTCCAAAAATTTTACTTTCAAAAATCATGTTGAAATATAAAATCACTATCTCACGATTGTTCATTTATCATAATTACAGCTCACCATATTATCGTGATGTTACGATAAAACTAACGCGAAAAATTAAGCAAGCCTCACATAAGCCGTTATTAGAAAACGTATTTCCACGAAATCTTTAATCCCTTTTATACCTCATTTATAGCTTTACGAGCTTTTTATAACGCATAGCTACAAATATTCCCATCACAATGCCCTGAGCATAATCTACTAACGTTATATCGTTATCGAGAAAGCCCATTGTCACTATACATCGTGTGTATGTAATGTATGGGAGACGCAACACTAACAATGTTAACGTAACAGCAAGTAAACAAAGCTAGCATACTAACTGTATGGTCCCAAACTACTTAAGCAACGCTTGTAGAGTACTACAGTGTACCGTATAATGGACTGAGCGCGATCTCAGCGATACCCAGACCAGAACAAAATAACGAAAAGGCCTCTCCAAATTTTTCCCCGATGCAGTGCCGTCTTCGCTCAGACTACTAGACCAAGGGGTTAGCTTAAGTGTTATTAAAATAACTAAACACTACCAAACCAAGACAACTTAGCTTTTCCCCGGGACTCGTCGAGGGTCAAACCTCGGTGACATCGTTGGACCCAATTGTCTGTCGATCCTGGATTACAGATGTAACAATAGTGGGAAATTGTGGTGGGCCGAGTCGCAAAAAAAAACAGAATCCAGACCGAAAACCAGAAGCTAGTTGGTTCAGAATCGAGAATAGAATCGATAACACTTTTTTTTAACCGACTTCCAAAAGGAGGAGGTTCTCAATTGAACTGTATGTTTTTATATAGATAATTATTTATCAAAAAATGTATTTGTATCAAACAGATCTACTGACCGATTTGTTCAAAGAAAGACACTGATATCTTTGATAATAATTTATGAAAATATATTAAAACTTGCTGTATCATTTTATAACAATAAAAACTAGTTGGGGTGTCTGAGGTTTTCAGTTATTTCAATAACACGTTGCATAATGTGCTCAGGCCAGTAGCGCGAGTTACACGGAACATTTTCCCCGTTGCCACTAATTCTCTAATTCATTATGCAAAATACAATAAAACGTATCTAATAAGTCTTCGATTTCGTATTCAACAAAATCGAATTAGTAATAAGAAGTATAAATGGATATAAATTTTGAAGGCAACGCAATAAAATGAATGAAACAGCGTATTAGCGGTGGGTAATAAATATATATTTATAGCGTATTAAACACGAGTAAAATCACAATAAACTGACGAGCTGTAACACAACTGAATAGCTACGTCCAGAAGTGTCACATGCCGCGCGAGGAAAATTTTCCTCGCGGTGTTTGACTTGCCTCACGTGAGGCAAATGCGCGCCCTGCCTCACCTGAGCACTCACATTTGCGTCGCCTAGTTTGGCAGTCGTGAGACAGAACGATGTCAAACGTGTCAAACTGATTGATCGGGTATACCTTTCCCTGTCTAGAGTGTCAGTTGCCTCGCCATTTGCCTCGCGCGGCATGCGACTGAGGCAAACGTCGTGCTTCGCGAGGCATGTGGGTGAGCAGCCTCGCGCGGCATGTGACACTTCTGGACGTAGCTAATGCATTGTGAAATGTTGCGTGTGACAATGGGCATGTTTACGTAACGGCAACACTGTAGTTAGACTGCATCTATGTAAATTATTGCAAAGTATTTAAGGATATCGACCCGATTTTACATTGTCCTTAGTATTTTTTGCAATTTCATTTTGATAGATTTCTTATCAATTATTTTTTTTCGAAATTCTTCCCCTAACGAGGTGAAATTGGGGATGAAAGTTTGCACTGATATTCGTCCACTTTTGAAGTGCGAAGTATGGAAATTGGTGTTGTTTATAAGTTGTCTTGTTTATAAATAAGAGTCAGCTGTAACTGCATTTTTGGATATTCATCCCCTAAATCCCCAGCCGAGGCCGCACTGGTGAGGCGATAACGACACGATAGCGATTAAACCCCTATAAACATATGCGGATGGCAGAAACACACCAGTGAAAATTTTTACAAAAATTGGCGTCGCATCGCAATCGCATTACCGGTGCAGCAGCTGGCCTACTCCGAAATACGAACCTAACGTTTCGGCTGACGGATTGTCGTGATTTGACATTGTTTTGATCGTAAATCGAATCCGTACTTCGGACGATCCGTCAGCGACGTATTTCAGAGTAACCCCAGCTACGGCCTGTTCTTGTAATGTTATGATGTATTGTATGCAATAAACGAATTGAGTTTAGAAGATCTACGACAATTTTGCTGCGGTTACACTGCAATATTCAACGCTGCAGTATCCACTATTTTATCCATCTGACATTATATTTGAATGGTGACAACAGGGACTGGCATCCAAAGCACAGAGGTGGACGCTTCTTTACTAACCTATTTTTTTACATAATGATAGGACTACTGGCATTCGACTACTAGCTACTGGCTGCTACCGGGCAATCGTGTTAATCTAAAATAGCCTATAAACGATAAAATACCTGATAATAAAAATAATATTTGGGACTAAAGGTGTATATTTTATAGTCAGTAAGATAGCACTAATAAAATACGAACATCCGATTCGATTCCAAACTCAAGCATTATTAACTACTATTATAACGCTGCGATCACAAGTGGAATAATAAAAAAATCTTGGACTACTCGTTATTTAACTAATACGCCTCTGTATTGACAACGGCTCAGCGCAGTGGTTAGAGCGTAGGCCGTTTGGCTCACTACAGCGTGTAGTTGCAGGTTAAATTCCCGCCAGAGGCTAATTTCAGTAACAGCCTTTTCATAATTGCCGAGTTCGATAACAGCAGGCCGATTGCGTAACTTTTTCGTCAATGTTTCAATCGCTTTCGTTCATCCCGTGTTGCTTTTTCAATTGAAATTGTTTGAAATCGGGAAGAGTGAAGTCCAGACTCATCCAGATTTCAAACAATTTGGCCTGCTGGTCTGGGTGCTACTGGGATCGCCTTCAGTCCATTTATAGTGGCAATAGTACAAACTGGTCAACTGGTACAGTCTGGTGATATTTCCATTTTCTTAAAATAGGCAAGGTTCTCACGATTTTTTCGAAATCTATGTGGGAATCATAACTTTAATATGATTATCACTTGCTTACGGTGAAGGAAAAACATCGTGAGGAAACCTGCATGTCTTAGACATGTGAAATCCACCAACCCGCACTAGGCCAGCGTGGTGGATTATGGCCTGAATCCCCCTCGCATTGAGGGGAGGCCCGTTCCCAGCAGTGGGACGTTAAAAGGGCTAATAATATTATTTTTATATTACAATTATCTAACAGTAACAAGCAACTAACAAGACATTTGAGCTGACAAATATCAATACAGTTTTTTTTTTTTTATGAAACGAGTATCTCCTGTTATGGCAGCTATAAAACAGTCTCGAATTATGAACAGCGCCGAGACCTAGGAAGCCGGCCTTATTAACGTCACTTCTTAATATGGACGGATTATATCCGCCGCCATGTTGAGAGTCGTCCGTTTCATACACTTGCGAATCATAATTTCATATATTAGTATGGGAGATACTATCTTCTAACGTAGAGATTTCATACTCTTTGCATTTGACAAACTATTGATCACCGATCGGTCGATCGGCGTTCGAGAAACCGAGTGCTAGTTCACTAATCTTCGGGTATAAGCAACGTTGCGCAAGCGCCGACCATATAATGGTAATAACTAAGGCTCACGAGCTTTCATATCAATAAAACAATATAAAAAACTTATTGATAATAATTTATTCAATACATCATTCGAAGGTATAACTATTTAGTACGAATGAACTATAGTACCAATTGCCTATAGTGGACATACATTACGTAGATTGATTGGCTGCGTCCACATCAGGCGCATGCCTCGCCCGAGCACTCAGTTTTGATGTTGGAACGCTTAGACATAAAGTCATAACATGAGTGTTCAGGTGAGGCATGCGAGGCATCTGAACGCACCAATTCAAGATGTCTATATAACTACCGACAATTACATTCTGAATTACTGTCCTGTGATGTAAAAGACGAGCCTGTTGGGCACACTTTTTGATCTTAAAGCGCACACGGCCACGGCTACGTTTTGCAAGAAAATGTATGGATGACGTCATTTAGTGCGTAGCCTCTCCGTGCGCCGCGGTGCGCACGGTTACATACATTTTCGTGCAAAGCGAAGCTTGACCCACGTGCGTAGAGTGTGCGTGGCCTCTCCGTGCACCGCGGTGGTTGGTAGGCCTGACTTGTAACCACTACATTTAACGGTTCCATTTTTCTAACATTTAACCGTGGGACAACCCGTTTACAATAACATTCGGGGTCGCCACATGGAATCCAATCTAATTTTACCTAATCCGTATTTAAATATTAAACGATAGATTTAACTAATCCGAAACTTGTCTCCATATCGGAATTTCTAATAAAATCTTTCTACACTACAATAATAATTGCGTATCTGGCACACTAAACCAAAATATTTTAGATATTCACTGCGTCTTAATCCATGTTATCAACTTGGGTTTATTCGTTTGACTCTGAACTCGCACGGATGCCGACAGAGCGCTCACATGTAAGGTTAAGCACACACTTTGGACTAAACTTTTCCCAGTCAGGAATACAAACAATCATTATTATTTTATTGACAACAGCTTGGCGATGAGTGAGAGAGCCGGAAGCCCAACCCCTCTTCTTCTTCTTCTTCCACTCCCTCTATCCGACTCCACTCCCCTTCATGTCAGCGACGTGTATTGCAAGCTTCTATAGGCTACGATAACTGCTTCTCTGCTGCTGAATTTTTACTGCGTATCCTGAAAACCTCGAAATTGTAACACTTTGTAGATGAAAATATATTCATTCGTTAGTCAGTGCTTATTATTACACAACGATACTTAACGAAAATACGCCAAAAAGCAAGAGACCAATTTTCGTCTACCAGCCGATGGCTCTTCGGCTTGGCCTATCGCGCGTCTAAGTATTAACCGTGCTAGTCGATAATGTGCGCCTGGTCATAGACTATAAACCCGTACATTAACATCTCCGTATCTACGGTGCACAGTCCGACTCCATGGGAACCCAGGTGGGCGGATAATCTACTGATTACAACAGTATTATCATCTCGGACTAAAGCGCATATAACTTTTCCATAAATACGTAATTTGCTTATAGCACGTATCCGTATATTTTGTTTATTCAATATTTTATCGGGCGGGGAACACCGGGATCATAATCTGGGATTAAATCTATAGATGCAGTGGCTCTGTGAAGGCGCGCCTATTGAAATTAATTTATTTACGGCTCGTAAATTTTTAAATTCACAAAATGTAATTCTTGTGTTGAATTTCATATTTTATTTAGTGCGTCCAGATGCCTCGCATGCCTCGGCCGAGCACTCATGTTATGACATTACGTCTGTGCGTGCGGATGTCAAAACTGAATGCGCGGGTGCGTCATGCCGCATGCAGACGCAGTCATTAGGTATATATTTTTTTTTTATTGCAAATAACTAGATATGCTATCGAGATTAATATTTCTATTGTCTGTTCACTGCTGATGCGTCCAGATGCCTCGCATGCCTCGCCCGAAAACTCATGTCATGACATTATGTCCATGCGTTTGGACGTCAAAACTGAGTGCTCGGGCGAGGCATGCGTCTAATATAGACGCACCTGCATGGATCTATATGAAGTGGATATATCTTGAATTAGAATCTTGTCTTGATTAATAAAATTGAAAGAACCCATTTATTCTAACGACGACGAATACACTCTGCTCTACTATGTAAATGCCAAAAATAATGTTAAATATGTGTACATTATGTAAATAGGTGGACCGTACGAAGCGTCTTTTCTATCTTGATACAAAGTACAGTCGCTACAACTTATCTTTATCTGTCAACTACCAAAGGCTGTTATTATGATAATAAATACTTAGATGTATTGTATAATTTGTGCAAATACAGTACATCATAAAACGTTTAGCCCCCATAGTTCACAAAGTAAGTAGTACGGTTCAAGGCAGTCGCGCACCGTGCGCGCGCGCCGGCACCGAGTCATCGCTCCGTCAAGTGTTGACATTCGATTGTTTATTCGCCTCAAAGTCGCATAACAGTTGCACAGACTAATTACATACAAATATTAAACTTCGTAGAAATAACAACTGGAGGCAGGAACCGAAGCTTATTGACCTTACTTTTCGGTGTTTGCCCTCATCCATCATAGGTCATAATAAGTTTATTGGTGGTAAAGTAAGAGGGGGAGGAGTAGGTAAGTTTATTGGTGGGCTGGCACGACCGGGGTAGTACCATCCCCTCACAGAAGATTGGCGTAAAGTAACTATTAGAGCTGCGTTTCGTACGATGAGTTAGAGAGCCGAAATCCCAACCTCCCTTCCCGTAACTCTGTCTTACTCCCCTACAGGTCGGCAGCAAGCGAGTGATGCTTTTAATATTATAGGCATCTATAGGCTACGGTACCACTTACTTGCCACCTTAGTCATAAAAAAATAAAATAAAAATAGTACATTAGGTACATTAAAATTAAGTTGCAAATAAGTCTTCTACCAAATTGGATTGACGCTCACTTTGCGAATAGAAAACTATACCACACATTATATAAACATGGCGCTATAATCTCCGATGGGGTAAGCATAGAGGCTTGAAATGTACAAGAGGAGAGTATTTATTGCCATGTACCGGCTACTCTTCCAGACAACTTTGTTTTACGTTCCTGAGCCTTGACATACACAAAATATTATGTTGATAAAACAAGCAAAAAGGCAACATTTTCAGTTCTTATTTATTTTCCTTAATATAATTTCACATCATATAAAATATTGTGTAAATATTCAAACCAAGGCCGAAAACCAGACTCAAGCATTACATATTAAAAAAATGTCAGGGACAAAATTATATTCAGAGAAATATGGATAAAGGAAGGAATTGTGAAGCTCATGGCAATCTCAGATTGACTGGTGTGTTTTGATGCCGCGCATGCCTCGCCTGAGCACTCATTATGACATTATGTCTATGCGTACCGACGTCAAAACTGAGCGCAAACTGAGCGCAATGCGCTCTTGCGCGGCATGATGCGTGCAAGGCACTTCAAGAAAAGTTGTTTTTTTAGTTGCCTATTAAATGTTCCCCGTAAAGGCTTCCCCTTTCTGTCTCCACAGGTCCGTATCCTGGGCTTGTAATGGCCACGTTTTACCCGCAAAGGTGTTCAAATCATCCCACCATCTTCGCCGCGGTCTGCCCCGACGTCGGTAGCCATCTTTGGGCGTCCAGGTATTGATGCGATTTGACCACCTTTGTGGATCCATTCGTGACACGTGGCCAGCCCAATCCCACTTCAACTTTGCGGTTAAAATTATAAAATAATGTAGACTAGACAGTGAATCACTACAAATAGGAAGTGCAATAGCATTTAATCTATACCTATTACTTGATAATATACTGTACATGATGTTCAATGATTGCACCTCAGGAAGTGACCTAGATTAGTAAACACTTCCTGTCTGATTACGAAACACTCGATCAATGTTTACTTTCATGATAAATGCACTGTATCCAAAGTTACTTACCTAAGTAATATGTTCTTTAAGGACCTGTAAACTTGCTCTTTGAAGAACTCCATGTTGTAATGCAAAGGAAAAACTTCGCGCGGGAGATCATTTCACAATTATACTAAAGACGAGTCTAATTCACAGAATTCTCTCATCAAGGGACTGCTTAACTAAGGCGGCAAACAAGCGTACGGCCTGCATGATATTACAGTAACCGTTGCCTATAGATGCCTGCAATACCGAAGGCATCGCTCGCACGTAACCGACCTGAAGAGTGCGACAGACGGGGGGAGGATTAGGCTTCAGTCTTTCCAAATCATCGTATGAAACGCAGATAAAATAGCTAGATAACGTCGATCTTCTATAAGAGGGTGGTACTACCCCGGTCGAGCCAGCGCGTATATGAGCTGCAGTCAATTGCCTACAGCTTGGCTCTACCTTCACTTTAGCATTGATTAATAAGGATTGTTATTTTATCTGAACTTGTACAAACTTCCTGAGTGCAATCTTGGTGAATGGTGCTTGTATTAAAGATGTACAAACAAATGACATAACGAGGTCTTTATAGGTCACCGCCCACGTCACATGGTGCAACAGCGTAATAAAGATTGATAGATGAATTGGCATTTAACTCATTTTTATCGGATGTCCTGCCTTTGATATAGAGGTAGAGTGAATTTGATAATGATATGACAGATGTAGGGTAAGTCAGGGATACGTCCATCAAGCAAGTCAGGAATTGAACAATTCTCCACATAGAAAAATAATGAGCTTGGGTCTCCAAAGCTAAGACTAGGAAAAACGTTGGAAAAGGCTATGTTAATAATAAGGTGAAATTAAAGGCGTGCTTACCATGTAGATATGTTTAGAAATAGCCACATCCAGATGTCTTATATGCCGCGCGAAGCAAATTGCCTCACGAAGTTTGACTTGCCTCGCGCGAGGCAAATGCGCGTCCTGCCTCACCTGAGCGCTGTCATTTGCCTCGCCTAGTTAGGCATACCTAGTCATGAGACAGAACGATGTCAAACGTGTCAAACGGATTGCTCGGGTATACCCTTCTCTGCCTAGAGTATCAGTTGCCTCGCCATTTGCCTCGCGCGGCATGCGACTGAGGCAAACGTCGTGCTTCGCGAGGCATGTGCGTGTTGTAGACGTAGCTAATAAAACATTTTATTTTATATTTAAAAATAAAAGTTATCTCTACTAAAGTGGTAGAGCGAAGCTATAGCCAATTGACTGCAGCTCATATACGTCCTGGCTCGATTGGGGCAGTAGCTCCCCCTCACAGAAGATCGGCGTAAAGTAGCTTTTATAGCTGCTTTTTGTACGATGAGTGAGAGAGCCTGAAAAAAAATCAAAATATTATGTAGCATTTTATTTGATGCGTTTACATATTAGCTCCCGCTTGCGACGAACACATTTCCTTACAAATCGTTATCGGAAATGGCGCCGCGAGTGGAGTTGTTTCTCTGGAAAACCCTTATCTCTGCTGGAATGTCGAGTACGTCGTGTTCGAGGCTGGCTCTCAATGCTTGTTTTATGTTTATCACTACGTTATATTGGTATGTATGCCTGCTTAACGAGTGTTTCAGATTCGTAGACAGTAAAAAACAATAATCTATAAATAAATATGTTAATGTGAATAATTAAAATGTGTTTTTGGCGGAAAATCCATGAGCATTCGTGCCTGATCCATATGAATTATGGAGTTATTCGGATAATCCGGTAACATATTTTCTGCCACTTTTGGTCAATTTTCCCAATATCTTCATTTTCCCAAACGAATCCCGTAAGAGAAATAGGTGTACGTTGCCTTATCTACTTTGGACTTAAGGTGATACAAATGTTCAACTGGGTGGGTCTAAGTAAATGGTTTGATGAAGCAGCTGGCTTATGTGCAATATAAAGTATACAACATTAAACCTCATATGGTCGGGAATAAAATGGCTTAGCCGATTTACTTTAAATGTTACCAAATTTTGTAGAAATCGATTTCAAAATATGAAATTGTCAACCTTAATCGTAAATGTTCTCCATAGCAACTGAACAGATTTACGTGAAACCTATACCAGAAAAATTGTCAAGACTTGTCTAAGAATCCGTGGATCCAAGATTTAATATTAATCATTTTATTTAAAAAATAATCAATAATAACCTTAAATATGCTACAAACGTCATGGGTCATCATGGCTTGGCCAGCAAAATGTTCCTGGCAGTAGCGCAATGGCGCCGTTGAAAGCTGGACGTGCGCGCAAATTTTTGCGTGAAATACGTAAAAATTTTACGTCTACCTATCTTTTTATGAATTAAATCACGTTTTAAATAGTTTAAATATAATATTGAACATAATTTTTAGGATATTATATGATTACAAATATTTTTAAATTAATATTTATGTCAGTGACGCGTTTTGTTGTCATCATAGATTATGAATAATATAGAATGATGAATAGGTATATGATTAAAAAGCATAATCATCCTCTAAAAACCGCTTACCTACTTTCTAATCTTATTGTCTTGCCTAACAACAACAACAGGTTGGGCTAAAAATCAGAAGGTCCCAGGTTCGATCCCCGGTGGGGCATGCACCAATGGATGAATTTTCATCTATGTGCATAATTTACAGTTCGCTGACGGTGAGGGAAAACATCGTGAGGAAACCTACCTATCCCTCGGGATTAGGTAATAGTCAGTTCCTGTATACACGGCGACAAGGTTCACCACCTGTCACGTTGGGTTCTGACTATCTGGTGAAACGTGGGCTTTGAGTTGGTTAATCCCTCCATTATGTGGTGGTGTATGGCCACTCACGCCTCTGACTACCCCCGAATGGGGATAAAAGTCGTGACGTTACATTTCATTTTTTCATATTTTTTGTCTTGCTTATGATATCTTTTTATACCACTGAGTTGCTAGACAAACTTGTTTTTTTTTGGCGGGAAGTGGCGAAGTGCAACATTGAAAATCTATATTATTATAGGTAGGTACTTGACACTGGCTATATGCGACAAGAAAAGCCAAGACAAAAAAACATGCGTACGGCCCGCCTGATGTTAAGCGTGTTTCAGTTGATGTTATTCATACTACTTAATATTAGTAATACGAAATTGTTTTTGTTTGCTTATTTTTAAGTTGGACTAACCACCGTTTGGTGGGGTAGTACCACCCTCTCATAGAAGATCGGCGTAAAGCAGCTATTACAGCTGCGTTTCGTACAATGAGTGAGAGAGCCGTAAGCCCAAACCCCCCCCCCCCCCTTCTCCCGTACCCCTTCCCTTCAGGTCGGCAATGTTTACTATATGTTTAGTTTTATTGAGCATCAGGATTAAGTTGGGAGACTGGAGTTCAATGCTCTACATTACTAAACCATACATCAAATAAACATCACAGCTTCTTAGGGATGGGTCCAAATTTAATAAGTCGCTAAATTTGCAGTGCTAAATTTATTTAGTGTCATCACCTGTTAAATATTTTTTTAGAAATGTAACGTCACCACTTTTATCCCCATTCGGGGGTTGTCAGAGGCTTGAGTGGATATACACCACCCCATTGTAGAGGTATTAACCAACTCAAAGCCCACGTTTATACAGGGTGAATTTTTAAGTGTGCGTGGATGGCCAAATCCGAAACTATAAGGAATATCGAAAGGTACTCAAAGAAGTCTCGGGGCCGATTTTGGTGAAAACTAAAACTGAATCATTGGATTTTTGAAAAAAACTAAATTCGTAGCCAGGAATCGAACTACTTGATTTCGAACTAGTTGAAAAAAACCACTTACTGTATTATTACACCATTCGATAGTGTCGCTGATAAGGAACGAATTCTGGGAAGTAATGACATACGGCAAACTTAAAAAAACTGTGTTTTTTAATAAACTGCTGCATATTTTCAAGTTGACTGTAATAAGTCATACGTACATTACCTTTACCTTGTTCGAAATTATGCTCAATATTTTTATTTATTTACTTTCGCAGCGCAGTCATCTTCATAACATTATGTTCTAATTACAAATTTTCAATCATTTTTGAACAATTAATCAGTTTAGGTTTAATAGTTAGGTAACTTAAGAGAAATAAAATACTATTTTGTTTAATATTAGCTCTTTCCTTAAGTTTACCGTAAAAACAATATTCGTAGCCAGGAATCAAACTAGTTGATTTAGAATAAAAAACCAAATACTGTATTATTACACCATTCGATAGTGTCACTGAATAGAAACGAATTTTGAGAAGTAATTACAACTTCTCAAAATTCGCATGTGCATGTGCATAATTTACAGTTCGCTGACGGCGAGGGAAAACATCGTGAGGGAACCTACCTATCCCTCGGGATTAGGTAATAGTCAGTTCCTGTATACACGGCGACAAGATTCACCACCGGTCACGTTGGGTTCGGACTATACAGGGTGAAATTTTCAAGTGAGCGTGGATGGCCAAATCCGAAACTATGAGTGATATCGAAAAGTACTCAAAAAAATCTCGGGGCTGATTTTGATGAAAACTAAAACTGCATCATTGGATTTTTGAAAAAACAATAGTTGTAGCCAGGAATCGAACTAGTTGATTTAGAATAAAAAACCACATACTGTATTATTACAGCATTCGATAGTGTCGTTGATAAGAAACGAATTTTGTGAAGTAATTACAATTTTCATCAAAATCAGCCCCGAGATTCTTTTGAGTACTTTTCGATATTGAAAGAAAGAAAGAAAGAAAAAACTTTATTGCGATAAGCAGAAAAGTTGCCAAGTTAAAAGTAAAAAAATAAAAATTAATATAAATAAAATTAAAGTAAAATTAAATTAAAAGGTAGGTAACAAAAACACACACAACTTCTGCTCGCCGCAAACGGACCCAATTCAGCATGTGCTGATCGACAAGGACCAGCGCTGGTCTTCCATTTGGCCCGTTTGGCGACCCGACGGGCGCAAACCACAAACAAATAAAAAAAAATAAAAAAACTAAAACCAAAACTAAAAACACTCGTACCCAAAACAATAAAATTAAAAAAAAACTATAAATAATAAAAACAAAAGTTATCTGTGCCGTACGTACGACACATTAAATTATTAATCTATGGTGCGACAAGACAACAGCATGGAATTTCTAACCTGCAAAAAAAATTAGAGGCATTTGGTAACTAAAATTAAAATTATTCCTAAGAAGTGAAGTGAAACATCACAGGCCTAAAAGAATCTCGCCAAGCATCAAAATAAAACAACTACAGCAACACAAATCATAAATCTAACTATATGACGTGGCAACAACCCGATATTGGCAAAGTACCTACACAATCATGTCATTGTGGCATAGAAAATGAAGAAATTGATATTGGACGGCACAAAGTTAAACAATACCTATCTAAGCCTATAGGATATCAATCGTGGTAAGTACACTACATAATTATAAAGAAAAATGCTATCACTCATAGTTTCGGATTTGGCAATCCACGCACACTTGAAAAATTCACCCTGTATAGTCAGAACCCAACGTGACAGGTGGTGAATCTTGTCGCCGTGTATACAGGAACTGACTATTACCTAATCCCGAGGGATAGGTAGGTTTCCTCACGATGTTTTCTCTCGCCGTCAGCAAACTGTAAATTATGCGCATAGATGAAAATTCATCCATTAGTGCATGCCCCAACGGGGATCGAGCCTGGGACCTTTTGATTGTTAGCCCAACCTGTTCACCACAGTCGCTTGCAGTGCAGTTGTAATCCCGAGATTCGAGTCTTCATGATTTTCCCTGTTTTCGAAACAATACACACTTAGGTGTTGTAATTATTATGTATTGTTCCGAAAACTAGCAAAGTGGAAGCTCAAGGAACCCCAGCGAGACAGTGGAGCACATCTTGCTTCATTGCCCTGTATTTGCACGCCAAAGATATGATGCACACACAAACATAATAAAATTTGTACGGAACCCTCAGAGCACGAGTCCTACTTGCACTTGTCCGGTTTTAATTTGTAATGAGTAGCCCAAATACAAATTTTCATGTCTCTAGCTTCCGAAAAATTGGGACGCCTATACAAACTTGCATCCCCTATTTTACACCGTTAGAGGTGAAATGATCAAAAACGCTGAAATTACTATTCTTAGTTAATAAGAAGCCTAAATACAAATTTTATTGTGCCTAGCTTTAGAAAAATTTGAACCCCCATATAAACTTCCACCCCTTATTTTACCCTCTTGGGGGTAGAATTTTCAAAAGCGCTGAAATTACTATTTTGTATTTGTATTAGTAGCCTAAATAGAAATTTTCATGTTTCTAACTTCAGAAATGAGGGAATTCCATACAAACTTCCACCCCTTATTTTACCCCCTTAGGGTAAGAATTTTCCAAAATCCTTCCTTTGCTCTTCTTTTACGCTATGAAAGGTACCTACTGTCCAAATTTCATGTTTGTATCACCAGCGGTTTGAGCTGTGCACGTTTTGACGGACGGACAGATAAACAGACGGACAAAAAGTGATTCTGTACGGGTTCCGTTTTTTCCTTCTGAGGTACGGAACCCAAAAAACTCACAAAACGAGGCGTTTTGTGGAGCAAGTATTTTATTTTTAATTATACCATATATTATTATTATCATGGAGCTGCTCCAGACCCATGGCTCTGGCTTGAAAATCTTGACCTTACATGAAAATTAGTATTTCGGCTACTCAGCCTACAAATACAAATATTCATGTCTCTAGCTTCAGAAAAACTGGGGCTATCCATAGATACTTTCTCCCCTCAATTGTTGAATTCTCAAAAATCCTTCCTATGGTCTTGTTCTATACTATAAAAAGTTAAAATTGCATGTTTCTAACCCAAGCGGTTTAGGCTGTGCACGTTTTGACAGACGGACAGATAGACTGACGGGCAAAACAGTGATCCTATGAGGGTTGCATGCATGCCCGGCATGCGTTGCATTGCCACTCCATCCGTCTGTTTCCTCCATCAATCCATCAGTCAAATAAGGGGTAACCTTTTCCAAAAATGTGCGCGTACTAGGTCGCAGGCACAGCTAGTAACTAATAAGGATTAGTACTACTTTTATTTCAGTTATTACCCGATGTTGTCAACAATTTTTCTTGTTTTCAGTTATTTAGAATTTAAAGTTATTTTAATTTTACTTATTTTGTCCTATAATATTAAACATTTAAATTATGTACTAGTCTTTTTTTAAGTAGTACTACCTATTACCCAGTGTTGGGCAAAATTAAATTTCAGAATGTAGTACTTAAATTGTACTTAAGATTTAGTGAAAATTTTCCTTTACGAAGTTACCCTTATACGACTAAATAAAAGTAGGCAAGATACGAATTTAGTATATGAGTCACTTCTGTTTTTGATTTATCATGTCGTCTTTTTGATGTATCGTGGCGTATCGAAAATTCTAAATTCAAAAAATTCAACTCGCGGTCCTACGACATTGTTTGAGCAAAAAGCGGTCAACCTCGAGCTGTCAGTTGCAATGGTTCCAGCCTTAAGACTGACCGTGCTTTGGTAATCCCTCCGTGATTTGGGATCGGAATGTAATATGAAAGGCTTCTTCGGAAAGAGTTCTTCCTTTACTTCTTATCTCTAGGCAAGCTGAGTAGGTGCTTATAATCGAATGTTGACTGTAATCTGGATATATCTATGGATAACTAGTAACGTCTTCTTATCTATTATGACATGGTCATTGTTGGCAACAACATAGATTAATAAACCTTAGTTATTTGCATGTTGGCAATATTAGTTTTGGTATGTTGACAACTGCCGGTTTTCTCTCTCTTCCACGAATGTCCGCCCACGTAAACGGTCGTGTTAATTAAGCCTGTGGCTAAATATTAAAATAATTGTTTGTACCTATGCAATGTGTTCTGCAAATACAGTGATAAGTGAACAGTGCCGAGATTTTATTTATAGCGCCCTCACCACACGCCAGGACACACGAACACACAAATACATGAGCCGTACCTATTGCGCTCAGTCATCACGTGATTTAAATGGAAAAATTACCACGTAAGTACGAAACGCGGTGATCCATAAACCTCGGTAACCATAAAGCGTAATTTGGGGAAAGTCGAGACGAGCGTACACTACCGGAGTAACGCCTCTGATTGGGATCCAATTACATAATTGCTACTGGGATAAAAAGAAAGTCGGATTAATTTTTTGATGACAAATGAATAATATTAAAATTCTATTTTTACTTTCTTCTATTTCTATTTTTACTAAAATACACTACAGACACAATGGATTTTGTATTTTGCTTGGATTTTTAAATCGAATGAGCACGCACAATCACCACATACCTATATTACACCAAATAATCAATAAGGCCAAAGTTTCCCAAAAAAAAGCTGTAGGTACGTCACGTAAACGTTAAACTATATGATACGCTCAATAGAAATTCCTTGGGTGAGCGTTTAACTTCGCAAATTCAAATATTTTTATTTCACTTGACATTGACAAAACGCTACAATAATGTCGCTATCAGCAAAAAGGAAGGACTATTATCAAGATTGTCAAGTGCGTACGCGCACGGGTCGAGTGCAAATCTCATTGTATCTTAAACAAGTTGAAGGGTGCTTGACAGCAGCCAGTCACGCACTCGCCAAGTCTACATATATGGCAGGACGTTTATAGAAGCGTCTGCCTGTGGCATTTCCTGTCAAATTACGTTCAATATAAGGTCAAGTGTAAAGGTAGGAGTTCGATGCAAGCGGTAGACGGCCGATGTCAGTGGGCAGACGTCAGTTTCATACAAATTGTCGCGATGACACGTGGCGCGACGGCACGACGGCATTCAATTTCTGTGAGATCGACTGACGTGGGCCGTCGCCGTCTGCCGCTTGCATCGAACTTCTACTTTAAGGCTGAGTATGCCATCACGCCTGTATAGAGCCAAGCTATAGCAAATTGACTACAGTTCACATGTGGGGCAGTACCACCCTCTCACAGAAAATCAGCATAAAGTATTGCTACTTTATGCTGATTTATACAACCGCGTTTCGAACGATGAGTGAGAGAGCCATAAATTTTGGTAGTATATTTACACAACTTACGAAAATTTTCTTAAGTGACTTAAACTAAAACTGACTAAGTTAAAACTAGCTTTTGCTCTCGACTGCTCAACGTCTTATTTTTAGCTTATAAGCAATTACAATTAACTAAACGATGAGATAACTGATATGATGATAACTGATGATGATGATGAACCATTAACTTAAGCTTAACCATTGAGTTTCTTGCCGGCTCTTCTCAATGGAAGCAACATTACGAACCGGTGGTAACGCTAAAATATTGATGTTAACCATTCATAAATACTACCTCTAGTTTACATGAATAAAAAAAAGACTTTTTATCAAGTATGTTTTTCATTTATTATTCACATAAATAAAAGCATTTTAGACAATTGGCAGTGCATTGATAACTTAACTAAATAATAATCAGCAATAAAACTTTACATTCAACTTACTTTATTTAACTCTAAACTAATGTAATGTAACGCCACGACTTTTATCCCCGTTCGGGGGTAGTCAGAGGCTTGAGTGGCCATACACCACCACATTTGTGGAGGTATTAACCAACTCAGTCAGAACCCAACGTGACAGTTGGTGAACCGTGTCGCCGTGTATACAGGAACTGACTTAGGTAATAGTCAGTTCCTATATACACGGCGACACGGTTCATCCCGAGGGATAAGTAGGTTTCCTCACGATGTTTTCCCTCACCGTCAGGGAACTGTAAATTATGCACATAGATTAAAATTCATCCATTGGTGCATGCCCCACCGGGGATCGAAGCTGGGACCTTCTGATTGTTAGCCCAACCTGTTCACCCCAAGGCTACAGTCGCTTTTTTTAACTTTAAACTAGTACCTAGTTAAAAACCTAAATACATTTAAACTGAAATACATTCATTCATTACTGCCTATTTACTCGCAGGGAATCGGCGATGTTGTTGAGGGCATTTGACACTGCTTGAGAGCCTTCTCTTATGGCTGTAGCCAGATCTTCAATCTTTTCTACAGCATTAGAAAAGGCCCTAGCAGTGACAGCTTCCGCTTCAACCCTTTGTCGCTCTATGTTTGCGAATCTCTCTCGGTCTTGGTCCAACATAGCCTTTGATCGCACACGCTGACCCGGAGTCTGGCTGGTCCTAGGACTCCGTACTCTTGGTGGCGGCGTGGCTGTAAAATTATTTTATAAATAACATAAGTAATAAAAAAGTATCATATCAATAAAGTAAGTAATAAGTAGGTATCATAAAGGATTGAACATTGGATTCAAATAAATTACCTCTCATAGACTCCACATTCTGGACAGGACCGGGAGAAACATGGGATTCCAATGCATTTCCATCCATGTTGTCTTGGCTTGGAATAATAATCTCAAGCGAGATGTCATTCTGGCTTTGACTCTGAAATTATTAAACAAATTATAAGTTGGTACTTCATTATGAGATGTTATTTTTTTTTAACAAATTCCACATTTATGTATTAATCACAAAATTAACTCACTGTGGACGGAAATGGATTGACAGCAACATGGCTGTCTCCTGCAGCAAATTGGAGGCCTCCCATTACTGCCAGCAAGCGTTGGTCGATGGGTGTTAGTGCGGGTGAATTATCAGGCAATCCACCGCCTGTACGCCTCATCGACTGTGCATGCTGGGCACACATCCTCTTCAGCGCACACGTTTTATCAGCCCAATACTAAAAAAGAAAGAAATGTACCAATTACTGTAACTGCGGTTATAATTTTAAAGTGGAAATAATGTTTTTATGTTAATATGCATTAGGCACCTTATCCCAGCCTTTACCGTCTTTTTGCGCACCCCCCAGGGCATTTAGAGTTATGGAAATTTCGTTCCACTTTCTCTTCGTCTCCTGCTTAGCCTGAGCAGTGCGCAAATGACCCTTGGCTATTCCAGGGTTCTGCACCAGGAAATCCACCAGTGTCTCCAGCTGTTCACTCGTTGGCCTACTCATCCTGTCAGAAAGATGAATGTTTGCATCAGTATAAAGGCTTATATTAAAATTTGAAGGAATTAACAAAATACAACAAATTACAAGTGTGGCCTCACCTTGATTTTTCGTCTTCCTCGGTTGAACACTCAAAATACAATAACTTGAACTTATGCTTGGGCATTTTAACGTACTTAAAAATTCCTAAATAAAACCCTCGATAACCACTTGAAAACATTTCGCGTCATTATCGCGTTATAACTTAAAATATTTTATCGTAAACTAGTACAAATTTCAAGTGGATGACAAGCGCGCGGCAAGTTTTATTTTTTTTGTAATAGAACATATATGTAATGGCATTCACAATGAGCCATCGTCCCCTAAGAATTTAGCGTTAAAATACATGTAGATGCATGCAAAGAACGCTTAAATAATAATTAATGTGAAAATAAATATAGAAAACATAATTATTTAAAGATTTTAGGAGTTATCAAATAATTTTTAATTTGGTAGTTGACGTTTTCATTCGTATAGCCACCCCATGGCAATCGGTGTACTCGAACATGCAGTCGATTCCAATTTCAATCTCGATTTCGTTCAGGAGTGCCAAATTTCTGAAGATTGGAATTGAAACTGAATCGGATTGGGATTGGATATGGATAGGGATTGATTTCAAGAGTAAGCATACTGCTTAGTATTCAATTGGTGCGTCTAGATGCCTCGCACGCTTCGACGAACATGTTATGTCTATGCGATTCGACGTCAAAGCCAAGTGCTCGGGCGCAACATTCGCCTGATGTAGACGCACCCAATAATAGCATATGCGATGCATAAAGTATAAAACAATTTAAATAATTGTTATTTATATAATCTTAAGTGACCATTGACCTAAATATAAACTAATATTAAACGGTAATCCCCTTATGATGGAATTAATTGTTAGGTATTGTTGATAATAATATAATGTGTTATAAAACGCAAATCATGCTGTTTATTTTATCAGCACGTACTAGAACTAATTTATCTAGATCTTAATATCGATAAGGGTATCGGTTCCTAGAAAATGGAGGTGTGTCGCAATTAGAAATAAGTGAGTACTTAGAAAACTAACTAATCACCAGCGCTTCAAATCATCCTTCATAATGCGCACAGCCAAGGAGTGGAACTCCATGCCTGCGTCTGTATTTCCGAGTGCTTACAACCCAAATCTCTTCAAAAGTAGGGTGAACAGGCTTCTTCTGGGTGCGCTTGCTCCATCGTCGACTTCATCTTTGGCCTTGCGGCAAAATTGAGGTCAAGAACAGACCCATTTTTAATTAAAAAAAAATATAAAGTTAGACAAGAGGTTGAGAATAACTATGAAAAAGAGAAATTCTGTATACCTATTCATTTTGAGATAAATCCCCGGACAAGTGCAAGTAGGACTCGCGACCAGAGGGTTCTGTACACAATATAGGCGTTAAATTTCAAACACGCTGTAAAGTATATTTCTTATGTGGCTAAGATAGCAAACAAGCGTACGGCCCGCTTGATCTTAAGCAGTTACCGGAGCCTATAGATGCTTGCAATACCAAAGGCATCGCTCGAACGTTAGCAATCTGAAGGGGAGTGGGACAAAGGGAGGGGAAGGAGGGCGTTGGGCTTCATTGCGATAAGTACCCTCAAATCAAAGCTTCAAAAATTGAGACCACCATACAAACTTTCACTCATAGATTAATTCTAGCTTCCGCGAGGGCGCTCCGACTAGATGGAGCATGCCCACTAATAAAATGCGGCAACTGATACAACGCAACATTTTAAGTACTTCAGTACATCTGACAGCAACCATTGTATGAAACTGACAGGCCGCAACGAAAATAAATTTTCGCATTTCTGGAAATGATTTTTCTTAGTAGGGCGGTATCTAGTTAAAGCGCACGCGCGTAACTTTTATAAATCTATGCTTACACTCCCTATTTTGTTTTGTTAGGTATATCATGAATAGGTGACGATAGACATCTGACGTTAATTTTATCAAAGGTAAGAAACTTGCATAAAAGTTCACAATAACAAGGTCCCTTTTCGGGGATTCACATATCATATCAAGCACCTTTTGATAAAATTATCACACGCTAAGATTAGACATATTAGTCTGCTAAAAATAAATATCAACCTTATAGTAGGATAGGATAGGATAGCGTTATAGTGGGATAGGATAGCGACTGTAGCCTAGGGCTGAACAGGTTGGGCTAGCAATCAGAAGGTCCCAGGTTCGATCCCCGGTGGGGCATGCACCAATGGATGAATTTTCATCTATGTGCATAATTTACAGTTAGCTGACGGTGAGGGAAAACATCGTGAGGAAACCTACCTATCCCTCGGGATTAGGTAATAGTCAGTTCCTGTATACACGGCGACAAGGTTCACCACCTGTCACGTTGGGTTCTGACTATCTGGTGAAACGTGGGCTTTGAGTTGGTTAATACCTCCACAATGTGGTGGTGCATGGCCACTCAAACTTCTGACTACCCCCGAATGGGGATAAAAGTCGTGACGTTACACATAGTAGGCCTTTATTGGTGGTAGAGCCAAGCTGTAGCCAGTTGACTGCAGCTCATATATGGGCTGGCTCGACCGGGGCCACACTATCACA